>CM063721.1:1361762-2561762 GCA_032441835.1 Slavum lentiscoides | reverse complement strand
TTAAAAAGAAGTCATGGAAAAAACAGAAAATTGATAATCCATATTTTATTCCAAGAAGAAAAAATCATAATTTTTTATGAAATGAAAAAAAAACACACCCATACTGGGATTTTATTTTCGTAGAATATACGAGTTATTTGATAATACAAGTATAATATAGTGATGCGCGCGCACGGAGGATCGGGTGATTTTGATCCGCTCATGGCCTTGCCGGATAAAACTTTAAAAAGAAGTCATGGAAAAAACAGAAAATTGATAATCCATATTTTATTCCAAGAAGAAAAAATCATAATTTTTTATGAAATGAAAAAAAAATTATCATTCATTAGTTTTTAAAGAAATTGAGTTTTCGACATTTAAATTTCATTCTGTGCGTGCGTATGTTGTATTTAACTTTAATTTTAAAAAAAATGTTACTAAATGTTATCAAAACCAAGTATAAATCATGTAATTTTGCATCAATTTTGCCCATTGTATCCAGATTCTACGCTAGTAAGTTTTATTGCTTATGTCCAATAAAATAATCTATACTCGGCGTTTTAATTTGTATATAATCCAGTTATGCCTTATTTTAGGTAAATTTTATAAGACTGCAAATATGATTGAAAATAGCAGTTCGTATAGCATACTAATTGATAATAAAATATTAAGAACTCCTTTTGGCAAAGAACTTGAAATAAACAATCAATTTTTAGCACTTGCAGTCGCGGAAGAATGGAATATGCAAAAAAATAATGTTGAAACTGATTCTATGCATTTAGTATGATAACTCTATTAATCTTAGAAAATTGATTGTATTTATGTTAACTTTGTTTAGACGAAATTATGTTTTTTGGCTGTCGACAACGAAAACGTTTTTTCTAAAAAAGAAGTTATTCAACAAATATTATCGTTTTTAGAAACTGACACGGTGTTTTTCATCTCTGATGTAATATAAATTTACCTTTTAATGTCTTTTTTTTTTTTAACTTATTTTATTTTAATATTATTTAAATAGACCAATAAAGACCTCGAAAAATTATTGACAAATAAATGGTTGCCATTAATTGATAAATTTAATGGATATTTTAATACTAATTTTAAACCATCCAACAGTATTTGTGTAGAACACATTGATTTTGAAAACATGAAATTAGTTGAAAAATATCTTTACTCGCTAGAATTCCCAGCCTTATATGGTAATATGATAACAAGATTATTCAGTTTTGTTATTCAATTATTATATCTTAAATATAATTTTAGGAGTTTTACATGCTGTTGAAACATTAAAATCGTTAATATTGTTTATATGCTGTTTAAATCGACACATTACAGTGGATGAAGCCGTCCTCTTATCGAAGATGGAAGAAGAATATCAAGTGATACATTTACTACATTAGTTGTATTTTAAATAATGTATTAATTGTAGTTTATTCATTTTATAGTGTATAAATTGGCAATATGTTCATTGGATTCAAAATTATTCTTACAACGATTCTGTAGTAAGATTATCAGCTGCTATATTATTTATTCATTACAATAATAATCGGTGGCTAAAGTGTCGACAGTTTAATTAACCATTTGTATAATCTTAATTATGTTTTTCTTTTTAAATAATAGTCTTCAATTTTAGAATTATCTTAATATGATGTGCACATGTTTTAAATAAATATCATATTATACTATTTATTTAACCACTAATGTACTAAAAAAAAGTTATTAATTTTAGTTTTATTACAAAATTTATTCACTCCTACATAGCATAAGAATCAAGAAATAAGTACACTATCATTAGTCATCAATTAAAATAATACAAGTCTGATATAAACAAACATAATTTATGTCCTATTATGGTTTGACAAGTGAATGAATGCTTGGAGAAATTGATATAACTGATTCTAAGTTATTCTTCAATAATAATAACCAGGCTGAAATTGTCTGATCTCTATTCAAACAATCAGTAAAAGTCGAAATATCTTTTAATTGATCTGGCAAACATTGTTTCAATGCTTCGCGAGCTCTAAAAAAAAATATATATATATAGGTATATATACACTTCACATTTTGTATTTAATAATTGTATACCTAGAGTTTTCTGACAACCGTACGTAACATCCAACTACATGTTTCAGTAATCTAGTTGAAGGTTCCCGTTCAAGCGATAACACCATTTTACCCTGAAAATTCAATAACAAGAAGTTTCTGACAATTTTACAACTATTAAAATACTTACGAGAATTAAAGCGACATGAGAAAATCGATCATATGTTTGACAAATATAACTTAAACCATTGTCATCCATTAATATTTTTTGCAAAATAAAAGTTGACAACGTTTTTGTTAATTCAAACCCAGTCTCCATGATACGTAAGCACAGAGGGATAATTTCAGTTGTTAACAAAAAATTAATGACTTCTTGTTCTTCCGTCTTTTAAAAAATATATATAAACAATAAATTGTATTAAAAATTGTATATATATATATATATATTTACTTTTACTAAAGCACCAATTACTCCCAAACTTGTTAATCTCAAATGTTCAAAATTTCTACATTTGTTTGCATTATGCAAAAATGGATACAAGTACAGAGGTATTTGAGCTTTAAGAAATAATGAACGCGTTCCTGGATGTGAGCCAATACTTTGTAACAGTGCCAATGCATTACAGAGTCTTGTAACTTGTTCCAAAGACAAAGATGGTGGGTTTATATATGGATATGCACAAATTATTTCAAACAGTAATGCGGCAATTACACCCGTTGAATGCCATAAAACTGGACCGAGATCGTGAATGATATCACGCCTTGAACTGAAAAATAAATTTGATACTTAAATTAAAAATAATGATTAACTTTAATACATACACATTCCTTGCTTAATCTCGAATAAAATTATCTTTATAAAATTTGCTCATTTTTTGGCTTAACATAAAATCTAGCAAAGTACTCTCGAAACTATGGTATTTAAACTATGGTTAAATAATCATTTCAGATATGAAATTTGAAAATGGTAATTATCATTGATAGTTTTCATCATTAAGGATTACAAATTTTTATTGTTGTTACCTTAGCTCAGACAGTGCGTTTTCTCTTGTGTCAGTATTACACAGTTCTACGATCCATTGATAAACTTTCTCGCGGTCGTGCGCTGCCTGGCTGAGCTGATGTGGAACTTGCAATGAATCTAGTTTAAACATTGGGACGTTTTATTCTACGGTACAATCGAATGAACGAAATCAAAAGACAAAAATGAATATCAAAAAAAATGAAATGTTTATATTAACAAATATATGTATTAGATAATGAACAATGATTAAAATAACATTGGTCTTTAAATTTTTGAAAATGTTATGTTGGTACCACGATTTAAGATATAAATCGTGGTTGGTACAAATTCGACGCCGCCATTTTCGATCTCATATCTGTTATCATTTTCGGACAACTGCCCCCGACCCCTAATTATTACTACTCTGAGAACACGAGCGTCTCGGGGCCAAACTTGAGCGACCAATCAGAAGCGTTCCCACATTTTATCAAATTTGTGTTAATCACGTTTATCGCTTATCAAAAAACAAATATTCTAAAAACGAGTGTATGGAAGTGTATGGACTATTGAGTAATTTTATAATACATTTTATAATTTTTAATTTCCTCGTACTACGAGATGGATGGTAATAAAGAACAGCTCAAATGCACTCTATGTCACAAATATTTTAGTTACCAAAAAAACTTAAAACGTCACTTAGTTACGTGTGAAACTGAGAATCCAAAAAATGTTATTTGTGGGGTTAAATGCCCCGATTTACAGTGTAATAAGTTGTTGACAAACAAGAAACTACTGCAGTTACATTTGGTGGCAGATCATGGCGTACAATTAATAAAAGAAAAAAAATCATTTGCAACTATTCATGGTAAGTGTGATTATTGAATTTTGTTTTAATGACATTGTGTTTATAAAATACTTTTACTATCAGATTTCAAAGAATGGAAATTAAAGCTTGAAGAGAATGACTTATGTTTTTATTCCTTAAGCGCTCGTAAAGCTATTGGCCAGAATAAAAAAATAATGTATTTTGATTGTCATCGAACTGGTAATTTCCAAAGCAGATCCACAGGTATCAGAAAAATAAAAAGCCAAGGCACAAACAAAATTGGTTCTACATGTCCATCGTCAATGGTATGGGTTTTTAATTTCTTAATGTTTTTGAATCACATTAGTCTATGATTTACATTTTGTTATTCAATTAAATATGTTTAAAATCAATTTTGTTCATTACTCTTCTTTTATTGATTTTTACAGATAGCAACAGAAAAAGAAGATGGCACCACTACTGTAGAGTTTTGTATTACCCATTTTGGTCACAGTTCAAATCTCGGTAAATGTAATTTAACACCTGAAGAAAGAGCCATGATTGCAGGTATTTCTACCTTACACCATCTATTGTGAATTTAAAACTTAATTTAATATAATTAATAAATAATTATATTAAATGTTTTGTAAGTTTTATAAGTTTTCATAAATTTACAGGTAAAATATCTGAAGGAGTTACTCTTGAGAAAATATTAGATGATATAAGAGATAATGTTCATAACGTACTCAATGTTAAAACTCTGATTACAAAGAAAGATCTGTGGAATATAAAAAGAGATTTTTATTTGTATGAAGGTCGGCAACACATATCTGACTATATCAGTGTGAATATGTGGATAAATAAAATGATTGAATTGCCAGAGCAAGAAAATCTTGTGTTACATTATAATTTGGAAAAAGAAACTTTTATATTGATAATATCTACAAATTTTCAACTTCAAATGTTTGAACACTTTGGATCATCTTCAAATTCAAAAATCTGTATTGATAGTGCCCATTGTACGAATGAATATGGTTTACAATTAACAACAATTGTGGTTGTTGATGAATTCGGAAACTGATTTCCATGTGCGTATAGTATATCAAAGAAAACTGATACAGAGACATGGAAAATTTTTTTCCAGAAACTTAAGAATAAAGTTGGGATCATTAATGCGCAAATTTTTATGAGTGATGATGACCCATCTTATTATAACGCTTGGGAACAAATAATGTTACCTGTGGAGAATCGACTTTTATGTACCTAGCATGTGGATCAATCTTGGAGACGAAACATTCAGTCAAAAATACGAGGGACTCCTGAAAAAAAGTGCTTGATATATAAATCATTGAGAGTAATGCATAAAGAGTCAAACAAAATTATTTTTGAAGAACTTTTGGATGGATTCATGGGTAAAATAATGAACGACCATGATACTATTCAATTTGGTGAATATTTCCAAAGTTATTACTTGAATAGAGTTCAGCAATGGGCATACTGTCACCGAAGAAGCTGCGGTATCAATACTAATATGTATTTAGAATCTATCCATAAGTGCTTAAAATATTATTATTTACATGGTAAAAAAAACAAGCGTCTAGATACCTGCATAAATGCAATATTAAAATTCACTCGGAACAAGATTTTTGAAAGATTTATTAAACTGGTAAAAAATATACTGCTAAAGAAGAGAATATAATTAAGAACCATAATATTGGAGTGCAAATAAATCCAGAAACTATTAAAGTAATTGATGATAAACGTTGGGAGATATGTACTAAAGAAACAAATATGGTTTATGAAGTAATTAAAGTTACAGATACATGTGACACTGAAGACTGTCAATTGGTTTGTCGGAAATGCAAAATTTGCATTCATTTGTATACTTGTGAATGTAGTGATTACATAATTAAATTAAACATTTGTAAGCATATACATGCCTGTGTTAGGCTTTCTTCTTTACTGTCAGACACTCAGAAGCAATTGTGTGAAACAGTTGATATTCTTGTTCCTCCTTCTGAAATAAACCTAATAGAGAAAGCAATAGTGAAAAGAAATACAGACCAAGAACACGGAGAGTTGTTGCAAATAAAAAACCGATTAGAAGCCAGTTTAAGAATTTTATCTCTTATTGCTAGTAAAAGTGAAGTAACTGTGGAAGAAATTGCTGAAATAAATAAAATTAGCAACTCTTTCTTGCAAGTATTAGCAGGAAAACGAAAACTTATAGAAATGTATGAAGAAAATAAAGAATATAGATAAACAAAAACGATTTGTGAACAAAAAGAAGAAAGTTGACTCACTTAGTGGTAGAATAGAAATTAATGAAAAAAAAATCACTGAAGGCAGGGTTGGTATTGGAAGAAATACAGAATATACATACTTCCAACGATCATACTTACCAGTAACCTCAATCTAAATAAAATAATTGACGACAAGACTGATGTATTAGATATTTTTTTAAAAGATTAACAATATATTATACTAAAGAATAAAATAATTGACGACAAGACTGATGTATTAGATATTTTTTTAAAAGATTAACAATATATTATACTAAGAATAAAATAATTGACGACAAGACTGATGTATTAGATATTTTTTAAGATTAACAATATATTGTACCAAAAAATGTTTTAAGTGTTTTTTTTATAAATAATAAATACCTTTACTGTTATGAATGTAATTTTGTTTTTATTAAATTTTTAATTTTTAGCATAGTGAATGTTTAGTATAAGATTTCTAGATCAACAGGGCTATTAAAGAACATTCTCCATGTTTTAAAGAGCTACCTAGGGTAAGTGCAAATGATTATTTTGTAATTGTAAAAAAACTAATGAAAAAGTACAAATCAGATTTTTATTTTTTTATTTTTACAGTAGTTTTTCAGAAACTGTGGCACAATATTTATTAATATTTTCTCTATAGTAATTGACACACAATAGTTCATAATCTGTAGCCCTTTCTTCAGGTGTTAAATTACATTTACCGAGATTTGAACTGTGACCAAAATGGGTAATACAAAACTCTACAGTAGTGGTGCCATCTTCTTTTTCTGTTGCTATCTGTAAAAATCAATAAAAGAAGAGTAATGAACAAAATTGATTTTAAACATATTTAATTGAATAACAAAATGTAAATCATAGACTAATGTGATTCAAAAACATTAAGAAATTAAAAACCCATACCATTGACGATGGACATGTAGAACCAATTTTGTTTGTGCCTTGGCTTTTTATTTTTCTGATACCTGTGGATCTGCTTTGGAAATTACCAGTTCGATGACAATCAAAATACATTATTTTTTTATTCTGGCCAATAGCTTTACGAGCGCTTAAGGAATAAAAACATAAGTCATTCTCTTCAAGCTTTAATTTCCATTCTTTGAAATCTGATAGTAAAAGTATTTTATAAACACAATGTCATTAAAACAAAATTCAATAATCACACTTACCATGAATAGTTGCAAATGATTTTTTTTCTTTTATTAATTGTACGCCATGATCTGCCACCAAATGTAACTGCAGTAGTTTCTTGTTTGTCAACAACTTATTACACTGTAAATCGGGGCATTTAACCCCACAAATAACATTTTTTGGATTCTCAGTTTCACACGTAACTAAGTGACGTTTTAAGTTTTTTTGGTAACTAAAATATTTGTGACATAGAGTGCATTTGAGCTGTTCTTTATTACCATCCATCTCGTAGTACGAGGAAATTAAAAATTATAAAATGTATTATAAAATTACTCAATAGTCCACACACTTCCATACACTCGTTTTTAGAATATTTGTTTTTTGATAAGCGATAAACGTGATTAACACAAATTTGATAAAATGTGGGAACGCTTCTGATTGGTCGCTCAAGTTTGACCCCGAGACGCTCGTCTGAGAACTGCCCTCCATAGAAAAGAAAATAAGAACTACACTGGCGTGCGGCGGACTCGTTCCGATCTACGTTGCCCCACGCGCCAAGACCGTACGGTTGCGGACACACTGCGCGACAAGCAATATTTTCGTTTTACAAGTCGAGAAATTATTTTAGTTTTGGTATTTGGTACAGAAGAAAAAAAAAGTCGTCGCGGTGTGGACTTAAAAATGATGTATTTTACTTACGACAACGGAAACGGTCGATTTTATTTTTAAATCGACATCGAATCGCTTAAGGAAAAAATAAAAATAAAAATTGACTGTATATTTTTTAAATATGTATTCGGAAAAAATTGAATTATTAAAATATACCTATGTATATTTATCAAAATTGTATTTATTTATTTATATTCGTATATGACCGAAGTAACACAAGTTAAATGAAAAAAAATAAATTATGGATTAAGTAAAAGACATGAAATTACAAAAAGACACATATAGAATATTAAACCCAATGAAATAAAATTTTAAATGAATATATAGCACATTATAGCATATAGGTTAATTAGTAAAAATTATGATAGGTGAATTATATTCTGTATTTTAATATCTAAGTCTTCAAGCCATTTAATTGCATCCGCACGGTGACTTTATTGAGTTCCACTGTACAGTCCTCCTGCAGGGATTAGGTCATAGGGCTGCAGATCAGTAGCGATTATACATGATGTTCAAGGGGGGGGGGTGAAAATGGAACCAACCCCTTCTGCCAATCAGTGGCGCCGATGTGTTTAAAAAGTAGGTACTATGACATCATACATCAAGAGGCCCCCCGCACAAATTTTTTTTTTCATTTAACATATTATAGATGCGAATAAGAGCACCCAAATAATGCAATGTATAAGTAATTTGTTTTTTATTTATTAGCTGAAAAAATATTTAAATCCTATACTTAAGATTGGATTTGGATTTTGTGGGCCCCCAGCTACAAAATCTATTAATGTACCGTGGAGACGAAGTGCAGATGTAAAAAAAAGGAAGAACAACGTGCATGGAACGTAAACGAAATAACAATAAAACGGGAAAAAAAGTAGTCACCAGATAGCGCTGCGACACAACATAGAGGGCGTGGCAGAAAAGCGCATATATATATAGCGGTCAGTCTCGAACACATCACACAAATTTTTATCACAAAAATCGAAAACTCCTTCTCGTCCACCAGACACATTCTAGCCGGCGTTCCACAAGGGTCCTGTCTCTCACCGACTCTCTACCTTACTTACATAAACGACTTACCGACGACATTTAAAGCACATCTCTCACTTTTCGCCGACGACACGATGTTCTTTACTTTCGACAAAAACCCCAAACGAGCCGCCATTCAACTACAACACCAACTCGACTTGGCGTTCAGGTGGTTTCACCGCTGGCGCATTAAAATAAACCCGACAAAAACTGTAGGCGTTCTTTTCGGACGAAACGACACCACAAACGTACAACCCTTACAAATCGACAACCACATAATTCCCTGGTCCAACCAAGCTACTTACCTCGGCGTCACAATCGGACGCAAACTCACATTCGAACAACACGTCACCAACATTACCAAAAAAGCTACCCGCGTTCGCGGTATGCTTTTCCCTATACTAAACAGAAAAAGCCCCGTACCGACTAAAACGAAACTCAACTTACTCAAACTTTACGTATCCCCCATCCTTACCTATGCCGGATCCTCTTGGGCGCCCTTCATTGGTCGCTCACATTGGAAACGCATCGAATCCGTCCAGAACATCGGCATCCGTACGATAACGGGGTTACCCGCTATCGTCAAAAATTCGATCCTTCATAAATCTACAAACTTCAAATCAATCCAGGAATCAATTCAAACTCAATCCAAAACGATGTTCTACAAAAACTCCTTTTCCGACCACAAACACATCCGCCTTCTTGGAAAAACGCACACCCTACCGACAACAAAACACTTACCAAAACCGTACCCATTAACTTGGGCAGACCGACCAAATAACTAACAGTCCCCCACTTCCATCCCCTAGTAGAGGCGCAGGCCTGGAATAGGAAAAGGCATAGCCATCCCTCCAACGCAAAGCAAAGCAAGCACATCACACACACACACACACACACACACACACACACACACACACACACACACACACACACACACACACACACACACACACACACACACACACACACACACACACCGCAGTCAGACGCGAATTACGTTGTTCACGCCTGACCGCCGTGACTACTCCGATGGTTTCGGACCGCTATTTATATGCGCCTTTCTGCCACGCCCTCTATGTTGTGTCGTAACGTTATCTGGTGACTACTTTCTTTTCGCGTTTTATTACGGTCGGCTGACGCGCTATGTTGGTATTTGCGTGTGTTTAGTTTGACGCTTGCCGAGCGACCGTTCGTACACGCGTATGCAATATTCGTTATTCATTTTTTTTATTATTAATTATTTATAATAACATTATTTCGCGTATTTCAATGAAATGAAATGAACGTAAGGATTCATCTTTCTTCGTTGTACACTCGTTTACACGTTTACTCTTTTATTTTACACGTTTTCTATTTATTTAGCGTTAATTCGTTTACACTGTACACGACCGACCTAGTTTGTCGTCAGCTAAACACTAAACGCTCGATCACTACCGATGATCAGCGCACACTGTCGGTGCGTACCGTACCTACGTGTTGATCGTCGGCCGAGCACTAATTCAGTTATACATGATGATCAAAGGGGGAGCAATAATTGGACCAACTTACATGACACAAGTCGGTGCTATTAGGTCAGAGATATACCTACTGAATTAAAAAATATCAAATCCCGGGGGGGGGGGAGGCGGTAGCGATCCACTTATCACCCCCCTTATAACCGCCACTGCTACAGATAGGACATTCTTCGACAATATATATTCTGATGATCGGATTCGGTATTGTCCGCAATCGCATTGCGGAGAGAGTTTTAAGCCCCATCGATGTAACGTGTCTCCAGTACGTCCGTGTTCTGCAGTACTGAGTCTATTAAGCGCTATATCCATTGCGTCTCCTAGGGAGATCAAATCCAGGGGGTCGCGTCAAATAGATTGATAAAAAAGGCGATTTGTGTCGATATTATTGTTAGTCCCCCGTATTTTTCAGTTCATTTTGACATTAGATCAAATTTTTCCGTAATTAATTTTTCTGTCAGTTTCCTGCAAGTCGCGGTTTCCTGGATTTCAATCTTTGTGATAATAATAATTAATATTAAAGTAAAAATATAAATTGTAATAATAATTACTATTTCTTTAAAATATATATATTAAAGTACTAATAAAATAAAAAAATTAATTAATTGTTATCATAGGCGTGCGCAGGAATTTTGTATGGGGTGTGCCATGAAGAAAATTGGGCCGCTTTCCCTTATATGAGCCTAAGCAAATCTAACCTAACTCTCAACCTAAAAAAAGGATAAATTTAATGCAAAATATCAATTCATAAAAACTTATCGATTAAATGTTGTGCTTCACAACATTTAGATATATTTTTACAATATAGTATATACCTATATACCTAGTGGTTAGTAACCTACATTAGAATATTAAAAAATTTTGCTAGAGCGCCTAATTTATTTTCTCTAATTTTTATTATTTATAGCTTAAAATTCAAACAAAGTCCCCGGATGAATGAAAGTTGTACAAAAAGCCACGGGCCACGGGGTGTGCCACGACACACCCGGCACACCCTGTGCGCACGCCTATGATTGTTATTACAAAAAAAAAAAAAAAAAATGTTAATAAAAACGATTGTACATTTATAAAAATTATACCAGGCCGTCTATATCCGACGTGTTTTAACAAAACCTACTTCCTAAATCCTATGCCTACCACCACCATCACAATCACTTTAGCTATAATATGGAATCGTGCGGCTCAAAAACAAAATGTGCGATCGACATGCCACTGCAGCGCACCGCGTCATCATCAGTGGCGTTGTCGCAAACTTGAAAAACTAAAGAATCAATAATGACCCACCCCAAAGAATTTTAGTTTTACAATGATGTTTTTTTTCCTGTAGACAATTTTTTTGGGGGGTAGAAATAGTACTTTGATTTTTATACAAGTATTACCTATACCCGTTTTCCGAGAGCAAACGTTCCACAGATATTATATGTGTATATATACATTTATTTACTTTGAGGGGACCAAAACATTGAATTTCTGTCAAAAACTTCATTATACAAGTTTCCAATGACCCACGCCCCGACTAAAAAAATCCAGAAGCTGCAACCTGCATTGCCGCAATTCCCACCCGGGCAGCCAGGGCAATGCCCCGGAAAAAGGGCCTCGAGCCAGGGCCCCTCGATTTCTCTTTGCGTTCTAGGCCCCAAAAACTCTAGTCGCGGCACTGTAAGCGAATGCTTCTTAAAAACGCGGTTCGCTACGCCACTGCGCAGATCATCATCGTCCATCTGCAGTCTTCTGAGCCGTATAATACATATAAATAATATATATATACTACGTGACATCGCTTCGGGAAACGTATATATACGCTGGCGGGAGGCTGCGTATATAATAATAATATATCGACTGTTCCCGGTGGACCGTGTCATCTATAAAGCTTCGGTGCGTCCACCGCAAGTCATTACACACACACACACACACACACACACACACACACACACATATTTATATATATGTGTGTGTGTGTATACGTATAAGCGTATAACGCGCGCGCACGCGCCGCCCGACACACCGGAACTAGAATTTTTATCCGCCCAGCAGCGCATCGTGCAGCGACCGGAACTTCCGGGATTTTGCACTCATCGGATATACTTTTTATTGATCATTCTCTCTTTTCTCTCTCTCTCTCTCTCTCTCTCTCTATTTCTCTCTCTTTTCTCTTCTCTTTATACCCAATCCGTATACACGCGCACGCATATATAAAAACGCGGTCCACGTCCTTTTCGCGATATATATGTACATATATAATTCACCAAAATAGTCCCGAATATGTGTGTGCGGAGTGTGGTGTATATTCGCACGCTCTGCAGGGCCGGCGGTATAAGCAGGGGCCGCGAGCCGGACGACGGCCCTGCAAGGGAGGCAGCATTTTTTTCGCCAAAAGTCCACCGCGGACGGCATTTCGAACATATTATTTTGTATTATTAATTGAAAACAAAAAAAAAAAATTAATAATTACGTTGATATATATATTTATTTATTTCGACCCGCAGTATGAATTTGTTTTTTAATTATCGAAATCGATATTCTTGCGATGTACAATTTTTTTAATTTTTTTTTTGTATTTTATACGGTTATTACTTATTATATGTAGGTAAAAAACGCTTACTATTTATATACGACTCGAGACTGTTGCGTTTCGGGGAGGAATTTATGTATTACAAAATAATCATTAGTACATTGTTTATGATTGAATTTGGAAGACGGGTAAATTTGCAATGTATACCTACCGTTTTCGATAGGGTAACATTTATAATAATTATTTATAATAATAAACTTAGCCCAGGGCGCGGGCAAAATGACTATAGCACCGCGGCTCTGTAACGCATAACGCGTATACTGTATATATTATAGATAATACATAATGGATAGGCCATATTCGTCATCAGGCGTTCCCGAATCTTTTGTCTCACTCAGCAAATATTTTGATATCATATATACAGATAACAATATATAGTATATTATTGTACGTTTTGTCATTTTATATTATTACTAGTTGAATTACTCGGCTCGCCCGTGTGTAGTTTTTATATAATATTGAGCTAGTCGTGGTATAAACTGATCGATGTTTTCCATACAACTCTCGTAATATAAAAAGAAATAATGTTAAATTATTTAAATGATACGCTAAAAAACCATAACCTTTAAATACAATTCTCCTCTCGGACAAAAAAAAAAATGAATAATCGGGTGACGTGGTGACACTCAGGACTTCAGGAGGGTATTTGGAACAACTCTGTAAAATCCGAAAAATCGGTAAACAATTTTGTATATTTTCATGAGGAATCAATTATCATACTACATGATGATATAGGCGAGAATCATTATTTCATGGAATAATTCAAGGAACAAAAAGTAATTTATTGCTGAGTAGGATAGAAGATATGATTTCACCTAACCTAACCTAGATTGCTATCTCTCTTCTTCATTCGGGAACGCTGCCCGCTATACATTCTGTGTACATATGGCCTATCCATTATATAATATTATCTATGATATGTACCTACTGCAGTATACATAGCCTGCAGGGCCGGATTTAAGGGAGGGCCGAGTGGGCTGCTACGCAGTTCCCTGCAGGGCCCCCTCACGATTTTGCGTTTAGTACCTAATATTATATAGTACTTAACGGTATAAATATACCGAACGAAATCGAATTAAATACGTCGCACATATGTATAGATATATATATTATTTTATCGAGTAATACTATATAATATTTTAAAGATATTATCGATATAATGTAATAACACATTATATTAATAATATTTTAAGATTTATTTTAAATTACGTTTGCGGTAAAACTTTTGAATGCGGAAAATATTTTTTTTTATTGATGCGTTTATTCCGAGAATAAAAAATAATAATAAACAACGGATGACAATATTGTTTTATTGAAATATTTTCTTTTTCTGATCTTTCGAATATTTCACACAATCTTCTCTGTACCTATATATATATATATATATATATATGTGTATTATATAATACTTTTATGTTTTAACATTTTGCCTTCGTTCATTAGATACCAGTTAGAATTATTATTTTTATAATTATAAATAAATATTTTAAGCTTTATGCAGCGTGTACTAAATGCGTCTAATTCTTATATTAAATATATCGAGACCACAAAAAAACATTCGAAATTTCAGAAAGACCATTCTATTTGTTTATATAGACATATACGATTAAAATCGGTTCTATATAATCTTACATATTTTATACAAATAAAAAATAGAAAATAAACGGGACTTATTACAAAAAAAAAAAAAAAAAAACGGGATAAAAATACTTTCCGTTCGAAATTTATCGGGACGACGGGACGCAATCCCGTTTTAAACGGGACGTATATGCAGGTCACTCGGTTATAATATACAGGTACACGCGCAGTATCGAACATAACATATAATATGCGCACAGACGAGCGCTCGCGCATATCAAAATCGTGCGTATACACACACACACACACACACACACACACACACACACACACATTGTATTGGTATTGCGTATATAGCAGCAATAGCGTATTTCACTAGATAAACCGGATATCCGGCATTTGATGCACACACACACACACACACACACACACACACACACACATATATATATAGGATATGACATTTCCTGTCTCTTTCCACCTAGCGCCTTGCCTGTAATTAATTTTTACGCCTATATATATATATATATATATACTACTGCGAGCCGGTAACAAGGACCGTACATATAGCTGTAAAAAATCTGAACACGCGTATATCACGCTTCGCAAAACACATAATAATAATAATAATAATAATAATAATAATAATAATAATAATAATAATAATAATAATAATAATAATAATAATAATAATAATAATAATAATAATAATAATAATAATAATAATAATAATAATAATAATAATAATAATAATAATAATAATAATAATAATAATAATAATAATAATAATAATAATAATAATAATAATAATAATAATAATAATAATAATAATAATAATAATAATAATAATAATAATAATAATAATAATAATAATAAATAATAATAATAATAATAATAATAATAATAATAATAATAATAATAATAATAATAATAATAATAATAATAATAATAATATATATATATATATATATATATATATATAGAGAGAGAGAGAGAGAGAGAGAGAGTTGATAACTTACCTGCACGCAGTGATATACCCATCAATTTTTTTTGAGAGTATAATATAAGGTGGGATGTGTGCTTAAATATGTATGTGTACAAAGTACAGTTATAGGTATGCTATTTTTCGCGATGAAAAAAACAAGTTAGCGAAGTTAATTATTGATGTAACAAATAAAATTAAAATACATTTTTAGAAAATTATAAAAGATAATTATTTAAACGAGAATACGAAAAAAATTATTTTCGTAATTTATCTTCTATTTATTGTCCACATCTATTTATATACGATATTTATACGTTTATATTAATATTATGTCATACTGTATAACGCAACGGTCTTTCGTTCCGGTAACAAATCGCGTAGGTATCTTCTATCCATTATACTATTAATATTATTGTTGAAAGGTTTTTCGATTTTCCCAGTATAGTATATTTCCTTACATGCGTAATTCAAAACACTCGTATAACCCGAAAATACGAAAGGAAAATTATATTTTAAACAATATTTTCTCAATATAGTTCCAAAACGGGGAGGGGGGAGACTACCAAAACATTTGTCCAAGAATCTTGAAATATACATCGAATACGAGACTTTGTACAATGATATAGGTACATAGAAGTAAAGAAGAAATGTCGAAAAATTTTTTTCGATTTTTGGCCACATTTATATATTATAATGATTATTAGATGTTCAGCTATATAGGTATTTAAATCGTAAAAGAGGTCATTTTTGGTTTTAAGGACTGAAAATTGTATACAGACAACACTGCGTGTCCTACGCGTATTATACTTCAACTAGTTCAAATATAAATATAAAAAAAAAATCTTGACAATCCTTTGTCATAATTTTTTTTTTTACGCCGCGAAGCTCCGTTCAGAATCGTTTTATCGAGTGCAACGATACAAATCATTGTTTTCAAATTTTTATTATGATGACGAAACACGCCAAAACGTTATAAGGCGACATCCACGGTTCAATTGTCACTCTTTAAAAAAAAATTTTTTTTTTTTACTTAAAAAAATATTAAAATATTAATAAAATATTATACGCGTGTACGATGCGCTAAACGTTACCTATATATAATATATATATATATATATCCGCGCGGGAATCGTTTAAAACAATAATTAATATTTCTTATAATATATATGTATATATATAAACGAATTCACACGTACAGCTATTTATCATTTTCAACAGTTCCGCGATTATAGTGTATGTGTACCTACATGGCTACATAGTATAGTAATCTATTGAAATTATATATGTATATAATATGCAACGAAATGTTTCGTATAATTAAATTCCTGCGAAAAGCCTCTATATAAAGACTATAAATTTTCCACCGCGGCCATCCTTAATATTTATTATGACGGGGGAGGAGGTGCAGGTGGAGGTGGAGGAGAAGGAGGGTCTTATATATATATATATATATATATATCGGCTTTTCGCGTATATTTTGGTTCCGCACCCTCATTCGCGGCGAGTATACAGTGTCCTGCGCGAGTGGATGAGAGGCAAAGGAGCAAGTGGGCGGAAAGTGCAGAGCCCGGTGCAGTACGAGTGAAAGCGTGTGAGAGAGAGAGAGAGAGAGAGAAAGCGGAAAATGTTTCCCGTTATATAAATTTATCGCGGCCCGGGACAAATGGGAAAATAAGTTTCCGGACACTGACACCGGATGGCGGGACTTTCGCTAAATCGTCCGGCTATTATTAAGCTCCGTTTCGATTAACTTTGCAGGAGGAACAGAATATAAAAACCGCGCGGGGTACACGCACAGACACGCACATTTTTAATGATTTATTATGTAGGCGCGTACATAATTCCCGTTTATCGTTATTGCAGGATACGTATACAATAATCAGGAGCTGATTTACAGCGAAACCGGCCTAATAATAACAGGCCTTTTAAAAGTAAATGGACTATTTTCAAAACGAGTATTCTTTTTTTTTTTTTTTTTTGAACGTTTTATAACGCAGTAACACACGCATATCGTATACGCAAGCGCGTTATAGAACGTTTTTCCTTTATTTGATCGTCTGCAGTCGAACGCGAAATAAATTAATATAATAACCTTCTAAAGCAGCTTCTATATAACTCGTTCGGGGTCCTCCGCCGTTTCTTTCCACGCCATCTTCCTCTATCTTCTGCATTCTCTTGCAGCAGGCGCACGTTTTCCGATGTCTGATTCGACTGTGCTTAGGTCCGTCCTCTGCAGTAGGTCTTTTTCCATCGAATGTGTCTGTCGTTAATTTTTTTTACCGTCGGATCTCCCGCAGACGTGTCCCGTCCATTCCATACGTTTGCCTCTTGTATAGACGATTTGATTCGGGGCTTTCGTTCGGTAACTTCTCTACTGCAGATTCCTCATTCCGCATTACCCGTTTTTCATCGCATACGACCATAGATGCGTCGCAATATTTTTCTTTCGAATGCCAGCAATTTCTCCTTCGTCGTCTTGACCGACCACGTTTCGCATCCATGTAAAATAGAACTGGCCGTGCACAAATTAAAGATTTTCATCTTACAATACGCTGCAGTAATACTCGGGCTTGCAAATAATAATATCAAAACTGTATAATAGTGTACTACCTTTACGTTTTCGACAATCCAAACGTATACAGATACGCGATCGTGTGCCGCCTCGGTAAACCTATTATTATATTACCTTCTTGTTATCGATTGATCGACTATTTATACGTTTTACAAATGTGTCGGAAAATAATAAGTCGTATTATTATCACAGTTCGTTCGTTATATAGTATTTGTCGCGTGTACACCCAGAACGGTATCCGGCATGTCGAAAAGTTTTAATTCGAATAAATAAAAGTCTGATTGACCGATTCTGTACGTATTTTTATATTTTTCAGTTTTACGTTTTCCTATACGCTCATATCGTATTATTCGTTTCATTATTATTCCGTGTACTGTATAAGCATTTCTGTATTATTCATACGTACTATATTCATACGATGCATAATTATATAGTTCTGTTCTTACCGTTGTTTGAACATTATAATATATAATAATATTGCAGTCGCATTGGCGCATGATTTTATAATTATGAAAAAAATATTGTACCATAATTGATTAAATGTATACACATATTATGTACATAAATGTATTTCAATCAATTTCTCATCAAATTTAGAGTAAAAATCCTAAAATTTCATCAAAAAAAAAAAAAAATTAAATTAATTGTACAGCGGTATTTACAGTATACAGGCATTACATAAATAAATACGAAATATATTTTCGCGAGAAATTATGTTTTTTTTTCAGTTTTATAATGAAATATATGTACCTATATACTAAAAAAAAAAAAAAAAAATACAAACGGACTATACGCGCTACTACTGATTTTAAGCTGACAACACTATGGGCTCTTATTAAACGGCCTCCCTGTCCCTGGCCCCGTCGATCCCCGGGTCCGATGTAATAAATACGAGATTTTAATTGGAAAAAAAAAAAGTCATTCGTTCGTATAACGAAGTGTCTGTTTAACGAATTTTTTTCTTCACAAAAAAAAAAACCCGTCGAGTTCGTTAAATAGAACCGCGTAATATACGAGTATACACATATATATACAAGAAATAATAACGCGTGAAATGAAAATATTTACGAAAACTATACCCTATATATATATATATATATATATTATATTATAATATATAATGCGCGATAATTGATTTGAGCGCGATGTGTTAAAATCCAAACGAAATCCAAACCTTTACTGCAATGTCTGCGGGTGGTAATGTATAAATAATATAATATAATCATCACGCCATTATATCGTATTCACAGTAAATACGGGATGAAAGGACGTTGGCCATTCGCCCCCTCGTATATAAATTTCTTTTTTTTTTTTTTATTCGTGTTTAGAAGATATATGTATATATATATATATATAAGGGGAGAAAAACCGAGGCGATTATGTTAATTTTTGTTTTGGTCACGTATTATAATAATATGACGTACAATACTACACCGCGTATATATAGAGGTATATATTATGAAAATTATGCGTTATAATATTATAATATACGTGTACATCGTTCGTAAAATCAGTGGCGCGGCGAGTGGTATATTATATCGGATTGCGTATTGGTATAAATATACTGCCCTGTTTTTATACACCATCCATTAATTCGAGATTATAAGGTGAACGCGCGCGTCTTTATAGCGGATTCGCAATGGTGTTGTTGAGCTCATACCGCCGTATGTAGAAAAAATTCGTGTCATAATATAGTGAAATTACGGGGATGGGGGAGGAAAAGTAAGGGAAAACAAATTTTTTTTCAAACGATTTTTGGAAGCTCTTAAAATATAACACAGACGATTTTTTTAATAATTAAAATGGTATATATATATATATATATATACATGGTTGATTAGAGGAAATAACTGCAAATGTATTGAATTTGTCGATTTCAATCAGCGCTTTTAATTTAAAATCTCTATAGATGCTAAAATTATATACGCATATATAGTTATTGCGCCATAATGAAAAATGAACAATTAAAGTATATATTATATACCGCAGTAATCGTATTACGTTTATTATACGCACATAACGATTAATTAAAATTTTCTAATTTACATAATATATTGTATACATTTATACGCGAATCAATCAAATAATATCTCAAATATTTTTAAAAACATTTTTACTATTGAAAAATGTTTTTTTTTTAATTGTGTCTCCTGAAAAATTATCGTCCGCAGTGCTCTCGAATCGGGAAAGAAATTAGTAGAACGTGTTTGCGTTCCAAAACACTTGAATTATTCGTTGTAAACTCGTGGAATGCGCACTGTTTCCCCTTTAAAAGAATGAACTTCCCCAATCGATCCACACGGCCAAAGTCATAACACAAACAAAAAAAAAAAACAATTATTTTTTTATTAAAATATATTTTATATATAATATTTAAATTTTACCCGAATTGCGACTGCAACAGCGGTAAAAAAAAAATGTCGAGTTGCGAATCGTTATACAAACATATATAAGCTATAGAGTATTGCAAAATATTATTGGTATACACGCCAGTCCGGTTCACAAGATCGTATACAAAGAAGGGTATTTACGAATTTATTTGGTTTGTTTTATACGTTTGAAAAAAATTGTCACGGGCTATATTATATAGTGCTCTTAATTCTTTTGGTTAATTCATTAGTATTCTCAATGAAGTCACTTTACTTGTTTCGAAAGTAAATATTGAAATAAAAATATCCCGCGCACACGTGGAAGACAAACTGTAATCGAGTAGTTATAAACATATAAAACATTTTTTAAATAAAAACGAAGAACACTGCGTACGTCTATATACCGAATATCAATTTTTATTCGTTCCGTTGCTATAGTACGAGTACATTAATATGCCACGACTACAAAGTAGATTTAATCGACAATCGAATGCGAAGTCATAGCGCTTGAAGGGTACATATGATGTTATACCCCTGCCGATTTCAGTGCACATAATAAATGACCTAATATGTGATGACTCTGACCAAGAAAAAAAAAAAATGATGTAAACGATTTTGACAACGATTTAATGAATCTCAAAACCGATAATTATAACAACGTGGCCGAAACAAACGGAATAAGTCAGCAGTACATCAGAAAAAACCCCTAGTCGGCAATTGGAGCGTATCACGCGCGCGGTATTGTATACGGATTTATTATTACCCGATATTATTTGCTACCTTATACCCGCGGTTATGTCGCGGCAACGCGAGACCGATTGAATTCGCGAACGACCAAGTAAGAAACGGGTCAGCTATAGATAATACGCGGATAACGAAAATGTGAAAAAAATCACACGGAAGAAGAAGGAGTTTTACAATTTTTTTCTTCAATTCTCTTATTACGGTACACGTGACGTATGCACACGGAAAAAACTGTATATTAGTTATAGATACCATTTAAATAGTTAACTTAACCAAAATCGATGGTAGGTATAGGGACTACCATTTAACATGGTTAACACTACTAAACTCATTTTGTTGAAAATTCAACCTAAAAATATAGTTGGAATTTCCATTAACCAAAGATTATAGTCGTCCTAACCTAATTTTTTATTGTAATTATAAATTCCGTAGTCAATATGTAGTATTCCCAACTATATTATAAAGTAGGTAATAATAACAATTTTCATTGTTTATAGTAACCATAATTAAATTTTGTGTGTGTGTGTGTATAAATAGGTACAAATATAAAATATAATGAAAATATCTTTATTAATATTATACATTTTACAAATATAATACATAGGTACATATTTTATAACATATAATAATATAATATTAGTATTTAGTATTTACAATGTATATTGTAACAAAATTTTAAAAATTACGTGAGATGTACGTATAACCATCGGACGTTGTACTATACAAATATACGTGGACTATGTTCTACAAAAAGATTATCAAATGATGAAATAAGAACTAGATCATCAGAGTTTTTTATTTTATACGCTTGTAAATGTTCATTAAACACTAAAGTACTTATACACTGACCAACTAAAAATGGTATGTCACACTGGTGTGTTTGAAAAAAATAAATTTTATTATGATGAATGTGATGGGCAAATCTTTAACATCAATTATATTAGCACGCTATCTACCCGCGGTGTATGCTATCTACAAAAAACGAATACTCGTGCCGTATATGCTATCTATCTAAGCAAAAAAATGTATTACCTTATACGTAAACAATTTTATTAGAGCTTGTAGATTTTTGACAATTGTCATTGAAATTATATATAATCGCCTTATAAAAATGTGTCTTTTATGTCTCTTAAAAAACTTTCAAACATATTGGTTGGATTGACTGAACGCCAGCCACCATTCTTCCTGTAATTGCCTTTCGAGTATATATATATACGTTTGTTGCACCACGTGATCTTATATTGTATTTTACCTTTATTGGTGTCTCCGCATATACACTCAGTTGTTTGAGTCTGAGCACCTGCAGTATGCGTGGTATTCTATATGAAGTTGTTACTGCGTGGTTAACAGTTTGGTGAAGAAAACCGTGATTTTTTTTAGACATCGCACATCGTAGATATAGTACACGACACGTGTATATATACCTACCCTTATTATACTTATCTATACTATTAAATTGGTTAAAATAATAAATTAAGACGTTTACGCGCGCAAATAACGATCCGTATAATAACGCAATAAAATAAATCGTTTATTGTTCGGAGTGTGTTTTTTTGAAAAAAAAATTTGTTGGCCTCCTCCATTTCGAAATTCTTCTGGCTACGCCGCCGGCTCGGTGTATACCTGCAGCTACGGTATTACTATACTCGCAGCAACGGAGTGCGGTGCAGTCGGAAGACTGTGCGGACGGCCGCGGCCGCGGCGTAACAGAATAACTGCAGGCCAGCGTTGCGCGCGCCGGTTCATTATATAGAGACGACGCGCGGATACCCAAACATGTGACTAATGGCCGTGTTATTATTATCCCCGCGCTTGTGTGTGTGTCGCATGCGCGACGTGTTATTAGTATTAATTTCTTCTCTCTCTCTCTCTCTCTCTCTCTCTCGCTGTTCGTGCGTGTGTTGGCAGCAGCAGCAGCAGCAGGGCGTTTCCCCCGAAGGGTTTTCCGCGTTTTCGCCGTCTCGCGTATCCGATATAAGTACACACTCTGCTTGTCCTCCGTACGACATCTGTTTACCGGCCGCCGCCGCCGCCGCGGTGGTGGTTCCGTCGCTCGTATATATATATATATATATATATACAATGTACGCGCCGATACAATGGCTTCCGTTTCACAGAAGTATTTAGGACGTGTGTGTGTGTGTATTATAACGATATACAAAATATATATCCCGAAGAGAGAAAAAGAAATTAGAGAAACGCGCACGACGTACCTATATATATATATATATATACGCGTTATATATTTTTTAAGCTTTTTTTTTTTTTTTCCACGCGAGACACGGCTGGTGCAGCGTTCCTACGCGGTAACAACAACAGGTGCGACGTGAGAATATTATACGGTTTCTTTTTTTTTTTTTTTTTGGTGTTTTTATTTAGAAAAAAAAAAAAAACAATTCGTTTTACCCTAATATACGTCGTCATGATAATGAGTGGTACGCCGCACGCCACTGCCGGCCAGTACCGCGTGTAATATATAATATTAATACATATATACGCTTATTATATTATATATTATATAACATACAGGTATATATATATATATATAGGTAATAAATATTCGAGTATAGATATAATATTATATATGTATATATTGTGTAGAAACAGATGGACCGCTGCAATATATATTATATAGAAGCTGCGCGGCGCGACCGATATAGATACGTCAATTATACGCGCTGCAGGATTTTTTGAGAGGACGTTTTTACGCTATACTGTATTTGATATAATATTATGTCGTATATATTATAGGCATATAATATAATGGATAGGCCATATTCGTTATCAGGCGTTCCCGAATCTTCTGTCTCACTCAGCAAATATTTTGATATCATATAAATATAGATAACAATATATTATATGGTGCTAGTGTAGCGTGCGATCTACCGCTTACATGTGCTCTACCTGTGGCCTACCCATTACTAATCAGTTCTTTATCGGTAATTTATTGTTAACGCTAGTGTAGCGTGTGATCTACATATCATATACCTATATCTATTTTAGACTTTAGTGTGGACTTTAGTTTAAAATCATACATATCAATAATGATGTATGATTTTACGCGGACAACAAATGAAACTTATATGTGGATGTGATTTAACGTGATTGAAATCTTTTTGAAATACATGTGAGCCCACCTTCTCGTGGTGTATTTTGGGTAATGCTATGCGGCTCATAAATCGCATTCACCAAAAACAGGCTGGTAGATCGCAAGCTACACCAGAAACGAGATGGTAGATCGCACGCTACACCAGAAACGAGATGGTAGATCGCACGCTACACTATAGCACCCAATATATAGTATATTATTGTACATTTTGTCATTTTATATTATTACTAGCTGAATTACTCGGCTTCGCCCGTGTGTAGTTTTTATATAATACTGAGCTCATAGGCGTGACTAGACTTCATCCGCAGCGGCAGCCTAGCTAATGACCGGCGCCACCTTAATACACCGAAATAAGCACCATACCCCCCACCACCACCACACAATTTAAAGGGGGGATAGTCCCCCCAATTAAATATTTATGTAAATAAGTTTGTAATCTGTATTATCATTTTTAATTACCTAATAAATGTACAGTATTTTCAGTACCTTTAAATTTAACTTCGGAAATCTTATTTATCTACAGGATTACACCGTATTATAATTAGGTAAGTAAGTTTTTACCGATTATTATATTGCGATTTGCGATAAGAATCATAAATAAACGAGTGCATCAATTCAGAAGACATTTTATTTTTATTTTTAAATAAAAGTTGTAAGTCACCGACTTTTAACTCGGTTGACTGGCGCCTTTCTAAAATTGCAGGGGCAGCCCAGGCACCCTAGGCTGCCACCGTAGTCACGCCTATGACTGAGCTATTCGTGGTATAAACTGATCGATGTTACCCATACAACTCTCATAATATAAAAAGAAATTATGTTACATTACATATGAAATGAAATGTTTGGATAGTCCAAATTTTTTTATACCACACACTACACATTTTACAGAATAAACCATAGTAGGTAATAAGTAAAAATTAAAAGGTTATAATGAAAAGACAATGAAAGATATTACAAAAAAAAAAAAAATCGGTAAACATTTTTGTATATTCATGAGAAATCAATTATCATACTACGTGATATAGGCGAGAATCATTATTTCATGGAATAATTCATGGAACAAAAAGTAATTTATTGCTGAGTAGGATAGAAGATATGATTTTACCTAACCTAACCTATTGCTATCTCTCTTCTTCATTCGGGAACGCTGCTCGCTATATACATTTTGTATACACATGGCCTGTCCATTATATATTATCTATGATTATAGGTGAAAACATTTTTTCCCGCGCTTCTCACTCCACTCCATTTTGCCCGGTTGAATAGTAAAAATTGATTAAAAACGGTTTAACTTAAAATATTATAAATATATCGTATCCGCATAAATAATCCTGCAATAGATTCCTTCATATTATATTGCAGTGGTCGGAGTGGGCATGATGACATCCCTACACTTGTTCTGGTTAGCACAATCCGTTCCCCCCCTAATTTATTTTGTTTAAAGTTATTCCGTCCCTCTTGGATTTTTGAAAATTTGTATTATTTGTAATTTGTAATTGTTATTTTATGTTGTCTAATTTTTTTTGTTTAGAAAAATATTTTTAAATCATTTTTTTCTCTGTAAGAACTATTTAGTTTTCTAAAACGTTAACAACGTAAACGTCACTTCATAAAAAAAAAACATAGTTCACCACAGTGGCGTCATTTGGTGGGGGGCAGGGTGGGCATTTGCCCCCCTTGTTAACAGTGGGCCGACATGATTCATGCTGATACCTACCTATGATGTAAATATAAATTATTCTAACCAAATTTATAGTAATGAATAATAACAAATAGCGTGGCAAACAGTTGATTAAAATTAAATTAATAATAAAATAAAAAAGTATGCAGGTTAGGTTAGGTTAACTGTTGTTTAACCCTTCAAACGTATGTTTTATGAATATATATATACATTTGTGAGTGGCAAGTGTAAAAAATAAAAATGAAAAAAGCTAAGACGGCGAGAAAGAGAGAAAAAATATTGAACAAGCTGCTCAGGGCTGATCGCAAAACGTCATTTCTAACGTGTTTAATATTTTGGACAAGAGAAACTTCAAAACTTGAATCATAGATAATATTTGCGTACTATATAGTTATTTATGATACATTTATTATAGCTTACAAGGTAATGAATTTTCTCCCACAAAAAAAATATGTATCGGGCAATTCGTGCCTATGATAACAAAAATATCAAAATTATGTAAAATAGAAATTGTATTGAGCTAAATGTAAATGGGAAATAGTTAAACGGGGCCGGTTAAATCTTTTGCCTCCCCTTTCGAAAACTGAAATGACGCCACTGGTTCACCATCAAGTTTAATATAGGGCCGCGGTGTTAGAGCCTTTCGTTACAAAAAAAAAAAAAAAGACGTTTTATTTTCTTCTTATATTTTTCAACAAAATGGACCGTTTACAACTTATTTTGCCCCTCCCTTTCAAAACTCGAAACGACGACACCGATGCTTCCATTCCCACTTATTTTGATCCACTTCGACCACTGGTTTTATATATAATATATACGAATATTTTTTACCTATATTATATATGTGTGTGTTATTAGCACGCGACTCCTCGATTGCCTCAAACAGGGGAGGGGTGGGAAATAAATCCGGACCGGGAGATTGTCGTGTTTATCCAGGAGGACTTACCGTTAAAAAAAAAAAAAATGTTTTCTGTTGTTTTAAAAAAAAAAAAATTGTTGTGCTTAAAAATCGATAGTGATTTAAAATAAATATAAAATATAATATCGAAATCGTATTGTTGTCGGTATATACGTAGCGCCCCTTTGCAGTGATCAACAACGGCCGGCTGGGCGGATCGCCCTACGGGCTCTCGCCGGGCCTGCAACCGGCGAGAGTTAGGTGAAAATAATATTTATTTCTCGCGTGTACTCGCGCGCAGTGTGCGTCCACCGCGATGACGGCCGCGCGTACTAAACGATTTACGGCCCGGCCGCCGGGCTGCTGCAGACGACGACGACGACGACGACGACGACGACGGTCGTGTAAAACTGGTGCGCGGTACGCCGCGGCCACCGCGCCCGTGTATTGTATTGTGTGCGGTGATTCGCCCGTTATTATTGTAATTAGTTGGCCCGCCCGCCGGAATCGCCGGATTGTTTTACGGCCGGCGGACGCCGGTGTGTAGGGGACGGGACCCTTTTCAAAAGGTCCCCGCCGCCGCGCCGCGCCGGCGCTGCGCTACGCGCGATAATCGCGCGCGCGTCTTCGTCGTCCCCACGCGTTGCAGCGGCGCCGTAAGCACCTGGAATATTAACCAAACCGCGCACACTTTTCAACGGATTATTATCCGCTCTGCGATTTCCCTAAAATTTTCCGTTCAGTTTTAAACAGCTGTAAACAGTGGCGGATCTAAGATTTTTTTTTTCTGGAGTGGGAGGGGGCCCAAAAATGTATAATTCTTTAAGTACAATATCTATGGTTTGATGTAAGGCCTTCAAGTAAATATAATAGTATATAAGTTATTGAACAATGAACACAAACTATGAATTACAGATAAGATTACAGTCAACATTATTATCGCAACGATCACTATAACGACGACTTACAATCATTAACTATACGAATATATAATATAACAACCAAGGGGGGACCGGGCCCCTCGAATCCGCCACCGGCTGTAAACGTTAAGCGCTCTGCAAAGTATTTTCCAGGTGGGAATGGGGGGCAAAACGTACATTAAAATAAAATAAATGACAATTTTTTTTTTTTTTTATAAAATCAATTTTTATTATATATGTATATATGTGGATACATAGGCGTGCGCAGACCTTTGTGGCAGGGTGGGCCAAGCCAATGTTAAATTAGGATCAAGGGCGTATTTGGGAGGAAGAAAACAATTAGTTTCCCACGAGTCCTAACCATTAAATTTAAATAAGCAATAGGTACGTATTTTGGAGTTTAGGAGAAAAAAATGATTAAAATCAATATTCCAAATAGATGCATATTATATATATATATGTATACCACCGGTAGCGGTTAAGAGCAAATTTTAAGGTCATACGTAAGAAAAACAATTATTTTGAAAATGTGAAAACTGTCCGTCAACGACGTTTTACGCACGTGAAATGCACAAGTGTTGAACATCGTAGATTAAGAAAATTTCCACCTACGTTTTAACTTTCTAGAAAAACAGCAATTACTTTCCTTGATCTATGTTAAGGATAATCGTAATGTAAATATAAAATCATTGTATGAGATAATTTGAGTTTTGAGGAAATCTTGAACAGACGCGATAATAAATAAAGTACGACTCGGCTCGCAGGGAGGGCCATGGCCCACCCCTATGTATATATATATATATATATATCACAAATACATATAGGTTCTATTACACGCGTGTAGGTAATAAGTCGAATATTTACGAAAATATTGTTATTTTAATTATTTATGACTTTAAAATACAATAATCACTGTATAGGTATAACGTTATTTTTCATTAAATACAAATCGTAATCTATACCGAATTGTGTAAGTGCTTTTTCAACGAACGGATCTTTTTCCGAATTTACTTTTTCACGATTGTCAAAACCCAGGGGAAGAGGCAATTGCCCTTTCTTGCCCACCCTCCCCTCGAGACCATAGGCGAAAATCTATTAAATTTTCTGGGGGCTAACATTTTTAACATCAGTCATAATCAGTCAAATACCCAAAATACATACAAATTATAAAATATTTGGGGGGGCTTAGCCCCCCCCATTTCCGTCTATGCTCGAGACGCACTGATGGCTTTGTGGTTTAAAAAAATACTATTCACAAAGTATTCTTTTTTTTTTTTTTTTGTTCGTCTTTTTCACTTCTGTACGACTAAAAAGTATAATATAGCGACTCTCGGAATCCGGTGAATCGACAGCAAGTGACGTGTAGTTGAGAAACACGTTTAGATCAACGTCGGCTGCTTAATTTGTCGTAACAAACCAAACGCTCACGTAGAGGAAACTGTAAGCTCACAGCTTAAACTGAAAAATCATTGGGAATGAATACTGTTTCTCACGCTTGTACGGGCCGTAAAATCGTTTTTATATGGATATGCGCGTCGATATTGATAATCGACTATTCCTTAAGGACAGCCCTTGTACTGTATTCCTGCTCTTCACACCACATGCTCGTGCTAATATTAATTACGCGTTTACCCACCAGAATAACTTCTTGTGGTCGTATTTTACGTCATTACAAACACAATACTTTGTAAGATCACCACAACGATATTGCAAACAGATCAAAAAACAAACAGCTTCTTGATAGTTTTAGTTTTGAATTTTTTCCACGAAGCCCCACGACCCCCAGACACGAAGAGAGTTACGATTTTACGATTGGACGCTGAAGAAATATAGGCGACATTTGACGAGTATTTTTTTTTTTTTTTGGTTTCTGAGCGGAGCGACGAAGCTATAGTGTAGGTTTTACAATATCGTATTGATTTCGCGTTTGAAAAAGAGGGGAAAAAACAAGAAAATAACGCGATTTTATTATTTACAAGGCGAGTATTCCGCGTAACCATCTCGTCATACACTGCAGACGGCCGTGTATATATTACTTATTATTATAATAATGATTTCGAATTATTCGAAAGAGGAAAAAAAACCGTCGTTAATAAGCATATATAAAATGTGTATATAATACGTATATGATAAACATCTGTTCGCATAAATGTACCGTTATAGCGAATCGTTTTGCACACAAATCCGCGTATGTGTATTGTAATTCGATTTGTTTATTGAATAAAGAACAAAAAGTAAAAAAAAAAAATACCCCGGAATAATGATCATTCGACACGCAGCAATATTTCAGCTCATAATATTATTATTATGACGCGCTAATCGACAGCAATTAAATATTCAGAAGCATTATCATGTCGAGGGACATTATAAATAACTGCGACGAGGTGTGTAGATGAGAGACCTAATATACACACAACTCGAATACGTTCATTTCGTAAGTATGTACCCCCTGCGACGGCACGTCATATATGATTTTTTTTTTTTTTTTAATACACGCTACATATTATATATGTGTGTGTGTGTGTAAAATGACTGTATAATAGACATATTTAAATAATATAATAATAAATTACACGAGAAATAATGATGAGAACAGAGGTTTCTCCGTTTTCTCGTTATTAGACACACTCGTTATTTTCATCCCTTTTCGAATTCTCGTGCGCCTGTATAATACTCGCAGTAGATTATTATTGTTCTGGCGTTAGTCCTAAAAAAGTGAATACTCGCTATACTATAATAATAATATGTTTCGAGTTCCGGGAGAACAATAATATTATTTGTACGTTTTTTTTTTTTTTTAACCATATATTATATTGCTCCGCTCAGAATCTATATTGGTTTTACAATGATGTTTGTATTTTGTATTTTTCTGTTTACGAATTTTCAATTGGAAAGAACGCTCGTCGGATGATCTCGTCGTGCGTTACGCGTTCTGGTAACATGTACACATATACAGTTCTATATACAGTTGGTATAGTTTATTTGAAACGATTTCCTATCAGTATATACGTAGTTTCCTTATGCGCGTAATTGAAAACAATCAAAAAATCGGGATCTGTTTTTTTCAATAATTTTCAAAACGCGGCACGAAAAAAAAAAATTACCAAAAATAATGGTTCTATACAGAGTGATCTTGACATTTACACAGAATCTATGCACTGTATACGTACATATACGTTAAAAAAATTACGTTCAAAAAATGTCTTCTAATTTTGTCCTATTTATAACAATTATTATTAGACGTTGAGCTATTATTAAGACATGAAAAGTGTAATTTTTGGTTTAAAGGGATGAAAAGTATAATGTATAGGTCTTACGCGTTACTTCGACTGTATTCGAAAATTCTTGACAATCCTAAATCAATCGATTTATCCGTATTGCTTTCAAATTTCTAGTCAAAACTCTAAAACTTTTTAGCTATAAGTAATTCACTTAAGCGACATCCAAGCTACTTTTTCTTTTTCTTTTTAAACGTGCTTAAATTTTTTCGAAAAACAATCTGTACAAACGATACGGATTAGGTAATTATGAGCATTTTTTTTCTTTTTTTTTTTAATATTATATTTAATAATTAAATGCGTGTCTTTTTGTAGACGCGTGTTCGCATGAAACGGCTGATTGGTGTACTGTTTATATTTATAATAAACGTTTTATTTTTTTTTTTTTTAGAGAATAAAAAATATACACGTATTAGAAATACGAAATGTATACGTTTTTACAAATATAAATACTGCGGCGATTTATTGTTTTCGTTTTAACATTTAAACTAGCTCAATTATAAATTGATACGCATTATGTAATACTGTATATATACTCATTACACCGCGTTTATATACCATTAACATAATATAATATAATATTATGTATAGGATGTTCGCGCTGAATGAAAACACTTAATTACGTGGTGTAGATTCGTTTGATTTTAAATTTTGCGGTTTGTTTTGTCGGCCATAATTTCCGTAATAATACAATATGTTGTTGTACGGTTATTTGTTATTATTTTTACGTAAATATGTAAAGTATTTTTTTTTTTTCTTAATGGCAATTAACAAATTTGACAAATAATATTTTATTATTATTATTATTATTATTATTATTATTTTAACTTCCGCGATCAAATCAGTTTTCCGCGTTTAAAAATATTTTTATTTGCAAACACATAGCAGTTAACCGCATAAGAACGTTTAATATAGGTTTAAAATTTTATATTGGAATAATATAACCAGCAAAAATAAAAACCGCGAACAGTATTCAAATCGTACCTATATATATGCGTATACGATAATTTACTGAATTTTTCCAACACTTGCAGGCGCAAAGTGTGAAAGCCCTGCGGTATACCATTTATATACACGTAAATTCGAAAATATATTCCCTGGAATTATACTGTCCAACAGTATAATTTCCTTTGTTTTTCGTTTGTATATAATATATACATTAAAAAAATTAATCAAAAATAAATAAAATCGAACATACCTTTTCAAATTTCTGCGGTTATTACTATCGGTGAAAATTCGATTGGACGGTGGTGCACAGTAGACGTATACCTAATAAAGAATGATGGAAGTTCGAATGTTCATTTCGGCCAAAAAAAAAAAAAAAAAATCCTTTACGCATACATCAGTTTGATATCGAACAGAAATCAGCATGTAAATAATCATAATATAATACGTATACGACTGAAAAATTGTTTTAAATCCCTCTAAAAAAAGTTTTTTGTAGGTACATCGTCTCTGTGTAATACCGTTTTGTTATCACGTACTCTGCAACCGAACGCCATGCAGGGTATAAGTACTCTCATAATATGAGAAATAGTACAAATATACGTAGCTACCTATATGCACTATACTGCGCATTGTTCATGCACATAATATTGCGTATATTCGCGATTATGGTAAATTTTAAGGAAGGGATTTCGATTTGGAATAAAAATAAAAATATTTAAATATACATAATATTTATCATTTATGTTGTAAATTTATTAAGAATCTTCAAATATTGAAGAAAAAAAAAATTCCTGCCACGTTAATGGCAACATATTTGCCGTCAACGGTTTCATTTCAATTTTCACAAAACGGGACCATCTCCAGTAATGTTTTTTTATTTTCCGTATAGTTTCTCCACGAATCGTCTTGCATCATTTTTACACCCTTCCGGGACTTTATAATAGAACATTTTTCTATAAAATCTTCAAAAGCAGAATGTTTCCGTTCAAAAAGGTGGATTTCTAAACGTATCAGACCGCGACACAAATCAATGTTAAATAATATATTGACTGAATATTAATAACGATAGTATAGACGAATGTCGAGTAGAAAGACAATTTTGTATGGACATTTTATTTTTTTACGTATGACAATTTTGTATGGACATTTTATTTTTTTACATATTTATCAAGGCTGGGCAAGTTAACAATATTGTTTTATACTCGTCAAGTTAATTAAAAATAATTAAGTTAAAGCTAACCATTATTTTTTTGTTTACTTTATAAGTTAAAAGTTAACTTTGAAAGAAAGTAACTTAACTAGTTAAAATTTAAAATTCTAAAAAAAAATAAAAATGAGAAAGCTGGGAAGATACCTAACTAAAACATTAAATACAAATTTTAAGTGGCGCGTGTATTGTACGATATGTCAATTATTGTACGATTGTATACACGTCAACGTAAATTGTTCATCCCTCCTGCAGGATTTAAAATTTTTTTTTCTTTTCTTATAATTTGTAATTGTAATGTTGCCTAATTTTTTTTAGAAACTATTTCGTTTTTTTTTTTTTAAATTTCAACATTCATTAGATCTAAACGTCACTTATAATCGAAATCATGAAAAATATATTTCACCATCAAGGTTAATATAGGACCGGTGTTAGAGCCTATTTTTCTAAAAAAAAAAAATTTTTTTTTGCTTATTTCTTCAACAGTATGAACCGTTCACAACTCTGCCACCCCCCTCCACTCTTCAAAACTTGAAATGACGACACTGCTTCGATCCCCCCTCCCGCCCACTTATTTTGATCCATCACTTCGACCACTGGTGGTAATTCCTCGCACCCTCCCCTTATCTGCGCCACTGATGTATATTCGGCCCGTAAACGTATATAATATTATAATATCGGTGTGTGTACATGTTATAATACGCCGTGAACGCTCTTCGGAACCCCTGCAGCAGGCGAAGCGCGTTTTTATTCGATTATTTTTAATTCCCCGTCGGCGGCGGCGGCGGCTCGTTGCAGGCGATACATACGCGCGTATATACATATGCGTAAACGCGTACGGCGTACGATAAATAATATACATACGCGTGTTTAGTACATATTTTACATATATAATATGTGTGTGTGTACATAAGTATATATATATATATATATATATACTGCGCGCGCGTAACCGATGATTAAACGCGCATGAAACAACAATATGTTCATTTTTAACGCGTTCGCCGCCGCTGCCGCTTCTGCTGGTCTCCGGGGAGACGAAAATCAATTCGCCGACCCTCGCGGAGATTGTTTGGTTATGTGACTTTGCGCCGCCACATACCCTCAACCCCCCAGCCCTTGGGCACGACGAGCCTAGGGGTCCAAAATCGTTCTGTACACACATAAGCGCGCGTTATATATATATATATATATATATGCGCATAATATACGAATCGACGGCACGTCAACACGCGGTCGCGGCGGGCGTATCACGACGCGAAAAATTAAACCGCGGAACGGTTAAATATATATTCGACGGATAAGTTCTTGGCGGCCAATTACACCGTGCGCGTGATCGCGTGTACATATAATATATGAACTGTTTATTTTCCACAAGCGAAATTCGCTTTTTCCCGCCTGTATACACACACGCGCGCGCGCGCGTCATACGCGGAAGTGGGGGAGGTTGGGGGGCTAAGACCCCTTTTAAAAATTGTTTGTATTTAATGTTATGATTTTTAATTTATATACGTATATAGTTTGGATATTTGAATTTTGAGGACTAATATATGATATATAAATATATGTAATAAATAAATAAATTTATAATACCTTATAACGCGCGGCGCATTAACAACTGCAGCACATATTACGTAATGAGGGATCCCCCCCCATGATCTTTTTGCGTTATTATGTATTATTTTTAACAAAAAATACCGTTTATTACCTATTTAATAATAATAAAAATATATATATCCTTAAATTATGACTTATGTTATCAATATGAATAATACGATCAAAGTTCATGTTGAAAAATCAACCTTATCCCCCCCCCTCCTTGACAAAATCATTTACCCGCCACTGTTTTATGTTTGGCTCGACGTTGGTATGAGAGAGATTATTACTATTGGACATCTATAAGTGATTTCTGTGTTTTTTTTTTTATATAATCGCCAAGCTGGAGAAATAATTTTAGCGTATCAATATGTTCACGCTCGCCCCAATGCTCAGGTTGGGAATCACTGATATAGTAATAAACTAAATTGTCTACAAAAGAAAATTCGTTTTTTTTTTTTTTTTAGTGGAAGGAAACGTATTATTTTTACTGACTTCTCGTGAAAATTGTTTAAATTTATATCTGACAAATCGTATAGATTTTGAATTTCGTCATAAAAATGTTTAAAAACAATCCAACGTATACATATTATAATAACTCGTACACGTAAAAAACGTACGACGGTCCGGTTTTTTGTTTAAAATTACATTTTTTTTTTTAATAACCGGAGGAATTTGAGAATTTAAACGTGACGAGTTTTTTTTTTGTGAAAAAGAAAAAAATGTAAAAGGAATTCCTTGGCGACGTTATATATAATATATATTATGTGACTGAAATATGGCCGGAATGGGTAAAATATTCGAAAACTTGTGCGTGGAAATCAAATGAATACGTCGTGTCTATACAACACATGACAAGTATAAATATTATACAGTGTACAGTGTGATGTCTGGCGCCAAAATATTCGGCACAATACCAGCTTATATACTACCTCTCTATAAAACGTTTTGACTGTAGTGACGGCGCCAGAATTTTGAACCCAGGTGAGCCAGCCTGCAGCGGACGACAATGATTTATAATTTAGAGTAGGTCAAACATTTTATGATCTATATAAACCCACGGGGGTCTAAAACCCACAAACACAAATAAGGAGGCTATATAGGGATGGCCGAATCCCTCAAAATTACAACAAAAAAAAATTTTTTCTTTTTTAATCACGCAATATTTCTCGTTTTCCCGGGGAGTTAAATTAAATACAATAAATATGAAAAAAAAAACGTAAAATAATATTATATTATATAAAAATAATTTAACGAATTTACGTCGTCGTTTATTTTATATAGCTAAAAAGTCATAATTATTATAATATTAGAAACGGTCCGTAGTCAATATTAAGAAAAAAATAGTGAAAGAACCTGGCAGAAAATATAACGTTAATATATAAACCACCGTAACGCTAAAAAATTAAACTTTATTACTATATACATATATATAATTATCGATTAGGTATATTTAATTAAATACATTATATGTATCTACCCAATTATAATAAAAACTAAAACTAATTTATAATATATAATAACGATAAGAAATAAAACAAATGAGAAAATTATAATATATCAAAATTATCGTATATATTATTATAATATTAATATTGTTACGAGTTATTGACAAACCGAAATAATACTTTTCACGGACATCCAGTGCTGAACGTAGTAGAATGGACCGCCGACCGTGGGACCAAGAAGACGTTCTGGGGCGGACGCTGCGCAGGTTATATGCGAGACATGCAACCGCGTACTCTTGAATACAAAATAAACATAATCGAATAAAAAAAATGTCGTGTTGGGCAATTATCATCGAAAAAATAGTAAAAACCTATTATTGATTCGTTTTATTTAATTAACATAACGTATTGATAATATTGTTGTTCTCCTGCACTGTTTGACGTGTCGCGATATTTATTTCTAGTTCGGGAGATCTGATCGAAGCCCACAGGTCGATAACGGTAGATTTCTTATGAAATAACGTCGTCCACACGTCCTGCACGAGGCGCGTGCGACAGAAAAGACGAATTGGAGAGTAATGGAATAATAAGAAAATTCCAAATGTAAATCATGTTACTTTAGCTATACAGTGGTCAAAAGAATTCGAAGATTTCGATGATTTTTTTTTTTTTTTGAACCATTTTACTTTATTGCTTTATTAAAGAAAATCTCGGCGATTCCCCGTCACGCGCAGTCGTACGCGTGTACTGCGCAATTATTTACGATAATCGAGCAAGAAACTGCTGTGAAATTAAACCCCGAGGACGTGAATTTCAGTGTGGGAGAATCGCAGTTATTGTTATTTTAATGTAAATTTTATTAAATTAATTGTCGAAAGTAGTTGAAAATAATAATAAAAACGACCAATGAATATAAGAGCGAACGAATAATTTTAAAATGAAATCATTTGAAAATCGAAATATTTCAATTATTTTTTTCTCTCATTTGGTCCGCACAGAAATCCTCTCTTCCGCGCATACCCTATCCTAATCGTATATAAGGTCTGCGTCCTGCAGTGGACACTGCAGGGTGTATATTATTATATTATAATATAATAATATTATGACGCGTTCGACCGCGCGAATAGGTCAATTTTGTTAAAATTATTATTATTATTATTATTATTACTGCACCCTTTTTCGACGAACGGCGCGCAATAATAACACCGTGAAGACTTTTGAAAAAGGCTGTGCAATAGGGTCTGGACGAGCCAATATTGCTGTGTGCAGTTATATGAATACGCGCGTGTACCACTCCGCGGTTGATTTCACGGCGCCAAATGCGTTTTTTTCTCGGCGTATAATATAATACAATCGCGCGCGCAGAAAAAAAAAACAAATATACGTGTATATATTATTATAATAATTAATGGTTTATAATTATAATCATTTAGGGTTCATATATATCCTAAATTATTATAAACATTAAATTATAATTTAATTTGTTCGTGAATTCTATACCGTCTCGCCTTTGGAGGCGCAAATTATTTTCATATTATTTCCTCGATAAAAGTAAAATAATTGTATATATATATTTTATATACGCGATTTATAAACAGCGAAATATTAGTTGAAATTCACAATATATATTATAATGCGTACGCTTAAATATACGCATATGCAATAAAAATTCGATAACCCGTTAGAAACAAATAACAATAATTGTATAGCGAAAGAGATTTTCGTTAAATTTATTCATTCGAATGATGCGTGTAATAATCACAAGCGCAATACGCGAAAAACCAAAAAATATAATTAATATTATTAATAATGGTAAAAGAAATATCCGTTATAAATATTATAATCTGCACGAGTTTATGTGTTAAATTCGTTATTGATATTATCAAATGTTTCCCGCACTTATTACACTTTACATTGTAATTTCGCCGTAAAATTATTAATTTGTTATATACCTACCTATTATTATTATTTCCAATGAATATTTAATAGGGCGTAGTACGTATCGCGATTTTTTTTTTTTTTTTTACTCGTATTATTATTTGTTCGTGAACTCTTTTCTTGCTTTCGGAGACTATAAAATAATTATACGAAAATAAATAACTATGTATAGCTACTATATACAGTACGGCACGATACCACGAAATGGTAAATTTAAACGCTATATAATAATATAGTTATATAAAGAAAAAAAAACGAATTACAAAACCGTACAAATATTATTTTAAAATTAGCCGAAACAACTGTATTCGTATACACTAGTGAATTAATAAAACACTTGGGATTATATGATAACCGAGTACTGTGTAGGTCATAATATATAATCATACAGTGTCAGTGGCGCACACTGAACTGCTCATTGATGGGTCTAACGATATTTTACACACCTGAACACCACCCAATAGACAACTGGTAGACACCCAATGTTAACAACCTTGCATGCACTATATTATTAATTATGATTAAAAATATATTATTTACATTTTCAGCTCCGTAACACCAGCCTTACTCCATACCCACTCTTTTGAATAGGTGGGTCGATCGACCCCATTAACCCTTAACGTGTGCGCCACTGTATAGTGGTATACAGAATTGTTTTGATTTATACGTTATATAGAATAATATAAAATATAGTGTCGCAGCTGCAGCTAAATACTTACTGTTTAAAATGTTGTGGTAGGTATAACGTGTAAAACGTTTTTTTTTTTTTTGCGTTACACGTTTTATACTACTCGAAACACTCTCGAATATAAAAAAATAATTAACCATTCGTTTCGAATGGGGGAGCACGATCACTTTTTTTAACGTCATTAAATAAAATTCGTGTTCGAGCGTTTCGAAAAAAAAAAAAAAAAAGAAACGTATACAAATATGCGTATAAATCCCGTAACCCTATATAAAATTATTGCAGTATACACGCGCTTTTTCCTCGTATATATTATAGTGCGACGTACCTATATATTATAATGCGTGCGCGCGTTGTTCACTGTCACGAAAACAAAACCGAATAAAAATTAAATCCCTCCCCTCCTCCTGGACCGAGAAGTTTTTCCGGCAGGATTTCCCGAGACGTCAGCATCCCCCTGCAAACGAGGGGCGTTTATATGATATTATTGCACTCTATTCGGTCTTCCGTCGCAACACGCGCTTATACAATATTACATTTACATAAAGCCAAATCCACCTGGCATTAAGTAGTAATATTCCCCCAACTGCGAAACGTCTCTCGGAAACACTGCGTATATATTATAATGTTATAATGTTATTATCTCCCGGGACAATTTTTGTGTTTTTTTTTTTTTTACACACAATTTTCCAGTATATTTCTCCGCTTTTTTCTAATCTCTCAACTCTAAAAAATACATATGTATATATATTTGTCTACTTTATATATATATATATATTACGTCGTTTATAATGAAATAAAGTGTTTTATTTTTTTTTAACAACAGTGCCGTAGCTAGGGTGGGAGGGCGGCAGCAAAACGATTTTTGCTCTTAATGATACCTCAAAATTCGTTACCAGAATAACAATATCGAAAGTCGCATAATAACATTGCTGAATTTCTACTTCAGAATCGAATTCCATTTAAACTAGCCTACAAATTTTAATTTGACAAAGCGTTATACATATATAATATCTAACATTCTTTTGTTGCGCAATTTACGGAAAACACTTCTTGTTCTGATCGCTGCGAATTCGTTTATATATAATATCCGGAGTTGCTGCAACAGTTTCTGTCCAGAGATATCGCAAGATTTGAAAGCCTACCGCACTGTTGACTCGTGGTTGATCTCGAGTATAAGATTTAAAATCAATATTTTAATTTACCGAAAAGTCTTTCGCTGCGAGATGCAACAGAAACACGAGTGTAGTGAGAGTAAAACCACCTAAAACGCTGTCGCCAAAGAGTTTTGTAAGTAAGCTTCCGGTCCTATTGAAGAAATGCGTATTAACAAAAAAGTCGTTCCGACACCAAGTCGAATTGTTCTCCGTTTCTTTTTTATTTCAAAAAACTACGAGGAGTAAAACGAATTTTCAGTGAATAATTTTTACAAGAAAACGGGGGGAGGGGAGGGCGGCCAATTATTAAATCGTTTTTTTATATGCGTGTTTCGTATATATATATATATATTCACGTATATACGAGAATAATTTCATTTTAGCGAGTAAATAATTTCTACGCGTTATAAATAGTTATATAAAAAAAAAGTTTTAATAATAATATTAAAACTTACCTGCAGTCTTCCACAGTATAAAACGTATAATAGTAACGAATATATACACTCATTTGTTCTTGTAGGCGCGTATTCATATTTCCTGGACGGCAAACAACATTTTTCTGGCGATTTTTTTTTTAAACTTTTGAACGTGATATTGCAGAGTCCTGTATATACACTACCTGCAGGGCTGCGAGTAATCGGCCTGTATGCAGTGACGCCCGAAGAAATCACCTGGATTACTAACCCCGACATCTGTCTATGAACTCACATCGCAAGAACGACTCACCTTTAATATATATGATATTTGACTAACAATAGTTCTATTTTAAGTTATACCATTATATCCTTATATCTATATCATGTTTTGTATTGTTTTACTTTATATTTCAGTTAGATTTTGATAGTTAAGTTGATCTGTGTTAAAAGCCATACGAAATAAATAAATATGTATCATTTGTATTATTTGTCTATAACTCTGCAGTAATCGAGCAGTTACGCACTTTTCAATAGTAACTCTAAAACGTATAACTCCCTTTATCGTAACTATTTGAATAAAAGATGCGCGTGCAGTATCTGTGAATAGTTACAACTAAACAAATAATCGGACGACGTCGTTTATATATTGTAATTTTTATTAAATACCTATTTAATGTAACGAACATCGGAAATCAAATAAAAAAATTGTTTTTTTTTTCCCCCGAAAACGTCGTTATGTAATTATTATCGCGTCTATTGATATATTATATTTATTGTAAAAAAAAAAAAAAAACAATATTATTCTGCGCAGCGCGATCCTAGCTCTCTGTACAACTGCAGCACTGATATAATTATACGTTTTTACATTATATTTTCGCTAATGTGACCCGCAATGTATAAGTAAATTTCTATAATTTTATATTTCAGTCGTAACTTATATACACGTTTCTGAAATGAAGCCCCTATATAGTGAAAACGAATATTTTTTTTTACTGTATCCGCGTTATAACGTTTTCGAAGTATAATAATAACGTAAGTAACTATTGGAATCGGAGTACAATATCATTCAAAGCGTATCTCGTCACTATGTTATACAAACGCTAAAACGCGCGACCGGCGTTACAACTCTACTATAAGTTAAAAACGATTGAGTTAAACGAAATATCAGTTTTGCATTTGTAGGAGTCATATACTGTACCTTTATATACGTGTTACGACGAGTGCATAAACGTATGTACATATATAATAATTTTAATTCCGTACGTCGTTAGAAAGGAAAAAAAAAGGAGAATTCAATCGCGGAACACAGCCGCAGCAGATCCGCGTGTAGCGTTTCACGTCCATTTATTGACACACAAAATACACGTGTGATTTCGAATAAACATTTTTTTTTTTTTTATTAATATTATTATTATTTTAATCGCCTGCTATGATTTCGTGCGGATTCGAAAGAGGCGTGTGCGCAATATAGCAATATAGCAGTCTGCCTTCAACTGAACAACACAAATTATTTTACCGACCAGTGATTTCTCTCAATATCGCGCGTTTTGAAATTCACGGATATATTATATATATATATATACCTCAGCTGTGGTTAAGGTATGTATATGTGTGTGTACGCGTTATATCCCATTAATCGTCGTGTTCAATTGACAGTGCCACACACACATCCGCCCAACTATATATTATAATATATTATACGCACGCCTACATATATATATATATATATATAATGTACGTTATATAAATAATTATGATTTACCGTTTCGTGTTTTCGCACCGGTATATATATATAGGAGGAGAAATGTTCGATTTCTGGAATATTAATAATATATATATATATATATATTGTGTATATAGAACGGCGTGAATTTTTTTTCACCCCATGCGTGTATACGAGAGAGAGAGGGGGGAAAAAGAACATACACATATAATAGGCGTATACGCGCGCGTGTAAATCGTCGATTAATTATTATATATACATACGAATATTTTGTGTGGACGGAACAGGACGAGGTCCTGTTTATTTTTTTTTTTGGCGTCGCGTCCGATATAATGTTTTTTTTTGTTTTGTAAAACGTGTTTGTACGTCGTTTAAATATTTTAATTCTTTTTTTTTTTGCGCCCTCCAAACTTATATGATATACGATTATCATACTGCACGAAATAAAATATTATTGTAAAAAAAAAAAACCGTTCGTTGAACGCCCAGAAGTGAAAAATCCTCGCGTCAATATCATAATATATACGCCTATATATAACTGCACCCGCGCGGCTAATTATGTAGGTATATAGTTAGGTATAGTTTGGTATATACCTATAAAATACCGCTATATATATATAGCGTAATTTTAAACGCTCGATTTTCTATAGGTTACCGCGGCGTGCGTGGCGGAGGAAATATAATGGAAATTTACACGTCTATATACGCGCGTATAATTTGTTGGGAAAAAAAAAGAATAAATAAACGCGCGAAATTTGCGCGTTAACGCGCGCGATATTGTCGTTCTCGCCGCGCCGGTGTATAGGTAGTCCGCGAATACATTATTAGGTATACAGAAAATTTGTAATGATAATAATTAGTCGCCGTGGAAACGTGCCGACACTTGCAGGGCTTATAGTCCAAGTGTATTTCTCAATTGCACGCGCGTTTATACAAAGTCACCGCGAGGAGAGGTAATATACGGAGGGAGGAGATTGCGAATTTATATACATTTTTTTTTTTTTAGAGCGGTCTCCAAAAAATTCGCGAGATTTTTCGGAACATTATTACGACGTTAAATACAGTGTAAACATAAACGCGCTATACACATTACTTTTACCACGTTTAGAGTTGTATACGTTAATATATATATAGGCTGTTTCGCAAATGAGTTAGAAAAACGTATATATATTCATGAGTAATTGCTAAAAAAAAATTTTTATAACGATAAATATTAGACATATTTTTCCACACACAGTCGCGCCGTTGAGATTTACGCATTTTTCCCTTATAATAAAATTTTTCTATCTTATTTGTGCGGAACAGCCTAGATGTTTTTTTTCTGAAATAACAAACTATATATATGAATAATAATTACAACTTTTTTTCGACTGAATTTTTATTTTTTTTTCTTCGGGAATTATTTTTCAGATGTTTTCGTTGCAAATATATAGTACCTATATATAATATACCGATCAAATCGTTCTTGCTCTGCTTATATAGGCGCGGTGTGTGTCCTATATATAGACGTTCGATTTTGTTTTAACCGCGCGCGCGGGCGTTCGTTACACAGCTGGATCCCGATTTCGAAGAGAATATACGCGTTAAAACGAATAAAAAGGAAAAGCCATATATATATATTCGTTTTCTATACTATTGCGAACTACGGGCGCGAGATTCGACAAAAATATTATACTTTATTACCGCGATTAAAAACGTTGAACCGTGCGGGGTTTTGTTGGGCATAAAACGCGAAAAAATTGATAGATATATATATATAGAAGATATAGATTTTATACTTTTTTTTCAATAATTACAACTGCCACAAGACACGACGATAACCTATATATATATATATATAAAAAAACGTATTTAATCGCGCACAACAAGTTCGACTTCAAAAGCGAAATGCGCGCTTCGGAACTCTGAGCCCCGTGCGACGCGCGCATTATTCGTTTTTTTTTTTTTTCCTATAGGAAAACAAAAAAATATATATATATTTATTCGTATCGTTCAGATCGGCCGTTATATATTATTATTATTATTATTACTGTACAGGCGCAGAGATACCGGGAAAATACGATTTTTATATACCGATTTCACCGCGAGCGGTTCCCGCGCAGCAGAAGGGCCGTTACGCGCCGCGTGTACGTATATATATAGCGAGCGCGGGGCAATATAAAGGTAGACGCGGTGCCGCCACCGAGGGGTTCTCTCACTATATATATATATATATATATAATAATAACGATCGTTTGTATACGAATAATATATTATTTGGAAAAAGAAACCCGTTCACGGTGTTAGGGGGAGAGAGAGAGGATAAAAAGGGGACGAAACTAGTTTTTTTTTTTTACGTTTTTATTTGGGGTGAACGCCGACTGCCGCTGCAGCAGACGACGACGGAGTCTCCCTACCCGCGCGCGACCCCCCACCCCCAGCGAGCTCGACGACCGCTGAGACCACGGCGCAGCAGCGCGGCTCGGTAAGTCGTGCTGGCTCGGCGGCGGGCGAACGTAAATTTCTATTTTTCCTAACCGCCGCGCATCGACCGCGCGCGCGCGGGACGTACCGCGACGGGAAAAATTCGTTAACGGACGACGCGGCGCTGCACGCGTTATTACAATAATATATACTGACGAGTTGTGCGATTATTATGCGCTTACCCGCGCGGATCGCACGATTCTGCAGCGCAGCGCAAAAAATCGTTTTTGTTTTCTCTTTTAAAAACGCGTATTTTTACAGAGTACCAGCTATATAGAGAAAAAAAAGAAATAAACCGCTCGTATATATACGTATATATATAGTATGCGTATATATAGATGACGGCGGTGAGGAGGTATAGATTTTTTTTATACGTTTGAAAACGTTATGTATTCGTCGGTTTTTTTTTAAACGGCGGAAAACAACGCAATACAAGCGTATATACAATATATAATAATTCCGACGAAATGTTTTGGAAACGGCGTGTGTGTGTGTACGTAATTTAGAAAACGAAATTTACGTTTTCGCGCAGCTTTACCGCGGTCAAACGACACGTACCGACGAAGAATTTGCGCGCCCGTTTCCGCATTGTTTTCCGGAAAAATCGAATTTTATACACACACACACACGCGTACAATTTATTAAAATTATTTATTTACGACGCGAATATTATAATATATTATAAACGTGTCGTTCGGTCGTTAAATATATACTTTTATATTTTTATCAAACGTTTTATTTTATATATATAGTTTTGCAGTCGCTTTTTTGCGACAATCGCGGACAGCGTACTATATAACTATATAGCACCGCGGCAACGCTAAACGCGTTTGAAAACCGGTTGTTTTCTCCATTTTTTTTTTTTTTTTACCACAAATTATTGTCGTGCGTTTAAATAGAAAAGTGAAACGGCCGCGGTCGACGGTTTTGTTATTCAATCTTTCCGTTCTATACACCGCGCGTTATTATAATATATGTATATATAATACGATGAGAGGAATATTTATTATCGAATTTGAATTGCCTATATATATGCGTATTATAGGGATTTGCAGCAGCGGACATTTATAGTATATTGAGAAAATAATAACGCAGCTGCTGCACAATAAACGCGCGTTATAATTGATATACTTATTATCGCTTTTTTTTTTTTTTTCATTAAAATTTAATTCGATTTATAATAAAATAAAAATGTATACAATTATACGCAGTCTATATATTGTATAATAAATATAATAAAAAAATGGTTCCCTCCGGTATATATTCCGTTTTTATTAGTCTATATAACCTCGTTTATTGTTATATCACAATCATTACGTATATACTGCAGAAACGGAAAGATTTTCGGGAAAAATATTCGGAATTTTTACACGGGGGCTGCAGGTTAAAAAACCGCGCGATTTCGCGCATTATTGCAGCTTCTCCGCGCGGACGCTGCAATGAAACGATTCGCGAACCATATAGGCGGAAATCTATTAAATTTTCTGGGGGGGGGGGCTAACATTTTAACATCAATCAAATATCCAAAATACATATAAATTATAAGATATCTGGGGGCTTAGCCCTCCCCCCCCTATTTCCGCCTATGTCGCGAACGATATACGTTGCACGATTGTCGACGAGTCGCGAATTAATAATAAATACAATTTTTACAGTGAAATTTAGAAAAAAAGCGCGAGAATATATTATTATATTACCAGCTGTATATAAGTGCGTATAAACGCGTATAAATATCTTATAACCCCGTCGTCGTTTCTCTTTTCATTTTTTTTTTCCGTCACAATATTATTATCGCGAATAAAGCGCGCGCGCGCGCTGGCGTGTGTGTGTGTGTGTGTGTGTGCGCCCCGTTACGACGTGTGGGAAAGGCGCCCTGCGACCCGCGCCCGCGGTACGCAGTATAGAGGCGTTGCTAATTTCCAGTGTAGTCGGTCGTGCGCGCGCGCATTCCGACGGGAGGCGTCCACGGGCTCGGCTATTGGTTAACGGTACCGTCAAACCGACGTCGGACGAACGAAGTAACGAAAAATATGTATAATAATAAAAAATTGTTTAAAAAAAAAAAACGGCGTGGGAGATTTTCGTTTATCCCCGTACATATACACACTGCGCAAATATTGTTTTACGAGTTTATTACGTATTATTATTATTATTTTTTAAATAGTCTCTATACCTCTGCAGCGCAGCTGTATATAGCAGGAGCCATAATTAACAGTATTCCGAAAATATTTTTAGAAAATATACAACGGTTTTTTTTTAAAAGCCGCTTCTTCACGTCGTTTTTTACTTCTTCTTCTTCTTCTTATATATGTAAATCATAGCGATAACACGCGGCGGCAGCAAAGATTATTGTCAACATATTGTCGCGCGCGTATAAAAGATCCGTTGCGAAGATAAATATATAGGTTTGAAAATTCTGCACAGCAGTCTCCGCGGCGGGTTATTTACAAAAAAAAAAAAACACTCGATAAATTCGAATTTTATTATTTTTCTATCAAGCCGGTATACGATTGATTCGTGGTCGAACAGTGGAAAAAAAAAATTGTTTTTCTTAAACGCTGCGCAATGGTATATATAATCACACGCGTCGCGAACGTTCCGTCTCAATATTATATCGGCTTTTATATATATTATACAGCCGTCGAGAAACAAAAAAAAAAAAATCGATTTTTCCGATTATAAAACATATAATATATTATATCACACACACATTGTTGTGTTTTTTCTTCGTCCACCGAGTATATATATATACGCGCTATTATTATAATATTTACACGCAGTTCGCGCGGTGGCGAAATCATATATTATAATAGTTTTCACCCGGATATACGGTCGCGAGCATATATTATAGTGTGATGTGACGTATAAATAATATTTGATAATATATATTGACGGTATATTATATATAAGATCCTCCGGGACGATTTCCCGCTGAGCGGTTCGTTTTAATTTTTTTTTTAATTTTATGAAAACTCTGCACGAGAGAGCTGCACCACGCATATAGAAATCTGTAGTTGTTACAACACCAACGAGTGTTATAATGTTATACACATGTGCACGTCGTTTTCGCGCTAAGGCCCTTTTTCATTTGTTATAACTATTATTGTTGTGCACGAATATCGCGAGCGAATGTTTAAATTTGTCATCCGTGCAGTGTGCAGCGATAATATGTATACATAAGAAATAAACGGTGAAAAATGCGTATATTAGACGCGTGTATCTAAATAAATATTTTATAGATTTGTTTGTTGATCAATATAAATAATATTATATTTAAAGCGATTTAGCGCTGCTGCAGTCGTCGACAAAACCGCGGACAGAAAAAAAATATAATAATCGTCGACGCTCGGACGATATAAAAACGGTATATATATAGATTTTTGGCGTAAAAAATTAAAAAAAAAAAAAAACCGTATCAATATATAATAAATAAAGCGAACGTATATATATATAGCTTTTTCCAGCTGCAGTTAATATAATTTATATATAGGTATACGTATATTACGTTTTATACGAAATCGTCGAGTGGCAATAGATTTTCGACGGGTGTGATATTACAGAAAAAAAATTAAAACGAGCGGAGAAAACGTTGCGGCGCGCGGTTATATGTAGTAAAAGTGTTTTCTCGCCGCGGCCGCGGTTCGAAACGCGCGCGCGCATCACGGCAAACAGTATATAATATAATATCATATACTCGTTCGATTTACCGTGTATGTATAATTTTATAAACTAATACGCACGAGCATTACACACAATATATATAATACGATATGTTTTCCAATAAATCCGCGTATAATATGTTTTGCCATTAAGGCATTTAAAAAAAAAAAAACAGTATATTAATATAGGTATACGTATTAGAGTATAAAATACGTCAGTCGTATATTTTTGCGGCGGGGGAGGGAGGGGAAAAAAACGCGTTTCGTTTAAAGGCGCGCATAAATTTCTTATTTTTTTTTTTATACAGAATATAATATATATACGGCTTCGAATAATCAATAAAAATAATAACTAACCTTTATAAATACCGCGATAACGCGCAATATTCGTAATATATTTTTTTTTTCTCCGAAACGCCGCGACGTTTATATATCGTATATATAGGTTATACTCGTAATATTTTTTTTTTCTCTCTCGAAAACGCGTTTCCGATTATCTTTTACGAGACTTGTACGTCTTCGTATATTGCCGTCGGCCAATCGATCGTTATTGCGTACCTATATATAACTATTGAACGGTAAAGAATTTCTTTTTTTACACACATATATATATATACACTATATACAGGTTTTGTTCTTGTGTATATAAAAACGCGCGCGTTAATTAGAGCCGCAATAATGTATAATTAACACGAAAATCGCGCGAATACACCGAATAAACTGTATTCGTAACGAGCATCGAAAAAAAAAAAACAAATTCGACTAGGACCGCAAATCATCCCCACTGTTAAAACGTCTCTGCAGGCACGACAACTAAAAAAAATATACTCGTATACCGTTTTTAAAATCTATACCTATAAATTCTACGTTTTACCTGAAAGAAAACATCGAATAACAATATACATATATTCCTTACCTTTTAAATTACCTATATATATATATTGCCTACGATAATAAATATTGTAATCGATAAACATATATATATACGAGATAATAACGCTCGTTTATTATTTTTAATTGACTCCGAGTCCGTTTTTTTTATCTTTTGCGCTCACGGGTGTAATAATATATAAATAAAGAAATTATTATGTAACAGAAAAAAAAAAAAACACAATTTCGGACCAAAAAACCATACAATTTTCCAGGCAATTTCGCTACGATTTTTACGGTCGTTCGGAGGCGCGTCAACGCGCCCCGGTGTTTGTAAAATAATAATATTCATATATAATTACACTTTATAATATATTAATATATATATATATAGTACTGTTGAATATATATTACAATATATTACCAATAACCGCAGCAGCGGTCGCAAATCGGCAACGATTTAAAAAAAAATTAAAAAATACTCGGCGGAAAGGCGTGTATAAATATATAGAAAAAAAAAGCGAAACTAAACAAAAAAAACTCTCGCACGTCAATAATACATTATCAATATATATTACTAATAAATAATACAGACCAAACGCTATATCAGACTTGGTACAGAAAATTAAGTCTAGTGACAACAGAACAAGTACAACGTTGTTTTTTTTTTCTCTTCATTTAATTATACATCATTATCATTATTATTACATTTTTATGTACAGATTTTTTTTTTTTTTTTTTTTGAGAAAAAAAATCGTTCTTTTTTTTTCTCATCGCAAATATTATTATTTACAAGACGTAAAAAATAATAATCGTAATAATAATAATAATAATAATGATAATAATATTCGTATATAGTAATAATATAATGAAAATAAAAAGAATAATGATAATAATAATATTCGTAATGATAATAATAATAATACGATAATGATAATAATATGTTTATAATAATAAAAATAATTAATAATAATAATAATAAAAAAAAAAATGAAAAAATTGTCGGAAAATATTTGTTTCGGGCTTACACAAATCGGATATAGAAAATACGAACGTTATAATCGATTATTAGATTTTTTATCGTTTTTTTTTTGTTAATTTTGAGCTGTAAGCCACGAAAACATTACAGAAAAAAATAAATACAATCTTATAATATTATCATAGCACTGCCGCCGCTGCTGTTGTGCACGCGGATATTGTATACAAAATATTATAATATCGGTACGCGCGTTATTATAATATTGAATCGGGAAACAATATAAATTTCATCGGCTCGCGGCAGGTCTATAACAATATCAATATACGCACACACATATTATATATATTTAATATAAGTGTTGTCGAACAACAAAAATATAATATAATATTACCGCGAATTTTTTTTTTTTTGTTGTTCGTGGGGTGCAGCTGTTGTATTAAGTCCAACGTTTTTGTATTTAAAAAAAAAAAAACCATCGAACGGCAATGAATTTTAATATTTTTTTTTTTTTCCAGAAAGACGATTGAAATTTCTTTATAGTTATTTAATTTTTCATATATATATATATTTATATAATAATAAATTGTTCCTTAAAAATATATACCCTATATTTAATAATAATAATAATTAAATAATATCAATAATAATCATAATAATAATAATATCAATAATAATAATTAAATAATAATATCAATATCAATCATCATCATCATCATCATCATCATCATCGTCGTCACTTAATCACGACACAACAATATTTACACACAAACACACACATAAAAGTTTTTTTTTCTTTTAAATTTTTTACACATATTATTATTTATTTTATTCGATTTTTGTTTTTGTTTGTAATTTATGTAATATATATGTTATTTATATATAATTGGGAAACGATGGCACAAAAACAACTCGAGTCGTCGTAAATGGCAAAAAAAAAAATCTATATTATGTAAAACGGAATTCACTACATATATAGTAACGATCGCGAATGTCCGTGTATATATTAAACGTAAATAATTATAGAAGAAAAAAAAAACACATATCCATACGCTGCAACTGTATATTCACAGTAATACGACGGTCGTTCTGTTTTTTTTTTTTTGCAGGATTAAGGACCGCGGTCGCGGGATATCGAACGGGAGAGAGGAAAGTTTTACGATTCACAGCCAAAGAGAAAACAATTTTTTTTTTTTGCTTTAGCGTATACATTTTTTTTTCGTTATAAAAATATACGCTAAACAACAGAGTATATATAATATAAACGTATACTGCCAATCCGTTATAAACTGGTAAATCTTTCCGACGAAAATAAAATAATAATAATAATAATAAAAGAACAACGCGACGAACGTTTTAAAAATAAAATACGTTTCGAAAATTTCGCGAAAAATCGAAGGAGCAAAAAAAAAAACGTTTTTGCCGCGCACGTGTTTGTTGGTTTCCGTTGGAAAACGCCGCGCGCACTAGCAGAGGATTTCGCCGTCGAACGGCGAACGGAAAAAAAAAAATATAAAAAAAAAAACGTCGTACGCGCGTAATACGACGACGCGTAGTAGAGAATTTTAAAAACGATATTATATCGAAAAAAATATTAATAATCATTTTACAAGCGTCTGTGCGCAGAGACTCCGGGGGGGTGGGAAAAAAAATGTTTTTCTACGCGCTCGTTATTATTATTTTTTTTTTTACATAATATGTACGGTGCACCGCGAGCCGGTGGCGCGTATACTTTTGCCCAAAACGGGTATGCGTGTAAATACGCGATTAATCGTAGAGAAAATATTAAACGCGGTGTAAGCTTTTTTTACCGGCGGATTTATTATTACAGCGAGTGGCGTCAAATAAACGCGCAAAACTCGGAATCGCGCGCGCGCGTGCTATTTAAAAACGCTTTGACGACGGGAGAACGAGGAAAAAATGTAGAAACGGTCATCTAAGGCTATAAATAATAATAGAACTCGGACGGGAATTCGGAACGTATAAACGCGTTGTTACAACGCTTTCTAGATAACCGTCGGGCGAGAGAGAAAAATCGATTAACGATCTATCATCACCACCGCTATCACGTCGTTATCTTCGTCGAAACGAATCAATATTTTTGACCGGTGGTGGATTTTCTCCCGAGACGGTATCTCGCGCCGCCGGGACGGAAAACTATTTTATATTTTTAAACGTTTTCTCGCAAACGCGGTTTTTTTTGGAATTTCGCGAAGAAAAATCTGTGATTTTGTCGACCCGGCACGCGGCTAGTGAAATACCGTCGAACAAATAATTATCGAAACGCTCTAAAAGAAAAAGAGACGAGAAACTCGTCGTCGAGGCGCCGCAGCGGCGGACTTTTGAAAACGGCCCGCGTTCTTTGGCGATTTTAAAGGAGGTTTTCTTTTTTTCGGCGTAAAACATAACCACCTTTCACGCCCAGCCGTCGACTAACGAGACGCGTCGTTTTGGGGAGAGAATCCAATCGAATACACGCGCGCGCGCGCTCGTATCCCCGGCGCGTATAACCAGTTTTTTTTTTTTTTTTACAATTCGTGTATTACTCGTCGTTTCGTTTCACACGGATTACGCGCGGTGGATTATTTTTTACGACGACAACACACACCGACAACGGCAGAAAACGGAGTCTTTATTTGCCGAGACCGCGAGCAAAACCGAAACGTTATTGCAATTAAATAATAACTGTAATCGGAGCGCACAGCGTATAAACGATTGAAAAAAGCGCGGCGATTGCGAAGTGCGCGGCGAGGACGCGACGGAAAAGGAAACGATTTGTTGGACGCGGTTTTTTTTTTCCCTCATAATTATTTATACGCGCGCCGCGCGGTGTTTATATAATTTTTTTTAAAAAATATTTTATGGCACGATTTTGGGACGCGAGACTCGCGGGGGAACGTTTGTAATTTTTTTTTTTTATATAAAGAAAACGCAGCCGCCGCGCGTTTCGTCGTTGATTTTTAGCGAAAATAAAGCGGTGCGCGCGCGCGCGCGCGTTTCCAACGTGCGTTTTGTCCTTAATTGTTTGTCGTAGAGTATATAAATTAAATATTTAATTACACTCGGCGGGGTAATTAATTGAAAGTTTTTTTTTTCGGTTTGTTCCGCAAAAAAAAATGCACTTTTATGTACAAAGCAAACGTATAGATACATAAAAGAGCTGTTTTCGTGTGCGGTTAATGTCAAAAAAAAAAATCTTATCCTACGGGGATTTTTAATACGTAAAACTGGTACGTTATTGGAACGGAAACAAAAAAAAAAAAAAAACCGGGACGAGTAGACGAGTTATTTGTATACGGTTTTTCGTACGGAAAATTTATTTCGAAAAAATATTTTCACGTTATACACGGACGACGCACACGTTTGTTTTCGGGGGCGGGGGCGAAAAAAACAAATCGTAGTAATGAATAATAAAATATACGGAGAAAAAAAAAGAGACACAATTTTTTTTATTTTATGAAATTCTACCGTTCGTTGGTTATATCGTAGATACGGTAATATTAAAAAAAATGAAAAAACATTTGCGACCCTCTTCCCCCCCCCCAACGGTTACCCCCTGATTTTTAGTGTTTTTTTTTTTTTACATATGGCTTACATGACACAGCGTGCGACGACGCGTGCAGGCTGTCGGCGGGAGTGGACGTTCACTGCATGTGATGTCCGAGGTGGCCCAGGTCGGGCGACATGGAGTGCGGATGAGCCTGCTGTTGCACGAGATTCTGCTGCTGCTGCTGCTGCTGTGGTGAGACAGGTACGGATGGTTGTGAACGCCGGCTGCGGCTGCGGCCGCGGCGGCCGACAACCTGGACTCGAGCGGCATGTACATGCGTAACAGATCGCCGCCACCGAGCTGTTGTTGCTGCTGCTGCTGCTGCTGCTGCTGCTGCTGGTGGAGTTGTTGTTGCTGGCTGCACAGCCTGGGACTGGGCGAATGTCCGCCCGACTGGACGGGCGGCGTGATCCGTTCGGACTTGATGCTGTCCGGGCTGTGCGACGTGGACGGCGGCCCTTGCTGGTACTGGTTCATGTCCGAGTACAAGTTGTAACTGCCGTTCAAGTAGTGCATGGAAGCGGCCGTGTTGTTCATCTGCGGCATGTCGTACCGGTATCCGGCTGCTTGCGACGCCGCGGCGGCCATGTGCGACGCGTACGACGGCTGCTGCGCGTACGGGTTCGGGTCGTGGTGCATGCCGAACCCGCCGTTGGGCATGTACCCGTTCATCTGGTGGTACAGTTCGCGGCTGCTGTTCACCATCTGTTGCTGTACCGCGGCGGAAGCCTGCGAAACGGCGTTCCGGCCAGCGGTCACGGCGGCCGAATTGTTGTCGCACTGCTGTTGCAATCCGCCGTTGCCGCCGGTCAAAGACAACGGTCCGCCCGAGCCGGGGCCGCCGCCGCCGCCGCCGGGCAACGGATACTTTTCCTTTTTCATCAACGTCTTGGTCTTGCGCCTGGGCCGGTACTTGTAGTCCGGATGCTCCTTCATGTGGACCGCGCGCAGTCTCTTCGCCTCGTCGATGAACGGACGTTTCTCCGTCTCGGTCAGCATTTTCCACTCGCTGCCCAGCCGTTTGCTGATCTCCGAGTTGTGCATTTTCGGATTCTCCTGGGCCATTTTCCGGCGCTGTCCCCGGGACCACACCATGAACGCGTTCATCGGCCGTTTCACGCGGTCCGCGTTCTGGTTTTTGTTCGCCGACGACGAGTTGTTGTTGTTGGGCGACGTCAACTGGAGCTGCCCGCCTCCGCCGATGACGTGCCCGCCGATCTGATGGTGTTGATGCGCCGCTTGCATGTGCTGTTGGTGGAGGTGGTGTTGTTGCTGCTGCTGTTGATGATGCGCCGCGGCCTGTTGTTGCTGTTGCTGCTGCTGCTGCTGCTGCTGCTGTTGTTGTTGCTGCTGATGCTGTTGTTGCGACGACGTCGGCGGCGGCGGCGGCGGCGAAGACAGCGGCTGTTGACCACCGCCGCCGCCTCCGATCACCACGCCGGCGGGCCCGAGCCCGGCCAACATACCCATCTGATTGAGGTTGCCGTACGCGTGGCTCATGTGCGCGGACGCGTGATGGCCTCCGCCGGCCAACAGGCCCGAACAGTTTTTGATTTCGGCGTCCATTAGCATTTTATTGCTCGGACCGGTGTACGGACGGAATTCGCGGTCGGCCACTGCACGGCCGACGCGGGTCGGTGTTTTGTACGACGACGACGACGACGACGACGAAGGAACGACCGACGTCAACGCGGCGTCATCCGTAAAACGAACCGAAACAAAACGGACGACGATAATAATAACAATATTATCGGGAACACGCGGACGGCACGCGCGCGCGCGCGCACAAAAACCACGAGACGCGCGCCGCGGTGTAATATTTATTAATTCGCGATAATCTATAACGTAGTATCGCGCGCGCGCGTGTACTGTCGAAACGAACGGACAGAAAAAGTGTGTGTGTGTATACCTATACGTGACGACGGTTTACGGCACACGGAATGCGAAAACGAGAACGGAAAAAAAAAAAAACGTCAAAATAACGACACTATACGCAAACGGTGGTTAGTGGTGGTGGTGGTGGTGATGATGGATACGCGCGTACGACGTACGTGAAACGTAAACGAATGCCGTTGTGCGACTACGCGGACGGCCGAACTCGACTGGTGCGACGCGCAACGGTCCACGGCGGCGGCGGCGGCGGCGGCGGCGGCGTCCGTGGTGAGGGTGAAGCCGCAGCGCGCGCATGTACGTATCGATTGTCGCGCCGCCTCTACGACCAATCCGGTGCTGTCACGTCACGGCGGCTGGGCGGCCACCGCCGGGTGAACCATATTTTTACCGGAGCGCGGTGCCCGTCGTTTCGGCCGCCGCCGCCGCCGCCGCCGCGATACGGCTCCCCCTACCCCCCGACCGGCACCACACGACGCAACGTAACGCGCGCGCCGTCGTCGTCGGCCGCCGACGGAACGCGACGCGCGAAATTTCAACGGACCCGCGGAAAAGCGCGGAATTTTATTGCGGCGGCGGAGGGGGGGGGGACGCAAAAAATGTATACCGACCGGAAATTTTTCGTACCTACGCGAAAACGAATATATCGCGCGCCAAACTCGGAACGCCCGGCGCGCGGCCCGGTCTCTTGTATATACACGATGCACGAATTATCTTTTGTTATTGTTGTTGCGGTTATTGTTATTATTGTTATTATATGTGTGTGTGTGTGTAGTCGTCATCGTCGCGTATTGTGTAATGGTGAATATAAAGAAAGAAAGAAAAAAAAAAAGGGGGTCTATAGGACAAGGTCAAAGGTCAATAGTCTATATACGTGTTTACTATATACATATATACTGCACCGCGGCGTTTGCAGTGATGCGCGGTGCTGCAGCAATAGTCGTCGCGGAAAATGGTCCCCGCTGCACCCGCGCGCCTTATCTATATTTAATACATTTATTTCGCGGTCTATTCCGTTACCCGCGGTTATATTATTTAGGTACCTGAAATTCCGAACAGATATTTTGCGCGTTCACCCGCTGCAGCACGCGCTCTTCCTGATATATAGGTATATCAGTGGCGTGTTGAAGGGGTGATTTAGGAGCAATTGCTCCTTCAAAATTGGAGGTGGGCGGGTGGGTGGGTACTAGATAATATGTACCGGGTAATGGATTTAGTATATAGGTACTACTATAGTACTATAATATCGTAATAATATACACTATGCCACTCTGCTGCAGGTGTCAGACAATCATAATAAAATACTATGCATCGTTAGACGCTTGATGTCATAGAATTGAGAATGTGATCGAAGGATCTCGCTATATAGAGATCCTCGTTCTGCAGTGCTAAATGACGGCCGGTTCGAGTGCAGCGCGAGGGCCGTGCGAGATTACTGTATACAGCGATTTCGGAATTTTCTCTCTCGCTCTCGTGTTATTCTATACGGCCACTGGTTGAGTTACACGGTTTTGGCGAAAAAGTTTTGTATCACCAATTTTGTGAAAAACGTGTTGATATATTGTATTATTTTTTGAAGGTCATAATTGGAATTAGGTAGGTCAACCCCCCCTTCTAAAAATCTGAAACGACGCAACCGCAGATGGTGAGTGATACCTGAAGGAGTGGGTGATACCATTTATTAATCTGTGCTCCTCACCAGAAATAAGTTCAACACGCCACTGAGGTATATCCAGTATTATTAATCGCGATTTCGTTTATACTCGTATATATAGCGAATTCACTTTCGACGCGAATTTATACGTAGAAAAAAAAAACTGTACGAATTGTAATGTTATATAATAATATATTAATTATACGTATGTTATATAATTTTTAACAAAAACTATACAGGAATTCGTCGAAGGTTTATATATTATTATTGTTGTACGTGTGGATGAAGTATTGTTTATGCTTATAAAATATCAAGTGTCTAAAAATTAAATAGGTATCAATGAAGCTAATATAAGCTGATATACAGCAAAAATATATATTTTAACGCCAGTGCCGGATCTAGTATATTTTTTACCCGGGGTATAAAGTATAAAATTAGCGGCCTCTTATAATTAAGACCGTTATTATATCCACTTATTTTTTGTTAATTTAGCACCCCCCGACCAAGACTTCCGGGGCAAGTGCCCCGGCTCCCCCTCCCCCAGCTAGATCCGGCCCTGTATAACGCCTAGGAGTCCGTGAACAGCCGCGGTGTGTGCGACTGTTCGACGAACGACTATAATTTTATAATTTTTAGATGTATAGCAAAAACCTTCTATACAAACGATTCAATTTACATCTACAAAACCACGCGAATCTCCTTATTCCTTAATAAAAAAGTCTTGCATTCCTGGACCCTGGTAATCCCCCCCCCCAAAAAAAACAAAAAAAGCCGTGGTGTCGGGACTTAATTTCCTAAAACTTTTAATACCCGAAATTGTAAATATATATTATATTATATTGTAATAATTGTAACTATATATATATATAACTAACTGTCAAAGTGCTGCAGTCTTCACCGGAAGGTTTTTTTATTCCGTCTTTTATGTCAAAAAAATCTTTCATCACTTGCACTATAATAATTGTTCTATAACGTGTAACAGCGATTGTGGAAATAAATATTTAAGATAAAAAAAAAAAGAAAAGTAATTATTATAATCGTAAATTTTTATTTTTATTCGGCGTATATATGTATTATAGTACGGTCGCGTTTCCGTGTGATGCTGTGCCGCGTATAGCTGCAGTGTACGCTCAAAAAAATAAAAAATAAAAACTAAATTAAATAAAAATATACCGGTGCGGATGGATGTGTATACGCGGCGAGCGAGCGCGCGCGGTGGTTTAAGCCATACAAATAACGCGCTTTTGTGCGTCACAATAGAAAATGACCCATTAAAAAAAATATATATATATATATATAAGACTTTTTCCAACTTTTTTTTTTTACCGTTCGAGGCAAATTTATTGTTAAAAAAAAAAAAAGAAAAAAAAAACCCGAAGTAAATATACACTAATGGCGAACAACGTCTTAATAAAACACAACCGGACCCGAATCGAATCGTAATAAACGACTATATTATATACTATGTATATGTATTTATATAATAAACATATGGTAAACGAGTGTATAGCAGTGCGGTCATATACACACGTGAAATTTGCGAGTTCGTTTTTCCGGTGCAGCGTGTATACTTAACATTGTTTTTTCTGTTTTAAGCAAAAAAAAAATCCGAGTACATTAATATTATACACGTATATACTGCGCGTCGGTATAATAACAATTTTTTTTATTTTTACACATTATACGATATATGTATATAGGTATAGTTTTATTGGCACTTTAAAACAAGGTCCATATATAGCTTTAATAATAGCCACTATTATTTTATATAAAATATTATATACAAAAATGTATTTGACCAAAAAAAAAAAAATAGTTTGTATAATAAATTTTAGCATCGCGCTCTCCCTATAATTTTTCCAGAATCATCCGTATAATATAATATTATATCAATTTTTATCGGCAAAACATTGAACTCTTTGTATAACGACTGCAGTAGATCCTTTCGAACTGTACGCGTCATCGAGACAAATCTCAATATAATTTTATTTAAATTGTACAGGTCTAATATAGGTTTTCGAGTACGAGATCTTCCCGCGAAAACTCGAATGCCATGCATTGGAGAACATATATTATAGCTTGACATGTATTATACGAACAACCTCTCTCTTCTTTTTTCTGGTAAACGGATCTCTACAGGACCATCCAGTCAAACGCTCGATTTTCCGACCATCTCTGACGGACGCTCGTTCTAATCAGTCTGACCTGGCCCGCCGACGTTTTCAAACACGTCATCTTCTACAGTGTTCCATAGTATAATATATACGTATGGAGCTCTTTTTCTTCGGCAGCAGCCGACATTATCTGTCTTTAGCGTTAACGCGCCCGAATTCCTTTACCGTACGGACGATTGCTCCGTGTACTGCAAATAAGCCAGTTTGCAGTGAGCGTGCACGTTCACGCTTGCAGCCATTAAAAACAACTGTTTGTAACATCTCTTGCCATCTATAATTTCCTATAAATACCGCGCGATTCGTCTCGTATTTTTCTACTTCCCTTACTGGATTTAAAGTCACTCCTTCTTCGCACTGCAGAGTCCTCGTGCGTTCCGTGTACCACAAACTAGTTCCGATTTCCAGTTTCCAGTCTTTTTCCCGTTTAATCTAGTCCGAGACTTAGTGTTTGAGTCCTGGACGTTTGTTGTTTACGACGCAGGGTTGATAGCCCTGCGCTTAATCCCCAACCCGGAGAGCCAGCTGTCTGCTCCAGCCTGTTAATCGTCAGACTTTCTCAGGAGAGCCAGAGTTTCCCAACACCAAATATTACGAACAATATTAACCCGCGGAAAAGTATCTTTGAGCTTACTGATTTTATATACATATGTACCGCTGTTCTTGGTAGTTATTGATCGGCTTTTGTAAATACCGTTTACTATATATTATATACGCATATTGCTGCACTACAAACCGAACCGCCCGACCCTTTTGAACATATAGCGAACAATTTTTTTGGTGGCCGAGATAGTGTCCGTTATTCAGAGGTTTCACTGTGCACAGTATGAGCGTGATAAGAATTAAGGCACAGGCGTATACAGCTGGATGGCTTCACGACGACACGTGTTTGTAATACACACACTTGCATAAACGTATACCTAATTATTATAATGTGCTGCAGAGCCTCGTGGTACACGACGTAAAAAGATAATTGGTATATTATGTGAGTATTAAACACCGCACTGTATAGTTTTAGTTATATTAAAAAATTAGTAGTTTATAGTTATAGGCGTGTAACTTTTACTATTTATTACGATATTACACAGGCACAGCACAGCGCACACACGCACACACGCGCGCGGTATAATTATCAAAAAAATGAGCGTGTTAAAATATTTTCAGGGGATACGCGGTCTACACCAGCTATAACGCGTTTAAACGTGCGGCGATATTTTTTTTTTACTCGTATATATTTTAAATAAATTGTTCTTTTTTTTTTAAAAAAAAAAATAGAGCAAATCATATGGACATATACTATACAGACGCAGGTTGCAGTGAAATAATAATTATGATATATTTCGAGATAATAAAAAAAATTGTTAATAAATTCGAAAGTAATAATAATAATAATCGCGCGATACGATTTTGATTTGTCGTAGAATTTTTCGAAAATTTAGACATTGCGGACTTTTTCACTTGAATAAATTGCGTTTATGCGCGTTTTCGTGAAAAAAGACTCGGACGTCGTATAAAAAATATTTTTTAAATCAATGCGATCCATTGCGTAAGTCTGAAATCAACGATGCAGTGCGTATTCAAATATATATAGCTTTCATTTATACATATATCGAGGACGGATTTTTTTTTTTAAATCTTATTTTTTAAATACTGCACAGTCCGCGATCGACACACGCGTATCGTTTTTTTTTCTCGCCCCCAAATAGACAATATATAACTAATGCGTGTATACGAAAGGGGTAACTGTGTATATACTCATTTTCGTAGTACCTCGCCTGCAGTATAGCTGAAGTATATAAGTCCACTCGAAGCGAGAAGTGTATGCGATACACCCCTTTAATCACGCTATCCATATGTGCGTTTATGTATCTTTCCGTACGACGACGTACAAGTCCGCCGACACGAGTACACTCGTGTATACACGCGTATAAATTACTTTTTTTTTTTTTTGTTGCCAAGGATTTGTATGCCACAAGCTCTAACGAATGTATTCTCGTTTTTGTAATTTAACGAGCAATTATTATTAAGAAGAAATTATTTTATTTTCCGCGGATCATTTTTTATCGTACGATCGTATTCGATGATAACACGCGATCACAAAAAAATTGCCCAATGCCCGAGGCTTTGACTCGATTTTCTTTTTCTTTTTTTTTCAAGCTCTAAAACGTATTGTGAATCCTAAAGACGTGTTCTTGCCTGCGCATTAATCTCGAACTACGACGGGGTGGTCTATAAAAACGTATATACATTTGCCAGCAATCCAAATCGAAAAACTATTTCGCTGTCGTTTTTTAAAAACATTTTTTTTTTATCACGTTTCAACAGACTACTAATGAACATTGATGTCATGGGCGTGTAGTTAGATTTTCAATCGAGGTAGCGGCAAAATCGTTTTCCAAGATAGGATAAAAAAAGAATTTTACCCGCGCGGTTACCGCGTAGTACTGAGTTTTTATTCACTCTTATAATTTATATAATTGTTTTTAATTATTAATCAGATAAACGTATTCGAACACGATATATTTGTACGTATATGTATAATATGTAACATCGATACTTTGTGATTTATTATTACTTATACCGCCGGACCTCGGCAAATCTGCAGTTCAATACAGTTTTTCGGAGCAGCTTTTCCTTTTTTTTTGTTTCGGACAACTATATATATTACGGTATTTTATACACTTTAAAATTCAAACGACTCATTTCGTCAATATCATACTAGAGATATCGACTAGATTTTTCGCGAAAATTAAAATAAATTTAGGTACATAATTTTCGATAAAAATGTGTATATTCTTGTTTATTTTATTCCGATTCGCCTCTATCGACGCTACTTATTATACTTATTACACTCTCACATACAGTGGCGTGCGTAGCCGCGTAGGAATTTTGTATTGGGGAAGTCATAAACCAGAACAACGAAAATATATTATAATTTAATCATTTTTATAATAACATATTATAAAACAATATAATTTCACACTATTATATAAGTGTTTATTACTTTTTGCCGTTAAACCACAGCGGTTAGATGAATACAGAAGGATCACTCGCTATATAATCAAAAAAAATTACGTCACTCGAAACCACCCCCTCCCAAATCAGTGTAACCGCACGATCGCACAATATATTTATCTAAAATTTAAACATTACTCCCGTGAGGTAATCTATTTGTGTTGTTTACATAGTGAATTCTGGTTTGGCGATCGTGTCATATAATGTCTCGTGTCAAATATACTCGTTTCATACACACAGTTGAAAAACAATCGGTGCTTAATCTGCGTTAAATGTTTACCGGCATGCGTGATAATCAGTATTATGACAATATTATTTCAGATAATAAAGTAGTTGACAGTTGTACAATAATATTGTATAATATCAGTACAATAATTTATATCGTCTTGTGCGTCTACATTGTTATGGGAGGAGGGACCAATCAGAAGAGCGTATTTGCAATTCTTTTGTCCTCGAGCCGAGTGATCCATCTGTATTCATCTAATCTGTGGTTAAACTGATAACATTAAGAATTAGGCAGAATTTAACATAATCATTAAGTATTTGTATTTGAAAAAAATTGCAAAATGTGAAGCCGCTACGTTTAACCATAATGAATAGTAGTAAGAATTTCGTTAACACATCTTATTATTTAAAAGTTAAAACATTAAATTAGAAATTTAATTAATAATTACTGAATATTGATAATATTGTTCTATTATCACTGTAATAGAACAAAAAAAAAAAACCTCAATTTTCTAATAAAACCACCTAATCTAAACAACTTCATATGTATGGGTTACTGCAACCGCGGTTAGTGTAATAATTGTGGTTATAATGTCTTTGGTAGTATCTCGCATATCAATTGGAACCGCAGTATAAGTATTTCATATTTATACAACAGGTACCTACGCAAAAACTACATAATATTACGTTGATGAAGGAGTTCAGAGTCGTGTTTAAAGTATAAAAAAAAATCCTACGGGGGCCGGGCGGATATATCCCCCATCATCTCTCCGCCTCCTACGCACGCCACTGCTCATATATATATATATATATATATCATAGATAATACATAATGGATAGGCTATATTCGTTATCAGGCGTTCCCGAATCTTCCGTCTCACTCAGCAAATATTTAGATATCCGACACGTAGATAACAGAATGTATTATTTTTCAATTATTATTTCATGGAACAAATTATTGTCTCATGGAACAAAAAAATGATCTCTTGTTGAGTAGGACAGAATATATGATTTTAATATTGCTGTCTCTCTTCTTTATTCAAGAACGCTGCCCGCTACACATATTGTGTACAAATGGCCTATCCATTATGTATTATCTATGATATACGTATATATATATAAATATTGTGCAAGGCAAACGTCACGTCGTACGGAATACTACAGCGCGGTGTATTATTTTTCGATTTATTTCGCGTATTATTATTATTATTTTTTTTTTTTTGTAAACTAGTTCAAGTACGAACGAAATTTGTCGCTCGAGTTTTGCAGCGGTACAATATGGTCTATATAATACGTATATCGTAATTTATATAATGATTAGTATAGTATAGTGTTTCTGTTTCGCCAGGCTTATTATATGCCGTATTGTTGTTATACACGTCGAAATTCGATATATATATATAACTGAAAAATAATTATCGATACGTTTTCTCGATGTTTTAAATCGATTTTTTTTAAATTCAAATTAAAAATATATAATATTATAACGATTGAGATTAAAACGTATGTATGTACATACGGTTAACGATCGTGAAATAATATGCGCGTTATATAGTACAGTACCTATAGGTGGTATACGCGAGCACAATACACGTACGTCGGATTTGTTGTACGTGTCGTAAAAAAAAAAATTATATATACCGCAGGTGTGTGTGACTAATCAAAGGTGGACCACTTTTCTCGTAGCTATACTACGCGCTTGGCCGCTTGTGCAAGTCTATCTATATAACAATATATATTTTTTATTATTATTATTTTTTTTTTTTATATATATTAAAAACGCGCACGAAAATCGATTTCCATACAATATTTACACGTGTACAATAATGTTTTACGCCCAACTACAAATACGTATAATTAGGTCGAGTGTCGCGACGGCGTATGAAATCGCATTCCGACGGCTCGGAAGCGATTTTCTAAAATAAGTTTTTCTACATAAAAGAGTGTACGAAATGACCTATACGCGCGCAGTGGTCGAAGAAACAAAACTCGAATTCGACTGGTTTTTACTTTGAGAAAAAAAGAAAAACGTATAGACCGCGAGTAAGAGCAAAAGAGTTTTGTTCTTCTCCTTGTCCTGCCGTATTTACGCGCAAAACGCGCGTTGTAATGCAGTATCACTGATAACTGCACTGCATATTATTCATATCACTATATGTTGTTAAGGGTGAACATATTAAAAAACAATATATATAATAACAAAATTAATCATCATCATCAAAAGGCGTTTACTGCAGGTCATTTAAGCCCATTGGCGCAACAACCACTTGCCTCCACCTGTCTCTGTCTCTTGCCAGTTCTTCCCCATTCTCTATTCCGATTTCCCTCGAGTCCTTGACCACTCTATCCTTCCGTCTTTGTCTAGGACGTCCTCTAGGCCTTTTCGTATTTGGCTTCCATTTCGTAACTTGTCCAATTGGCTCCTCCGATCTCCACACGTGTCCGGCCCAGCTCAGCCTACTACTTTTTAAAATTCCGATGATATTCGCATCTCCGTATAAGTCTTGGATCTCCTGGTTTGTCCTTATCTCGTATTCTTCTTCGTTGTTTATTTTTGGTCCATAGATAAAATAAAATTAATATATATTATAAAAAATAATATTACTAGTAGTAATTAATGTAGTATCTATATAATATACTTGAATAATAAAAATTATTATTTTAAGTTAACGTATATATAATATTGTAATTAATAATACTATATGCGAGTATTAAACCACGACAAATATATTACACAATTGGTAAACAATTTCGAACTCTCGCCAACACCGATTGTTCATCCAATAGGATTTGCCAAATCTCGTTTGTAAAAGTCCGAACTACAAAAATCATTCGGGGTTTGACCAAACTATATTTTGCCTATCCTAAGTTTTACCGAAATCATTCGGTAAATGTCCGAAATCCGAATATGTACCGACAGCAGGCGCGGTGAAACATAGGATTTACCGCGGTATTCGTACTTTTACCGTAACATATACATATATATAAAGGAAAAATGCCAAGAGTATTTGGTAAATTTTAAAAGAGTAACAACTACATAGTTTCGACCGTAAGTCATCATCGGGTTACAATGAATAAAATATATATATATTATTTATATAATAATTAATAAATATTAATTTATAATTAAAAAAAAAAAATTAAATTTATAAATATTTTTTTTTACTTTAATTTATTTTGTTTTAAATTTTATTTAAATTTACTCGCTATATTTGTGCAATCGGATATTTTTAAAACGTCGTCGTCCGCGCGATGTTCAAACAATAAGACAGAGAGAGAGAGAGAAAAAAAACGTTTCCACGCGATTTTTTTGTTCTTGAAAACTACTTCGTCGTTAGAAACGAAACGAGACCGGTTTTTTATTTTTTTGTACGTTTCGATTTCGTTGAAGAAGAAAAAAAAGACGTTTCGATTTCGCCGCCGGCATTTAAACAAGCGCGTAATATCGCTTCGATTCGATGTCGTTACTCTTTACGCGGACTACGAACGATTGAAAAACTGACCATCCGACCGATTAATTTTACTCCCATTTAAACGCGCGCTGCAGAGCGACTACGCGAGTTATTTATATTTATTATTTTTTTTAGAAAACGTGTCTGAACGGCTGTTTCTTCGCGCACAGAAAACGGACGCTGTTTTTTTTTTTACTTTATAAAAGTGTGTGTGTTTTTTCGGTCGTACATACTGTCAAAAAAAAAGTGAGAATTTTCCACGCCGTCCGACAGTGCTCGCCGAGCACCTGGCAGCGACGGCGGCGGCATTCATTGTCGCCGCGCTCGGAAATACACACACACACACGCACATACTTACTGCGCGCCGCGTTCGCCCCTCTTTTTCCCATTGTGGTTTTTTAAATTTTTATTTCTATTTTTTTTTTTTTTTTATACGGGGTGATTGATGAAACGTTTCACACCCAATTTCTCACCGCGGGTCTTCCGAGATAATAAACAATAATATCAATTAAAAAAAAAAAAAGCGTATACGCGCGAGCGCGAGAGAGCTCAGCCACGTGGGGTGTTTGCCGCGCGCGTTTGCACTTCATTAGTTTGAAACTGAAGAGAGAGAGAGAGAACCCCGTGCCCGCACCGTAAATATACGATTATGAAAAATGATTTCTTCTTATTATTATTATTTATTATTTCTTATTATTATTATTATTATTATATGTGAACCGAATATAATTTCGGTTTACTCGTACGGACACGCACATCGTTCGTCGTCGTATATAATATAAATAAAAAAAAATATATATATATGTGTGCGCGCAGTGTATAGGTATGTAGTACGACGTACTGCAGTAATAATAAGGCCGTGTGATGATTATCATATATATATATATATATATATATACGATGGAAACGACAACGCGCGGCTGTGTTCAGTGGACGCTGCAGCAGTCCACTAACTGGCGAACACTTTAAACAATATCAAATAATATTTATAAAAAAAAAAAAAAAAGGAAGAAAAAACAGAAATGAATCGAGTGGTTTTTTCGTCGTCGGCACACGACGTCGGTCATCATCGGTAAACGAGTGTTTTTCGAAACTGTTTGCTCGTCGTCAATACACGTTTTATAAATATAATAATAGTCAACGCGATAATAAATATTATAACAAAATATTTTAACGACGCGCGGTTAAACGTCTCGTTTTGGAAAATATCTTATATATATTTTAAATGTCAGAGGCGTATTTATAGGGGAGGGGGCTGATGGGGCTCCAGCCCCCACTGAAATTTCAGGAACTTTCTTTACTAATTCCTACGCCCTATGGTTATAGGATGTAATATTTTTAATAAATTCCTATAATATGTATAGTTGTTTTAAAAATATTGAGAATTTGCAGGTAATTTGTCATATTTTTAAGATTTATTCTTGGATTAGAATTTAGGAATAATTCAACAATAATATTTACTCAATGTCTCAGCTCCCCCAAAAAAATTTCTAAATACGCATCGTCTCGTTTTTTTTTTTTTGGAAATCCAGAGAATCAGTCAAAAAATTTCGGTGGTGGGGAGCCTCAAACAAATAAGCGAGACGTATATTTTTATTTTTTTTTTCTTTACTCGCATACGAAAATTTATTATTTTATTTAATTAGCTAAATCCGTACAACGAAGCTAAAAATAATTAAAAAAAAATTTACGCGTAAAAAAAATATAATTAAAACTATAAACCCGAAACAATTCTAGGGGTTTTTTTCTTGTACCAAATCGTTAGCTACTACGTCTTGGAAAAAAAACTGGTTTTTTAAAGAATATCGCGCTCAACGGCTCTCTGGGAATCCGCGACGCTGTTTCGCGATGCACACGACATACGTGTGCAATAATCAAATTGTTCGGTATAAATTTCAAAGTGTATTATTGTACACTCGAGTTATCGAAACTCATCATGTACGCTCTCCTGTTCCAGACACGAGTAAAAAAAAAAAACTGAATTTGACACGCCCTTTTGCAATTGATATCCGTCTCGGAATAAACGGGTTGACGTCGCGTCGGAAGAAGACAGCCTATTATATTATAGAAAAATATAGTACAGTATAAAAATACAATTTAATCGGAATTCGTCGTGTGAACATTTCTGGTCGTGCAGCACCTACGAAATGATTTTATCCATAAAAATATCAATAGCGAAGTTCTGAAAGTTTTAATTCAACTGCCCCCGCGATTCGTTTGCGCCGAGAAAACCACTTTACCGATCTTGCAGTTTACATTTGAAAACAATTTTCGAAAACGCGCACGGAAAACCGTTACTGAGAGTCCGAAATGCAATAAAATTTAAAGCTATTTCGAGTATAATTGAACTGGATGTTCAAAAACGGATGTCTGTACAGAATGTGACACCGTTATTCGCGCGTTATATCAATACGAATCGAATTTGTAAAATACGTTTTATGTACTTACGTGGATTTATAAATATAAAAAAATATTGTGTAAAAAAAAAAAGGTTATTCCGAAGAAAACTGGTAAAAATGGTCCGTGGTTTGAAAAAAAAGTTCTTTGTCGGGTGTGTTACAAAAGTATAAGCAGGACCGATGGCCTATATAATATGATCGCGATGACGTCGTGTTCGCTTAATAAATTATTATATACGCAATTTTTTTTTTTTTTACGCGAACATTATAATATTTTATTTTTATTAACCCTGCAGCGCTCAGTGGCTCAGTCCTTCGCTTTAAATCCGCGGACTAGACCTTCTAGTTATTCCAGTATTATTTCAGAATTAAATTATTCGTCTATTTATTATTATTATTATTATTTAATGGGCGCGAGTATATGGATCATGTAAGCACAAGGTAATATTTTTAACACTTGCAGACGGACAATACAATCATAAGATCAATTTTTTTTTTCTTTGTTTCGAATTCACATTGCGTTTCGATTGAGTCCGCGGTAATTATTTGTTTTTTATTTTTTAACCGTTATATCGTTACGTCCTGTCTGACGATTTTACGTTCTCGTCGTTGTTGTATATGTACGAACGCTCGATAGCGTATTTATCTATGATGACGTATCTCCGTCGACTTCCTATCGCAGCAGTAACAGCAGCAGCAGCAGCAGCAGCAGCAGCAGCATCAGATGAGATCGTGATTTTGTTTTTTTTTTTATTACTATTATTATTATTATTTTTTTTACTTCGTGTGTGCATGTATGTGCGCGCACACACTGTTCTCCGCCAACAACCAGTCAGTTTGACTTTGATAGAGTTCAATGAGCCCCCGGTCCCCCCTCTCGCCTCTTGAGCACCAACCGATTTTCTCAAAACGTTCATTGTGTGCACCGAATAATGCGTGATATTATATATATATATATGTATATAGTGCACATAATATATACACTCGTTATAATTTTGTGTGTGTGTGTACTTATATGCGTAGTACAAACTATATTTTTATATATATATATATACGATACACTTATATAGTGCTAACAAGACGGTTGACGAGAAGGCGTAAGTGCGTTAAAAAAAAAATCGAAAGTAAAAAAAAAAAAACGTATATTCGATCGAAACACGATTAATAAAAAAAAAAATCTCATATCTGTAGCGCAGCGTTTCGTTTACATATAGGTACAGTGCATAGTACCACGCGCAATACCGCAGTCGCAGTGCAGGCGTGTAAAAGGGGTGGCTTAGTAAAGGCTTTACATTTTTTTTGAAAATTTTTTTTTTTTATCATTTTGTCCGCCCACACTCGGTCATTTTAATTGGTAGGCACGTACCGTCGAATGATCCGAATCAGGGGCGTAATTACGGGGGATATGGGGAATGGATCCCCTCCCATGGGCTTTCATTTTTACATAACATATCGTTTAATGTACAAACAAATATAAAAAAATAAAAATAATATTTTTTTGCGTTAACAAAGTTTGTTAGTTTTTATCATAATTCATAGTATTCCTCAGTTTATTGACTACCGACTGGTATGATGCGGTGAGGTTAGGTCATCGAAAAAAGGTTTACCCATATTCAGATTTTGAAATAAAAATGGATAAAGTACTCAATAAATGATATAAAAACGAAGAAAATTAGAAATTTTATCAAAGAAAATAATAAAAGTATAAAATACGAGTATCGCAATCCTACATGAACTTCGATTGATTAATGTTGGAAGGGTCGTTACAATTATGGATTATTCAATGCTAAAGTTTTTTTATCCCCTCCCATATAACGTTTGTAATATTCCGAATATTACCTAAAAAAAAAAAATAAAAGAATATTCGTAATGTATCGGAACGTTTATATTCGTATACGTTCGTATTGTAAATTGTTCATATTGTAAACGATTTACCGTATCCGAGTCGAAACTATATATAGGTGTATTATTGCAGTGATAGTTGCGTAGCTAAGAGTATTAATTGTGGTGTACGTATAAACCAGTCGTTTAAAGCGTTTGAAAAAAAAACTGTTCGGCAAATACAATGGGCCGAGATCGTTTTGGCCGTCTCACAATAATAATAATAATACGCACTACTCGTCTGCATCGTCGTATAATCGACATTGAAACGATAATTGAACGAAAGGGAAATCGGCTTTGAAATATCAATTAAAACGCGTTTTGTTGTTTTTTCTTCGTTTCGTTCTTAAGTTTTTCCCGATAATATATTATATAAAAAAGTGTATGTTAAAAACGATTTTTTTTCTCGTTTATTTCACATATTCAATTATACACCGGTGGTGTGCAGCGTGCGGCGCGCGACTCGAAGAAAAACTTGAATACATTTATGAAAAAGAATTTGGTGGTTTTCCGGGGGGAGGAAAATGAACACGAACTTTTTTTTTTTTACTTTTTTCCAGTTCTTTTATTTTTTCTCAATCACGCCACTGACTGCAGCCGTATATAGGTGTGTGTATACGTACGTGTATGCGGTCTATCGGTATTTCGAAACATAATCGATCCGAGGCAGGGAACATATATACGAGTGTAGAACAAAAAAAAAACCAAAAAGAAAAAAAAACTGTTATACACGCCGAACAGGAAAAAAAAATATATTTTCAGTTTCTTCCTCCGATTAGTCACGCTTAGAGCGCGGCGTTTTTTTTCTTTCTCTCGGTATTTGGATCATTTAATGCTGCACTTCGGGTTATACACGTATTAAGTAGAATCCATTGAAATCGCATTTTTTTTAATATATATATACTTTTTTTTTAGTTTCGGCGCCCAGCATCATAAAAAAAAAAGAGACCAGCCTACAGTAAAACTATATACACATATATAACCGAGGTCTCTTATAATACCGAAGAAACCATTAAAGACGTAATGCGAGGTATGTGTGTCTACTGTCTGTTATAACTGAAACCTTTTTTTCTTTCCCCCTTCTCTCTCTCTCTCTCTCTCTGTCATCCATATACGCGTTGTAAACACATTTGTATATTATTATAGTGAACGGCGACATTTCAGACGTGTCACACGCATCGATTCGGTGTTGTTTGGCGCGCGCGCGTGTGTATATACGGTTTGAAATACGATTTTTGAACGACTCGACGCGGAAACGTGTGGTATATATTTTTTTATCGTTTGTGTACGCTTGTAAAAAACAAAAAAAAAAAAAAGCACAAAAATTCTTGGATTTAATATATTCAAAAACGTATTGCACGCGCCTATACATACAAAATCGGAGTGGAATTTACGTCCACCCCCCACCCGGGGGTAAAACGATTTTTTTATGCTCCCCCGTCTCTCGCACGCATTCGTCGTTTATCCGTATATAATTTATTAATTTTTTTTATCTTTAAAACGCACAAATAATTAATTCGGGCTAAAAAATACACGCGTACAGATAATATAATATATTATATAGTTATTAATATCAAAATTTTTTAACTTTTTTTTTTTCAATAATTATTATATAAATTTCTTTTCGATCGTCCAGTCTCTCTATATATTAGCGAACTCTTCGCAATAAGTACTAAATACAGTTTGCGTATCTCTTCAATCGATAACAATATTAAAACGAATCTTTGTAAATTATTATAATATTGTATAATAATTGTAAAAATAAGAGTGGTCTCAACAAAAAAAAAAAAAAATTGAAATTTACCCTTTTCGGGCAATATTGTCTCCGTTGCCGCTCTATATAAATACGAATGTGTGCACTGCAGCAGGCCCCCCACATGAATTTTTCAACTACGGTACTGTAATACGGGCCCTCATTGTTATATTAAGGGGATTGAAAGCGGATATTTTCTCTCTTTGTCTTACACACACATGAAACATAGCGAAATAGACGTTTCGTACTTCCAACGTACCGATCGACCTATTGGTGCGATAAGAAATTTAAAAACAGATTTGAATTCCTCGTGAATTTTACTACAAAACGACTCTACCACTTTTTTTTTTTTTTTTTCATAAACCTTTAAAAAAATTAACCGAACAAATTTAAAAAAAAAAATTGTTTCATTTTTGAAGGACTTGAAAAAAAAAAATGAAAAAAGTGGGAAAGTCGTTTTGTAGTAAAATTCACGAGGAATTCAAATCTGTTTTCAAATTTCTTATCGCACCAATAGATCGATCGGTACGTTGGAAGTACGAAACGTCTATTTTGCTATGTTTCATGTGTGTAAGACAAAGAGAGAAAATACCCACTTCCAATCCCCTTAATATTTATAATCATCTAATTAATTATAAATTATCCTAACACATAATTTTTTATTTTTACAAAAATTACCTAAAATACGGGTTACACGGCTTCTTTTTCTATTATACACCAGCTCTATAAAATGTCAGTTATTTTAGTTTAAAACACAAGTACATTAATTTACTACAGTTTATAATATAAAAATCGACATTTTTTTAAAAAAGTATTTATGTATAATGAAATACAACGTAAATTATTCAAAATTAAAAATAGCGTTTGTACATACAAAAATACGATTGTATTGTACATATTTTGTACATGTACGTTTTGTGCGAATACCCGTATACGAATACCTATTGACAAAATTAAATAAATAAAAACCCGTAATTATCTCATTTTCGACCAGCAAAAATAGTACTAATAGGACAGGCGGCACAACATTAATATTTCTGTAGCGGCGGACTAATTGCTCTTATCTTCCAGGATTTTTTTCCCTTTTATTTTTTCCAAGAAATGCTCGCGCCGCACGCACCACCCGCCTACACATTTTGTTACAAAAAAATGATGTAGTAAGAAATTAAATTATTTGTATACCAAATATTGTATAAAGATATGGTGACTATAGGGTGGCATGACTCATATGTCTCATTTTATTTTTCTAATTTAAATTAATAATATGTATATAGGTATATTATGTTTTTTTCCCCCGGGTCCCGGGACCATAGTACTCACTGACCCCCCTTTGTGGGGCCCTACACTGCTGTACACCCCGTTAAAACAGAGAAAAAACCGCAGTGTTTAAAAAAAAAAAAAAACTGTTCGTACAAAAAAATAATAATAAAATAAAATTGAACAATATTATTATTAATTATTATTGTAAAGCGAACGATTTTTTTTAAGCAACATCGCGCGCGTTGCGCACTGTTACGAAATCGTACGTTATTCCAACAATATTACAACAATATTTTTTTTCTCCTTCCCCGTTAAATAATAATAATAAAAAAAACGTCACGATTTTAAAACGTAATTTCGACGCGTAATAATAATAATAATAAAAAAAAAATTTAATTCCCGTTTTTCGTTATACAAATATTATATATACGCATATATTTATATAAGGAACGAATGTAACGAATTTGTGTATACGCGTTCAAGTATACAACTTAACATTTATATGCGAAATCGATTACTTTCGTTTCATTTTTTCATTCCTTTCACTCGTCCCTCAGAAAAAAAAAATATTTGTATTTGACGGCACGAAATAGTCTCGTTTTTTCGCGTATTATACGCAAGTAATTCGTTCTCGTTGTTCACACGTTCCGTAGATTTTTTTTCTCTTAATAACGAATCGAACTTTTTATTGCATTTATAGAGTATAATTTTTTTTTTTTTGCGGTTATATACGACGGTAAGGCTGTAACCAGGGAGAGGGAAGTTTAGGGTTCAGACCTCCCCCGAAATTTTTTCTTAAAATAAAATTTAATGATTTATATTCTATTTTTTTTTTCTATTTCATATTTATACTTTCAGCTCCCCCCAAAAAAATGTTTTTTGCTTGCTACGGTCTTGTAGCGGTGGAAATCGAAAATGTCGGTGATTTCGGAGCCTGCGCGGTGCAGTAAATCGGCAATATTATCATTATTATTCCCTTCTCCCCTGATGTAACGAGTAAAAAACATAAAAAAAAACTCGAAATTAATAACACACACCTCGGCGGTCGGCCCGCCGTAGTCAATGGCCATCGCGCGCGCGCGCGCATATCGACGTAAAGAGTGTCTTATACGCGCGGATCAAAAAAAAAAAAACGCCTCGCCACATAAATTCGACGGTATATATAATATTATACTTGCAGCGGCTATTAAAAACAATAAGTAGCACCTTGCAACCGGGCACCGATTTAAATCGTATTTTTTCACTCTCTCAAATATATAATAATACGTGTTTTTTTTTATTGTTAAAAAAAACGCGAGTATCGCGTGCGGTTAAGTAAAAAAAAAAAAATCAATTTGATTAACGTTATTGAATTATATTATTGGCCCCGCGCGCGGCGTGATCCCGGGCTGTCTAATAAGAGCCATTGGCGTGACAGACAAACCGCAGTCGGCCGCGGCACGGGATGCTGCCGCTCGGATCGCGTGAAATTCGTCCGAGGGAGAGATTTACAAAAAAAAAAAATCGACGATAATCACCTCACGCTATACAGGTGTGTGTACACGCGATGATATAACTGCGCGCGCGCGCAGTCTCCGCTCATAAGATCTCGGGTTGTTGCGCACCGTTATCCGCCGCCGCCACTTATACAAGACGAATATAATAAATATAACGAAAAAAAAAAAAAATAGTAATAAGAGAGAAAAGAAGATATAGTCGATCCCGCGATATATTATATATATATATATACACGACATTTTGAAAAGTGATATTTTCCCCGAGCGATATTCCCACCGGGTGGTGTGTGTGTGTGTGTGTGTGTGTCCGCTCTATAAAGGTTATGGATATCCACCCCCACACCCGCCAACCCTTCCGGCGGTATTGTATACGCGTATACCCTTTTGTGCGGTATATACGCGACGCGCGTCTTCTTTGCCGCCGCCGAAGCCGCCGCCGCCGCCGCCGCCGAAGCCTCCCGCCGGGGCGCGGCGTGTCCAATGAACCGACGACGCTCTCCGTGCCTCACCCGACGTACGCGAGAACGGGCGGTGTATACGAATTTGTCTTGGAAAATTCGGCGTGCCCGCGACGGGGTCGTTTTTAAAAATATATTATTCCGGTCTCGCGTTTATACGCGTATATATATATATATATATATATACGAATGTCGTTTGGGACGCTTATAATATGGGCACGACGACGACGGAGTACGCCCGAGCTCGGTGTTGTCGCATATATTGTTGTAATATATATATATATCCTGCGCTGCAAGGACCGTAATAAAAATAAGAGGTCCTGGAATAATAATAATCCCTGCGCGCGACAACACCCTGCGACCACGACTACAAGACGAGGTTACACACGTTTTACGCATAAATTAAGTACGTATATATATATATAGGTATAGGCGCGCGAGTGCAGTAAAAAAAAAAAAAAAACGCTGTAAAGTTCTTTCCGGCGGAGACGCTCGTCACCGCGACGAGGAGAAAAAAAAGGATGTTTATATATATTATATAGTAAAAAATATAATAATATATAAAACCTTTCGATATTCGATATTCGGGATAATAGAGGGGGGGGGGGTGGCGGTGAGGCGAGGAGGAGAGGTAAATTACGTGCGGCAACACATCAAAAGAAAATAAATATATATCCAATCGTGTGTGTGTATGTGGGTTTTTTTTTTTTCGTTACCCGGGCCAGTTGTATTAAACGAGAATATATATACGTTTCGCGTGTCTCAATCGATTTAGAGTCGTATCAATTAGTACCCAGACACGTCGGACGCGTATAATATCGCCTATAAAAAAAAGATACACACCGAATAATAATAATAATAATAATAATAAACGTCTGTGTCTACGGGGCAGCAACACACGAACTGGGTAAAAAAAAATAATATACGTATCTACAAGGCGAGTACGCGTTTTTTTTTTTTACAAGAGTCGCTCGTTATAATATTGTTACGTTGCAAGACGCGTGCAGTGCTTCGCACTTTCGGCGCGTCTATACCATTTCGTATGTATATACGCGTGCACACGACGATATACGCGCTTCTCATTATAATAATACAATTAATATTGTCTGCAGGTGCTGTCCGTGCTATATTTGATTTCGGTCGTTTAAATAATATGATTTTTTTTTTACTTTTTACGTATAAACGCGTTGGATATTTTACTAATTATATAAGACCTAACGACGTACACGGCCGGGTGCGGGCCAGACGCTGTATACGCGTAGATTTAATCGATTTTAACGTACAAAGATTCGACCAGACGAGGAATCGACGAGAAACTGGTAGGAAAACGCTGTATAAACACTAACGCGGTTTCTACAAAACGAAGAATAAAAAAGAAATGAAAAAAAAAAAATAGTAGAAATTATCTTGTACGACGTAGGATTTTCGTTAATATTGTGGTGTTTGATTTTTCAATACACCTCCCGAGACCGTCGCGATCAATTTATTCGGTAATAATTCAAAACACGTTTGCAAAAAAAAAAATTTTTTTTTTATATTTCGCGTATTTTTTTTTTTTTTTTTTTTTGCACGGTATACTTAGGCGTTATAAAATTCATTTTTTTCATCACTGCAATCCTGTGCTAAACTATACTATGAGATCCCGCGCGCCACTGCGAATAACGACAGAAATGTTAGTACTATAACGTCGTACAAACACGTAAACGCGACGTCCATGTCGCCAGTTCCACCCTTTTCTGAAATCCATCACAAGTTTTGTGTCAATACTTATAGTACTTTGTTTGAGTGAATTTGTGCGACCATTTTCAGAATTTGTGCGACATTATTTTTAAATTATAACGAAAACACTAAAGTGGGATTGGAGACATATGTCTTTAATAGTGTTTTCGTTATAACTTAAAAAATAATGTCGCACAAATTCACTCAAATAAAGTACTAAATATTGACATAAAAATTGTAGTGGATTTCAGAAAACGGGGCTGGCGACATGGACGTGTAAACGCGAGAAAGGCGCGTTCTGCCGTCTCACTATAGTGTTTCCCGTTTATATATATATATAATATTCATATGTAGAGTCGATCAATCTCAGAAATCTCTTCGAGGCGACGAATTAAACGCTAAACATCGTAATTCGCGATTCGACGCGTTTTTATTAATTTCACGTCAACATGTTTTATGCGTATGAGTTTACATTTTTATGGTATATAGAGGTAATAATATATAGTTTCGTACGATCTGTATTTGGGCGCAAATGACTGTATAAATCTTACAGAAATATACTATGATTTTTTACAAATCAAAAGGTTCACAAAAAGAATTTAAAAAAAATTAATTCGTCTAGTATTAGTATTGTATAATAAAAGTTTAAAAAAAACAATATTTTTTTTATCTTTGACGGATTTTTTTTTTTTAAACTATAATTTGAGTGTCATCAATATGGACGACACCTCACGTCCAACTTTCACGTAAATACGTATTTATTTTATCACTAAATATTTTACGTATCTTTCCCTTCTTAACAAATATACTTATTGTGTCCTTATAGATTGTATAATGCAAAAAAAAAAACCTATAATTTTGTATTATTATTCAATAAATGTACAATATTAAATGTGACGATTATTGGCGTGTTCGATGACCGCGGCCGACACGACGAAAACGCATATTTTATAAGGACAAAAAATAAAAAAAATAATAATAAAATAAAATCCATCACAAAAACGGCGTATTTTTTTATTATTATTATTAATTATACACGTCGCCGCCACGTGCAGCGATCGAACGGCTCTCCTTCGCGTCGACCTGATTTCGCACGCGAAAATGTCCCGAGGACACGTATATATTGCGCATAATTCCGTCATAATATAAAAATAATTTTTCGTGGTGCGTGCAACGTATATAAAATGCGTGTGTGTTTTACCAGGACGTAAACGGAGGGGAGGGGAGTTATATAGTAATATATGTAGAAAAAAAAGTGATCAAATATTGAAAACGCTCGATATTTGTTTTTTTTCTTTTGCGCAGAACCGTGCGATTCGAATTTCGTTTTTTTTTTTTCTATACTATTATAATTGTTATAATATGTTCTCTGAATTTCGTTTTATTTTTGCGGCCGACGGACACGTGTAATAAATAAGACGTATCCGGGCCGCGGAGAAATGTCCTTAAGGATATCAGAGGGGAGTACCTACGCTAATCCGAAACGACGAAATTCCTTTGGACGTTATTATTCTGCACCGAATCGTACAGATGTATACGACTTCAGTCGGCGTTCAGTGGCTAATTTACGCTGCTGTAGGTGGTCGTCGCGAACTGTAGCGCTGCAGTATTGAAAATTATTATATTACGCGCATAGGCGCAATTTGGGGGCTTGGGTGTGCTTAGCACCCCCAGTCTTGAAATTAGCACCCCCAATTTTTTTTTTCGTATTTATTTAAGTTTTAGTAGTTATTATGTACACAATACATACATAACAACAGTTTTGTTCTATGATATTATTTAAATGAATAATCGTGTGATGACTGAAAATATGTTGTCTTACAGACTGGTCAAAAAAAAAAATCAAAGAAAACAATTTCAATTCAGATGATTTTATAAATTTGTAATATAATAATATGTTATTGATAAAATATATCAATTTGATTAGTGTGGCGACTGGCGATAAAATCGTTCCGACTGTTCGACGTTCGGCGAATACATCGCAGTGTGACAACATTCAAAGTACTATTTTAGTTATATCACAGATTATCGTCGTTATTGAAAAAGACCTTACCAATCAAATTGATATAAACGAAGTAATAAATATTTTTGCTCAAAGTGAAAGGAGGATGTTGTTATTGTAATAAGTAATAAAGTGTAAACTCAAATTTAAATTTAAAATTGAAGTCGATTATGGTTTAATAATTCATGTGTTTCGTTTATCACGTGTAATTACTGTAATTAAATAATAATATACTTTACAAAGCATCATATGTAATTGTTTAATGGTCATTGAAGGATTGCAGATATCGATAACTCTATAAAATAACGTGAAAATCGAGGGGCTTCAGCACCCCCAGTTTTTTCAGTGAAATTGCGCCCCTGATTACGCGTACGATTTAAAGGAGAAAAAAAAAAAAGTCAAGTGACGAGCGAGGAGCAGAGTCATTGGTGAGCGCGTGGTGTGATGTAACTATTGCGCGTGCCCGCAAATATAGAAAATCAAAATACATTTTTAATTTCCTTGTCGAACCGGATTCTCGAGACGGTGATTTTACAATATTTTTCCTGCAGTCCACCTCATACGCGTATAGTATATGCGTGTATAAAATATTAGAACTCTGTTTGTTGTAAAACAAACGGATTTTATTCGGCAGGAAACGCGCGCGTATGAGCCATAGAAATACGAGTATTTAATAATGATAATATTGTTTTTGTTCTTTTTTTTTTTTTTTTTTTACCTATCACCAAACGCGCACAATTCGCGCAGTGTGTCTCACACGTCCGAAATCGTAGAACGTGTCGATTTCTCTTGTAAACGAGCGTGTGATGCGATTATATACAGTCGAATATAATAATATATTCTACGTGTCAAAACGTCCGGGATGTTTCTGAATCCGTCTGCTCGAGTGTATACACGGTCTGGTCTCCGTATAAAAATATTTTTAACAGGTAGTTTTACTTGTATACCGGCGGACACGATAAATTATAACAAGCCTTGTTTATATTAATATCGTATGATTTGACCGACCGGACGCGATGAGTTTTATATAGGAAATAATAATAATAAAATAAAACGCAAAAACCGTGTTAATATGTGTATAACGAGCGAGGTTTCTATTATAATATTATCCAGTGTTAATGCGTTAAATCTTTAAGATTTCCAGAGGTCAAAAGAAGAGAATAAGAAGAAAAAAAATACCATTTCGCGTATTTCGTCGTGTATGACGCGTTTTGACGACACATTCGGATCGTTCGAAATAGAAATTATTGTACACGTAAAAAAATATTCCTGAATGATTCGAGTGCGTGGTATGTGGAGAGAATGGAAAAAGAAAAAAACGCTTTTTATTTTCTTTCCGGTGAATAAATTATTCTCGGAATGTGCGTCTCCAAGGGTCTCTCTGTACACGTAGGCACAAAATCGAACGGAGTTTCGGTCTTATTATATAGACTGACGCAGAGAAAAAAAAAAGTATACAAACGCACAAGCTGACACGCATGTGTTGTGCAGAAATCAATGTACAAATACGGAAAAATATCGCAGCAGGCAACAAGTTTAATAATTTACGGAGTGTTCGGCGAAAATTCGTTCGTTTTGTTCAAATAAAATAAATGGCAAACACGTGCGTTTGCGTTCCGAGTACTTATCATCCGTTTCGGTTTTAAAATACACTGCATATTATAGCAGTCGTATTATGCGCGATCCAGTTCGGGCGACTATAATGTGACCACACACTTCGTTTCTGTACGGTAGTCCCATTTTCTTGTTATAATTACGTCCAAACCGAAATGTCTCTCTGCACTCTCTGCTTTCCGGAGCCTCCGCCGACAATAACGACCATAACATTACTACGTTATATCAGGCGCGGATCCAGAAATCACAAATTTGGGAGGGGGGGCGATCATCTACTCAAAATTATATTAGGTAATTACGTACTGATCGTGATCTAGAAATTATAAATTGGGAGGAGAAACAAATAGATAGGAGAAATAATATATAGGTATCATACAGGTATAAGTTTTAAGCAGTCTTGTAAAGTATTTGAGTAAATATATTTAAATACTTTTATAGTATTTAGAATACTTTTTAAATACATTGTAAATAAAGTATTTTCTAAGTATTTAAATAGGTATATTATTTCATAGGTATTTGTACTAGAATTATAAATTTTTTTTTATTTAAATACTTGTAAATAAAATTTCTTGCAATACGTTTGAATTTTAATACATTTCATTCGATTAAAATAAATTTTCAAATGTGTGTAGGATAGTTTCAAATGTACTATTATATATGTTACGTCTGACGGAAGAGATTTATATATATGAACGGGTATAAAGTCGATAAATATCGCAATCGCGCTCGTGTGAATTGCGTCTTAAAATATAGGTTAAAAATAATAACACTGTAACATAAATATTTCCATGTATACTATGAAAAATGTTGGTAAAAATAATTATTAATATTTTTAAAAATACTGTAAAAGCTAAAAATTTTAAATAATTTTATATTATTTAATAATTTATTACATCAAATAATTAAAAAAACATTAAAGTTGTGTTGTAGAGAGGTTTTAAGACCTATTATAAAAATATAATTTAAATAACACGACTGCTATAAAAAAATTTAAAGCCCCGTTCGAATAAGTATTTGTATTTAAATACATACGGAGTATCTGCGTATTTGTTATTAAATGCTTTTTTAAAAAGTATTTGAAATACTATTTATATCAATGTATTTGTATCTCTATTTAAATACAATTTTAAAAGTATTTCTTACAAGACTGGTTTTAAGCAACGACTACAGCCCAACGAGGGGGGGCTAAAGCCCCGTAGCACCCATTGGATCCGCGCCTGAGTTATATCGTATTTTAATCAACGAGACTATCAATTTAAAAAACTTTTTTTTTTATAAACAATTTTTTTAGGTAATTTAACGTTTTTCTCCATTCCGCGTTTCCGCTGCAGCGTCGGAGCCGTTCGTACATGTTTCCATCGCACGTTGAAATAATTTCAAAAAAAAAAAAGTATATAATATACCGTTCAAATCCGAGTTAAGACGTGCCATGATTTTAAAAGTTCACCGCTACGTAATTTTTAATTTTTTTTTTAGCTTTTAGTTAAAACTATTAAGTGCTACGTAATATAATATAATTCGTAATAATTTATTGCGCGTCGCTTTTCGTCCGGACCACCGGCGTTATTGCTATTTTTTCTTTTTTTCGCGCAGATCATCAATTGGATTTGGACACGCACGTAAACGAGCGCGTCGATCGTTATAATACGCGCGTTTTGGCAGAAAACAAGAGATTATAAACGCGTAGTACCTCCTAATTCCTATACATACGTTTTGCCTGGAGGTTATACACACACACGTATACAGGTATTTGTAATACAATATAACACTGTGTTGTATACGAGCATATAGTGCACAGAGTCGGTACAATATAAACGTTTTGAAAATTCCGAAACGCTTATGCAGAGAGAGAGAGAGAGAGAGGCGTAAGGAGAGAAAATATAAAAGAGTCTATAAAAATTTCCGTGACAAGGGCAAACCAACCCTAACGGTACATACGTATAATATAAGGACCTTCGTCTTCGTCGTATTTATTTATTTTTTCCTATTCGATTTCCTCCCCTCGCCGTCAAACGCACGGGTTTTGTCTCCGGCTCTCTGTCGCAGGTACACACACCACACACGCGCGTCCCAAGGCTCCCCCCCCTCTCCCCAGGAACCCAATTTACCCGTTTCTCTCCGGAGAAAAACGTCACAGAAAACACAATTTATATACGCGCGTGCTATAGTGTCTGTGTGTGTGTGTGTGTAATATAAAAATCCTCCGAACTGATTTATCGCGGTTCGTCCTGTGGTCCTGCGGCCGCCCGAGGCGTTGGTGGCGGCGGCAGCGGCGGCGATTTACCTGTTGTGTACTGGGCGACACGTGTCGGGATAGAGTCGCCTGCCGCCGCCGCCGCCGCCTCGACGCCGCCACGACGACAATATAGCTGGTATACGCGCGCCGCGTTATATAGCGTTATAAAACGTGTAAGCATTCGACAAACCGTATCGTATACCACCGCCGCCGCCGCCGCCACTATTACGACACTGTCCATAATAATATATATTATGGAGTTTGTATATAGAAAAATCACGTTTAGATTTTAGTTTTCCGCGTCCCCCGTTACATAATCGCGAATTTTTTTTCTCGAAATATGGAGCGGCGTGGCGCTTTTCTCTCGCACCAAGGATCCGAAACGTTTTCGTGTAAATGAGCCGTTAGAAGAAAAAAAACGAGTCTGCTAGAAGGTATTCGAGACACTGATGTGTAAACGTCGCTTGAGCGGTAAAAATGGAACGGAATTGCGATTCGTGAATACACTGGTATCTTTATTCAAAAGCGATTTCGATAATAAATATTATTATTCGTTGTCATGACAACAGCTTACGTACCATTTCCCGAGATTTATACCCTCGTACCGCCGTAATAGACGTTTACACATCAAAATGCAGCCGCACCGGTTAAAAAAAATCAAACGTAAAAACGACTAATAATATTTCACTAAACGATTTTATCGGGAATTCGCGGCATTAAAAACGTAATAATATGTCTTGAATTTAGAAAAAAAAACTTTATTCCATTATAATACCTATACGCGTTCATAGGCGCAACTAGCACTAAATTTTAGGGGGCTAAAATTAATAAGCAAAAAAAAAGTATTCACTTTCAGAAATTTTGCCGATTGGTGCCGCCACAAAATTACCGAAATAAGCAAAAAAAAAAAGGTTATCAACTTTCAATTACCCTGCAATAACTAAGAATATTAGAAAAATATGTAGAAAATACTGTACATTTTTAATGTAGTTTAATTTATTAAATTGGTATCGTAATATCGTAATCATCATTACTGCTCTGAGTTTTTGATGAAACAAAATATTTGCGTTATTTCGATGAGGATGAGCAAAAATAGAAATGAAAAATATTTCATATACCATAATATGTCATTAGTTTTTGGGGGGTCTATACAACATTTAGGGGGAGCCATATTTGGTAATATGAAGTTAAAAAAAAACATATCAACAAAAAACAATTCATTATATAGGTGTCCCGGATCAAAGGGCGGAGTGACTCTCTAGAATTCTTACCGGGCAAATAAGATTTTTCCGGGCCACTTGTAAAAAAAAAAATTGATTTTTTTTTTTTTTGAGACTAGCGCCTTCTGTTTCCCATATAGAGTCAATACAGGTTAATAAAATAATCTATGGTGAAGTTAGAATTTGGTCGTCGGATGATTTAATTTTTAAGTCATAGCAATTTAAAAATTTGACAATTTTTACCGTGTTTCTGTAATAGGTTTATTTTTTCCACCTTTCTGTTCGTACTATAACAGTCCAATGGATAAATACCACGATTTGACGCGCACGGTTCGGGGTTCGAACCTCTGTTCTCGAATCAATTTTCGCGTTATTTTTATACATTATATAATAATACAAGGCAAAGATTTCAAAACTGGTGGAGACATAGCGTTCAAAAATATTGGTATATAAAAAAAAAAAAAGATGGTGCTCCGGCCGCATTCGCTGCCTAGCGCGCCACGGCCAGGCCGATCCTGGATACACGATATATTCGACCGACGATACAGAGACGTAAATACGAGGCATGTCCACAATAAGTAAGAGTACTGTTTGGCTGTCGTGCTGAGAATTTTTTTTCAAAAATGTTGGCAACACTAAGTGGTAGTGGGGGTCTCCTGAACCCAATAAGCACCGCCGATCCAACGTCATTACCAAAACTTGCCTTGTAGTGTTCGTTTCTGTGAAAAATGTCAATAAGAAATCCCGCCAAGTGCGCGAAGTGCGCGCTGTCATATAATAGGTTCCTTCTCGCGGAAGGAAAAACTCCGACTGAAATTTTTGCACGGATCAAAACTGTGTATGGCGAAGGTGCTATATGAACCGAACGAACGTATTCAAGTGGTGTCGTAAGTTTTACGAAGGAAGAACGAATATTCATAAGAAGAGCAAAGAAGTGGAAGACCTTCAATTGTGACCGATGAGTTGGTGCAAAAAATCAACGAAACTGTTCGTGAAGACCGCCGACCGACAGTGGATGAAATGTCTGCGATGTTTCCACAAAGTTCCAAATCTCTGTTACATGAAACAGTTACAGAAACTCTGGGATATCGAAAATCGTGTTCAAGATGGGTCCCAAAACGACTGACAGTGCAGCACAAATTGAATCGGCCCGGTTTTGAACTCATTTGGTTGGGACATCTTGAACCACCCTGCAAATTCCCCTGACTTCAGATTTTCGTCTTTCCACCTTCCTGAAGACTTACATGGGTGGAAAAAAAATTTCAAACCGATGACGAGGTGAAACAAGAGGTCTTAAAGTGGACGAAGGAGATGGCGGGAGAGTCTATGAGGAGGGCATCAAAAAGCTTGTGCCACGATTTACAAAATGCATAGAACGGGAAGGTGACCATGTGGAAAAACGAGCAATATGTATACCTACAATGTCCTGTAATTTTTTTAAATACATTTTTTTTTTTAAATAAATACAAAAATTGAGTACCCTTACTTTCTGGATATGCCTCGTATTATAATTATTATTTTTAGCCGCGTGTATACGTACGGTTTTCGCGGTTATTTCCGTTGTATTACAAGTACGCTGCAGTAAAAGAATATTATACGCAAACGGCGTAGTACCTTTAAATATTTGTAGAACGTATCGCTCGGGGGATTTAATTGAAAAACTTTCACGCCCCGCAGAGTATATAAGATTTGCGGGGGAGGAGGGGAAAAGACTTTAATTGATTTTTAATTTTTCGTATGGTTTTTTTTTCTCCCGAGAGGAGCATTCGCGGCGATAAAACGCGAGAAAATCCAGCGGTTTCCGCCGTGAAATTAATTGCGAATTATATTGTGTGTTTGTATATATTTTATATAATATAGGAATACGAATAACCGCGGCGGCCGACTGCTGCGCGTTCCGAGTGTCCGCGCCAGATCTGCAATAACAAACTGTGTATATGTATATGTATACAATTATCGCGTACCACCACCGACGCAGTTTTAATGAAAATAATAATAATAATTTTGTGTAATTTCTATGATATGAGCGATTTATTAGACAGAATAATTTGAACGCGCAATAGATAAATATTAAAGTATTAGATCGATACAATTCAATGTCGTTTATTGAGTATAAAAAAAAAAAAAACGTAACTAGTTCGATGGAAACGTCTAGAAGGTAAAACACGGTGATGAACTTAAATGATAAAATATATTATACGCAGAGGCGGTTGTTCAGTTCGTCGAATCGATACTGCATTTATATAATACATACCACTTACGGCCAAACGAATTTGGTGGCACGCGTAATCGTACCGAGACAAAGACCATTTCCCTTTTTTTCTTCGATCGACCGTCAGAACTCATATAATACGTCGTATATAATGTAAAATAAATATCGGCGATATATTCGTAAGCGATTTATCGTAATAGTAAATAAAGTTTTAGACAAATTTTCGTCACTGATATCTGTGCAGCAGGTAGTGGAAAGTCATAAAAAAAATATTTTGTATTTAAAACGCTCGCTTTAGGTATAATTTAAAAATACGTATGAAATTGCAGCGTTTCGATGCGGGAAATATTAGAGAGATAAAGGATTTTTTTTTTTATACTTTTTATTCATACTAACGCACCGCGCGGATAAACGTATACTTATTTAGAAAAGTATATAATATCCGATGACTCGAGTAAAAAAAGTTCCAAATTTTCGAGCAAAATAATTTTTTTTTTAGTTTTATACACAGTTCTTCCTCTCCTTCCAGATAATTACTGTCTCGTTTAAAGACGTCTGTTTTTTTTTTTTTTGTCAAAAATAATACGCCGCCACCGCGACAGGTTGTAAAATAAACATGTTTTTCTCACTTCATTATTGTTATACGAGCGATACCGCGAATATAATATATAACCACCCCGGGTTTTCGACCGGCACGATAATAATAATACGTTCAAGCCGCCTTTGATGTTTTATTCGATCGAATAAACGCAGTGGACAGGTGAACGCGATGGACTACACGAATGACAATAATGAATAATAATAAAAGTCGTTTCTAGTTTTCTAGAAGATAATAAACGCGTCATGATTTCGGTTTAATTCCGACAAATACCTCGAACGAACACAGAATTTCAGGCGATAAACATTCCGAGTAATACGCCCGCGATCCGTCTGTCTAAATATATTATTACTATTATTGTTATTATTACTGTATGACAAGGTTGTGGCGTCGATTTCGACGACGTTCCGAACGCATCGATAACATTCGTTATTCTCACCGAGTGTAAAATACGGGAAATAATATCTACGTTTTTGCCAATCGGAATAAACGCTAAACCATTAATATACGCGTGTACCGTGAATTATGTATGAAATGTAAAAAATAGAAACGAATATGTGATATTAAAACGACGATTTTCTATACTTTCCACCCCCCGGGGGATCGTTTCCGTTTTCGTTACGACAGTCCTTCGAAATCATTCTCGTTTTCCTTATTAAACGGAACACGCGCCTTTTCGCAAGTCCGTGGCATATAAGCCGGCTGAGATCGGATCGTCCGAAACTAATACACACGCCATAAAGTGTTACAACGATAATACCTACGTGTTTATGTATCGTTGTCCGCGCGGTTTTCTTGAATCGTCAACGATGTATAATGACGGGCGAACGTTTTAGGATAATATATTTGTAAATTATAATATACAGGATCTGCAGATGACCGGAATCGTTTGGCACTGTTAAAAATTTGGTTAAAAAACCGACCGCGTGACGGACGGCGAACACCGCAAGGTTTTGGAGACGGCGACGATCCATATATTGTAGTGTTAAACAAATGTTATGTTCATAATATTATACGATCGATAAAAACAAAAAAAAATCTAAAAATGGCTGTGTTCATAAAAATGTGCCGCCGATAACATCTCGACGATGTATGCCTACTCGACTATTAATGGTCCTGAAACTAAAAAAATAATTAGATCCGAAGTATGAACTTTATGATTGTTTTTTTTTTTTTATATATATATTGTCTTATATTTAAATGAACGCAAATTTACTTGGAAAAAAAAAGTCGTATACAGGAACGGATCTGGAGTTCATTTAAGGGGAGGGCGAATTTCGATAATATTATGCGGTTCGGCACCGAGAAATCTAATCAAAAACCGCGGTAAAAACGCGATTTCGTCAAAAACCATTATCGTTTTCTTCTTCGTAATTTTAACACTAATGGTCGTAAAAACCTGAAATTTTCACCAAACGTGTAGCTTTGAACCAAAAATATTGAAAATCGCAATTTGTTTCTTACGACCTATTCACATTTTTCGACAAAGACATATTATGGTCAGTTCCAGTTTTACGTGATAACGACGAATTAAATGTCGTGTGCGGTGTTGATTTCAATTTATTCCGTGATACGATGTTATAGATCACCAACCTTATCATTTTGTCGGTTACTGGTGATAGACGACCACTACTAGGGCGTAAACTCGTTACGTGGTATATACTATCGGATACTCGCATGTTCATAATTGAAGGTACCCGTTGAGTCGTAAATCGAACAGAAAACGAACACGCGGTCTCTAACACGGAGCAAGACGTATTATTATGTATATGTATCTTAGTCCGCGGTGTCGAATATCGAAAGGAAACTTATTGATTGAACATTTTGATTGATTTTTTTTTTTTAATTGAAACTTTCTAATTATATAACATTAAAAATTGATGTACCTAGTCTTAGTATGTTTAAAGACATTAAACAATTATGTCACAATTTTAAAAAAAGTCCAAGGTGGGGGGCGACCGCTACGTCGTTCCCCTCTTAAATCCGCCCCCTGGTTGTATATTAATTGTTCTTACGAAAAAATATCGACCAAGCCGTAATTATTACTACGCTGCAGCACACCTTCAACGACGTGACGTAATCGGTTCTGGACGGAGAATTATCCTTTCGGCGCACGTATATAATAGGTTTGGCACTTTAAAAGTCTATATGGGAGCCGCACGCGTTCATTTTGAATAAACCAGAAACGAATACCCTGCCTTTTATAGACAGTCTCCATACTGAACCAAGCGAATGCGATCGGAATTGTTTAATAAAACGTCCATTACGCGGGCGCGATCGACGAAAAACGTGTTAAATAATAATAAAAAAAAATTCGTAAACTTCGGAGAATCGCTTACAACAGTGTACGTCGTCGCCAGGCCCGGACTGGGAGGACACCGGCCTACTATTCTCAGGCAGGCGGCCCATATAGATACAATATAAAAAAAAATTTAGGTATAAAAACGGTTTTTAAAGACTTTTTTTTTTTTTGCACATTAATTTTTTTCTTATGTATAAACCCCCCCTCCGAAATTTTTTTCCTCGCCAGAAGTTTTAAATTACAATCCAAAAAGTAAACTATTTAATCTCGCCTTTGTACATTCTTATCTGTTACGTTTACCAAAAACCAACATCCCCGGTGCCTTTGGCATAGTTACTCCGTGTGCTCTGTTTAAGAAAACGTGACACCCGTATTTTCTGTCTCCGTCTAACCAATTGATGTAGACACTATGCCTTATTACTTTGTCTACACTATTCCTGTGCTTAGCTAATATATATTCATTAAAACCAATACATTTTATTAAATATTAAAATTGAAATAAATACATTTATTTGCATGAGCGCATGAAAGTGTTGTTTGAAAGTTGTATTATAAATTAAGGATATATATATAAATCGTAATAAAATCATTACTGTAAGTATACATATTTTATATATTACCTATATATACTTTATTATTTTATACAAAACTTGTCAGGATGACAACAACTTGGACATTGTATAGGAGATGCATTTTTAATTATATTTAAAATATCATCAAAGTCATCTACTTCCTCTAATAATTCTTTTTCCACGGACATAGGAAGGAATGTTTCCGAGTTTTCATTGGATAATGGAAGATCGTAAGCGGTTTTTAATAATTTTCAACTTGCTAAATACTCGTTCGCAATTCACTCGACTTGACTTGCAGACAAATCGCACGTTTTGCGATTTATCAGAACAAACGTACACAAAAATACGCGTTTAATCGATTACAAAAATTTTCAAAAAAAACTCAATTGTTTTATAACAAAATTGACGCGTGCGGCCTACTGCGCTGTAGAACAGTAGCACAGTGGCCCAGTCCGGGCCTGATTGTCGCTGACGGCCGCAGTCTTGAAGATATAATTTTCAAAAAATTGTCGTAAAAATGGGATGTCCTACTTAATTTTTGACGAAATAAACTGTTCTTCTCTCCTACGTTTCAGTGTTCTTTATTCGTATAGCCCTTCAAAATCCGCCGCACCCTGTATATAAACGAACCGTATAAAGAACGTATTCGAAAAAAAAATTATAATACATATAAATATCGTCGCGTTTCTGTAACGAGATTGCCGCGAGTCAACTGCAGCGCTCGTGTATTCCTCTCTATATTTTATAACCGCGTGACTCGCACTCGGATCTGTCGAGGACGAAGCGGCACACACACACACACACACGGACGGGGGGTGGGGGAAATAAAGAGATGTCCGGAGGCTGATTTTCGGGGCCGAAAACCTGCAGCGGTCACGTCGGACTATACGTATATACACAACAGCTGTACAGGTAGCTGGTTGCGTAATGTTTGTTTTCCCGACAATCCGTCGTCGATCGCCGGTCACGAAGCGACTGCAGCGCGCGCCTGCCTATACGCGCGTATATTTTCGTATCGTTCCATAAAATACTGTGAGAAATTCGTATGTTATTTAGAAAAAAAAAAAAAAACTTACATATATGTACACGCGAAAAAGAATATTTTGTGAAAAATAAATAAAACATAGGCATAAGCGGTGTATATAAGAGTAGTTAATCCGTTTGTTATATTACTATATATATACAATATGGGTCATCCGGCTTTAAGTGCAACTAATGCGACCATCGAAAAACGGTCTAAAAAAATAACGAAAAATGCCTTAAAAAATTACCTGAAAATTTTGTTTAAAATTCTCGTGTTTTATCGAATAATTTATAATTTATTTAAAAAGCAAAAAAAAAAAAAATTCGTTAAATCCAATTTGTGACCGGTAATTTACTGACACGGTATTATATATAGGAGCTGCTGTATTATTCATTCCACGCGTACCATCATATGATATAAATTTAAATTTATTTTAGACTGTTTTACTTTTGGAATTTTGAGCATTGCGTTGAACGATATCATACTGTATCGTTCGAGACATGTGCGTGTAACGTACGATTGATATGCAATTAAACCGGACGAAATTATACCGAAAAACGCTGAAAAGTGCCGTAAAAACGAAAAAAAAAAACGCGCGAAATAAAGCAAAAAAATAAAAGTTTCGTTTTGGAATGCGCCTGTTACACGAAACGAATTATACGCTTGGAAAGCATTGTCTAAGACCGCCTCCCCCCCAAAAAAAAGATGCGCTTTGCATTGAAATCCGGGTCCTAGTAATCGGACCCTGTTAGCCAACAGGTCGATCGCGACTCCCTTTCGTATTTTCTCGAAGTTTTGGATTTTTCAAAAACAAATAAAATATTTTTTTTTTTGAAAATTTGTGTATAGGTTTGTTTAACCCACGAGTATAAAAATTAGATATAGAAAAAGGCAATAAATAAGTACGAAGAACGAGATTATACACAATATACACTGACATCGAAGAAAAGTCTAACACGCGTGTATATAAAATATATTTTTGTTTATTTAAAACCTTTTTTTTTTTTTGGTCGATCGCGACAACCTGGGAAAACTCAGAGGTCGATCACAAGTCTATTAAAGTTGGCCACCCCTGGTCTATAACACACAGCGGTTCTCAAACTGTTGTACGCGGAAGACTACGCTCGGGTTTACCTAATTATTATATATTTATATTTTAAGAAATTGTATTAAAACGATGTAAATTATGCATACTTATACGCAGTGGCGTAACCAAGGGGGGGGGCTGATGGGGTTGCAGCCCCCCCTCCCGAAATGAATAAATAATCAGTTTTTTAGTGGGCACCGTCTATACTATATTAATAATTAATATACAAATTAATTAATTATCAGCCTCAGCCCCCCACCCCCAAATAAAAATCCTGGCTACACTACTGCTTATATATGTATAATATATACATATAAATATATTCTATAAATAAATTATTTAATTATAATAATAATTTTAATTATTATTAAATGAAACGCGCGTTGCATATTATTGATAACGAACAATATTTTACAGCCGAGCTCCGCCTCGGAATCGTTTTATCGAGACCGTCCACTGCTGCTGCAACACGGCTCATCGTTTCATCGTTTCTTTTTTTTTTTTGGATTCGTTTCTCGGTCGTCGTTCGTTTCCGCGACGAAGAAAAGAAACTAATAATACTCCCGTAAACACTTTTTTTTTCTTACAAGACTCACGTGTCCTTCCGTGTATATATATATTATATATATTATATAATAAACCGCGCCGTGAACCGTTTAATTAACGCGGTCGTGATCACGAAATAAATATTATTATATACCGGCGTATAATATATAATAATAATAATAATATACACCGCGAGAAAAGTAACCGATGCGTATTATTATTACGGCGAGCGCGTATAGGTGTGAAAGGAAACGCGCGCGCGAGGAAAGGGGGCGAGTGAGTAGAGTGAGAAAAAAAAAAAAAAACGTCAAACCACGAAGAGACGACCGTCTCCGTCGGCTTTCCGCGTCTCCGCGGTCCATTGCTCACGCTGATTGAGACGTCTGCTGCTGCTGCTGCGGATGCTGCTACAGACGCGGGCAACCGTTCCACGACGACGAACCCCTTTATTCCCCCTTCTCCCCCGATCATCGGTACGCGTACACTGAAAAAAAAAAAACGACAAGAAGACCAATACGCGTGGTATGTACGCCGCGTGTTACGGCCGATAATTACGCCGGGATGGCGGCGGGAGACTGTAAATAATAACGCGGAGTTGACATTGAGTTTTCCATATAATATACGGCCGGTAAAACGGGTTATGTAACGTAAAATCCGAAATATCATATACTCTTATAAAGTTTACGAAAAAAGAAAAACGGTCGTTAAAAGAGTTGCGTATCTCCACTGTACGAGAAAACGCCGCGTACAGCGGATTATATTATATTATGTCTTTGAGGCGTATGCGCTACTCGCGCGCCCGGTAAAACTAAAAATTCACACCCGACACTGAAACACGTAATTTCGTATTGTACAGCGTCCGGTCATTACATGTAGCGATTTGATTTTTGAAATAAAACGAATTCTCGAACTTATCAGCCCAATATGTCACACCGTTTTTATAATGTATCTTTCAGTAAATTTGTTTTCTCATATTATTGTTTCGGTGGTGGTGCCAGGGCCGGATATAAAAGAATATTATATTGTGAACGTAGTGAAAATGAGCCCCACCGAACGTACAAAAAAAAAAAAAACTTCTGATGTATAAAATACTGCCAACTTATCAATATTTTGGTGTTTAATTGTTAAAAAATAACAAAATAAAAAAAATTACGGTAGGTATTATTAATTGTTGAAAAATCGGAATTGCACACTTTGAAATTTTAAATCTATATGATATCGAGTGATTTTACTTAAAGTATAAAATATTACACGATTGAATAATATTAATTACGTATTATTATAATATTAATCTTATTTAACACATTTTTTCTTAGCTATATCTTTGGAAAAAGTCAGTATAGTACCTATATAATACAGTTTCGGTTACGTTTTTACAGACACTAATTTTAAATTCTCGATTTTTGACTGGGGGAGGGCTTAGACCGGGTGGCAATTGTCAGAGTAAAAAAAAAAAAAAAGTTAGCGAGCAGCAGTGTTGCAGCAGTGGCTGGCGCTCAAGTGATAATTACACTCGGATAAAGATTTTAGAATTATTACCCTGTACACATCACGTTTGAAAGCGATGCGAAAAAACGATTCTGAGACGGAGCTTACATAATAGGTGTTGTTATAATATTTACTTTTTATAAATTTACATATTTGGTGAGTATTTCAACTACTTTCAATATAACTAGGGACGGGCAACTGGCGGCTCGCGTATCATTGGCCCGTTCTATATTTTCAAATTACTTAATAAAATGTTAGGGATTTAATTAAAATAATTAAAATATATATTTTCTATGCTCCGGCCCGCTAGATTTTAACTCTCTAAAAATTGGCCCTCTAGTAGCTTTGAGTCGCCCATCCCGCCGAATATAACGGATTAGTAGTTTGGTTATTATTATAATAAATACTACGATTATTTGCGAAGAAATAATACGTTGTAAGACGAAGTTTTTACCGTTTTCGGTATAGTTTTTTAGGCGGTTTTTTGAAAGAAAAAAGAAATGACCGCTGTCTCTATAAAAGCGACCGACCAACCAACTGTAGGTGCGTTTCGCCATACCGGAAACCGACTATACATACGACGTGCCGTAAAGACCGAAGCACTACTTCCGGTAGAATTTTCGGGTACACAAAAAGAAAAAAAAAACCACCGACACAATAACACGTCCCTCGACCCGTTCACATAGTCTAGCGGTTCCCAACCTGATCTCAAGCGAAAAGAATTGGGTAATGACGGAAAAATATGCAATACGTGTTGTTAAAAATGAAAACTTGTGTCACACGAATAAAAACTTATAACCATCAACTCATGTTACCGATATGGAGAGTGTAGAATGTAGATTATAGAATACCTATTATAATTCATATGATATGGTAGGTTGTGGCGATGGTGTGTATTGAACTTTGTCCAGTTTATTTAGACTACTATAGGAATAACAATATTGTTATCGCACGCGGGTATAACTCAATTTTATATCGGAAAAATCTAATAAATAAAATAATTCCTTTTTTTTTGTGTGTGTGCGCGTTTAATTACAAAATATAAAAAACTAGTCTGCTAGTACTCGAGACATTGATATTGTGTAAACGTCGCGCGAACGGTAAAAAATGGAACGGAATTGCGATTGGCATTTGTGAATGTTGGTATCTTTATTCAGGGTAATTTCGATAATAAATATTATTATTATTTTTGTCATGACAACGCTATTCATAAAAAAATCGCGTGTAAATTAATTAATATTATTAAAATATTGCGTGTAAATTAATCAATATTGTTATTAGTTGTCATGACAACATCTCACACATTTCCTTTCCATTCCCCGAGATTTACCTTCATATACCTCCGTAACAGGTGTTTACGCATCAAAATATATATAGATACATTATTACGTTGTATTGTTATTTTTATTCGAACGTTTTAAGCGTAGTTATGCGAAAAAGTTTTAAAGTCATACGATCTATCGAAATATCGATAGACATTAGCGGTGCAACTCGTTTGCGCACATTCAAAATTGTTTACCTGAAAACGGACGACTCGTTTGCGCACGTTTTAAATGTTTACCCAAAAGAATACGACTAGTTTGCGTTCAACGATTTCGACAGCAATGTTTATCTTTATTAATCGAATTGGATTAAGATCGTTTTGGATTTTCTTTGATGAGTTTATAGTTTCACTCGTCGCGGAGTTAAATCGTTAGTCGTTGGCCAGAAAATAGTACGAACACATATATATTCGTCGGTATTTCAAATATTTTCGAAACGCGGAAAGGAAAACGGTGTTTTAACGTTAATAATTATATAAATTCAGTGAATATCGAATTTTAAATGACGCGAATTTCAGGTGCACAAATAAAAAAATGTTCCGCGAGTGTGTTAACAAACGTACAATATATATGTGTGCGCAAACTGCTTTTTTTTGGGTACTTCGTCACAGTTAGGCAAAATTTGTGTGCGCAACCGATATGGAGATATAAAAAGTTATTTAAACGCAATAGGACATCGTATAAAATTTTAATCAACACTCGACAATTTTCTTAATAAATATTTTATTGTATAATTTGAAATGTTGATGTTCATTGCTTTTATTTTGTTGGTGGGAAAAACGTCTATTGGGAAAAGCGACCTATTATTGGGAAAAATGATCATTGGGAAAAATGGCCATTAGGAAAAATATTCATTGGGAAAAATGGATTGGGAACCGTGTCCCCGTAGCTCGTGTTTTTTTGCGCAAACGAGTCGTAAAAAAGGTAAATGCGCGCAAACGAGTCGTTTATTAGGCGGGTACGGAAGGGAAAAGAAAACGTTGCGAACAACCGCTGTGATAATCGCAAAAAATCGTGTACAGTCCCAGTGCCGTAGATAGGATTTTTATATGGGGGGTTCAGTGCTATAGATAGAAATTTATAATATTGAGGTAAACATCAAGAAAGTGTGAATGATTTATATTATTTTTATACACTATAATTAATTTATAACAATATATTAATTTTTCTCGGTTTCTTCGATAATTCATCCAGTATCCGATGTTCAAGGGGGGGTTTGAACCCCTCCCCCCCCCGTGTCTACGGCCCTGTACAGTCCCAATCTCGTAGGGACGTCCCATAAAAACCGCGTATTCCGCAGCGTGCCGTGTGTACGAAACGCTGCTGCTGCTGCTGCTGCACTTGGGGAACGCTCGCGTATATTATAGCGGCGTGCGGTGAACAAAAGATGTTTTTGCCGCGCGTTTCTACGCATATGTATACCGCTGAAGCAGCAGCAGCAGCAGCAGCACTACGGGCCACCGTGCAGGCGAGGGAGAACACACACTGCACCACACATCTGTGTGGCGTCCGGCCGCAGGCGTCGGTCAGCGTACACGTATTTTGTATATTGTACGCGCCGTACAATAATATATTATAATACACTGCGTCGCAGGAGATTAGGACACACTATTGGACGCGTTGTATATACTCGGCCATTTTTATAGACGCGCGTACATATATTATTATACTTTACAACGCGTGTCCGTTTTCTCTCTACACATTATGTGCGGTACGCGTATTATTATTATTATTGTAACGACGTGCGAACCGGAAGGCGTACACACACATATATTATATCTGCAGACGGTTTTATAATATAATAGCCGATATTTTACGTTGGTGGAGGGAAGGCAGGGAAGACGCCATATTATATACGCGGACAATAAATTATTTTTAAAAAAAAAAAGAGAAAAAAAATTCTTCGGCTCCGAACGAAATTCCGCGACGAGACGCCGCCGTTACCGAACGCCGCCGCCGCCGCCGCCTGCACGTTTTCGCACACGTTTTGTCCCGTCCGAAACGGAAAACAATATTTTTGTGTCGCGCCGGGCCCTCCAACACCCCCCAACCCCCGTCCGCCACCGACGACATCCGAAATTCCGTTTTCCTAAGGTCCGGGGGGTCGCTCTGCGGGTGTGCGCGCAGTATGTACGACGTCGATCCCGTAGGTGTAGGCACTGCTGCAGTTGTAACATCCGGTGTACATATAATATAACACGCGTCACGATGTGGTCGGAAAACGGAAACGCGTCCGTTTATAGTCGAACCCGTTTTTATAATTTCCGCGGAAATCAAACGCGGCCTGCGCACACCGAAAGCGTGTTCGGTCGCGCTGCGCACAGTATTTCGTTCGTTTAACTGGGGCGTATATCGATTCCGCCGATTTAGTATCGACTCAGCAGCAGCGGCTACCGTTCAAAAAACTTGTACACATAGGCGGAAATCTATTAAATTTTCTGGGGGGGGGGCTAACATTTTTAACATCAGTCATAATCAGTCAAATATCCAAAATACATACAAATTATAAGATATTCGGGGAGGGGCTTAGCCCCCCTAAGCCCCCACCCCATTTCCGCCTATGACTGTACACGCACTATATTATTAGAAGTCAAAGGCTCGAATTACAAAAGAAATACAAACAGACAGTTATATGATTATGAACGGAATAGATGTCTCAAAAAAAAAAAATAGTAAAAATAATGCTTTTAATAACAAAAAAAAAAAAAAAAAGAAATATCGAGACCATATTTTATCTAATGAGTTAAATAATAATAAAATATCCAGATTTACATGTGTACAATTATTGTATCAAAATATTTCCAAAAGTGATTAACCTACGTACCTAAACAGTTGTTTTTTTTTTTTTACTGATTTTTTTTGCACCATTACGTAATACTACAGTATCGTGTAAAATGTAAATCATTGTTTCGAATTATATACGTTCTTTTTTAAATTTATAAATTAATAATTTTAAAGTTATCAAATGCGATATTTTTTGACTTTTATATTTTGTTTCATATTTTTTTGTTTATGAAATAGTATTGTCCAGTGTCCACTAAATGAATAAAATAGGTATATATCTGAAATATAATATTTACATATTATTTGTGCTAATATTTCTGTTATGGAATACATTATTTTACTATAAAAATTATATTCGAGTCGATACAAAATTTTTTTCAACAGTAGCCGGCGGAGTCGATATAGTACATTTGATCGAAACCGGAAATTTCGGCGGAGTCGATATCCCCCCCTTTAATTGAACTGTATAGTTCGCCCCGAACGATTCGACCGATACCGTATGCGTTTTGGTGATGGGCGCTAACCGAGTGAAAACTACCGAATGACTCGATAGTTTTGAAACACCTATTCGTTCGGTAGTCCTTAAAAACCGTCGACAACAGGTCAGTTTGAGTTCTGCAGGCGATAAATCGAAAATGAAGATTAATTCGTCGTTTTAGAGCAGACACCGGCAACCCGCGGGACTTTTTTCTGCGGCCTCCAAATATTCATCACGGTATTTAAAATTCTAATTTTATATCTCAAATTGAAATAAATAAAATGGAATCGTAAACTGTATCGTACCTTTACGAATATAAGACGTGAGCTTATCTCGCATTGTTCTCAAATTCTCACAAAATATAATCTTTTATGATCATACAGTGTATTATGTACTATATTATGCTATATATATAAGTATAATCAGACTTGGGTAAAATACTTTTTAAAAGTATTTGGAATACATGTTCCGAATACTTTGTAAAAAGTATTCAGAATATTCGAATACATCGTGAAAACAGTATTCTCTAAGTATTCCGAATGCTTCACAAAAATTATTTTAAATACTTTTAGAATACTTTTTTTTTTACTAATTTTCAGTATCTAACCTACTGCTGCTAGTTGTTTAATTATTTAAATTATTATTGTTTTCACGGGAAATCCAGTTTAATGGTTTGGAAATATTTGGTATACCTATGTATCTAAAATGAGATGAACATTTTCTCGACATTTTATTGATAATAATTAACCGAATGTGGGCACTTATTTATTACACCGTCATAATACGTTATCGTCGTTGCTGGGGCAAAAGTGGAAAAATCATTATTATTAAATATAGTTGAAAACAAAAATAACATGAAATATCGCGTAGACACTATTCAAAATGTTTGAGCTTTAAAAAGTATTCGGAATACTGTATACAGAATACTTTTAAAAGTATTTAAAATACTGTATTCAGAATACTTTCAAAAAAAGTATTTAAAAAGTATTCAGAATACTTAGAAAGTAGAATAGAAAGTATTCGGAACACTACCAAGTCTGATAGGTATAAACGTTAGATACGATTAGATTACGACAAATACTTATCGGGTTACGGTCTAAGTGCAGTTCGTTTCGAAACATACTAACGTGCAGACATCGTATAACAATCGTGAAGTTTAAAATCAAACCGCTCGGAGTACCTGTTTTACAATTATCAATACCATGTCGAAAAAACGTAAAATTTGAACGTAAAATCACGTTAGAAACTATTTAAAAGTATTTATATCCTTTTGCACTCAAGAATTAATTAACATGTATTTTTTTAATTTTTTAATTTTCTCTACGTTATGTATTTTATTCGAATCTAGTCAATAAGGACAACACCGCAATGTGAAACTCATAATATGAACGTAGCTATCCATAAATGTATTAGTATTATACGTTAAAATATTGTATTTTTTAATAGCGTTTATTTTAAATTCGTGTGCGACCCTGAATTAAAATCTTATAAAAAATACGGCCCGCGTAAGTAAAAAGGTTGCTTGTTTTAGAGTCTACGTTATTTTAAATAGTTGCCTGACACGAAATAAAAAAAAAAGAAATCTATTCACACGACCGAGTGAAAACTATCGAGCGATTCGGTCGATAGTTTTTTTTACATATTCGATAGATATCATATTCGTTTGAAAAAAAAACTCTGTATAGTTTCTTAAACTATCGACAGTCGAAAATAGTCGCCCATCACTATAGTGTGTTTCACAGAGTTTTTTTAGAGCAGTGAATTTTCGAATATATTTTAAATAGTCGATCGTATTTTTCACCTCGTGTATTTCTTACGGATAACAACGATATCGCGGTTTACCGTCTAATCTCTGACGATACTATCGATATTGTTCGTGATGAAACAGACGGTACAGTGTGCCTGGAGGACCGAAAAAAAAAAAATACTGATTTTTTTCGTTTTACGTTCTGTTCATATAGTGGAAATAAATAACGAACTATATCGTTCATCTGAAGGTAAACCATACGGTTCAAATCGTTCACTCAGTGGCGAAGATTCCACTCCCCAAAAAAAAATTGTTCTTGCTATTTAAAATGTTGAAATTGTATCTCGATGATCGTGAAAGTAATAGCGAATTTCGGCGCATATAATAATATATTACTATAATTATAGTACAAGCAGCGGCGGATTAAGCAATTTGCCGCCCACAAGCAGAAGGAAATTTGCCCCTCCCCCTCTTCATTTTCATAAGTGTTTTTCTAACCAGCGAAATGCATTGTTTAGCAAAACATATTATTAATTAAATTGTTATTTATTATTTAAAAATATATAAAACACTTAGACATCAAAACATAAATATGAATATATTATTAGAAAAATTTTTCTTTGCCGCCCGTAAAATTTCGCCGCTCCGACCACCGGCTCGTTCTGCTTGTAGGGAAACCTGACGCTGAATATACAAGTGATGTTCGGAATCTTGAAAATCACAGTACGCTACACGAGTATATGCGAATGTATATATAATAAGTCACCCGAGATATATAAATAATTTTACTAGTTTTCACTCGGTTGTGTGGAAAATAATTCGAAATTCTGTACGAGGAAAATTCCATAGGTTTTTCGTAACCGAGTCCGATTAATGTCTCTTGAAAAAAAACTTTTCATTAAAACCGTATATATATCAATATTGTGTGCACAACAGTCGGAATTTGTCTCGTAATATTATGTGATTCTTTCGTTAAAAAATTACTCGAGAAATAATATATTTTTCAGTATTTTTAGATAGTTTTTTTGAACTTACAGCAAAAAAAAATCGTATCCACGCCACCGCGTTCACTCGGGTGAATATATAGTTCAATCGAACTAGTTCGTTAGCGAACGTCTTTACTGTATGTGGCGCTGCAAAAACGCGGTGGTCACACGACTATACGAATTGCGTACAGGCGATAATATTATATCGATGACACTGCAGATTGTCTGTACAAATTATAAATTAATATAATTAATTTCAGAATAATTTTTATTTTTCAGCCGCGTGGAATATTAATTATCGGTGGTGGTAAACTTTTATGTTCGCATACGAAAACGATCGCCATTCCCATATCACTACGTACCGTTTTTTTTCTTTCAAAAGAATAAGTGTTTAAAATTTTTTTCAAAAAAAAAATCAAAACAACGCGCTCCGATTCTTTTTTTCGACGTTAAAACGTCGATTTTTTTTTTTTTTACATTATATATATTTCACAGAGCGTGCCTTTTTAATTCTTTTATGTTCGTATTTATGTGCCACCCGGGGGCTGGAAAAATAAGAGCGAAACGTGGCCAGAACGTGTTTTATTACCTATATATATATATATATATTTGATGCTACGCACGTTTTTCGTGCGTGTGCGTTACACGAAACTGTACGCAGTGCACGTTGTCACCGAGAAAATATTTAAAGAGATTATTGTCTCCTGCAGGCTGCTATTTTTTGATATTTTAGCGGAAACCTGCAGAGTATTGCGTTGTCTCAATAACTCTTCATCCGAGTTCGTACAAATTTCGAATTCGAGCGTACAAATTACGCACTATATAATAATTTGTTTTTTCATTATTCATTGTAACCTGATGATGACTATTACGGTCGAAACTAGTTGTTACTATCTTATAATTTACAAATACTCTTGGCGTTTTTTCTCAATATATATATATATATATATATATTATTTTTATATATATATTTTATATCTATAATAATTACTGGGAAATATTTTTTTTTTTTTTTAGAAAATTCGGATACGGGCTGGGCTGGCGTGACGGTCGTCGTTATCGTCCAGAACATATTATATGCAGGCGAGCGTTAAAGTTGCGCGTATGTCGCAGAGGCGTGTTTAGAAATTTTCAAACGATCAGATAGTTTTTCAACACTCGAATCGTAGAGAGGCATTTAAAATCTGTCCGTTTTATAATGTATATAATATCGAAAAATATCGCGGAACGCGTTTTTATTACAGTTTTATAGAACCATCGCGGATAGATTTTAATTATTATATAAAATAAAATCTGTATATACGGTTTCCAAGGATTTACTGCGGATATCGATTGATTATTTCGTCGACGACGACTAGTATACGTTTCGATGAATTGGGCGGTGACGATATTGGTTTGAAACTCTATCGGGTTTTATCGGTGTATAATTGTGTATAATCCTTTAGGGTCGCTCGCTTTATAGAAAGAGGGATTTATTGTCGGCCTTTTGATTGTAAGATTGTGATTCGTCGCCGCGAGCAGTCGCTTCGACGTCGTTCTTAGTGTACGAATAATAACGAGTAATACAATATTACAGTCCACTATTTATATATGTAGAATAAAAATAATGTACCTTTTTTTTTTATCTGCAAAAGCTATATCGACCACCGGTTTTTTTTTAGCTTTTCCCGTAAAAAAATATTGTGGATGAGTGATAGCCGAGACGGATTGCCGGGCGGTCATGACGTCCGCCGATAGAAATAAGCGTATATTCTTAGCGTGTACAGAGTATAGAAACGATACGCGTTTTAATCGTAATTTGTTGCCGCGTTATTTGTGCGTTCTTCTCATCGGCCTACTATAATGATGCGAAATAACTGCAGTTATCCTCCCAGGGAAGCAGTTTTAAAAAAAAAAAACGGCCGACAGAAAGCGTATATTCTTAGCGTGTACAGAGTATAGAAACGATACGCGTTTTAACAGGACGCTAAAAACTGGTTTACGCGAACATAAAACACCGGGGCTACAACCAAAATAAAATGATCAAATATTGGTACCGCATAGAAGAGAACTTATAATCTATGTCGTAGCGTTTTTATTTTTTTGTTTGTACAAAGTCATTTTAAATTAAGTAATTAATTGTTAAACTTTTATGATTTGTGTGTTTCTTTTTACATATATAATACAAAATCGAAACAAGTTATGAAAAAAGAAAATAAATAAAAACGCTACGACACAGATAAAGTTCTTCTTCTATGTAGTTCCAAAATTTGGTGTTTTTATTTTGATTGTAGCCCCGACGTTTTATGTTCGCGCAAACTAGTTTTTACACAAAGTCACGGGTAAATCGCATGTGTTTTACTTTCAGTATAGCATCCTCTTAATCGTAATTTGTCAACGCGTTCCTCTCATCGGCCTACTATAATGACGCGAAACAACTGCAGTTATCCTCCCAGGGAAGCAGCTTTTTAAAATGTTTTTTTCAAGCCGTGTGGGGGAGAGTTTAAAGTGTCTTCCAAAAAAAAAAAAAATACTCGCTTCATCTGCTGCGTTTTCGCCGTCTAAAACCGATACATTTGGCGTGCTCGACACACACACACCGCGGCGGTGTACTGTACACGGCCCGTATACGCTTCCTGCGCGCGTTCGGTTTCCGAAGCACATCGCTGTGCTGACGGTACATCGCAGCTCGAAAGATACGAAGGGGTTGAAGGAGGTACGGGTGCAGGATAACCTAACGCGTGTAGGAAATATCACGTATTACACGGCACATTGTTCGGAAAAAAACCTGCGGACGGAGATGATGATGCTGTATAAAATGACAACGCGTATATATATATATATATACTGCAGAGAGATATCGATTTCAGAGCGCCGGGCGCGCTGCAGGGTACAGAGATCCGCGCGCGGGTCGGGTCGGCTGCAGGACCACAAACGTTTATTATAATATTATACTCGGAGTGATATATAATTATTATTGACTCAGTACGAGTGTGTATATATAAAAAAAAATATTTTGTAGTTTTCGTTTTGAATATTCGAAACCGATTTCACCACCACCACCGCCACACGTATCCGTCCGCAGCAGCAAAGACGAACGTTTCCATTCTTTTTTTTTTTTTAACTTCGTGTGTACACCCTCCATCCACGGGACGAAACAGCATCGCTATACAACCTTAGTCGGGCTTTAACTCTGAATTTTGTCGAGAAAACATTTGTTTTCGGTCGCGTACGTATAAACATATACAACGAAAAATCGTTTATTGCAGTAAGCAGTGGCGTACTTTCAATTTCTCTCTGGGGCGAGGGTTTGATATAAAACGTTGAAACTTCGTCCCCATAACATTTCGAATTCAATCGTATTATTAAAATATATCAAATATATACATATATTTGTCGAAAAATTTAATACGGTCATGAAAAAAAAGAAAATGGCGACTTAACGATTTTCAAGGTTTTTTTTTGAAAAAGTCGTCTCGTTAATACTGTCTACAGTTTACGTATTTGGTGAAAATTTCAAATTTCTATGACGCATTGGTTTTATAAAATTATACGAAGAAAAAACTATAATTGATTTTGACGAAATACCGTTTTTACCGTTTTTATGTCTTTTTTTTTTTGGTAGTTTTTTTGACGTTTAAAAAAAGTATTGGAAAAAATCGAAAAATGACTTAGATGCGATTCGCTACCGAAAATTAGGGCTATGCGTAAAGATCGGAGCACTTCTTCTGCAGGTAGAATTTTCGGGTACAAACATTAAAAGAAAAAAAAACCGCATCGTTTTTACAACTATATAATTTTTAACCTTTTTTTCTTTGGTCCTGTTGGGTTTTAACCCAAACTCCATAAGTACGCCACTGATCGTAAGTAAAAATTCACTGGATCTATAATCTGAAAGAGATAATCGATGATTGGTTTTAACAAAATCTTACATGGTAAAATATTAAAACAGATGAAATTCTTAACGCGTTATATTGAAATTCAAAGTCAAATTTTTAAATGTCGCTGTAAACGAACGTTTATCGTGGTGTTGCTAATTTTAATAATTTATATGAAGTACCCTTTGCCGTATGAACGATCTCTTTAAAATGCGTCCGGATCGGTCAATTTCTATAGCGACCATCTGCACCGTTTCTGCAGACTCGAGCGTTAACACTACTTCTACGACGAAAGAATAAATTCAAACGTATAATTTTTTTTTTAAATTCTTATTTTATAACGTTTACACGTTGAATTTCCAATAAAACAAAGCTGAAAATTCGGTAGATTTTATCGCTTCGGAACAGGTTTCCCAACACGATTTGACGCAGTGGCGGTCAAACGATTTTGTCGTGGGGATGAGGATGAGGCTGATTTTGACTTTGATCGTTGAAAACAATAAGTCATAATATTTGAGGATATATATTTTTATTATTAATAAAAAATAGCTAATAAACGGTATGTCGTTCACTAATAATACGTAATAACAAAATGGTCATTTGTAGGGTTCCATCCCCGTTAGCCCCTCCCTCCCCCCGTTTGACCGCCACTGCAATTAACTATATATTTTAAAATATACAAACCGTTTCCTGACGTATACAGAGCCATATTAGCTGCTTTTACGGCGAACGGCAAAAATAACGCGTATTGGTTTTACAATGACGTGTTTTTTTTCTTTCTATGTCTGTACCCAAAAATTCTACCAGAAGGAGAGCTCCGGTCCAGGGGCGTACCCAGAAATATTTTATGGGGAGGGGATCCAACATTTTTATTTTATTTGTTCTCTAATCATAATAGTATTTAGATACGGTAAAACGGGCTCGGAGTAACGCCATGGAAGAAAATACAATACGCGCGATTTTTTCCTCCGAAAAAATAGTTTTGCTTGACGGCCTTTGGACCCACTTTTCTATTATATACAGGTATAATAGGTATGTTGAAATTGCAATGGGGGGGGGGGTCCGGACCCAAAATCCCTCCCCTTGGGTACGCCCATGCTCCTCCGATCTTTTCGTGTACCACCTTTTCTGATTGCAAATTGCATCTATAGTTTGTACTTTAAACATGTCGTTTTTCGATTTTCTCAATTATTTTTTTTAAAAATCAGGAAAAACTACCAGAAATGACGTAAAAACGTTAAAAAATGTAATTTCGTCTCAATCGATTGTCGTTAATTTATTACGTTTTATCGAATGCAATGATTGCTTTCAGATTCATATAATAAAAACAAAACTCTAAAATCGTTATCCAAGCAATTCGCTTTGGCGATATTATCCGCACAACACCCCGCGGCCTCGCTACCTTTTATTTTTTTTAATGTCCTATAATTTAACTTTTAACACGTTAGAAATTTTTAACACTTTTTACGGTTATCTTTCGTGATACTACGCGTGTATAATACGCAATACTCACAATGTATGGTCAAAAGACATCCATTATATTATATGACCGGAAAAAACACGTGTAAACGTCAAAAACCTTTAAAAGGTATACAATAATGAACAGGTATATACCGCCATATACCGGCGATAACTAGCGTCGCGTTTATATAACAACAACAACAACAACAACAACAACAACAGCAGCAACAACAACATCAACGGCAACGACGACGACGGGAGGTACGCGACTGCGGTGAGGTCCAGAAAAATCAAACCGTGTCGTCGTCTTTTTTTTTTTTTGTCTCTTCTGTCTCCACAATATTTTTGTGCGCACAATACGACGACGGTGGTCTGTTTTGCGCCACTCGATTGAAAACACCACGAGTAAAAAGGAAAAAAAATATTTATTATTTACAAGTTAAAATAGAAAATCTTTGTAACACAAGTGCCCGCCTGTGTGTGTGTGTGAGGTGTGAAAAAAAATTGTCCCGGAATAAAACGCAGTCTCGCACAATACCTGTGCGCAGTACGTTTTCTCCTTCCCCCCCCCCCCGAAATGCCGTTATAAGAATCCCTGCAGGAGCCACGTATGTATGAATGAGAATGTATGTCAAAAACGTTGTCCTGCTGCACGCTCCGTACACCGTAAACCCGCAGTGACAACAAAAATCGAGGAGCGATTCGGACACGTGCGAAACCGAACGAAACCGAGAACGTATTCCGCACGAATCCTTGTGTAAGGGACACGTCGCTGACGTATGGTACACGAGACGAGCCTGCAGAGTGCCGAAATCTCGCGCTTAAAACAGCTCTCGCTTGTAATAATTTCCAAAAGTATAATATGTGTAATATCCCGCGAATTCCTTTTGAAACGTTTCAACGATAATTATCCGTTTTTATTGGCGCTTACGCGTCGTACAATTTCGAATATATATTTTCCTTTTATCGGTCGACGCGTTTCGTAGACGATTATTAACGGTAAACACACAATTCTATATAAAAATCGCGTCTTATTTTTCTTAAATAACGAAAAAAAAAAATGTATTCGAAAAAGTTACGTTTAGACCGCGGAGTATTTTTTAGTTTAGAATACAAACGCGACGGAAAAAAAAAATTATTTATAAAAAGAATGAAAAAAAAAAAGTATTCGAATACTCAACACGTCCGCTCAATATGCAAATATATGGTAATTAACGTATTATTTTTGGCGATTCACTATTGATCGCGTTATTGTTCGGCACTATATATATATCGTTAAACGATTAGTCGATGTCATATTGCGCATATACGCGTATATTATTATTTTTTTTTTACTCGTATATTGCTTGCTCGAGAACGCTTACACGCGACGATTTTATGATTTTCATCGAAATAATCGCTTCAGCCGGTAAAGAATTCCGAAGGCTACAGCTATAATTTAAACACGGAATTTTTACAAATATATATATATATAAATTACAATATTGCCTATACGCAATAACATGGCCATTTTTTTTTTTAAATATCTTTAATTAAAAAAAATACGTTTTAAAAAAAAATCTCGTAACTCCTAGAGAAATAATGATATTAATATAAAAAAAAAAACAGCTCTGCATATAGATAATATTGTGATTTGCTTCTCAAGTACAATATCGCGGTCTATTCGTGGCTGTTTCGCCCTCGTGAAACGGCGTGGTTATATCGTATAAACCAGCCATACTCAACCTTTTTTTTTTATTTGGGCCACATAAAATATTTTAAAATATTACGCGGGCCGCCAGTCGAAATGAACGGAAAAGGGATTCAAAAAAATAAAAATAATAATACATTTATATATTGTGTATAACGTTTGAAAATTTATTATAAAAATTAGCGATAAGATAAAATACATCAGAATCGTTATAAATAGTGAAAATACCAAAAACATAAATCGTCATCGCAATCGCGTACGACACACCGATTGTTTTGTTATACCTATTTTATACGTATTTATAATATTATTAGTTTTGAAATTTATATTTTTTATCAATTCAATAAGTTCTGTTTGGGCCACATAAAAACTATTGGTGGGCCGCAGGTTGAGTATCGCTGGTGTAAACCAAGAGTTCCCAACCATTTTATTACCGAGTAATAAAACTGGACACTTTTATGGCCGATTATACGATAGTACCGCCTTAATTCTAAAACCAAACAATTATACTTCGATATTAATTGGTTTATTAACTTTTTTTTTTTTATCGTATTACGTACGTAAAAGTAAAAGTAAAAAAAAGAAATCTTAAATTTTTTTTAGGTAAATCTCAAATATTTAAATCACGGTTTAACGTTGAAATTCGTTGTTGTTTAATTTGTATATACGAGAACACCGACAACAAGCCGGAACGGAACTGATTATCATTTTATAAATTATATAATAATCGGTTAATATCGAACGTTTTAACAACGTCGAATGAAAATCATATCGAAAAAAATTCTTTTCGCGGTACCCGCACACCGCACTGCAGGTCGAGAACCGCTGCAGGTTTAAACAATTCGATTTTTGAACGTTTTCTACGTCATAACGTCTTCGCAAACGCCTACGCAACAGCGCTTCTTGTCAAATATTTCGTTTATTTTTATTATTATTATTTAATTTATATATGTAGGTGTATATATGGTGTAGTAAGAGGTTTTTTTCTCACTCTCTCTCTCTCTCTCTCTCTCTCTCGTTACAACACCAGCTGCAGAATCTCGTTAGACGGTTATTATTATTTTTCTCTCATCCTCCTCCTCCTCCTCCTCCGACGGACGCGTATATTGTATACGCGTATTATGAATTTATATAACGCGTCGCCGTCACCATCGCACTGCACCGGTGCGGGATATCGTTACGCGTATACGACACGCACAATATCGTCTTCTCGCGTTTTCCATGACATTTCGGCGTGACGAATGTCCTGCGGACAAGAATGCCGCAACTCACACTATACACACATTAAATATTGTCTTTTGTACGTCATATAATATATATACGTATATATATATAATATACGCTCGCGTATATACCGTCGTTATATATTTTATATTTCTCTTCGGTTTCTAATTAACCGATGATGTGGCAAAACCGTTTCAATCGCATTAAATCCTGTACGGACCGCTATATATTTTATTTTATTTTTTATAACGTAAATGTATACTCGTATATATATATATTTAAAAATTCTATACGTAATGTACTATACTAACGGCGTTTGATTAATTTAAAAAAAAAAAAAAAAACGAATTTTTTTTTTTTTTTGAAACGTATTTTTGATCACGTTTTTATTGATGACCTTCAGCTCGCTTTTGCCCGGGGCAAAGATTAATCGTCGGCATCAATCATTCGCGAAGAAAAACACTCGCAGCCCTCCTCCCGCTCCGCGAGTTTCTCGCATACCTCCTATGTATATACATATATACACACACACACACACAGGAGAAAATGTTTTAATTCTTTATTGATCCGTTTTGAAAATGCACGTTTCGGCCTTCGAATAAAGGCTGCTGCTGCTACTGCTGCTGCTGCGAAAAACACACTTGTCAAGCGAATATCGTTCGGTCATACATTATTATTATTATTTTTTTTTTTTCGAATTTGGCCAACTATAAGGACCTCGGGAATTAATAAATACACACTAGTTTATCTTCTATTTCCATCTCTTTGCTTCTTATTGAGCCAATAAGTTTTCATCCTTTCTCTACGTTGTTCTCTTCTTTCTTCAGTCCATATATTGTTCCTCCAGTTCTCCCGATCTTCACCTCAAAGCCTGGAAACATCTGTAATCTTTGGCGCATTTTATCTCTATTATTAATGTCGTTTTCCTCTATATTCGTTTCTCTAAGATCTTTTTTTACTTCTTATAATATCTATATAATATTATTATTAAGTCGAAATATACGCGCGTGTAATTCGATTTCCGAAATTTCTTTTCTTTTTTTTTTTTACTTTTCCCGAAACGTGCGAAATAATTCCAATAAATTTTTTTTTTTTATTCCTTTGATGTCGCTCGTATATAATATAGCAGCGGTAATTAATTTCAAACATTTCTACCGCGCGGATTCGGTTATATTCGGAATTATACTCGGAATCGCGCTCACGTCATTACGATAATATATTGTGTTACTATTTTTTTTTACAATTTCCAGTTATTCGAGTAACACGGAAATATATAAATACGTTCGTATCCAGCATTTTCTATACGGATGTCGGCGTTTTTATTCGTATGATATCGACCATTACTCGATAGACCATAATAGATCCGTGAAACCGAACCCGCAACGTTTAACTGCAGTCGTTTCATATAATATAGTCTCGTCACAGATTAGATGAATACAGACGGATCGATCGCGATGTAAACAATTACGTCATTCGAATCCCCTCCCCCCCTCAATATCAGTGTTACCGCATGGTAGCACAATATATTTACCTGAAATTTAAACATTACTCCCGTGAGGTAATCTGTTTGTGTTGTTAACATAGTGATTCCGGTTTGGCGATCGTGTCGTATAAAATGTCTCGTGTTAAATATACTCGTTTCGTACACACAGTTGAAAAAAACTCGGTGCTTAATCTGCGTAAAAACGTTTACCGGCATGCGTGATAACCATTATTATGATAACATTATTTGAGATAAAATAAAGAAGTTGTACTGTAATATTGTAAAACACCAACACAATAATTTATATCGTCGTGTGCGCCTACATTGACACGCGGGGGACCGATCAGAAGAGCGTATTTGCAATTCTTTTGTTCCCGGGCCGAGTGATCCATCTGTATTCGTCTAATCTGTGGTCTCGTGTCATTCGGCTATTTACAATATAGGTTCCTCTTATTCGGTCCAGTACTGTTGATCACTCTTGTGACCGCGTGAACAGGTCCCCGTCCATTCGCATCGAGTCCTCATCACTCCAATAGACGTTTTTCGTCCTGGACGCTTCCTGCACATTCGCATCTGTCCGTTACCTCCTTTCACCGGGTCTCTCTTCTTATAGTTCTGGCTACTCCCGCTCTCGGTCGATCGACAGTCTTTCACGTGCCGCGGCGGTAGGCTTTCTACGCGCCCATATCAATTCGCCGGGGGTCTCTCGCGTAATTCCTTTTCACATTCCCCGCGGTCTTTACCGCGTCGTTATCGGGTGAGCCGGTCTCGGTTTGAGCCGTTCTATCCGCAGTGTTCCTTGTGTTCCGGTCGTATTTTGCAGTGTCTTTCGTTTTCGGTCGTCGTTGACCCGCGTAAATCCGGAATCGCTATGGAGGCGCAAAGTTTATATGTACCTCAATTGTTTCAACGCAATCCGCAGTGGCGTAGCGTGAAACCCGGTGGCCCTAGGTGGCCAATAAGAGACGAATAAGGACCTCTTTATCACAAAAATTAAATTATAATAAGAATATTAATTGTTAAACGGTGATTCTAAAAGCAAAAAATAAAAACGTTTAAAACTAACTGCCCGTTTGAAAAACTAGCGACGTCTGTAAAATGATAAACGCCATCGTTGTACATTATTATTATTATTTTTTTTGGTATTTTACATTAAATTAGTTTCAATATAAATATTATATAAAGAAAAAAAAGTTTAGAGTTTTTTTTTTTTAATGTAATAATTAAGATCCTCTTGTGGTCTCTCAACTTGGGGACCCTGGCCTAAATACGCGCCACTAGCAACCCGTTATAATACAGGACTCTGGGACCAGCCGTTTTATTCGATTTATTTACTCGGATTATAAATATGTTTTTTTTTTTTAGTAATATTAACAGTTTCGTATATGTAAAATCCGAAGAAATAATACTTTTGTACTGATTCGCAGTTTTATAAATCGAGCGGAATTTTTCCACACGTTTTGTTAACAAACGTTTAGTGGGGGGGGGGGTTGGGGCAATGTAAACGCCATCGGAAATACGCAATTTGTTTTCGGAACGTATATAGTGTGCACAGCCGGTGTGCAAGTGCTTGCGATAATAAAATAACGCTGTGTTTGACTGCGGCACAGTACGCGGTACAAAACGATTGTATAATATTCTCTCCACAATATAATATATTATTGACATTCGTGTAAGACTTCTTAAATAACGCGTCGAACGTTCCGAAACGTCTTTTTTGGCTTCACCGTTCTCCTCGGAGACCGCTTTGTCGTCGCTGCGGTTTATTACACTGGCGCGTGTTTCGCGTGGCTCGTAATTTATATTTTTGGAAACGTGCAGAGAGCCGCTGCGTATTATCGCCAAATAGTTTCGAGAAGACCGTCTTTTCGATTTCGAATCTTTTCGAATTCGAACCGTCGAAAACGTCCGAATACATCGCGTATTCGTATTGTTCGTTATACGTTTTAGCGAATTTTTATTATTATTATTTTTTTTTTTTTACACAAATTTACAACGAAATACTACGCCAAGCCGTTTTAAAACCATCGATATTAGCGCTCTGTACACATATGTTTTGATAATTTGTATTAGACGTGTCTAGCCTACCAAGGGCGGCTGTCCTTCCCGGACGAATCGTGTTCTTTTTTTTTAACCATTTCTTCAAAAACTTATAAAATATATATTAAATTTTTTTTTTTGCAGTAACTCCATATCGCGTGTCCGCAATCGCGTATTATTTTTGTCCATATTTTTTTTTTGGATATCCTGAGACAATTATTATTTAATTCTATACGATAAATTCATCGGTTATTATAATTTAACCTAATACGTTTTGTTTCGTGTTTTATATTTTATGTTACGTTTAATTTTTTGTTTAAAATTCAGACGTTAAACGTAGTCTCACCTCCGTTATGAAATCACGGCTAACGCCGCTGATAGAAATCTTTCCGAGCGATGACCAAAAACTTCGCTACACGTTCCCGGCGTGATGACTGCAGCGGCGAATAAAACGCAAAAAAAAAAAATTATTTTTACTCTCCCGCAGTAATCTGTAAGTGTCGAGGAAAATTTTAATATTATTTAACACGGCGGCGTACCTGCACATATAGTATGTACATTACATGTTATTATATAATGAACTGCGGAATTCTCTAAACGCGCGGAACGATCGAAAACCCACAATTTTCATTGTGTAAACGATCGCTCCGCGCGCGATTAAGCGCTATTCAATAACAGTCAATTAGCATATATATATATTTAGTAATAATATATTATAATAATAATAATAATATTATACGGCCACTGCGCGTTACGTATTCGCGTGTCGTTTAAATTGAATGTCGCCAGTGTTTGGCTGCTGCAGAGGAGACGGGTAGACGGCGTGGCTAAAATAATAACGTTTGTTCCACGACTTCTCGTTTTCGCGAGTTTCACGCGTCGTTATAGCGGTATATACTTACGTGAAACGCGTTTCCGTCGAATGGTAATTTTTATACTCTAAAAAAAAAAGAGCATAAAACGGCCGTTTATAATGTATTCATACACTTACAGCTATAGTACAGAATCCGGTGACGCGTATCCGAGGGGGTTTAAAACGAAACGTAGACATTTACCGTTCCCGCACTATAAACGATTTAGATATTTTGAGTTAAATATTTATTTATTTTTTTAAACAGTATAAATTAGTATAAATAAAATAGTAATATTAATCGAATCGGTTATATTTTTTTGATCGATTTATTAGAATTTAAAAAAAAAAACAGTAAATTATACAATAAACATTTTTGTTCTGACGGTTCGGTGAGAACTTTCCGTCAATTTTGAGCACATAGCTGAACCATTAAGTCTTCTCCGTTAAAAAAAAAATAAGCGATTTTAAATCAACGTTTTGTTTGAAATAAAAAACGAATAATTGATTTCACGTACCTCCGATGTAGTCTTTCCGATTTCCTGCACTATATAATGTACTCTTTTGTGCGATTGGATATACAATCTTCGTCATAACCATTTTTCTAAAAACATAAATATTATATATTTAATATGATTCCATAACATAGGTTCATTTCAGACTTTGCAGGCCACTCCACGTCTCCCTGTTCTCGGCCAGTTGTTCTCTATTGCTTATTCCCGGGAGCTCGAAGTCTTCCCCGACTCGACCGAGCCATCGTAGTCATGTTGCCGGTCTAATTTTTGTCCGCTTTCCACATTGTGATCTTAAGTAATATTTGGCTCTCCGCTCTACAAACGTGTCCCCGGTCCAGCTCATCCCTCCGCTTTTGAGTATTCTTATACTACATCTCGCTCATCGCCTCTCAGCTGTGCAATAACTGTTCTTCGTGTTCTCATCCACATTTCTTTTGAGACCATAGATTTTCCTTTCCAATAACATTAAATCTTTTTTCGTCCGACGACAGTGTTGACACTCAAGCGCTCCACTCTATGTAGTCTTGATTTCGTTGTTTTTTTTTTGTCTTTGGACAATGACTTAGGTACTTAGATATTGCGGTATAAGCGCCCATTTCCTGCCGTTACTCTTCTCCAGCTGTTGTTAGTCTGTTCGTACGGCTATACGCTTTTTGGTCTGCAATATCAACTCAAAACACTAAATTAGGTATTTAAAATTCGATACCCTTTCCGAACGTGTTAAACATCTCCAATTACCCGAGGATCCTCCGCGTTCCGTCTTCGAGATATTATTAAATATTATTTCGTCTTTTCGCGCGTTTTTACGAAAAATTTGTTTTTTTTTTTTTTAATATTACCGCGCAATGTATGACGGACGAATTTGTTTCCAATATCTCGATCGTTATTGATTTTTCAAAACCCTCTGAAAATTATAAATCTATGTCGCCTGCAAAATGTTCAAATGAAAATCGGTAAAAAAGAAAAATATCAAGAGCACTGTTGTTCGCGTCCGTGAAGTTGTCCTCGCCACCACGAGAAAAACGTTTTTTGGCGGGAAACCGTGGATGTGCTAATTGTAAAAAGACCGAATTCTGGCAAATTAATTGCAAAATGTCGGTGAAGGCTTGAAGTTCCTAGGATGAATTTGGGTGAAGTTGGCTCCTCTTTAGAGAAAAACGTTTTTTTTTTTGGCGGGAAACCGTGGATATGCAAATTCTAAAAGAACGAATTCTAGCAAATTAATTGCAAAATGTCTTTGGAGGTTTGAAGTTCCTAGGATGAAAATACTGTGGTGGGGGCAACTTCAAAGGACGTCTGTTTTCCGCGTTACGTACACTGTATTATAACACGACGTGAGTTCGTTATTGACTCGGAACGTATGACGTAAAATCGGAATTTTTTTTCTCTCTCTCTTATACTAGCGTTAATAATACGAGAAAAAAAACCTCCTCACGAGCCCGCGCTAATATATTGCGAAATCTGAGTGTGTACCGAATCGCGTTTATGGACTTATAAGACTCGTGTTTTCTCCTTTTTTTTTTTATACTTTTTTATTCGGTTTTTTCGACACACGTACACGGGCGCGAGCGTGTGTTTATTTGTTTCCAACACACGTTCGTCGGCTCTCACGGCGCACACCGCGCGCCGCCGCCGTCCCTGTCGATTCCCGTACACGGAGGACCCGGCTAGGGAGCAAATTCAATTTATTTGTTTCGAGAATGAAAAATACGTTTTATACGCGGCGCGTATACCGACCGTTTTTTTTTTTCGTACCAGATACCGAAAAAAGATACGCGCGCGAAATCCCAGGAACCCGGTAAAAAGTTATTTTAATGGAAACGTATTTTTTTCCCCGCTCACCGACATTCCCCCTTTTTTTTTTTATTTCGTATTTCTTCTTTTTTTTTTTTTGATTTCTCTCGAATTTGAACGTTCGTTTTATTTCCGCTGCGCACGCGTCCGGCGCAGCGGTCGAGACGAACGCACAATAGTGTGGAAAAAATTTCCGTAAAAAAAAACCAAACAAAGTGTTTTAAAACGTATTCGGAAGGAACGTAATTGACCGCTGTATTATTATATAATCGAATTAAACGGGAGCGAATGATATTCTTATACGGTTTCCCAGCGTGTCGGACTTTTCGGACGCCAAACGAGTCTGCTATCGTGTTCGATATTTTCGTTTTTCGGATTTACACTTATCCTAAGTGACTTTCCCAAAGTTCGCCCTCTCTCTCTCTCGGTTTCTCGCGCCGTTAGGTTCGGCTCTTAGAAGAGGCGCGGGCGGGGTTCTCTCATCAATCAAAACTTCATCATCGCCCAACGACCGCTATAGCTACTAGTCTCCCGGCGGACAAAGCGCCAACGCAGTTTCCCATTGAATCTCGGGCGAGCGCACGCCGTACTGTGTATATGTATAATATTATTAAGCCGCCGCCGCTGCAGTCTTCGCGTTCCCGAGCGCGCCGTTTCAAATAAAACCATTACGACGTCGGATCCGCGCGCCTGCCTAATGACTCTGTTTATATAAATTATATTTCGTATAACGACGGGCGTTATATGACTGTATTATACGCACTGATGTGTGTATCTGCGTACAGCCGATAATATAGTTACTGCAGTATAGGTACGGGTACGGATTATTTTAATAGCGAGAAATCGATACGGGCGACGCACCGTACAGGTATGAGAAAAATGAGAGAACGTTCAACGAAAAAAAAAATAGGAAAAAATATTTTTTTTATCCAATTTTTATATTAAAAAAAAAAGGAGTGTCTACACTGCGTGCGGATACATCGGTACATGCGTATATATGTCTTGTATATATGTCATTTATTTTTTACGCGTGACAAAAAGTTACAGCTATAGCTATTAGTCCTCGTCTCATATCGTACCTATAGAAATATCTCAGGAACGTATTTATGTGGGGGGGTGCTGATGGGGCTGCAGCCCCCGAAATTTCAGGAACTTTCTTTACTAATTCCTACGCCCTATGGCTATATGATGTAATAAATTCCTAATATGTAGTTGTTTTTAAAATGTTGAGAATTTGGTAATTTATCTTATTTTTAAGATTTAGTCTTGGGTTAGAATTTAGAAATAATTCAACAATGATATTTACTCAATGCCTCAGCCTCCCCCCCCTAAAAAAAATGTCTAAATACGCCCCTGAAATATCTATATGTATATATTATGATAGATCGCGCTGCTATCGCCGTTCTAACGTAACCGGTAACGAAGTGAGGGGGGCTGACCTGGTCGGGTGCGGTGAGTAGAGCCGGGTTCATGACGTCATGGTAACGCTCTCGGTGTCGCACAGATTTTGTAGAATGGCCTCAGCCGTAAGGCATATCAAAAAATTGTATTTTTCCTCGTGAATCCCGGCCAGTGCCTATTTTTCGTATTACACTGCACTTTTAATCGGCTGCGAATAGAAAAAAAAGGTATAGCTAGCCGCGGAGTGTTGTGCACGTCGCTTAAGTGAATATTACTTATGGATAAAGACTTTATTGTTTTCCCTATATGAATTTGAAAGCAATGCGATAAATCGTTGCATTCGCGATAAAACGATTCGGAGCGAAGCTTCGCGGTGTAATATTTTGGGCACGTATAAAATACGTTGCATTTAATTACTAATTATTGCTACTTCTAAACTGTTAATTTTTCTTCCGGATAATCTGTTTTTTTTTAGTTTTTATTGTGTTTTCGTAAAAAAAAAAAAAAGGTAATCGTTACGTCGCCTGTAGTGGCAACAGTTATTATAAAGAAAAAAAAAATTGTTTTATGGTTTAAACAAGAAAAAAAACCAATAAAAATGACTCGAACTATATGATCGATTATCGTTATTTTATTATTCATTATTGTAACACGGTAATCGTTAGGCGAAACCGCTGCGGTTTATTTTGCGACCGTTTTTTCATCGCCCTCCATCGAAAAATCCCGGAGAACGCCACTGACCGAGTGTTGATAATACGCGATCCAAAATGTTTTTGGTGTTAAAAATAAGACGCGTTTTAGCGCATACGTTCGAACGCGTTGGTTACCGCGATCGCTGCAGGTCGTTAAGGACTTGTCATTTCGTATAATCCCAATAGAGAGTCTCGAGAAGAAAAGAGAAAAAAAAAATCTTGTGTCTATATACAATATACACTCGCGCGTTATAATCACTGCGAAAACGCGAAACGATTAAATGCCTTATATTGTATTCTTTTCTCCCTACACGCAGTCCAATTTATGAAAATATAATATATATATACTCGTTGGAATAATAAGAAAGAAAAGAAAACGATTTATTTTTCACGCGGTCCGCACGTGTTGCAGTCGTTCTCGGACGCTGCGGCAGGCGGTTTCAGCTGCGCCTGGGTAAATCTTCCGGCGATACAAATTAGGGGTATCCGAGTCGTACTACACACGGTTACGAAACGGATAGCCTCGCCTGTGCAACGGGCATCCACAAGTTGTCAATAAAACCGGGGTCGTCATTGATCTTTCGCAGGCGACTCTGCAGCAGGCGTTGTCGTCGCTCCAGGTGGTCTCCTCTCGCGCACAGTTTGAATTTTGTACGGGTCTCCGAGTCGTTCAACATGCGGCGGAGTATATTATTATTATTATTATTATTATTATTATTATTATTATTATTATTATTATTATTATTATTCGAATGCGCGAACGAATTTATGCTGCGAAACGATATTACAGCGTTTTGTGTAGGTACCTATATTTATTCCTATATTTTGCCGAAACGTTTCAATTTTTTTTTTTTTGAGACAATATTCCTTGGCACTCTGATTTACCCTCCCCTCCCCGGTAAGGAGTGTTTCGACAATTTTTTAAACCTAAAAAAAAAAAATTCCTTTTTTTTTTTATAACATAATTGAGTATTTATTTTTACTATATTGTGTATAACATACGCGTAATGATTCATCAACTAAAATATCGGAATAATATTGACATTTCTCGTTATTATATCAAATAGTCTACTTACAGTATTTAATTAAATGGTCCTTACAGTAGTACAAATACTACTGTAAGGACCATTTGCAATAAATCTGAAATTTTAATACAGCAAGTAAAAAAAAATTATTTATCAAATTCAATTTATTTCTAAAATAACAGTTTAAAAAAAATGTTCGTGAAGGGTTTCGATATTTTTTTCAAATGTGTTTAAAAAACCTCCTTGAGAGCGATCTTAAGAGACAGATTGTTGTCAAAAATCTTCGAGTCGAAGATCAGAATTCGAGAGGGAAATTCTACCCCAGGAAGTCGCAAATAGTGCCGTCGAAAATCGCATACGTATACGATCTGCACTGGACACTGTTTTCAAAGACATTGTCGGTTTTTTGTATATTCGACAGTTATTCGCAACGGTACTAATAAAACTTGGAAACACGTTTTTTTTTTAAACATCGGCAATCGGCGTTGCGGAGTAATTTCAACCTGTAGGAGAGCTCCGGTATTCGAGCTCCATTTGTTTGTCCGAATATACGTCGTACACACCAGGTACTTAAAAACCCAAAATAACCCCTAAAAAAAGTAATTTAAAGAAAACGTAAAAGTCGTTTTTTTGTTTTTATAAATAATAAAAATACATATTAATTGTCATCGACGCCTCGGAAACCGGTCCGATAACCGTCGCACAATATCGAGACTTTATTGATTTACGAGGAAACGCCTGCCAGGCCAATTATTATATTTTACTTTATATTCGACTCTCGTTGTCAAACACATAAAAAAAAAACGTTTTTCTGTGTTTTTTTTTCTTTTTACGCGAAAACTCTTGTAAAAACGGTGTAGATCCTCCAAGGATCTCTCCCTGTCACAGCGGGCGAGATGATGCACAACCATCCACAACGGATCATAAATCGGGTATGTTTATGTTTTTTTTTTGTACCTCGGCCGGTATTTTTTTTTATCTATATAAATTGGTTCATTCTCTTTTTCACAAGACGGTTTTGTTCGTCTCGTCTCTCTCTCTCTCTCTCTCTCTCTCGCAATCGGTGTTAATTTCTTTTCGGCGGTGAAGTTTTACGCTCTTCGACTTTCCCACAAAATATAAAATTAATTTAAAAAAGTAAAATCCTGATCGATAGAAAGAAAAAAAAGTAAATCCTTGATCTCCTCCACCAGAATGGCGTTCTACGGATTTAGGTTGGTGATCCGGCTATAGAAGCCGGAGGACACCGCAATAGCCGTAGAGAAGTTATATTTCCCCAATGGAATGGATAAGCATAATACGCTGTGAAAAAAAACGTATAAATTTCTTTTGATTCGAACAATATACTTTCCAATACTAAACTATATACAGGAAAACTATAGATAACTCGAACATTCCGTGTTCCGAATATAGACGATTTTTATTGGTTTTTACAATTCTATTTTAATTTTATAAAAGAACCTATAGCTCAAAGTAATATCTTAAAATATTTTTTGTAAAATCGTAACACTATAACTACACATTCTATATCACATTTTTCAAAAGATCATTTAAAGATAATATCCACTGTAATTTATATAATGTTTGTAATAAAATAAATTAAAAAAACTCTTTAAGTCGAATTTTTTTTTTCTTAAACCTCGATAACTCGAAAACCTCGGTAAGTCGAAAACCCAGATAAGTCGAAAAAATATCATTTACCTAGAATTTCGACTTATCGCGGTTCCACTGTATATTATTAAATACAAACCATTTGTGGCAGGCTCGGCCTGCAGCCTCTCAAATCGCGCTTAAATGCCCCGCGCGGTCGGGCGCGTCCGCTGCGAAAACCGATCCCGCGCGCGGTTGCTCGCCGTCCAAAACACCGTAAAAATTACATTACCCTTAACGAGATTTAATAACGCGAACAACATATTGCCGTCGGAGGGCGCAACGACGATTATTCAATTATCATATTATTATTATTATTATGTTTATGTGTGTGTGTATGAAGACCGCCTGTAGAACCAGACGCGTTACGGGACGATCTCGTTTATCAATTCGGGCTGTTGCACGCGTATACACACGAATTAAATAATAATGATATGCGTTTTTATCCCCGGCGTTTAATGCGACGCGCCGTCTTCTCTTATAATATTTTAATAGTAATTTATCGTCCGGTCGCCTCGTTATACCGATGCGGTCCTGCACACTATGTATACGTGCAGTACGGTCGCAGGGACGGATTTATTGAGTAGGTGTGTGCGGGAGAGGTGCACCGGGGCTGAACGTTTTGTTGGAGGCCCCCCTCCAAAATATTAGAGCGAGGAGTATATACATATATATATTTAAATTTTACTCGTTATATACTTACGAAAATTTATTGCCTTGTTTTTTTTTTTTTTTGTACACTATTCAATATTTGATTAGTGAATTTCTACGACGAAACTTAAATAGGTAGTCAAAAATAATATATAAATAAAAAAAAAAGGATAAACCTTTTCTGGAAAATCGAGTTTTCTCAAAACATCGCGCTCGTGCGGTTATTTTTGTAAGTATCGGTTTTTAGTCGATCTTCCGTCATCGAAGTATAACAGTTTAATTTATTTATATATATTTTTTTTTTTTTAGTACGTGTTTTCAACGATCTTTCACTGTCGCGATTCGTTTTCACGATTACGCGACGTAAGTGTGGGAGCCCCTGCTGAGCTCTTTCAGCTCTATCCCTTGTAGATCCTTATAGGCTCTGTTGTGTATTATAGTTGTCCATTTACGAGAAGTATATATTCACTGCACGTGTTATACTCGTTTTTTTTTTTTTTTAATAGAAATTCGTCGCGTGAAATCCATTAAAAAAAAAAACTCATATAAACAAATTCCGTTTTTTTTTTTTTTACAGATAAAATTCGTTAGAATAATGCGCGAATATTTTCTATATTAAACGAGTTTAATTTTTAAATTTCATAAAAAAAAAACCGCTGGAAATAATTTTACGATAATATAAATATTATTGTTTTACGGTAACGATTTTTTTTTATTGCGTGGGAATTTTTTTTCACGATGGCATTCGTCGCGCATCCGCACTTATATAATGAAGAAGAACATTTTTAAAAAAAATATTTTACGTTTATATAACGCACGAATTTCTCGTGTATATATTATATATATATGTAAATGATCTGTAACCAAGTAAAAGTACAGAGCGTAAAAGAAACGACGAAATTGTTGTAAAGTCAGTTGTGAAACAATATTTTAATATTACAAATAATGTATTTTTTTTTAGAGTAAATCATTATGTTTGTCCGTACCTATTCTAAAAATATTATAAGATTACAGTAACACGGACCAAGTATATATGCGTAGGTACATCGCATATAGAAAGTAAAAGATAAATGGAATTTTCGAATTGTTTTGTACGAGTTTTTTTTTTGCATATTACACCCGCCAAAAATGAATGTCCTATTACTCTACCGATTAAAACCATTTTTAAAAGGCATTTAATTATAAGTGAAACTTTGTACAACTTTCGCTACTACCTTGTTTAAACGACATGCCGGTAGATCAATATCAGGAATTTATATTATAGAGCGGCAATTCATATCGACACTACGACGACTTTATAAATAAAAAAAAATATTTTTTTGTAAGATATTTTAAAGGGTTTTTTTTATTAGAACAATACGCAAAGTTTGTACGAATTTCGTGTGTGGAATAAATGTAATAAAAAAAAAAAACGATTTTTTTTTTGGAAAATAATTTGAACCGTCTCTTACAGTTGCAGTCTTCTGCATGGCAATTCGAAACGGTTCGATTGAAAATAATCGTATATTTGATGTGTACATATATTTGATGTTATTTTCGCTTTTTTCCGCGTATATACACTCGCGGATTCCCACATATGTGTATTATCCTCTCACTGCAGGACATGGCCTCTTATAAATCGGACTGTAATATATACGTATATATATTTTTTTTACATTTTCTAGTACAATAAAATGGAATAAAATTTTTTTTTTAAATTTTTATTTTACGTATTAAAATAATATAATTTACGTAGGAAAATCTAGGCCATATCGTCCGCGGCCTGCCGGTGGCGGATTTCTATACCGACACCAAATATTATTGTATTTTTACTACGTTTATATTATGCGCGCTCGTCGGCAATTGGGTCAAATGTGCGGCGGCAGCGGCGAAATCCATTAGCTTCGACGAAATTTCGAGCTGCCAGAGAGAGAGAGAGAGAGAGAGAGAGAGAGAGAGAGAGAAACGTGCAACGCTGCCGTCCGTATTATTAAAATAATATACGCGTATGTATACGCCCATCGCGTTTATACGACCGGGCCAATATTTTGCGGTCAAATAATATATTATAAACGAGTCGATACGAGTCTGGAATTCGAAAAAAAATAAAAATGACCACCGTCGAATCGATTCCCGATTGAGGTTTAACTAAACATACGTTAATATATGCTGTGCTGATGGAAAATTCGGCGGGTCTGTCAAATGTATAAGCGAGCGATTTTGGGTTCACTCGTACGTTGAATTATCTTGTTCTTATTGCAGTGGCGGTTATACATGATTTTCAAGGGGGGGGGGAGGAGTGTGAAAAAAGAGCCGACCCCCTCTGCCAATGAAATATCCACATCGACGAGTAATGACCAAGAAGATAGATCTATTGATGTACCGAGACGGAATGGCAGATGTAGAAAAAGGAAGAACAACGTGCATGGAACGTAAACGGAATAACAATTAAACGGGAAAAGAAATTAGTCACCAGATAGCGCTACGACACAACATAGAGGGCGTGGCAAAAAGGCGCATATAAATAGCGGTCATTCTCAAACACACACACACACACACCGACACCGCAGTCGGACGCGTACTACGTTGTTCACGCCTGACCGCCGTGACTACACTGAGCGGTCCGATCGTTTCGGACCGCTATTTATATGCGCCTTTCTGCCACGCCCTCTTTGTTGTGTCGTAGCGCTATCTGGTGACTACTTTCTTTTTCCGTTTTATTACGGGCGGCTGACGCGCTATGTCGGTATATATATATATATATTAACGAGTTTTTAACGAGTATTCGAATTATAAACTATAGTATTTACACGGGTTAGACGAAAACAAATGGATCACTCGCGATGTAAAAATAAAAAACGACGTCATTCGGAAGACCACAAATCAGCGTTACCCGCGCGTGACAGCACAATATAATGTGTAAGTGAAATTCAAACGTTGTACTCCCGTGAAAATACGTAGAAAATACAGAAGTGGTATTCGAACGAATTAATATGTACATAACGCGACGGAAAAGATGAAGACTTAAAAAAAAAGAAAACGATAATGAATTTTGACTGATTTAAGTCGGATACTAAGAGAATTGTGGACGTTTCTCGACTCGATTAAATTTTTACCAATATATTTACGCGATAACCGTTATTACGATAATATTATTTAATGACGTAAAGGAGTTGTATACGATAATATCGTACAAGATATCAGCACGATAATTTATAAACGTCGCGTGCGCCTACACTGATTTGTGTCCGTATTGAGCGTATTTATGTACGTGTAACGAATACACGCGAATCTCTTTCCACGGCACACGTACACATGTTATTTTGCTGTTTTCGTGTAAAAGCGTGTAATGAAATATTATCGTTTTAATGACGGAGAAAAAAAAAACCGAATCTGCGACGGCAGTTTTCTCGGCGACTGGGACGTCATGTGCGGAAGACGCGCGCGCGTGACGAGCAGTTGACAAGCGGTGACGAAAACGGCTTTGCGAGAAACGCGTCGCACCGACCGGATCCAGCCGATTGTTGTCTCGTTCCCACGAGATGTGTTCTTCTCCGCCACTCGGACAGAAATGAATTTTCCACGTGTAATATGCAAATTCAGTACCGAGTCGTACACAATATGTTGAAAATATGCCGATTAAAGTTCATTTGTCGCCGGCCAAATAAGCCGTTCATTTGTTGCACTTTTTCGTAAATAATTATGAATGAGTCTATCGGTTTTACATAAAACTACTACCGGTCGTATTCGTCATGATGACCCGCAGCAGATAGTCACGGATTTTGTAACGCTAAAATGTACCGTGTAATACGACAGAGGGGGAAAAAAATTCTAAAAAATATCCCGCTAAAAATATTAAGGGGATTGAAAGCGGGTATTTTCTCTCTTTGTCTTACACACACATGAAACATAGCGAAATAGACGTTTCGTACTTCCAACGTACCGATCGATCTGTTGGTGCGATAAGAAATTTGAAAACAGATTTGAATTCTTCGTGAATTTCACTACAAAACGACTTTCCCACTTTTTCACTTTTTTTTCATAAACCCTTAAAAAATTAACGGAACAAATTAAAAAAAAATTGTTAATAATTCATTTTTAAAGGTCTTAAAAAAAAAATGAAAAAAAGTGGGAAAGTCGTTTTGTAGTAAAATTCACGAGGAATTCAATTCTGTTTTCAAATTTCTTATCGCACCAATAGATCGATCGGTACGTTGAAAGTACGAAACGTCTATTTTGCTATGTTTCATGTGTGTGTAAGACAAAGAGAGGAAATATCCGCTTTCAATCCCCTTAATGAAAAAAAAATTGTTTTATTTACGGTTTATATACGTGTAGTAAAGACATCGCGATAATTTAATAAATGAAAACTCGTTATGAAACGGTAATGTGGGCGTTTTTTTTTACATCCTTGCGAAGATTGAAGAAAAACGCGAAATAAATACGATTATTTAATGCGTACTAGTAAGCAAAAAAAAAAAGGTTACCAAAACTGCAGAGAAAATAGCACTAAAAAAAAAAATCTAAAAACGTCTAAAACACACGCAATACGATATTACATTATATACACGTCATTATCGTCGTAAAAGCGAATTTATAATACAGCTTACTCTGCAAATTTTATCTGTATTCAATTATAGTACAAAATCCGAGCACTTCCCGGTCATATTAAATAGTATTCTTTCTAACACGGTATATAAAACCGAATTATGCGCGTTACTTTTTATACATGCACACACTTAAATACTATAGTTTTATTTTTACCGCGTCAATAATGGGAAAAAATTGTTATTTAAAAAAGAAATATTTCTTTTCCCACGTTTTGAAGAAAAAAAAATAGCAATATTCTATATGATTTATAGCTCTATAGTAATAGATATAAATTAAAATAACTATTACGGATAAATGCTATATAGAAACCAAAAACGGTTTTCCTTCGAATAAAAATCTATCGGAATTTGATATATTCGCAAAAAAAACTAAAACTACGCAAAGAAGCGTGAGCCTCGCAATTATATATATGTACGCACTATATCGCTTCGTTCGTCGTCGTCACAGTAGTGAAAAATAGTTAATAAAAAAAGAAAAATCACTACCTATGTAACTCTATAACAAAAGCTACTTATATTCCCTATACGTTCTGACCAATTATTTAAATCATTTTTTTCTTTCAAACCAAAAAGCATATTTTATAATTATCGTATACATAACGCTTTAAACATTTTCATACTTTTATTTTTAAATCCATAACGAATCGTTTTATAAGAAAAAAAAAAAAAAAAACTAAGTAAGAAACGCATATTGATTTAGTTTAAAATATAATATATAGTGAATTTTATTTCTCAAACGATTTCGAATTTCTATCGTTTTTTTATCGCTTTATTTTTATTTTTTTTAAAATTACGTGTCGATAAAAAGCGCGTCAACGCGAACGCTATCTGCTGCAGGGCGTAAATAAACATTATACTTTATTATAATGTTATATATGTTATATTATGGCGTTATACTTTATTATAATGTTATGCGTACACTTTTGAATGTTGGAAAACGGTCGTCTCGTCGATGGTTCAACGGATAACGGTGTCCGCGCGGATGATGACGTGCGTAAAGGGACTTCGCGTCCCCGAGGGATACGCGCGGTGGCGCGATACCAGAAGCAATTAAAAAAAAAACCAGTCGTTTAATTTCTAATCGCCTGTGCGACAATGTGCGGTAACGGTAAAGGGGAAAAAAATTCAAAGGCGGGGCGAAAACAAATTATATATACAGAGACCGCCGGGAAAATGTGCGCGAAACCTAAAAAAAAAAAAAACGCTAAAATTAAACTACTAGAAAAACAACGAGTGATGTGTATCGTCGAAAAACGACTTTAGTTTTATTTTTTTTCCGTAAAATTTGGCAAAATTTAATTTGGAAAAAAGAAAATTCGGATCGCGAATCGATAACGATTAGAAAACGTACGTTCCCCCATCACATAACCGATTTTTTTTTTTTCAAAAAACACACCATTTCCAAAACGTTACGGCGTTGCAGGATACGCGCGTATCTTGAGAATACGCGTTCGCGTACCTGTTTCCATATGTCACACGAAAGCGATCAGCTGTTGCGCGTAAACAAACGTTTTCCTATTACGATTCGAACTGTGACTTTATTTACGTGCAGTCCGCTTCAGAAAAAAAAAAACGTAATCCTTTTTTAGATTCCGAGCGAATTTCCCTCGTACCGAAATTAAAAAATTTACACCGAATGCGTTTACAATATACGCGTAAAAAAATTTCTTCCTATTTTCCAGTATTAGACGTCGAGCTAATTCGAGTGGTAATTTTTTGATTTTTGAAACGCTGAAAATTTTACACCTTCATAGTTCCTGATAACGTTAAACGATATAATATATTCGCGTATATAAACATTTCGATTTCTAAACACATGTTCTCTATTTTCGCGGTATATATCTAACAGCGCGTTTTCTCCAAACGTTGTAGCGTCCTCGATTATAATCACAAATCGAATGTAATCGCTAGATGACTTATACGCGCATTCACGTACAACCGATGACGACTAAATGATTTGGAGAATTCGACGAGACAGGCGGGGGAGGGGGAAAAAAGTCGTCGTAATATATTATTATTACGTTATAAATTCGTCGGTGAAATCGACTGTTTGACGAAGATCGTCGTGTCGCTTTTTTTTTGTTTTTAACAGACTTCAAAAAAGCACGCGCGCTGCTCAATTCCGTCGTATTTTATTTTTAATGCTTTTTTTTTTACCTCACATCTCCGTCATTTATGAACCGATTCGGACGAATCTTTTTTTTTTTTATACGAAAGATTATCACCTCTCGGTGCAGGTCCCATACGAATTTTCTTAATATTGGCATTAATACTATATTAACAGTATTCGGCGCCGGTAATTTAGTTTTTTGTATTTTTTTTTTTTTTCATATTTTCCGATTTCATAAGGATCGGCCTAGTATCCTACTTATATAACCACCCAGTCAAATGTAGGAACAGAAATATACAGACGATATATTATAACTGTACTATGAATAAAAAGGACGAAACAAAAATATTAAAAAAAAATAAACAGACTTTGAAAAATACACTAAAAAGTATGAAAAATAAATAAATAACCATTTTGAAATCGGCGCCGAATTTCGAACAACATTTTATACGCGCATTGCAGAAACGCATTTTATCAACGTATTGTAATTTATCGCAATATATCTACATTTAAATTAATAAAACCCGTTTCTGCAACGTGACAATGTTGTTTGAAATTCGGCGCCGATTACAAAAGGTTGATTATTTCGATTATTTTTTGATTACCTTTTATATAGTGCGTTTTTTCGTAGTCGGTTTCTTTTTTTTTCTCCAAAAAAAACATATTATTATAGATTTTTTTTTTTTTTTGTTCAAGCGAAGAACAACACACGGGCAGAGTACGTGTATAATATTATATTGAGGCCTAGACGGCATTAAATCCTTCACCTATATATAATAAACGAGCGTAGAAGGCGACAAAATCCTAAACGCCCGTCTCTGCAGCAAGAGCAGCGAACAAGCACGCCGTCGTATATTATATATATATATAATATTATCACGTTATTATAATATATTTAAATAATATATATATATATATGTAATCTACACCGGTGTTACGACTACTGTATACACGCGCACGCGCACCGAATAGCGACTACGACTTTTTTTTATTCATATACGCATTAAATCTCGGGCGCGCGTATAATTTATATATTATTGTGCGTGCGCGCGCGCGCGTTAAGTTTTTTTTTTTAAAATACCGTTTTAAAGTTATATAACGCGTCCGTTCTGTGTATGACGAGATAGGTTCGGAGTGATAAAAATTCCATTTTCATACGGTGGCTGCAGACCCGGTGTGCGTATAGACGCGACGGTACAGGCGGGCTGTACGCGCCGCGCGCGAAGGGTAGATAAAGAACTCCTCGGAGAATAAATGTTCAAGATAATCGCGGCGGCGGCTTCTCGTCCTTGTCTCGGTATACATATATATAGTCCTGCGCATATTATTATATATCGCATACACGAGTTATATACTGTGTGTGCATACACTGCGCGCAAGGTATACGCGTACTGCACGGTCGCATTACGGTTTTTAAGTCCATTAGGACAGGAAAAAAAAACGAGGGGTGAAAAGTTTGTGTAAAAAAAAAAAAAATGAAAGGAGGCGGACGGAGTAGGAAATGATAATTTCAAAACGCTCGTTTCCCATCGTTGTAAACGCGTTATACATATATTATTATATATTTTATAATATCTTCGGGTGTTTTGGAAAGAATAAAAAGAAAAACGTTCTTTCCGTATCGTTACGTACTGACTACCTGTTTGTTTGTTTTTTTTATATATCATTCGCAAAAACACCACGCGGACGGATTAAAATAATAAATTCCCGAAGTTTGTAAACGACATTTATATTTTCTTTGTCGTTGCGGCACGCGGGATATAATGTCTGTAATTTTACGGTACAAAAACAGCGGGAACGAGAATTGAAAAAAATGTTTTTCACGAGGAAAGTGCTTAAGATTTTTAAACTAGTAAATCATAGAAATGTTGTCGGTTTTTCGTTTAATTTTTTTTTTATTGTGTCGATCAAAGATTTTAAACAGTATTTTCGTACGCGAAAAGCCGTCTGTATATGAACGTCTTATGGCAATAGATAAAAAAAAAAAAAATCTTAACTTTTGTCACGATTTATACAATTTACGGTCGTTGTATCACACACTATATAATATAGTGTATACCGTCTAAACAATCTATACGTTTTGGTATAATTAATATGTAATAATACACTCTGTATAATATGTATTTAAAGGTTTCGATATGAAAAAAATTTGGAATCGGCCGTCGCAATGAGTAATATTACACGTTTTTTTTTATCGAATAATTTTTCTTCGTTTCAGTACATTATAAAAACGTACTCGGTGTATTATAAGAAACACGCGGCTCCAGAATATAGCTAGAGTTCCATTAAGACATCTTCTATACTAACTATACTTACTCCTTGTGTCGATATACTTTTAAAATCGGACGTGCGAACGAGAAAGATCAATCGATATTCGATTATATCAATATTATATAATATATTAATCAATATAAATCAAAATTCGTTGCTTTTTTTTTTTGATGTTTCTCCTGCGACCACGATAGTATCGAATAGATCGTAGTAAAACGTTCGTATAAAATAAATAGCTATTACACGTCATATGAGAGTAAAAACAAATATTCTCGAAAGCGTTGTGGTCTCTGCGCTACGTCCGACCGAAAAGAATTTCACGATTAAACGGGCAATTTTTTTGATTTTTGTTACAAGGAACGAGGTGATTTTGTAATTCGGACGGTCTTCCGAATTAAATAAAATACAAATTTTCCAAAAAAACCTGTTTAATTTATCTACGTATTTATAAATATTATATTTTAATCGGTGATTTTGGCCGATCCAAATATATGTGTAATACGCGTGTAATTATTATGAATATCGTCGGACGATATCGTAAGATAAATATGCGCGCGAGTGTATAGTAGTGCACTGTTGCAGAGCGAAAAAAGTGTTTAGTTTTGGGAATAAAAAGCTCTGGGAGAGAAACCGCGTACGTAAGGAGCGGACGGACGGTAGGACGAGGGCTGGAAATACACGGCGGTCGGCGGTACACGAGAAGCTGGAGACGAGGAGATCGCGGGAGATTTCCCGGCGGGCCGGTCGATTTTTTTTTTACCCACCCCTTTCGGTCCGTTCTGGCAACGATCTCTCTCCTTCTCTCATTCATTCGCTCGCAGCATCTTTCTTTACGCGCGTATATTAAAATATTGTTATCTCGTCCGTACAAGCCGAGAGTTCTCCGTCCGCCCGCCCGCGAACCGCGCAGAGAACGGCACAACAAATTTAATGAAATTTCAGTACGCTGCTCTCTTAACGCGCGTATCGCGGCGGACGATTAAAATGCTTTTTCATAAAAATCTTCTTACGCGTATATATACGTTTCGTCGTCGCAGCGTTTTTCTACTTTTTATCCTCCGAACTCTTTGAAAGATAATAACAAACGTCGTCGCGAGACGTTTCGGACGTGGCGAACACAGAATTTGTTTTTTTTTTTTGGGGGAATATAATTAAAACGAGGACTTGAAATCAATAACGTGTAAAAAAAATGAAAAAAATGAAAAATCGAGTTTAAACGCGCTACGATCGATTCTCATATGTAAAAAAAAAAAAATCCTCGTATAGTATGTGAACGCTAAGTGCGCCGCCGGGGCTTTAATTTACAAATAAAATCGAATAACTCGAAATCGACTTTGTGACACTCGGCGCGTTATTGGTTTCGAGTCCTCGAATATGATAATCACTACACCCGATTATTATAAAAAGCGAACAAATTCTTATTCTTCGTGCGGTGTGAGCCCGCTGGTTATAACAGTGAGCGCCTATAAAACGCAGGTAAATGTGTAATAAAAATAAAACAGTATCGAATACTGCTGCAGATAATCGTACTAGTCGAAATGCTTACATTAAAGAACAATTCGGCGGCACAGCAGTGGCGGTTATACACGATGTTCAAGGGGGGGAGGCGAAAATGGAGCATGTGACGTAAACGAAATACCAATAAAACGGGAAAAGAAAATAATCACCAGATAGCGACACAATAGCGGTCAATGTCGAACACCACACACGCACCGCAGTCAAACGCGAACTACGTTGTTCACTCCTGAACGCCGTCACTACACTGAGCGGTCCGATGGCTTCGGATCGCTATTTATACGGGCCTTTTTGCCACGCTCTCTATGTTGTGTCGTAGCGCTATCTGGTGACTACTTTCTTTTCTCGTTTAATTACGGTCGGCTGATGCGCTATATCAGTATTTGCAGGTGTTTAGTTTGACGTTGACCGAGCGACCGATCGTATGCAATCTTTATTATTTATTTATTTTCATTATAATTAATAATAATATTATTTTTCGCGTATTTCGACGAAAGAAATAAAGATTCGTCTTTTCTCGTTGTACACTCGTTTACACTCTTTTGTTTTACACGTTTACTCGTTATACTGAATTTGTTGTTAGCTAAGCAGTAAGCACTAAACGCTCGAACAAGACCGATGATCAGCGCACACTGTCAGAGCGTACAATATGCGCTGATCGTCGATCGAGCACTAATTCCAGCCTCACACATGATGTTCAAAGGGCGGGGGGCGAAAATTGAGCATAATCATAATTGGACCAACTTACATGACACAAGTCAGTGCTGTTAGGTCAAATATATACTAAATTAAAAAATATCAAATCCCATGGGGGGGCGATCCACCTATCGCCCCCCTTATAACCGCCACTGCGGCACAGAATATTCTGTGTCACGTTCTACGGTCTATAGTTGAACGATAACTGATGAATATGACGTCATAAGATTCCAAACGTCATACGATTTCACACGCGAGGTTTAAATACCTATTGCCTATAATATCGTTTAAAATTTAAATTTCGTTCTATACTATAAGAATAACAATTTTCAAGAGTGTACGCGTATAATCCTTTAAAAAATTTTTCTATTAATTGACGGGAGGTGGGAATTATGAAGCTAGGGCGCCCACAGAATTAGAAAACCCGCGGGGGAGTGGGAGGAGGTGGTTGGCAAAGTAAAGAGTAAAAAAAAAACTGCCAATATATTAAATTCTATTATATTAATTGTGTAAAAAAAAAAAAAACGATATTTCATGTTAGAAACGTTAATATTGATCGTGTGATTTTTATCGCAGAATATAATACGACCTAAACGCAGGTTTTTTTTCTCGTACAAATGACAAAAAAAAAAAATTTAATATCAACTAAAATATCTTTGGCTCGTCCCCCTTCACCACCGTGGCGGCCGCCCTCGACAGCAAAAGCTACTGTGACTATAATAATAATGTATTGCGAAACTGAATCGTATAACCAAAAGATTATATACTTTAAAAGACTACACAGCTGAAAATAAACACGTTTGAGGGAGCCGGGGGAGAAATTAATACGTATTTTTTTCCCCGGCATTATTTCACGAAAGCGAACGAGAAAATAAAATATATTACGCGCGATTCACTGTATTTTGTCTGGCTTGTAGTACACAAAATAAAAAAAAAACCCGTATATTTGAAAATATAATAAATACCGCGATGACACACGCACTAGAGCTTTTTTTTTTTCGTCACACGCGTTCGGATTACGTACGGGCACGGGACGATTACGGATTCCGTTCACGTTTCGTTTTTACGTGTTTTTGAATAATTTCCTAGTGTTGTTGTCGTTAATCAACTGACAATGCGCTTCGTGTCGAAATGAAAAAGAGTGAGAGGAGTGAAGAAAAAAAAAAGCGGGCGCGCGCGGACACTGCTGATTTCGTTTGACAAATCGATGTCGTTTCTCTCCGCGGTTTTATATTGAAACGCGAGAAAAATTTCGTTTTAAAAAAAAAAAACTGTCCGCGTTTTTTCCACCGGTTTTTTCTGTTTTTTTTTTTTAGATTCTGAGCCGAGCGAGGACTGTATTGGTTTTACAACGAAAAGTGTTTTTTTTTTCCCCCGTGTACTTACCCGAAAATTCTACCAGAAGGAGCGGAGCCGGTCTTTATACCGCGGTCGCGGTTCGTTTCCGGTACCGAATCGTTGTCTAGTTGTGGCGCTTTATAGCGAGGTCATTTTTCGATTTTCTCAAAAGCTCCTGAAAAAAAAACTAACTATCGAAAAATTACACGAAAACGCGGTAAAAACGCGTTATTTATTCGTAATTTCGAAACTATAACGCTGGCTGTACAATAACTATTATAGAAACGTGTAAATTTTTTATCATATTAAAGAAAAAAAAAAATTTCCGGAAAATTTTCTTTTGATTTTGGACTGTTTCGTAGAAATTATCGAGGTATTCAATTCACAAGAAACGTTATAGTCGTTGTTGAAGTCATTAATGAATATTTATAATTATCGACGACGTCATTATCGTTATTATTAATAATTGGTTGGTACGTATAACAATAATAATAATAATAATAATAAAAAACATATCTGTGTTCGTGAATTATATTTTATTTTAGTAAGAGGGCAACGCCCTTGCAGGTGTGTGAAAATTGTTGAGCCGCTGTCGCACCGTCGCGTACGTAAAAATTGTCGGAAAAACGTTGCTGTACAAATCGTCGTGTCGAATGCACGTTAGTTAAAAAGTCGTCGTTCATTTTTTTTTTTTTTGTTTATTAACGTCTAATGCGTTATATTATATCTATTTAAAGGCTCTATAATAGCTGATTTGTAATTTTGTATTTTTGAGAAGCTCTAATAGTCGCTATTGTATTAAACGCATATGACTCTATCTAATATAGTCGAATTGTGTATGTGCGCATTATTATAATATTTATACCGATTTGTGTGGATGTTATTAATTTTTTTTATACAGGATTAGGATTAAACGGCTGGCCAGTCTGCGTTTGAATTATTTTTCCTGAGTATACTTATTAATTTTATATTGTTGTATCGTTTATATCTATACATAGTACAATATATACATTGTTATTTATATGCATTTGTTATTATATTAAAATTGTTGAACCAAAATGGTTAATTTTTTTTATACACTTGTATTGTAATTTTTATACGTGATTTGTTTCAGACTGATGTATAATTATTGTCTGCAGATATTTTGTAATTATTTATTTATTCGATTATAATTATTGGACCAAAAGGGTGATTTAGTCATTGTTTATGTTAATTTATTTGATTGCTAATTTTTGGGCCAAAGTGGTCATAATTCGTCGCTTTTTATAAGATCAACAGTGAACACGTATTTTAGTTTTGTTTGGTGTCCGAAATATTACACCGAAGCTCCGTTCAGTATCGTTTTACGCAATCGATTCATCGCGTAATTGCTTTCAAATTTATACAGTGATAAAAATAATACGCTCGAACACTATTTACCCAAGCAATATTCGCTTAAGCTACGGTAGCAACACTCCGCCGCCGGTTCGCTGTTACCCATTTAATTTCAAATAATAACTCGACGAATTTTCTGTAAAACTCGCGTGTACGCGCTTATGGCTTTTTATTTTTATTCCTATACCGTAAACGTTTCGTCCCTCCTCCGGCACGTGTAAGGAGTTTTTTCTCTTCTTGGCGGGACGTTTGTCGAAAATTGATTTTTATTTTTAAATCAAACGCGCCGCGCGTATAATAATATATAAAGCGTTCCCCCGGGTTTCTGTGTACGAAAATAGCGCATATTGGAATTCACGCGTTTATAATATTGTACACTTTTCTTTTCTGAGTTTTTCATCAAATACAAAATAAAGTCGGTTATTCGGTAATATAATTGCATTATTGCGTACACTCCGCCACGTTACCGCGTATACTTTGTGTGCGCGTATATGATTTTATAAATAGTTTTCCGTCGATACGTTATTTTCATTTTTTTCCTTTTTTTTTTTTGTATTCTCAGCTCGCGTGCCGAATTATTGTACTCGAGTTTAAACGATTTTTCGTTCTTATTTCCGTACAGTTTTTTTTTTCGGACGAGTACTCGTCGAATTCCCGGTTAAAATCGAATGGGGTTTTTTAGTCGATACGTATTTTGACTTTCAAAGCGTATCTCGTGGAATTTTTTTTTTATATATTCGCTCGCCTCATACGTCGCGAAAAGAAACGAGTTTATACCAGTTTAATAATTATATGCGCGTTACACCGCTGGTAAATGATTTATATATATATAAGATGAACTGGTTAGAGTAGGAAACGATCGAGTACTGCGTCGGATAGACGAACGAACTAGACAACGATATAGACACCAGAAAGTCGAGAAAATTGCATTGGCTAGAGACTACGATCTGAGGCGTAGACACGATTCTTTTCCAGAGTTTAAAAGAACTTTCGAAATAAAAATATTTTTTTTACATCTTTTATTAAATGATTTTTTAGCGAAAGGTAATAACGATCGTATTACAGAAAAACGTCAACTCACCAATTGTTGTATTTATATTACATCTAAAAAAAAAAACTTCTTTCGCAGCAATCGTTATAATATCGTGCACGGTTCTTACGAAGAGTAGATTTTTCAAGAGATATAACACTCGACTCGGTTTAAGAAATTATCGCGATATTCCCGTACAGAATTTTGTCTACAAAGTCCAAGTCACAAAGTCTCAAGTCTCTACAATCGAGTAAAAAATAAAAAGCGATATTTCTTATATCTTGTATACGTTCACACACACACACACACACATATATATATATATAAAGAGCATTGTAAATGATCAAGATTCTGAAATCCTTATAATATTACAGTAATATTGTTGTAATATGCAGCACTGAAATCGCTATTACTTTCACGCACAATCAACGGAAATTCGATTTCAACATTTCAAATAGCAAATAATATTTTTTTTTGGGGGGGAGAGGGGTTTAGGGGAAATGAAAATCCTTTGCGCGTTCCTCGTATCTTTGTCACTGATAGTCCTATACACAGGCAGTTTCGGAAGGAATTTAGGAAAAAAGAAAACAGGACGGCGTGAAAAGGCGTCCTTTTGTATGCGAAGAAAATTGGGCGCAAATCTAACCTAACTCTCAACCTAAAACAAGGATAAATTTAATGCAAAATATCAATTCATAAAACTTATCGATTAAATGTTGTGCTTCACAACATTTAGATATATTTACAATATAGTATATACCAGTGTACCTAGTGGTTAGTAACGAATATTAAAAATTTTGCTAGAGCGCCTAATTTATTTTCTCTAATTTTATTATTTATAGCTTAAAATTCAAACAAAGTCCCTGAATGAATGAAAGTTGTACAAAAGACGGGCACGACACACCCGGCACACCCTGTGCGCACGCCTATGGCGTAGAACGAACTTTATATCACAGGCGTGCGGTAAACCGAGTCTCTAAACTGTGCATAGTAGACATTAAAAGGAAAATTGAAGACAGAAAGGAGCGGAAAAGAGTTGTAGCGGGAAGCAGTGCTTGCGATTCGGAAGACGGACAGACCTAAACCGAATGAATAAATCGGGTTTGTAGAATACCAGAAAAAAATATTTTCCATATTTTCTTCGATAATATTCTACCACACGTCATAATCGCACGGCCGTGTTAAAATCGAGAAAAAACAATCGTCGAGAGACACTCCGCGCATAAGCACATAACGTGTTGCAATTATATAATAATTTTAATGAGTCGAGAACACGGTTTTGTCGGATGTCGTTCGACCGGATCCACCAACGCTCTACGGATTATTATTACATTACGTTGAAATGTTTGAGAATATCGATTGAAATCCCGTGTTATACGATTAATAATATTATATTATATAAACGAACGATTCGCGGTAATGTTTCGCGCGTATTATTCGCGTTTTCCAAAGGCGATAGACGTGTAATTTAAGTTTATTTCGGGTCGGAGTGACAAATGCGTATTAGTTCGGAAAACGTGTACGAGTACAGGAGATCGACTTCGCAGGATGGAAATTTAGACCGTTTTAGGAAATGTTATTTAAATCGGTAATCGGGATTACGAGAATGAAGGAGATTGCGTGGCGATATACCGCGCGCGCGAGATTACGAGCATATAACATAAAGTTTCCATTGATCTGTACGTGATATTATAATATATACACGCGACTATTTAATGCACGTTATTAATGCTCCGAACACACGGAATCTTCGCTCTATCGCGTACATCTACATATATACGTCATAAGACACGTATAAATTCGTCTTATTACAAAGTTTATAATCATAATGATATATGTAGCCCGAGTATTTATTAGAAATATTAATTTCCTACAGCGGCGACGGGATGGAAGACAGCTTTCCCAGTATCGTTTTCCTCGATAAAGGTGCGAAATCGTAAAATCTTTATTAACAAATTCGTCACCAAACGATAGTTCTTATCGCTATAGTCTTTGTCTTATAATAATATATTACTTTCTTATTATTTTTTTTTTGTGTCCCAGATTCGCACGCGCACTCAGTGTCGGCTTGTTCTTTTCCGAGTTTAGTTAGAAAAGTGTAAACACTATTACAGGATCGGATGATGTCTTCTCGCAACCACTTATTGGAACGGTACGTGTGTCGTCTTTCTGACAAATTTTATCAGTCTTTATCAATCGAATCGACGGGTATTTATGAAATTTTCATCTGATCTCTCGGCCGTAATACGGCGCGTAGTTATAAAATATTATTATAAACGTATATAGTTACGTTACAACTTTGGGGTAATTTCAGCAACATACGTTTTCGAAATTGAGAAACACGGCGATAATTATTTTATCCACGTGATTAAAACTCCAGCACGTATGTGTTATCGTGTGATTGTTACTCAGTTTTCTACGACAAACCGGACGAAGTTCCTGTATAATCAGCCGACTATATTTGAACGATAATGCGTATTTTTCCATTTTATGACGTTACACGACAATACTGGCGACAAGACGCGCGCGTGTGTACAAGTGTACGATTACACACAACAGCGATCGACAATGTATCGTTATCGGAGACGAGTATTGAAACGACTGTCGGAGATTACCAGGAGGCCGATTTTCGCGGAGTGTTGCAGGATTTACGGTTTAGAGTAGCTGCCGCAGTAGCCTCCCCTGCGCGTATAGGGTCGATCCGAACTCAGCTGGGTGCCGCGTTACTACGGGGGGTTTCTGAGGCAATCGAAATAACTTACCTATATAGAAGTTGTATTGTACTTACAAGCATGTACCATTCAGCCAGTTCGACTTCATATCGGAGGACAATGCGCAATTTATTTCCCTCGTACTTTTCTATGATTGCGCGTATAATATCGTCAATACTGTCGCGACGTAATTTATAAAAAATAAAATCGTAACTCGCTTCGTGCGACAAAGTTCGTAAGTGGTTTTCGTTACTCTAAAACCCTAAATATAGAGCTTGTTTTGGTCGTTTAAAATTTTGAAATTTCGTTTCGTCGACTGCGCACACGTAGTTGAAATTTAAGATTAACATTTTTTTTTCTTCTTGTATTCGATAAAAAACGACGAAATTACACTGCAGAAATATAGTTATCCTTAAAAGTTCTTTTGAAACCCCAGCGGCGACGACGCGTATAGATTTTTCTGCGCAGAATCACGCAACTGTTTCTACGTCCGTTTTCGAACGATGCCAGAAACAATAACAGTGGATATAACATCGTTGGTTCGTAGCCCGGCCGATTGTAAAAAAGAAAAAAACCGGTATAACCGAATTAACTCTTAGATTACTATTAATATGATAAGTATATTTTTACCAAGACGGTAAAAACGTATTTCTTATAGCGATCATTATTTCTTAGTATCTATATTGTCGCCACGAACGTTCGATTCGACGAGGAGTACGCGCGTTTAGTAATACGCCAATAACGGGACATTTCGAGATGAATTCTATCCTATCTCGGCAGTAGGTATAGGTACACCGTTGAAATGCGCGATGTGATGCGACTCGGAACCGCGCCATTTTTTTTTCTCTCCAAAATTCAATTCACAATATCGAAACGAGTCTGGACTTGGTTTCAACCACCAAACGATTCTATTTTCTTCCGTTAAATTATAAATCACAACGAATATCAATGCGTTTTATTCGCGTTTGTGTTTCGAATCAATACGAAGTATAACGCTTTGGTTTTGCGACTTTTCCAAATTTTTCTTTTCCCGTAACCTTATTTTAAGGACATAAAAATAAAAAACAAATTCGACGAATCCGTCCGGTCGTTCTCGACTGAACACATCGTTTCGTATTTATTATATATAACAATAAATTTTGATTATTCACAAATTTTATGGTTGAATTTTTTTTTTTTTTATAGATTATATCAATAACCATTTCGAATTTTTTGTCGGTGACCCCCCAACATTTCAAGGGGGGAGACAACTTCCCTCTCCCTCTCGTTACTGTTCGAAACGCCGTTGATTATCGCGGTATACGGTATTATTCAAAATGGTTTTTTTTTTTGGACTGCCGTGCAGAGGCTCGAAGTGTGTATACGCGCGCACGGGACTCGGCGGCGGCGGCGGCGGCGGCGGCCGACGGTCGATAATGAGCTGCCAGGGTGACATGTAGTTGCACGCCATCCCTCGCAGGTTACCGTGGCAACGGTACGCGGTATTTCGTTTTGCGCATGTTTTATCAGCAGCCACCTATACGGGAGCGAGCGCGCGCGCGCGCACTGTTCGCGACGCGCCTGCACGCCGCGCGAGTTTACGGGGCGGTACGCGACGGCGGCGAGCGGGGAAAACGAAAAAGAGAGAAAAATATTATATTCGGTCGAAAAAAAAACCCCGCACCGCACACTTATTGGTTTCCTTTGCCGAATTTCAATACCCGCCGCCGCCGCCGCCGCTTCTTTGGCTGCCTTTTTACTTCGTCGCGAATATTCTCTGGGACGGAGGATCGGTCGAAACAGCCGCGAAAAGTACACAAAAAAAAAAACAATTCTCGTGTTTAACGAGAATATTTCGGAATACATTCCCGTAATAATGATCGGTCGGTTTTCGTCGAATTTATCGGCCGGCGAACGCGCCGGGAAAAAGAAATCTATACAAAAAGTTACTTAAAAAAAAAAATTTCACGAAAACGTCTGTCGCGCGGACGAAGCCGTTTTCGATTTCGGTGTTATTACGAGTATTTAGCGTTTCGAAAATCGACGGCCGTTTTTACAATTTCTACGTTTACGCGCAGTGTACGTATCAGGGACTGGAACCGAACCGAAAAGAACCGGTTCGGAACCGAGACCCTTTGAAAATGTTGGAACCGAAACCTAACCGTAACCTAATTTTTTTTTTCCAAAACCGGAATCGATATTTGGAAAACACAGGTTTTTATGTTATATCACCAATATATTTTATCACAAGAGATTATATGTCCAATCAAAAATAAAAATAAAAATACAAAAACTTTAAATGATTAGACGGGCTATACTGTTATACTGCTGGGTGTATTTGTATGCTGAAGGTGAAAAAAACACGCTGAACAAAAAATTAGTATTCTAAAAAAATTATTAAACCCGTAATAATCATTATTCTACATTATAAATTAATATATTATCACTTTTTTTATCGTAATTTCGATATTTTGAAGTACAGGTATAGTACCGCGGTATTGACCGGAACCGGAACCGAAACCAGAACCGATAAAATCGCAAAGGTTCCAGTCTCTGGTGTGTATGGTATTTTGGAAAACGCTTTTTCTCTTTGCGCGTAAAACGAAATTAATGGAAATGCGTTTAAAAGTAAAAAAAAAATGCGCTAAAAACGCGAAATCCTAAGCGTTTTTTTTTTAGCATAAATCCCAAAAATCCTATGTAGGAATATGAACAGACTTACGAATAAATACGGAAATAATAGAACGTTATAGGAAACGCGTGTACCGCGTTCATATGCTTGTATCTACAGGAGCAGGGGGACAGGTAGTTTTCTCGTCACTGGGAAAGATTTCAAAATGGTCCACCGGAATAAAATTGAAAATTTGCTCGCTTCGTTCGCATCGCGCGTTCAATACTATATACGTTTAAAAGTGGCCAACGAACCCTATTACAACGACGCGATGATTAATATATATATATTTTTTTATTTTGAAACGAGATAACGCGCAACAAAAGCGGTACAATTAAACGACAATTATACGTGTTTTAAAAATAGATATTTTTTTAGGCACCAATCGTTTTCCTTACATTATTTTACGTGTTCGGTCGCCGATCGGTCGATTATATATTATAATATATCGTTTATTTCGCATATATTATCATATACATAGGCGTGCGCACAGGGTGTGCCGGGTGTGTCGTGGCACACCCCGTGGCCCGTGGCTTTTTGTACAACTTTCATTCATTCGGGGACTTTGTTTGAATTTTAAGCTATAAATAATAAAAATTAGAGAAAATAAATTAGGCGCTCTAGCAAAATTTTTTAATATTCTAATGTAGGTTACTAACCACTAGGTATATAGGTATATACTATATTGTAAAATATATCTAAATGTTGTGAAGCACAACATTTAATTATTAAGTTTTTATGAACTGATATTTTGCATTAAATTTATCCTTTTTTTAGGTTGAGAGTTAGGTTAGATTTGCTTAGGCTCATATAAGGGAAAGCGGCCCAATTTTCTTCATGGCACACCCCATACAAAATTCCTGCGCACGCCTATGTATACAATACATTGGAGATGTACAAAACCATTTACACTCGTCACCGCGGTGTTATCGAATTGTCGACAAATAACGTAACGATATTATAATCAATAATTTTCAATCATTTACACGGCGAATTAATTTTATTTTATAAAAAAAAATTATAAAAGTAAAAAAAAAACGATTAGTGAAAAAATCGCTTTTTTCCCCACGGGCCTATATGCACCACTGCAGCCTATATTGTACCTACATGCATTTGTCGTACGAACAGAACGCGATGAGACAATCTTGAAATCGTATATTAAATGACGTAGTACGTACACCACAAACGCAGACTCAAATCATATAATTTTTTTTCACCAGAAATTAAAAAATAAACAATTTTTTTTTTTTTTTATACTATATAAACGGTATCGGTTATACGATTCAACAGTATATTGGAAATTTCTCAATTTTCAAAGTCCTTTTAATTTTTTTTCACCCCCCCGTTCAATCCGGACGGACAACACCGGGGCCGGGCCGAGCTATAGTAACGCTCCTGACAATTTTGTGCCCCCTTTTCGTTAAAAAATTCTACTCGTTACAACTGGTGATCGCTTAAAAAGTATAATTACATATATTTTTTAAACGAAAAATACCGAATTCAAGTATCGCGTTAAAACGCTCGTATATTTATTTCGTTCGTTCTCATATTTTATACTTTTAAAAATGAGTTACTCGCGTTATAATAATTCTGCTCGATTACTAAAGTCGACGTATATGATTTTTGTGTACGCGTAATAAATTTGACGAATCCATATCAAAATTTATGTAGCGGCCTCGGCCCGGCCCTGTACCTCTATTCTGTAATACTCGATAAGACCGGCTGTTAACGACAACTTTCGGTTCGTTAATAGCTATCGAAACGATTTATAATAACCTCCTAGAAAATTGTCGTTATCTATCGATTTCTTATCATTTCGGTGGGCGCGCGCACTTTGTAAGCGCTGCAATATGTATCGATAGAGTCATTTACAGAATCACGGTGTCGATATAACAGCTGAATTCGATACATTTTTAAAATTTCTATAAGAATCTCTTATATCGAATTAATATTTTGTTAACACGCGTTATCCGAGATACAGAACAGAGCTAGCCGAACAACGAAATACCGATCTATCGCATAGGCGTGTCTACGGGTCGTGCCCGTCATGCACAGGCACGACCTGCAAATTTGACTTTATGTTATCAATTATTGTGGTTATTCTTATTATTTGTTCAGTATTAATATCGATATTTATTCGATTTGTTTAACTTATAAAAATTTTAGCACTCTTTCTGTTTATCGTTATAGAATTAATATTGTTTATGTTCTTGTAAAGAAAGAAAACGTTAATTACTATTTGTATTATAATTTTTTTTCAAAAATTCAGAGTCGTATTTTATTTCCCTATAACGGTTATCTAGTGTCACATTTGTTTATTTATCTCGTGCACGACCGGCCATAAATGTCTGGACACGCCAATGATCTATCGATTTATCCGCGTATTTTTTACCGGCGATTATTTTTTTTTTTTTGCTGCTGATGCTGGAGGACTCGAGGATTTCGCTCAACAGCGTCCTCTGCGGTGGCGGCGACTCGTCCCGCACCAGCGCGCGCGCTCGCGTTTTTTTCTTCCTTTTTTTTTTTTGTCCTTTCTTAATACACCGCGCGCGCATAACGACTGCCAATAATACTCGGGCGGTGTATACTATACGCACACAACAAGCGACCCGAAGAAATCAATTTCGCGTATACACACACACGCACGCCGTACTCTGGCGCGCCCACGGCACCCGGTTCTCGGTCGCACGCGTATCGTTTTTTTTTTTTCCCTCGTTAAAAAGTCGGTTTTTTTTTGTCAAACGCGCGCGTGCGGTTTTTATCGTGTAACATACGTCCGTGCCACGTTACCGATATACAACACAATATAAATAATAATAATAATAATAATATATAGCGGCCGAGGCGTCGGTGAGTTTTCTGCTACATGCGGTTGACTGCTGTTCGCCGTTCGAAGGGATCGAAAACCGCGCGATAATAATTATCGTACCGCAGTGAGCGCGCGCGCGCGTCCCGCGTACCGCCGAAGGGATTCGAAAGCGCCGCACGCGCGTACACGCCGTAATTTTTCTCACTTTTTTTTTTAATTGCGAGCCTCTCCACCGCTTTCGGAACGTATTTAAACCGCGTCGCGACGGGACGTCATCCGTTTCGCGCGCGCGCTTTCACCGCTCTCGTGACGCGTCTGCGTAAATAATAATTTTCAAACCGAATTTCCAATTTATTATCATACAATAAACCGTACAGTATGTAGCAGACTGCCCGCAGTCAGTTCGAACGCGGATTTCAACGGCGGAATAAATCGAATTTTTATTTTTTATAAACGCGCATAAGCGCAATAATTATTATTGGGGGATGGCTTAGGCCACTACAAATTTACTAAATAATGCTTTGTACGTTCTCGAGAATTCAACGAAAAATAATTTTTTTTATTCATTTTAAGATATACGGGCTGTAGCCCCCCCTCCTCCATCCAGGATATTGTGCTAGTCGAGCGCGCCACTGTTAACGCGTGGGCGAACATAATTTTCTGCTTTTCGTCGGCGATCGTGAAAGTTCCTTACCGCTGTATGTATATGTGTATACGGACTTTTGAAGTGAAACTCCTTTATGCGCGCCTCCTACGGGGACGAGTTGACCCGTGAAACTCAGCGAAATTCAGTACAAAAAAAAAAAATCGAAACGACAGCGCTCTAGTGCAGTGGTGCCCAACTGGGGGGGGGGAAATTTAGATACTGCAAGGGGGGAATATAATGATTATGAAATAACGAAAATTTTTTTGTTAAAATAATTATGCCATTTTACAATCAGTAAAATCGAAAACAAATTAATTTTCGGACGGTCGCCCATAATAACCTACAATATAAAGTTATTTTGTACAGCTCACTAAAAAAAAAAACAAGTCATCTAAATTCTAATTTAAAGTGGGGCGGGAGATTTTTTAAAATTTACAAAGGGGGTCGTGGAATAAAAAAGGTTGGGAACCACTGCTCTAGTGGATATCGGATCGACTACGTGAAATTTTAATTTTTTGTTTGTTTTTAAAACGTGTTAACACGTGTGGCAGTGTCATAAAAAAAAAAATGTGGTTTTTTCACCTTATTACCGCAACTGCGATAACACGATAATTGTTTTACGGCGCGCTATTTGAAATCGGCCAATCAGAAACAACCGGTCGCGTAGCAGTGTATGATATATATTATGTTAATATCATAATAAATTAATATAGGATATTATTACATTTATTCGTAAAACATTACTTTCCTTTACTCACGATTGTTCAATGTCATTACGAGGAAATGTACACACTTCCGATGATATTAGCTGGACGTCAATATTACGAATATTTCAATATCAAAATCTCTAATTTAGCATATCTCACATTACATAATTTCCATAGTATCGAGTTCAGTAACGCACCACTTTGAAGTTTCACTCCTGCCGGCGCGCCCCTGACACACAGTAAAAAATCCTTTTACACACGGACTTTGCGATCTATTTTCGTTTTCGTTATCGTAGAACTGCGTGTCACGGCCAACGCGTTAAGGTAGACCTTCTCATAGTTTTTATATGTACGACTTGTGTTTTTGAAAAATTTCAAACCAAATCGATTTTTTTTTTTTTACTCTTTAAGGTATACCGCGGTTGATAGTAAAACGTTAACAATAACGTGTTTATATTATATACATTAAGAACTTGAAAAATTGTACGAGTTATGATTTATTTGGAGGGGTAAAAAGTGCTATTGAAAAAAGAAAGCCTATATTAATATTATTAGTTGAAATGTTTTGAAGGTCTCGCTCGTTCACCGTTGTTGTTGTTGATAACTGCATCGGTGTCGGTATTCAGACGCGAGGAGTTGAAATTTGTATGAACGGAACGCGGCTTCTTTATAGGTTTATTGTCGGCAAATTTATCTTGTAAACTATACGCAGACATCCACAGCTGGTTGAAAAAATCAGCGAAGAAATTGTGTGAATATAGCGAATTATATTTTTGAAAAAAAAAAAAGACAAATAAAACGCGTTTTATTAATATTATTAAATTATTTTTTAAATATCCGTTCGTACGTTTTGAAATTTATTGTGTTTAATTTCTTTATATATATTTAAATAAACTGAATTTATAATGCACAAATATTACGTTAATGTATATTTGAAGTTTCCAAGTCTTGCATACAATTAAATAAGTACAACGACTCTTATATCTATATATATATATAATACTCGTTGGCTTGATTTTATATATATATATATATTAATTACGCGTATTAATTTATATACATGTATATATAATTTTTATTTCACGTATCATTTTTACACGTTTTAAATTTTTACTGTCAATATTATATTATAAGCGTAAGCAGCGTACATACGTATTTATAGTATACACAGCCGTGAATAGTGGCGTCAAATAATAATTATTAATAACGAAATAATATTATATGGACCGCTGTTGCTGCTGCTGCTGCTGCTGCCAGTAGCTACTATATAATTATTAGACTGACTGCGCGTCAAATCAAACGGAAGAAGATTATCGAATCGATTCGACTGCGACTTACACACACACACACACACACACACCACGTCCGGGTTATTATTAATTCGCGATCAAACGACCGGAGAATGACGATGCTGGATCTCTCGCTCGTTTACCCCTAAGGCACTATACCACACACACACACACACACGTATAATATGTAATAACTGCGTCCAATATCTTGTGTCTATTATTCAATAATATACGCGTAGCCCCTGGGTAGAGGAGTGGAAAACCGAGGAGCCGATCGAGAGGGGGACTTCGTGCGTGTGTCGTCAAAAAAAAAAAAAATGAAAACGTCATTTAATCCGCACAGTCGCCGTTCTTCGTTCTCGACGCGCGTCAAACGACGGCGGCGGCTGCGGAATGGACCGGATGTAATATAATTTACCAGACGACCAAACGACGAGACGATGATGACGGCGAGGAGAGGATTAAAAAAAAACGCCGCACAATACGTGCGAGTTGTAACAAACGCATTTACATGACTACGATCGGTACGCCTTCATCACCATCTTCTTCCACACTGCCGAGTACACGGTGTCGGCAACCCCGTACGAAGCGCTACACCGTCTAACTTTGTATCATCCCGTCTAATGTCTATCCGCCACTTCTTCTCCTAAAAAAAAAAAAAACCTTCGCAGCCTTTACATCTCTCCGCGTACGATGATTTATATCCCTCCTGCACTCTTACTCTTACCCGCAGATTCTATCCTTTTCGTAGTATTTATTCCGCACCACATCCGTCTCGACGCGTCTCCGCTACACTCATATACGCTCTCAGTTTCGTTTTCCACAAATCCGACATTTCGATGTTCTTCAAGCACGACTTTGCTTGCCCGTTTTATAAAAACCACATAATATTTCAATCTTATCTTGTCGCGTAAAACACACCTGACCGTTGTCTCCATCCTTCCAAGCTTCATCCTGTTTTTCACGTCTTCCCACCGGAATCGTCGTTCTTCAGTGTATATACTATAACGGATCCTAGACACTCGAATCACGTATATTTATAATAGTTGTAAAAAAAAAAAATAATCGCTAAACATTCGCGAACGTTCAGTCAGTCTCGTTTTTTTGTGATTCTTTTTCACCTGGAGTCAGCGACTATAAGCCAAAATTCTTTTTAAACGAATCTCGTTATTTAAAAACGAATCGTTTTTTTTCTCTGATTGTTCGGTGGAAACGGCCTTTTAACATATAACCAGCATCTTACGGCGTGTAATCGATAGACATTATGCGTTGATTTAATTTGGACTTTTGACTACCCGCGAGGTCTTAAAAACGTCTCGCGCAAAAGGATTAATTTTCGTTATTCTTTCGATTTCCAGCGTACCTTATTCCGAGTAATATAATTCGTGGGTTATTCGACGAGTGTTTTGTCCTTTTAGGGAATTTTGTGTTTAAAAATCGTACGTCGTCGTCGGAAATCAATCAAAAGTCGATACGGTTTCCTGAAAAAAATTGTCGGAAACAAAAAATGTACCGACGAAACGTGAGAAATTTTATTATATATTTTTTTTTTGAAAAAAACAATTATTTTATTTTCGATACAGAAGTACCTATATATATATATTTATATGTACGTATATATATATATACGTTGTAAATACTTGTCCTTCTGCAGCAGTTACTTATATTATGTGAAATATATTATTACGTTGCTGCGACGTACAATAAAAATAATATCGTTATTGCAGCAGAGACACTGAGACGGCCCACACTTAACTCGTATATATTATTATTATTATCGTCCTATTTTTTTTTTTTTTTTCTGCTCCTTACCCGTTTTTATTATTTATTTATTGACTTTCGTTTCCGTGCTTCCACCCCGCGGAGGAATTTACACACAAACATAATATATATATATATATAGGTCAAAACGCGTATATATATATATATACATATGTGCCGTGCTTGTGTACGTGATGTGCGACCAAATAACCCTAAAAACGCCGAACGCGTTTTATGAGTCTGACCGAGTTTTATATTTGCTCGCTTATTATATACGTGTGTGTGTGTGTGTGTGTGTACTTTATTTCTCTGGGATACGGTTAAAACGCGCGTAATTATTTGAGAGAAAAAAAAAGGATCATAAATGTCGAATAATACGTTTTTATTCGTACGAACGTTTTTATGTACGCACTTTGAAATCGATTCGTGATTTTCCTTTTGAAAAAGAAATGACCGAATTACCATAACGACTTTTTTTTCTTCTTCTTCGCGTAATAATTTTTTGGGTTTTGATCGTCCAGTACTCGTATGTATATGTATATCGGGTGAATTCAACGGTATTAAAAATTTTATTACGTGATACGCAGTACAGTGTAAATCGGGCGAATGCCGCTTGATTACGTGTAATTTTAAACGTTCGATAGGAAAGAAATTATCGTAATTTCTTTCTCTGTTCTGAGCGGAGCCAGGGATCTAGTCAGTGCCGTCTTAAGGCATGGGCCTGGAGGGCCCGGGCCCTGGGCCCTCAAATTGTAAGGGCCCCACTTTATTTACAAAATAATATATGTTAATTTTTTTTTTTTACTTAGATATTTAAATTTTAAAATATTAACATTTCGAAATAAGCAATAAAGTAACAGAGATTATAACAAAAATTGGCGTTTTCATTTTTATTAATAAAGTATAATTTTAATAGCTAATACAATACATTATGTGTTAAAACAAAAATAGTATTTAAAGGCCCCAAATATTTTGGGCCCTTGGGCCTCACATAACCTTAAGACGGCTCTGGATCTAGTTGTTTTACAATGACGTTTATTTTTATTTTTATCCTGTGTACGGGTTTTCGACCAGAAGGAGTGCTCCGATCTCTTCGGTCACAGTTTGTTTCGCATCCGGTCGGTACTTTAGAGAGATCGTTTTTGGATTTTCTCAATAGTTTTTTTTTTAACGCTACGCGATAAATTTTCGAAAAAACGACGAAAAACCGCTGAAAACGGAATTTCGTCAATATCACTCACTTGTGGTTTTTCGCTATAATTTCGAACATAATCATTAAATTGTCTTGAAATTTTCAACAAAATCGCATACACGTGTGTGTGTGTATTTTTTTCGAGACAATAAGTGTATTACACCGAAGCTCCGCTCAGAATCGTTTTATCGAACGCAATGATTTATCGTTGCTTTCAAATTTATAATAAAAACAAAACTTTAAAATCTTTATCCGAGTAATTCACTTAAGCGATATCCCCAACACCCCGCGGCTCGCTATACCTTTTTGTTTATATATCGTTTTTAGAAGATGTGCAGAATACGAGCGCGTGTCGAAATCGAATAAGACGCGTAAAAATTCGTTATTGTTCAAAATGTTTGAATAATATTATGGAAAATAATAAAACAAGACGAGCCCCAGTATTATTATTGCTACGTTTCGATTAAATTCTTTTATTCCGGCCGGTCAGGACGCGAAAAAACCAACGGGAACAATAATAAAAATAAAAAATACGATCTACTGCTCTAGTCGCGAAAAGATAATTTTTTTTATAACACGATTTGTACGCGTTTCTCGCGATAATTTGGCGAAGCCTTTAAAACAATTCTATTTCGACTGGTATTACGATATTATTTTTGAATTCGATTTTTATTCAAATAATAAGCGTTTTTGTTATAAATTTATGAATAGTTTTTTTTTAATAATAAAAACGTTTATTTTGTCGGTAATGAAGGTTAACACTCGGATGGTCCCACGATTGGTATCGTCTTTGGTACCGACGGTAAATCGTTGAATGCTTTACGTCGAAATTTTATTACATAAAAATATATTTTAACAACTATTACATTTTTTTCTTTATTTTGTATGATATACTCTATGGATTGATCGTGTACATACGTGTTTGTATTTTTTATTTACATGTATACATACGTTTTTTTTATATAAGAGTAATATTAATTTATAGTTTCTATTTCTTTGACACATATTTTTTTATCTTTTATTTATTTATTTTTTTTTTTACTATTTTTTTGTATACATAAAATACGCGTTTGATATCGCGAATAATAATATTATTATCTCGTTAAGTATATACGCGCGAGTGTTACGAGATTTACGCGTATAGTTGTCAGGTTTAAAAAAAAATAATAATTATACGTTCGAACACTAAACAATATTATTTTGACGCGTTTTTCCATATATAATATAATATGTAGTTAAACACAACAAGAGCTGGGCTCGTCTGACGGGCATTATTGTGCGCACATTTCAAATTTAAGCGATTTCCTAAACATTTAATTTCAAACACGATTCTTCGGCGTTTTATTATTATTATTATTATTTTTTTGTCTATCACCTACAGGCATGTGCTCGAGCATTAAATAGCCACTGCGCTCGTGCACGATGCTCATACGATTCCTGATTCTTAATGGCGATATTATGCGAACGCGTTTAAGTAAATTATTATAATACACGGTGTCTGCGGCAACACGTCCTCATACTGATTACACGCGCATTGTATAGTCGAGTAAAATAATATATTTACGCGTATACAATGTTACCGTGTTGTTAGAACACAGGCGAAATTTTTTTTTATTATTATTATAAATCGGATTTAATTTTATGCGAGTTCGTATTATTATTATATATAAGAGAATTGTTTTCGTGTCCCGTCCTGTGCGAACGGCGATATTCGCGCATAAACGATAACCGATAAACACTATATAATAATAACTTATATATAATATTATAACCGCAGTAAATATAGTATAGTGCACTACGAATATTAATAATAATAATATATTGTTTAGAATCGAATAATCGACAGTAAATCGTCATAATGATGAATTTGATCAATTTTAGTGGTTAGTTTTTTTTTTGAAAATACCAATTAAAGTTTTGTCTTCGTTTAGACGTCAATTATTGAATTATTCTGTTAATTTTTCGCGAAAAATCGATCTTCGGTCGACCTCGTTTAGGAGTTAAAAGAAATCGGCACAAGTCGTCTGCACCTGTATAAACGCGTTCTGCAGTAAATGTGTACCTATAAATACCTAATTGTTTTTAAAAATTATTGTGACCGGTGTGAGAGTCGACGGAGGCGGATTTTACCGAAACGCTATTAGACGACTTCGGGTTTTGAAATCTCTTCAGATTCAATGACGTTCGCGTCCTGTTTTTCTCGTCGTTTATCCATTTTTTTTTCAGAGCGGAAAACGCACGCTAAGAATGTAAAATAAAAACGGTCCACAAGGGGAGGCTTCTGTGCCCTCTCCGCCGTCGGCTACGCCACTGCCTTCTCCCCGAAAATCTCCAATCCCACTGTTCTTCGACGATCGCATCGTACAAAATTACCGTTTTCCAAACACTACGGGTTTTCGTTACGTTTTTGTCAAAAAATCATTTCCGCCCGAAATTTCTGTTGTGTGTTTTTTTTTTATATTCGGCCGAGAGAAATCGCAAAGAAACTCGCGCGCGTTTTCGTCCACGGTCGCCGTTTCGCAAACAGCCAAAGTTTTTTTTTTTTAACACTCACCTGCTCTCGCCACCTAACACCAAGACAAAAGTGGTGCGGCAAAAAAAAAAAAGGTGTACGTATACCCTTTCGCGATAATATACGTATATATTTAAACCGGTGTGCGCGCGCGGAGTCGCTGTGTTCAAACACTTTAATAATAATCGTTAGTCCTATTTAATGCAGCATATAATAATTCAACCCGGGGATATTTATGTTTTTCGGTCGCCCCGGTCAGATTAAAATTTGCCCTCCTCTTAAAAAATAAAATTAAAAAAAAAATAACGACGACGACGACAAACCGGAGCGAAATCTCCCTTTTTCTTTTCACATAACACACACAAACACGCGCGCCATAAAAAAAAAACTGTTCTCCGGCCCGTTTTCGGGACGCGCGCGAACAATAAAAGTTTTCCCATTATATAGGTACCTAATATTTCGGCGTTAAATAAAACAAACTAATTTTTTTTTTTTTTTATACCCGTTTTTTACCCGCTCGACGGAGTCACCGCGAAATATCGCCGCCGCCGCCGATGCTGCTGCGCGAAAAAATGGAACGAGCAGGAGAGGAGGAAAAAAAAAGAAACGACCGCTTTTTTTTTCTCCTCTCACCAGTTGCGCCGCGCGCGCGCGTTTATCATAATAATATTATACACATTATTATACGGTAAAAAAAAAAACTTCTATTACACACGGTTTAATGGCGCGAAGAAGATTCCGTGGGAATAAAAAAAAATTAAAAAAAAAAAAACCCCCGAGGTAAAATATACACGGTCCCGGAAAGATTTTTGGAAATATATATATATAATATATTATTATACTATGGCAGGCAGAAATTATTTCACTCGTACAAACCGTTTAATAATATTTAATTACGCGTATAATTATTAATATCGTTCGACGTCGTCTCCGGGTACAAAATCGTACCTGTACACAAACGTTTTTTAAACAGCGGTAAACGTAATTTAAGCAAAACCTGCAATTTTTTTCTTCTATTTTAGAAGTATTTAAACAATCTGTATTCACTGTGGTACAACGAGCAAAAGCGTTATTCTCGTGTACTATAGGCGTGATGACGCGATAAAAGGAGGCATCCATTGACACTGCTTTCAAATTAAATCATATTTATTTATTTATAGATATTTTTTTTTTTTTGTTAGCGAGCGAGTAAATCACGAGACCAGTTCCGTTTAAGACGTCTATAGGATGATTATCGGGTAAAGCTTTAGGGGATAGAATAGAAATTAGTCGGTTAGGGTGACTGTGTGTGCTTGCGTGGAAGTTTGAATAATACGTACGGGCAAGATATAGTGCAGATGTTAAGGACGTTGTGTAATGTACGTTCGCTAACGTACCATATGGAGCATTTGTTATTAGTCTTAAATTAATAGATTGAAAAATATTAATATTTGTTTTTTTTTGCAGCACCCCAATGTCGGATTCCGTAATTCGCGTAGCCGGGCGATATTAATGTATAATATTTTTTATTTTAACGTAGCGCGATTTCGCTAGAAAAAAAAAAATTTTAAACAGAAATTTATTCGAAATGTCGCAACGACATCCAGAGATCTCGTACAGAACACGTTCGCGGATTAAAAACAATAATGCACATAATGACGTATTGATGGGAAAAATAACGAGTTTTTCTACTTCAGCATTCATCGTTTCCATCGTTTCGACGTCGTGTATAGTTTCAGGCATTAAAAAAATCGAATACGTCTTCTTTCTCTTCGTATTGTTTTTCGTCCAGATAAAACGATAAATTTATCTTACCCGAAATATTACACCTGCGAAGCTCCGCTCAGTACCGTTTCTATCGAACGCAATGATTTGTCGCGCGTCGCTTTCGAATTCGTAGTGATAACAATAATACGATCTAAAATTATCATCCGAGTAATTCGCTTAAACGATACGTTCACAACGCTCCCATAGCGGCTCGCTAACTTTTTTTTTTTTCTTGTGAAACGTTCGTGTTACACCTCGACACGTGAAAAATATCACGTTTTGCACAGAATATTTTCGATAATATTTTGTACAATACGCTTTTTTATGTGCGCAAAAAAAAACTCTTTGTATAACAGTATTGCAGGTATATAGGAAAACGACAAGTCGTCTATAGAAAGCTCATCCGATCCGGAACTGCTTGTATGCTCTCAGTAAAAAAATAATTATATTAAAAAAAAAAAACATCCCGTCTCTTAGTACACAACATATTATTATATTATGCGTGATTTATCAAAGCGATTTAATTATATATGGATACGAGACACGCGTTATATCGCGCGCGCGTAGACGGTGCGCGAGTGCCGTCGTGCAGACGATGTGTGCAACGGAAGCCATTGTGTGCGGTCGTGCGTCGTGGGCTTAACTTTATGCAGCCTATCATTACACCGAAGTTTGAAGGTTGTTAATGGGCTATTGATCGCTTTTATACTATACACCCCTTGCCGAAACGCAGTAAAACGTGGTAGCGACTCGCGTTTTACTCCGTCTCCTCACTCTCTCTCTCTCTCTCTCTCTCTCGTCTTCACCGCGGTTGTATAGGTACACGTCCCCGGAAATCGAACGCCGAAACCGCGAAAGAAAATTCCTCGTTTACCCGCTTCCCGTGGAGAATAAAACTATTCACAACGTTCTTCCAGATACGTACGTAATTGGAAGGTAAAAAAAAAAAAAAACCGCGACGGGCCGTTCGACAGCGATACATTTCGTTTCGAGATTTGAAAATGGTGTTGTAAAACGCGACAGAAATCTAACAACGATTAAAGATAAAACGATGTTTATGTCAATACGCATTTTACTAGTTTTAATATTACGCACACCTCCGTCGATCGGAGACGGATTTAAATAATATCGGGACTAAAGTATATAATATACTTATTTATTCATGTGAATATATATATATATATATTGAAACTAAAAATTCTGTAAAACCAACCGATGATTTTTGATAACACAAAAATAGATGAGGAGCTCTCGCAAATTTCTAGTGAGTACATTCAAACTTTTAAAAAATGAATTGTTCGTACTCATTACGATTTCGCATCTCGTCGACGCCAATGGAGGTTATAAGGCGGAGGGGGCGATAGGTGGATACTCCCCATGAGATTTGATAATTTTAAATTTAGTATATCCCTGACCAATTATGTTATGGTTATGCTCCTTTTCCCCCCCCTTTGAACATCGTGTATAAGGCTAGAATTAGTGCTCGACCGACAATCAACGCGTACGGTACGCGCTGATTATCAGTCGTGATCGAGCGTTTAGTACTTTATAGTGCTTAGCTGACGACAAACTCGGTCGGTCGTGTACAGTGTAAACCAGCGGTTCCCAAAATTTTTAGACTCGCGGCGCCCTTTTGAAACTGAGATTTTTCTCACGGCGGCGCCTTAGATAAAATTGACGACTTTAAAAAATTTTTTTAGATAAAAATAAATAAAACTACAAAAAACAGTGGATAATATGTGTAAAATGCAAATATTTATATTATTATAATTATTAAGATTTATAAATATTATATTTTACACTAAAAAAAAAGGTCATACAATTCAGTGCCACCGAATGTTATCTATATTTTAAAAGTAAATTTAGTATTTCAATAAAACACACAAATATATTCCCTTTTTAAGTGATAAGGCTTCACGTATTTTAATTCCGTTTTCAACTTTCTATATTTGCGCGAAGCTGGTTTTTTGACGGTCATTGTGATAAAAAGCAAATATCAGCAAACAACAAAAATCAGCGTGGAAAAGGAAATGAGAGTGGCCGTATCTAATTTAATTCAAAGATTTGCAAATATATTAAAATATTTATTATTGTTAAAATTTAAAGATATAATTATAAAATAAATATTTTATTATTTTAAGGGGCGCGGCGCCCCTTTTAAGACATCGCCGCGCACCGGGGCACCGCGGCGCACACTTTGGGAACTGCTGGCGTAAACGAATAAACGTGTAAATGTGAGTAAATAACGTGAGTGTATAACGAGAAAAGATGAATCCTTCGTTCATTTCATTTAATTGAAATACGCGAAAAATAATATTATTATAAAAAAAATAAATAACAAATATTGCGTACGCGTGTACGAACGGTCGCTCGGCAAGCGTCAAACTAAACACTCGCAAATACCAACATAGCGCGTCAGCCGACCGTAATAAAACGCGAAAAGAAAGTAGTCACCAGATAGCGTTACGACACAACATAGAGGGCGTGTCAGAAAGGCGCATATATAAATAGCGGTCCGAAACCATCGGATCGCTCAGTGTAGTCACGGCGGTCAGGCGTGAACAACGTAGTTCGCGTCTGACTGCGGTGTGTGTGTGTGTGTGTGTGTTCGAGACTGACCGCTATATATATGCGCTTTTCTGCCACGCCCTCTATGTTGTGTCGTAGCGCTATCTGGTGACTACTTTTTTTCCCCGTTTTATTGTTATTTCGTTTACGTCCCACGCGCGTTGTTCTTCCTTTTCCTACATCTGCATTTCGTCTCCGCGGAACTTTAATGGATCTTTCTTCTTGGTTATTACTCGTCGATTTGGATATTTCATTGGCAGAGGGGGTTGACTCCATTTTCGCCCTCCCCCCCTTGAACATCATGTATAACCGCCACTGGTCGGCGCCGTGTACCTATAATTGCATTACCTCGTACCAAAAGGTTGCTGTGTGGATCGTGGATATTCGGTAAAGGTTATACAAAGGATATATTATTGTACTTTATTATTTGTGTATAACAATAATAAAATGTGTCCTGGTCAGGTTAGATTTATGTGCGGACCGGGTGATTAAATACGAGTTTGCAGCCCGAACTTAAACTTAAGGTTTCGGCGCCACTGCTGCAGGGTATACGGGGTTATGTATTTGATGGATCGATCGACTTTTGATTGATGGATTCCGAAAATTATTGTACGCGGAATCACAGTGTAAATAATGTTAGTATAACTTTAGAAAAAAAAAAGTTATTTGATTAAAATTTACAAACGCCGCAATATGAAAACGTATAGGAAATCGACGAATTAAAAAAAAAAATCATTAAAAATCGTTTGCGGTAAAGTCTTTTAGAACGAAATCCGTATACACGTTTTTTTTTTCTTCCGAACGCCCACTTTTAATCCGATAGCGGAATTTCGTTTGAAAAAAAAAAACCCCGATCCTCCGTTGTTTTTTTGTTGCAAATAATATACGTTGTAATATTTTGTAGTTTCCGGAGAAACTTTCGTTATTTATTTTTATATATATATATATATTTTATATAATAATATGCAAAGTCCTTGGCCAAACAAGTATACGCTATATAGCCGGGCGTATGTTTTGTATAATATTCCGGGCAAAGAAAGTTTCGGAATTAATAAGAAATCACTTTGCAGGAGTCGGTTCGACGGTCGGGGGTGGAGGGCGGGCGCGCGTGGAAAGAGTAATTCGTATAAACGCGCGCGCGCGTTTAAACCCGTTGGCCTTGTTTTCACTCGGTTGTATTATATTGGGACGCGCGCGAAACTTTCGCTTGATTTATATAATATTTTAACGATATATACACGCGGTGCGGAAAATGGGATTTACGTAACGACGCTTGTGCATAAACGAGTTTAATTTTGAACACGACACCGACTTTGGAATGAAATTTGTTTCAAACGATTATTTTTTTTTTTAATTAACGTTCACTCGCGTATTACAAAAAAAAATAACCGCGTTCGAATCGCGGACGGCACGACGACGCCTGAAAAATCTTTACTACCGCCAGCTCGCGACTCGTTTAATTCACCGAAAATCCCATAATAACGATTTTATAGTTTTAACCCTAATATAGAAAAGGATTTCTATTCGGGAATCATCAGTTTGCCCTTATTCGATTCATAAGCCGTGTCGATACGTGAACGACTGACGGCATTTTACAAACGCGGTTTAAAACCGAGAGTGATGACATAACGAAAGTCTGTCTATCGGATTTGGGTCGAAGAGAACCGATTTTCTGGTTTCGCGCGGAAAATATAAGACGATTAAAAAAAAAAAGAAGTGACTTTGTATATACATAGTATACTACGATGCGATGACGTTTCGAGAAAGACGAGAACTTCTCAAAAAGAAAATGTTTTTTTTTTTTTTGTCAAGTAGAAAAATAACGCAGATTATTAAAAGTACACGATTGTTATTGATTTCTAGATGAAATATCAAAAAATTCGGCCAAACATTCGTGCGTAAATTCTCACACTATTTTCCATTTATGTGTTTGAATCGTTCGTTTCTGAGTCGCGCGCATATTATAAAACGGGGTAAAAAAAAAATTCATGCGCCACTCCCGTGAAATTACAGTTATCATCGGGACAATCGCGTATGGCGAGGAGACGACGATTTGTCGAGTCGGTGACGGACGAATATAACGCGAGTCCGGTATTTTTTAACTTTTTTATTTTTATTTAATATATAGGGCTGGGATTTTGATGCGCTCTGCACTGTTTTCCAACGCTTACTGCGCGATACACGTATTTTTTTAACAAATTCGTTTTATGTAATTTTGAATTAGAAAATTTATTTTCCGTTTTTTCCACAATTTTTGGTTTTTTACGTAATTTTCTTAATTTTTTTTTTTTTTTTTTTTTAGAGCGTTTTTAGAGTTTTTGCAGCATTTTTGGGCACTTTTTTTGAAATTTTATTTTGAGATTTTTAAACGCACCAACGTGCTTTTTATATAAATTATAAAGCACTGGTGTACTCGTATTACAACATTATAGAACAATATTATATTTTTTAGTAACATTTTATTTTTTTTGATACCGGAGTAAAAGTCGATGAGATTTAGCTGTCTGTAAAACAATTTTTTCAGTTCATATTATTTATACGAAAACTATTAAAAATAAACAACAAACGTTTAGTGCATAGTTTTGAATTTTCGGGGCGTAAAATCATTTTTTTTTTAAGAGCGTTTTTTTAGAGTTTTATTTTATTTAAATCGGTTTTTTCGCCGATCGGTATTTTCGTACGTTGCGAATCGCTAACGTAATATTTTAGTACACCGTAGTGTACAAATAGAAATTTCGTTTTTGGCTTCGTCGTTCTCGGACTTTAATACTTTTTTTCACGCGTACGACTCCACAGAAATCCGGCAACGAATTTCGTCCTTAGTCGCGGTACAGAGATCCTTTTACAGAGACTGATGATTTTTTGATTTTTTTCGAACAGTATGGAAAAAACAAACGCCGGGATTTCGTCGGTTACAAGGATTTTTGAGATCTTCAAACGCTTCACGTCAGTGACGTATCCAGAGGGGAGGTCAATGGGATCCGGACCCCCCAATTTTTTCTTTCTTATTATTAATATATCAACGTTTTTTTTTTTCAATATTTTTTTAATAGACCCCCCCCACCCAAAAATAAAATCCTGACTCCGTGCCTGCTTCACGCGAACAGAACGGGTTTTTTCGAATGCAAACGATTATTATAAAATCGTCGTTTTCGCATAAAAAAAACAATCTCCGGCTGTCCAAACACACAAACGCACAGGCGGTAATAGTGATTCGCCGAGACTACACCGTCGCCCCCGACGCTTTTGCTCGCGTTTCGCGGCGTTGTCGACCGAATCGCGGCGCTGCACCCGGTCCGAACCACGTCGATTTGTAAACGCTTTTACGCGGTCCGACCGTTTTCACCCCAAAAATCACTCGGCACCGCCGCGACACGACACTTTTAGCACACTTGTGGTTGCGGTGGTTGCGGTGGTGGTGGTGGTGGCGGTTAATCGTCGTCGCATAAAATATCATTTAAACGCTTTTCCTCCCGGCTCCCCCCGTTAATCCATTTTTCCGCGACGTTCGTCTACCGCAGAATCTCACACGGAATATCCTCCCCCCTATGTACGTACAATATCGCCGTCGTGGTACACACGGGCCAATTAATGTTTACCGTTCTCCTACGCTCCATTACACCGCTGCTATTGGCAAAAACCGACACACGCCGTCGTTAACGACGACGCGCGCACACCCTCCGCGGCCGCACGCGTAAAGCGTCCGCGCCCGCTGCACGGTTATTATAGCTCACGGAGATTTCGCGCGCACAAAAAAAAAAATAACGAGGTCGGGCAGCACAGTCGTTTGATCGGCCGCTGGATTAAATTTTTTATCACGCATATCGACAAACGATTAACGAGTTCGTATTAATTATTATTGTATACGCGCACGCAGAAAATAAGTACTTCGGATAGTAAGTTGCGTTTCCGTTTTTCTCCGCGGCAGCGCTGCGATCGCAGTTCCGCACGTGCGCGGCATTCACACTCAAGTGTCGAGCAGGACCACAGCTGATTGGACGACTGTACAGATTGGATCACTCGGCCCGAGAACAACTCAAAATAATTGCAAATACGCTCTTCTGATTGGTCCTCTCCATCACCCCCCACCATATCAATGTAGCCGCACACGGCGATATAAATTATTGTGCTGATATTATACAATATTATTGTACAGATTGCTTTTGAACTGTGCGTATGAAACGAGTGTGTTTGACACGTGGCATTATGTGACACGAGCGCCAAACCAGAATTCGCTATATGTAAACAACACAAATGGATTAACTCACAAAAGTAATGTTTCAATTCTAGGTAAATATATTGCGCTGTCGTGCGGTTACACTGATTTTGGGGGTTTTTCGAATGACGTCATTTTTTTTTTGTTTACATCGCGAGCGATCCATCCGTATTCATCTGATCTGTGGCAGAACGAAATTACGTCATCCTCCGTACGGCCCCGACCTCGGTCCTAGCGACTTTCATCCGTTTTGCATCTGAAGTTTTTCCTCGGCGGTCAGCGCTTCGACAGCGACGAAGAGCTAAAAGAACACTTGGTTGACAACACGGGCGACAACATTGTTCGAAGAAGAGGGTATAAAAAAACTTGTACCGCACTATTGCAAACGCCTGGAAAATCACGGGAGCTATGTCGAAAAATAGTGTAGGGGTTGTAGATTTTTGTGAAATAAATTTCTTTACTCTATCTGTATTCGTTTTTTTTTTTTTATTACTAAACTTACTTTCCGAACTTACTAGGTTAACGGTGAACAAACATTTTTTTTTGTACGGAAAAAAAAACGTTTAATTTTATTTCTAAAACAATCGGTATCGAACGAACAGTCGTTATAATTGCATTTTACGCCGCTTACAGTACCTTATTGCTTTCAGGTTTTCGGTTACAACGATCAGAAATACGTACGCATTATTCAGTCGTATCAAATTACGTATCAAATACACGAAAGGAGAAAGAAACCGGACGATTAGGGTTCCACGAACCTAATCTAATATACGTAACCCTCTTAATGGTTGTGTTTAAAACGTTTGTGTATGATACACACGGTGTTGTACACTGAGCAGAGCTGTAGAAGAGCACGACGTCGACTACTTTGCTACGTAGAACGACTTATAGAGCACACCGCATCACAGACTTTTTTTTGAAAGAACCTTATAAGTTTTATACTACGTATTCATATCCTGTGTATTTTAACACAATAAATGTTTGATACGTACAAAAATAAAACGATTTAAAAGAAGTCTTTTTTTTTTTTACGATATTTTTCGCTTGCTTTTCGAGTTATATAGTGATCAAAATACTCTCGGACGAACTTGATAAGTAGCAACGACTGTTATAATGCGCGTACGCCACATTACTCCCCATCATGCAGTGTTAACGTTACACGAATCAAAGTTATTTGGGCTGGAAAACTGACTGATATTGCTGCGCGGGCCTTTTTTTCTTCACTTTTAGTCGGTGACGAATCTGGCTGATTGTTGCGGGTGTCTGTGAAATCGGTCGTTCAGTCGAAAAACAATTGGATTTGACTCTATCAATGGGGAAACTCGAGCCTTTCACAAACCCAATTCGTAACACAAACACTTTGTCATCGCGGCTCAATACTTTAAATGGTCCATCATATAAGGTGGCTCACCAGTCCAGTGTTTGGGTATACGCTAATCCAAATGTTCGCGTACGAAAATATTTTGTCTTCTACAGCGGTTGGACGTGGCCACGGAGTCGGTCGAATTTCGTTCATAACGTTTCTGAAATCGGCTTGATAGAATCGGGGTGTTCGTTTTGGACGCGTACAAAAAATGCTCCGGATAAACACAGCCGGGTACTCCGTGTACCATTTCGGTTGGCCCAGTCAAAATGTATCCTCTTCGAGAGTTTTGCGAAAAGCAATAATGTTTGGAAGCACATCCACCTCGAATCCCGTACGGTGTTATAAAGTTTTATCGCTGCTTTCGATGGACGCGGTGTAAACGCTCGATCATTTCGTTATAGCTACAGGACGTCGTTCGTTGTCTTTTTTAACTCCCACATTTGGTGAAAAATTTCAAAACGCCTTTGACTCGAATATTCGTCGATCTCGATCGGTAGTGACAATTTTCGAGACTCCGCAACGTCCGCGTCTTATGGACATTGCGAATTCATTAATTTTTTTCTACTTTTTCGACGTCGCAGTCGGTTCATTAATCGGCCGGGACCTTTTCCGGTCATCTTTTTTTTTCTAATATTTTTTCCCGTCTTCTCTTATAATACACTCGAGTCGCGTTTTGTTCGACCCAAGCGCGCCACGTAAATACATAATGGACGTAATGACGGTTAGGGGCTTCTACTTTCCACCACCTCTCCCCGATTATATAAATCGATTAACGGTCTATTATTATTAATAGTTTTCTTTGGCGGCGGATAACGAAGTGACGATTTGTCACGAAAGGAAAAAAAATCGTGTGTCAGGAACGGGTTTCTTTTTTTATTTTTTGTACGAGCCCATCATAAATTTAACACAAAAAAATTAGTATACGTGTAACACGATAAAATTATAATAACTTTTTCCCCGTTTATTTATGTTTTTTTCCCCGTATATTTTGTATATTTTTTTATTTTTAATTCAATACAAATCCTGATATTTAAATATGAATCTTAATAAATCATGAAATTTATTAAGTTCCAAATCGGTGTGCAGGGGACCGCGTATTGGTGTTAAATTTCTTTGCAGAAGGTTCTATTTTTTTTTATAATTTTCCCAGTTCGATAAAATATTGAGCAAATACAATACACAAATATTACGGTAGATCACGAAGAATGCTGAAAAATCATATTCATATAATAATAGCCGCGACAACTCGAATTTCACTTAATTCCCCTCGAAATCCTCCTGACAACGTATTGTCTTTGGTTCTCGAAGATAGAATAATGATAAATCGAAGTCGAAGTACACATTTGTTTATTTCTGTAAACGTATTATGTTTTATAATAATTAAAGCGATCAAATGTGGATTGAATATACGAGAATTTAACGTAGCAAATACGTTGTAAACATTTTTAAAAAAAATTTCAGCGATTTTTTTTTCACAAGTTATTTAAACGAAAAAAGTATACCGGTCGAGAGTATACCCGTTCGTTCAAACGCTTTTATTCGGTGTAGAAAGTAAAATACCTAAAAGTGGACGGCGAACCGAGCAATGTGTCATCATAAAAAAAAAAACGTTAGGCGATTTCTTTTTTTTAATTTGTCGAAGGCCCGGCGTACTTCGAGAAGCGGTATAAAAACAAACAACCGAATAGTAGTAAAACATTAATACGTTTTTTCTGTGTAAAACTAACGAGTGTTTAAAAAAAAAAAAAATTACTCAAAGTATTGACTGAATTCGAGTTAGTCACGACGGAAGCGATTTTTTCTTTTCATTCCCCCATCTCCCCCCCCCCCTTCAACTCCGAGTTATCGCGACTCCTCGACTGTGTGTAGAGGAAAAAAATACATCTAAATTATGATTTTTAACACACCGCGATGATGATGATGATGATGTTATCGTTATACTGCAGTTGTTGTAGCGTAGGCGTGTGTAAATTAATTACGGAAAAACGTGACGCGAAAAAAGTGCGTTTATAACAAGTTATTATTATTATTATTTTTTTATTATCGCGGACCACAATCAACGCGCACGCGATTATAGAGTCGTTTCGATTTAACGAGTATTTTTTTTTTTACGATCAAATAGAATAGACACGCGGTCTCCTGCTCGCGTCCGAAAATATTCTAACGGGTCTGTCGTGTCTGAAACCTATTTAAATATTTTATACATACATGTTTTACACAACACGACGATACGACGGCGGAAGTCTGTTCCATTGTGAGGAGGAAAAATTAAATTTATTTCGATCGTTTACTAACGAAATTTTCTGTTCGACGGGACTCGGTGCGCGCGTCGATAGGTTTGTACGCGAATTTAGGCGTGTACACTCGTGTGGCTCGTGGTGGTGTGTCAAATAAGCGCGAGTTAACAATCATTGCGGTGACTCTGCGATAAAATATCGTCGCGTTTCGAATAATTTCGACGACGACGACGAAAGGGTTTCTTTTCGTCTATTAAATTTGTTCGTTTTTGTTTTTCACGCATATACGGTCACTGTTATACCGATAAAGTAACAATAAGATATACGCGTGAGAATATATTGTCGTATTCGCTCATTATCATCACTACTCCAGCGCGCGGTTTAGACTATAAAATCCGTCGACGGTTATATATATAGGCGAAAACGATTATTTTTTTAGTAATATCAAAATATATTTTTCCAAAAAAAAAAAATTCGCTAAAATAATTGGGATCGGGAAAGTGGAATTTAAAAATGAAAATTCTCCTGTTTCCGAGTCGCGGACGAAATTCCGTAACTTGTAAACGCGACTCTAACAGTTTACATCAATAAATACCGATAGAACACGAATAACGTATTTTTTTTTTTTATATATATACACACATACGGTACGAATAAACGTGTAATCGGATTTTATACACGTAAAGTTTATTATAGAAAATCGTATGTTTATTTTATTTGGGCGTTTATAAGGGGGCCTCGACAGTTTTACATTAAATTTAGGGGAGGCCACGACGAAAGAGTTTGAGAAGCACAATACTCTAACGTGTGAAAACCAAATTTTTTTTCCGTTCGATTTCCGTCACGATTCTTCACGAGCGTCTCGTATACGATTTAAACGAGAGAGAAAAAAATATTTCCAATAATCTTGCGTATTTTTAAGGCGCCTCTTATGAATTTATCCGTCGACCAATCGTAAGACACTACGCTTAGAGTCTCGGTCCGCTGTTAATCCGGTCCTGATTAACTGCGTACACGCACCGTCTAAAAGTATTCAAACACGCGATATATTCGAGGAATATATAAAAAAAAAAATACGTTGACGACCCTCTTCTCGTAACCGTTCGAGCAGCAATCCTTCGCCAAATTAACGCCGTCGAACGGGTTTTTCGCGTTTTTTTCGTCCAACGTCCCGCGCCGTACAAGAATAACGCCGCGCACGGATTTTCGAGTGCAGCTTCCTCGCGGCTTTTTAGAAAATCCAAAAGTACTCTTTGCGCGCAGCAGTAGCAGTGGTACAATATAATAACGAGCTGCCGCTGCGTTGTGGTGAACCGCATGTCGACGCGTGTGTCGCGGGTGTACAGGAAGGGACCGGGGGCGGAACGAGTGAAGAACTCGTTTCGGCGTACGTACGTTAGCCCTCGTCCCGTCTAATACGCGTCATCCTGCCAAAGCTGCACGGCGGTCCTGGGGGGCGTGTGACCGCGAAAATCCTGCAGGACTCTATATTGTATACTAATAATAATCGCCGCCGTCGCCACACATTAATACCTCTTTTATGTTTAGAAGAGCGCCGTATATTTCGCGTGCGCACTTAAACCGCGGCGGCGGCGGCGGCGGCGGCGGAGGAGAAATATAATAGAAAAAGCCAGTTTTTCCACTCATCGTCATAGTGTACTTTATATTATACGCGTTGCTGTATTGCTGTTTTACTGCAGTAGCGTACCGGACGACGACGGGCAAACGCGTTATTCGATAATAAATAATTATCGTCGTTACGCGCTGAGGTTATATTATATAGGGCGACGACAAAGTGCGAGTTCAAACAACCGCGAAACTCATTTAAACAATAACCACGTAAATGGGATTGTGTGTAAACGAAAACTATAAGTGTACACGGAGTAATTTCAAGGAAAAATAACTATAGGATAGCCAATTTTTTTTAAAAATTTTGCGTAAACCACTTTAAATATCTAGGAGTATAAACGTCGGAGACGAGATAATATATGGAACGAACGAACGAGTTGATAAAGATTCGGACGAAAAGTACTCCGGAACATTTGTAACCACTTTTCGACTACCGAGAAACAAAATACGAGAACGAAAAACTGCAGAAACTGTACAGTACGGACGAAACGTTAATAGGGTCTGTCGGGAATGATCGATTACGTTTGGACGTATTTGAAGAGCGCATGGCCGATTTACCTCGCGACGGAGACCCGGCGGATCGATGTAATCGCCAAAGATCCAAAAGATCGGCAAAGACGTACGGAATGGATTTACGATAGAGAGACCTGCTGTCGAAGGCACCGATGGTCTTTGGCTGAGAAGGAGAAGAATCTCGCTGTAAGCGTACTTTTCAATATAATCTCCCACTTGCGCTTGAAACTCATCGTTTTTATAATTCGTCCAGATTCGAGTAAACATATATTTCCGCGCGTGTGTTCAGGGCGGTTTAGTAAAACGCTCACGCGTTTCCGACTATAAACTGTGCCTCGCCTCTATATTACACAGATGTCGGATCGTACTATAAAACCGTATCGCGTAAAGTACGTAGATTTATGTGCACCTGTTTACATAATATTCTAGTCTCTCCTCCCTCGTAAAAACTCTTCTAAAATCTCAACAAAAAAAAAACGTTCTCGTAACGCGTTGATGTAACCGCGTAAGTATACAGATGATAAGGCGTTATTTTTATGCGAAGGGGCAAAAGAATTCTGAGTAGTCTTTATATATGACATTTTACGAGGTATAAATCTGTGTACAGTCGTGTCGCGCATTGTCTCTGGATAAAAAAACTGACACTGCTCGTCATGGACGTATTCGTATTGTCCCACTCCCTGTTGAGCGATCGCTTTTGTACTTGTTTATTTTTAAAACGAAATGCGAAATAACGTGTTAATACATAATTATTATTTATATTAAATACCCAAAATTACCATTTTATCGAATGAAAAATACGAAAAAAAAAAATTTTTAATTTCTATAAAACTGGAAAACCTATTAAAAGAAAAAAAATAATTATCGCGTCAGTAAATATGTTAATAAAACACATATTTGGTGAAAATTCTACAAAAGTAACGTAGATATATAAATAAAAAGTTCTTTTTGCCCGGAACTCTATAGTAAAGTGTGAGCGGTTCCTATTCTTTCGTAGCTCGCTCATTGTAGACCAGTAGCAGGTCACGCGTTTTTGAAAAAAAATATTGAGAAAAACGACCTCCCTAATAACACAGCCCCGACAAAATTCTCTACCGAAAAACGTGTACGAACGTAATAATCGATGTCACTATAGTCGAAAATTATAGTGCATATGGGTAAAAAAATAAAATAAACGTTATTATTGTTTCTACGCTTCGCTCGGAATCTAAATATTATCGCATTCAATAATTATAAATTTTTCAAAACAATAACTGTTTTGTATAAATTAATTCAGTAAAGAGTACATTGATCAGCGCATAACAGCACAGCTCGTCATTTCAGTATATAGAGTGTGCGCTATAAAAAAAAAAACCCACATAAATCCGTATCACATAATATTTAGGCTCGGCGATATTTCTATAACGTTACAATAATTATTATTTTCAATAATATATAATAACGACTTGCAGATCTCGACGATATGTCGAGTGACGATCGGATTCGGATTTTATCGTTTTTTTAAATTTAAACAATTTTTTACCAATAAAACATTAAAACGTAACTCGTAAGTATAAGTAAGGACTTTCTGGAAAGAAAAAAAAAATAGAGTATCTCCCAAAGTGTCCCGGGGGAGGTTTAGCGCCTGCTGCGCGCAAGCCTATGGCGTTTATTATGCGCAGAACCCGGCGCGGAAACGACGTAGTAATTTAATCGTTTGTTTTATTCGAATAACACGTCGGTTTTTCTATCAAACACAGGGACTGGAACCTTAATGATTTTTATCGGTTCTGGTTTCGGTTCGGTTCTTGAAAAAAATAAAATTACGATTAAAAAGTGATAATATATTAATTGATAATGCGGAGCGATCATTATTACGGATTTAATCATTTTTTTTAGCGTACTAATTTTTTGTTCAGTGTGTTTTTTCACCTTCAGCATACAAGTATACCCAGTACGAGTAGCCCGACTAATCATTCAAAGTTTATACATTTTTGTATTTTTTTTTGGGAGGGGGGGAAGTTTATTAGAAATTTATTGGACTTTTACATAATCTCTTTTGATAAAATATATTAGCGGTACAATATAAAAACCTGTATTTTCAAATATCGGTTCCGGTTTTGACAAAAAAAAAAAAATCAGGGTTACGGTTAGGTTGCGGTTCTAACATTTTCAAAGGTTTTCGGTACTAAACCGGTTCTTTTCGGTTCGGTTCCAGTCCTGATTAACCTACTGCAGAATAACATTACAATAATATATGCGCACGGCACGATTCGGGGTCGTTTACTCGCTTTGTAATAATACGCGAGTACACCTACTCGTATTATATTATTGTGTGTTAAATGGATGCATACACGCGTTGCCGCCGCGCTTTGTTCGCGCAGTGTTCAACAAAAAAAAAAGATAAAAAAATATATACATATAAAAAATTATATAAATAAAAAAAAAACTACCGTCTTAACCCGTCGCGATTGATCGTATATATATATATATATATTGTTATATAAACGTTCTTATACACAAACTTTTGTGTCGTCGACCATATCGCAGTGGCGTTATCGCGCTCGTCGTCGCCGTTTCTCGCGATCCTCGTCAGCGATTGTCATACAACTCCCTGCGCAGACGACAGCTGTGCCGGCGGCGGTTAGGCGGAGTAAATAATACTATAGTCGGGTTGAATGAAAAGTGGCCGCTGATCTTTACGCTCCCGGTGGCGAAAACACGTCAGGTTGGGGTAAAATAGTTCAGTTATACGTGCTAAAATCGTGATAACATTGATATTATAATCACAGAATATATTATATGTGCTAATACTCTTACACGATAGGTTATAATTGCTGTATATTACGTGATAACAACAAAATGATAACGCATTTAAGATTTTTAATTTCTTACTGATTTTGAGGACCCCTAGGAAAAAGGTTGCTAACATATTGGCCAGCGGCCACTTTTCATTCACCCGACTATCAAAAATTATACCGTACACAGCGAGTTTAACGGCGATTCGGCGGAGTGTTCGCGGAACGAGTAGCGCGAGCCAGTGAATCAGAATCAATGTTATTCTTCGGTCGGTTTTCGAAAATCGATTTTTATTTAAAAATTGTATTTTAAAAACTATTATAAGACTAAAAACGGCCAAAATAGAAACGAGTTGATTTCAAAAAAAAAAAACCTATTACAGTTACATTGGCGGTGAAAAGAAAAAAAAGGAATACGACGGGTGAGAAGTTTTCGGTCGGATAAAAGGAATACGTATCCTCTCGGGCCGATTTCGTTTTCAAAGAATTAGCGGAAGAAGACGTTGAAAAGAGTGTCCGAATCATCGCGATTTTCAACTAAAGACTAACCCACTCTACACTGTAATAATATATATATATATATACTCGGCCTAGTGAATATAGAATCCGTTTTTATTGTTTATATATACTCGAATGAAACGTTTACTGAATCTCTCGTACTGTAGCTTTTAATGTAGCTAATCACGCGATTCAAGTCAAAACTAATCGCTCGGGACCGAGTTAAACGCGAAAAAAACACTTAATAATAATATCAGTTTTAGTCCGTTTACATTTTTCGGTACAAGACCACCGCCTGAATAAACACATAAATAAATATCACTGTTGTCGTGTGTCTTAACTGTACAGACATGAGACATAAAAAAAACACATTCGAAAAAAAACAATAATAAATTAATTCAGTTTTATTGAAAGCGTAAAAAAAAAAAACAATTGAGTTTGGTTATCAAACAGTCGAACGCTGCTGACGCACTCTCCCTTTCATCATAGGCCGTTGCGCTTTACTTTTATGTTTTACTTATTTTTCTTGTCTCGGCTGCTTCGTATTGACCTATTTTAAATTTTCAGACGTACGCTATTTAAAAATTATAAAAAAATATTTAACGATACCGAATTCCGGTATTTTAAATTATTTTATCCACACAATTATGATTATTTTTTTATAATCGTATACGACAACGAAATTATAATAATATTATATATAACACTTTTTTTTTTTACGTTGTTTTATTGACAGTCGCCTGGATAAAATTTTTAAAAAAAAAACCTACAAATTCCGTTCCGTTAAAATATAGTATAACGGTGGTGCCGTAGTCGTTTAAAAGCCCCCCTCGAAACGATTAATGGCGCACAATTTTAAACGAGTAATTTATTTTATTTCCACGTGTCACGTATTTTTTGTTTTTTTTTGGGGGTGGTTTAGTGAAACTATATACGCGGTTATAGTAATATATACGCAACGAAGACGATGATGAATATTTGTTTCGATCGTTACGAGGCGACTGGATAATATTTATAATTATACCGCGCGCGTATATAAGAGAAAAGCGAAACGTCATCGTCTCGTCGTCACGATGCAAAAAAAAAAACAGATTTTTATTTTTTTTCATTTTTATCTATTCATATAACGACACCTAAACGCGCGCGATTAACGATGTGAATATTATCTCCGCGCTTAACGGTAATAATATTGTAGCACAGAAATTAGCGAGGAACGGGTTTACGTGTACTGCACGTTTCTGTTCGTTTAAGATAATAGAATAATGTCTATACGAATTAAAAACCATCCGCATTATAAAATTAACGGCAATTTTTTTTTTTTTTTAATAATTGATTTTAACGCGTTTTTCACGATTTTTTTAATACTCGCACGGAGTTTTTTTCACCTCGCGTATTTCACGAACTAAACTTTATGTACGTACATTTTTCGGTTTTTGTTTCGATTGCACATATAAATCCGTTAATTTTACACGTTATTTTTCTTGACGTTCGTCACACGTGTAAAAAAATATAATATTGCGTTTTTCAAACGTTTCCAAGCAGGCACATCTACCCCGGCGAATAAATCGATAATATATTTTATTCGTAAACTCGAGTACACGTGCTACATACCTACGTGATACGTACGAGTACTACACGTTATAGAATATTATGTAAACTCAATAAACGTTAGTGTTTCGAAATTCCGTGTACACAAACGGCTATGTAGTTTTTTTTTTTTTGCACTACTGTGAAGAGGTGTAATTTCGATAACGGTATTATTTTGTTTCGAGTGTGTGCTGCAGTTCACATACATATTGTATGCGCGTATATCCAGTAAATATTTGTGAACGCGCGAGTATTATAAAAAAAAACGATCCCCTTTCCTTAAGGATATGTACTCGTAAATGGATATGAACACTACACGACGGTTCGGATCGAGACGATATTACACGTACCCTTATAGGCGAATAAGGCGATTTTTTTTTTCTTATCTCGGAAATTATAAATTGCGTTTGGTTTTGCAGAAGATTCGAGAGAAATACAATAAAGAAAACGGAAGACGGCGACCATTGGTAACAGCGAAAAGTCACCGAGTTACTGAAAAACAGCGTCGAATTAATTGAAACGGACGGGCTTGTGTTTGAATGAGTAGATGAGTTCGAGTACTATTAACGATGACGATGAATGGAACGTTGAAATATTAAAGAGCGCATACATAAAGGGCTATTAGGTATTGTGAACGTTACTGAAATCCGAATTATTTGCAAGAAGAACGAATTAGTAAAACTTAATGGTATAGGACTGTATGCAGACCGACGCTAACGTAACGATGCGAAGTGTGGACGACGAGAAGACAACATTTTCTGACGTTGAAAATAAAATATTCAGAGAGATCTGTGGATTCTGGTGTGCTGCAGGCGTAGAAGAACAGAAGCGGAGATTCGAGAATGTACGCAGACTCCGAACGTACAACCGACTATACGTAGACGGACAACGATTACTGCAATGGTTCGAACACGATGAGCGAAGAGACGACGTCAGTGGCCGTGAGAGTAGCCATAGAACATATCGGCTTGTTGGAAATAGCGACCGAGAGGTAAACCAAGGAAACGATGGTATGACTGAATAAATCAGGACTATTAATAGGATGTCAGACGTGAAAGACTGGAGGGAAACTGCAGTCCGGAACCAGGAAAGACAAAGACTTTTGAAGAGTCATGAAATAAGTAGAAGAAGAAGAAGAAGAAGAAATTAGAAATAATTTTTGTGGAAATTGATTTTTTCAGAAAACTTTTTTTTCACATTCCATTTCATGTAGTTTTTTTTTATATAATTTTAAAAACCTATCCCCCGTTGGCTATGACTTCTTCTTGATCGTTGTTCGATTCCGAACGTCGTGACTTTCGTGCAAGTATACTATATTATTCCGATTGGAAACATTTCTCGAGAACTCTGTATTCTCCGCGTTCCGGATGCTTTCTGACCTTGAACTTTGTGTGAGGGTTTTAGTTTGGACTATGTATCGAATAGGGGCCTGCCTCTGCTCCTCTTTCCTCCAACTTTTCCTTGAATGATATCTTTTTCAATACCGTTTCTTCTTATAATGTGATAAAAAAAAAAAAAATTAAGTATTTGGCTCTGAACTGTGATCGAGTTGAAGCGATCTTGGGCTTGTATTTTAAGCTCCTGATATATTAGTTCTACGGTCGGTCCGTGGAATTCGTAGCACTATTCTATATATGCAGTCATTTCGAATGCTTCTATTTTTCTATAACTACATCTCGATTATTTTTAAATGACAACGAACGATTTTAATTAGAAATTACTAAGGAGTGTATGTATTTTTTCTGAGGTTGATGAACTTGTATTTTTAAAAACCTGACGAATATTTTCCGAACTATTAGTCGCCTGCAAGTGCGAGACACTGCAGTGTAAAGTGGCCGCTACTGCGTGTAACAATAGATATCGAAAAGTAAGACCCGCAGTAGTCGATTGTCCTCTGTAATCAACAGGTGTAGCGATAGTTGTAATGATTGTGCGAGTTCCGTTGGATTACGGGGGAACTTCACGTTTTCAAATAAAACATATTGATTAATTTTCGGAGTTTTTTTTTTTGATATCATACGGAAACTAAATCGGCAATAAGAATATAATTTCGAAAATAATCAAACGAAAATTGAATGAAAATCTCAATTTGTTCGTAGAACGTCGACGGCAGCAATCGTCGGCTCGTAATAGATTAACAAAAAAAAACCGTCGAAATAATTTAGTACAACTGCAAAAGCAGAAAGAAAAAAAGTGAAATATAAAAACAAAACGAACGGCAAAAAAAAAAAAAAAACACGAGAAGTTGCTCCCGCGTAGGTAAAGCGAATTTATCCCGTGCCGCCGACGGCTCGTTCACCTCGCGGCCGCGTCGGTTTCACGGGGCGGGGACGGGCCGAGCGAAAGCTTTGGCGCGCCGAGATTACTTAAAAAATTAATTAAAAATTGACGTTTTCATTAACGTTCGCGGCGGTCGGCGCTCGGCTACGGCCGGCGGCGGGGCGAAAGCCGATGGAGGGGGAGGAGGAGGGCGCGCACGCGCTCTATCGCGCGCGCGTTGCCGGCGTAGGCCCGCAGACGCCGGGGCGGGAGAGAAAGTTCGTCGAGGGACGGCGGCGGCACCCAGTCGGATCGATTGCCAGTCCTGCGGCACCACACCGCATCGTCCCTGCAACCCCCCACGGTAGTGCACTACACCTACGTAGTGTACGCGTGTGTATACACAATAAATGGAATACAAAAAAAAAAACGGTACTTTACAACGCGGTCGCACCGTGCCTAAACGGCCCACCACCAGAGGGCCTGCGGAAAATGGGCGCTCGAGCGAAAAAAAAAAGAAACGACGCCGAATAATCCTTTTTTCCGTGTGTACGACTGGAAGGAGTGCTCCGATCATTACGCACTGCTGCAGGAACCCGGTTTTCCGTTTGGCGAATTTCGCCCAGGGTTTTTCGATTTTTCTCGAGACAATATTTTGAAGGCGACCAACCCCCCCACTCCCAAGAAAAAAACTATCAACAAAATTTGTGTTAAAAAACGGCATAAACGCGATTTCGTTGAAAACAATATTGCGTCTTTGCAATTATATGTATTCGTGGAAAATTTCCAAAAAAAAAATTTCTTTTTTCGATTTCCGCGGCCGATTTATAGCGATTATTACACGTTGAACTATGAAAATTCGGAAATTTTCGGTTTCAAGGGCCTGACAATTGTATACGACCATAGTTCATACGTTATTTTAGTATTCATTGACTATTACTGCATATAAAATTAAATACGTTCGAACTTTAAAATTTTTAATTTTCGATTAACCAAAAAAAAAATTGTATTTTTAAAAGCGTTTTTATTATATAAATTTATTAAATATATTAAAAATGGGCGCCTTTAAATTTAAACGTTTTATGACAAACGAATTTTCGATTATTATATGTGCTGACGCACGTATACTTTATACATTTTTTTTCCGCTTTATATATTTTGGTCACACATAATCCATTACGACGTTACTATTTAACTAACATATTTGGTCGGTGTTAATATAGGTACTATATACGAATGGCAGGTTCCAGACGTAGAATTCATATGAAATTCGTCGTTAAACTGAAAATCGATAAACAGTTTGTTCGAAACAAAGTATTTCGATCGGTGCCCGGGGGGCGGGAGGCGTACGAAATACGGACCCGTTATGTACCGTATATATTATACACTTGTACACTGTCTTCTATAGAATAAAAAAAAAACGAGCAGAAAAAAATTCTCTAATGACTATAGGTGTTCTATATAGAATCTCGAGCGTACAGAAATACAGTGTATAAAATCGCGCATTATTATAATACGTGTGTATTTGAAAACATTTTATTTTTCGCTCTTTTCACAGTGTTTGTCACGTGTATAAAATTATACTTTACACCTAACGCGTATAGGCGTTTTCTGTACGTGCAGAAATCCCGTGAGAATTTCACAGGCACAATTTAATCATTACAATCGCGTAGCGGATCTCGCAATAAAACGCGTATTTACAGAATACACGGATTGACATCACGAAATTCATCAACATTCCCTATATTGCACGTATTAGACGCGACGCTATATAGGACCGAACACAGACACCATCGATCAGATCTTGCAGGAACGCTTAAAATCAAACGCGTATATAATTCAAATTAGAATTAATCGAAATGTAAAATTGTAATAAAACTGGATGTCCTACGAACAACGGCCGTTGTTGTCGACGTCAATATTAAGAACGACAAAAAAAATATTCGTATAGTGCTCTTCCTGTAAAATCAATTTTCAATTCGAATCCGTTATTAATCAAACCGCAAAAAAAAAACGTAAGCAATTCAATTCTATTTATTTTTGATTTACTCCACCACGCACGCGTATCCTTTCAGATTCTGAGCGGAGCGAGGAACGTATTGGTTTTACAATGCTGTGTTTTTATGTCTCTACCCAAAAATTCTACCAGGAGGAGTGCTCCGATCTTCGCAGTCACAGTTTGCGCATCTAGTCGGTACTTTAGAGTGGTCACTTTTAGATTTTCTCAAAAGCGCCTGTAAAAAAAAAATAAAAATTCGCAAATACTACCGAAAAATGACATAAAAACTGGATTTCGTCGAAATCCGTTATGGTTATTTCTTAGTAATTTCGAAACTAATTACGTATAGAAACTTGAAACGCTCATCAAACGTGTAACTTTATATTATATTAAAGAAAAAATAATAACTTCAAAAAAATTTCTTTTAATTTTGGGCTATTTATAGCAGTTGTAGATTTCAACACTTAACGATTTGTAACAATGTTTAGACGTTTGTTACATCAACTATATATTCAAAAAAAAAATTCTCGAAAATCGTCAAGTCACAATTTCTTTTTATAACCTTTTGAAATTTTTCTGACAACGTGTGTATATTACATCCCGAAGCTCCGCTCAGAATCGTTTTATCTAACGCATTCACTTATCGGTGCTTTCAGTAGTTTACAGTATAATAACGAAACTCTAAAATCCTTATATATTCACTTAACCGTTATCCACAACACCCCGCGCGCGCGCGTATCCTTTATTTCGGAGTAGTGGAATTGCGCCCAAAAAAAAAAAAACGGCGCAGTCATAGTACACTACGTAAATTGCGTCCCGGGATATTCTGTTCAGCTTGTACATTATTTTATTAATTTTTTTTTTTTTTTTTTTATTGACGTATAATTAATAATTTTTTTTTCATCAATACAGAATTATTAACAGTAAATTCGATTTTTATATATTTATTTCCACATATTTTTAAGCGTTTTTTTTTTTATGATAAATTATAAAACGTACGTTTTACGTTTTATATATTACGCGCGTATATACACTATATTTGGAAAACGTGGATATTTTATACACCAAAAATAATAATTGACAACAAACCCGGGAGCCGGGACGCGGATTTACGCGCTTATACGAAAACGTGTCCGCGGGACGCGGATTTACACAAAAACTTAAAAACGGGACGGCAATTTACGGCGACCCATTTATTTTGTTTATTCGATTTTTCGACGGTAACAAACCCCCCGTTTCGCCACTCGTTATATTATTATTATTATTATTACACGTATATATATATATATATACACATAAGCGTCGGAATAAACGCATTTTACGCGCAGGATAAGGATGTGTACTGGTGCAGGAGCAGGAGGAGAAGGACGACCAGGCGTATATTATAATATTATGCGCGCGCTGGGAGAAAACACGGCCGTGGCGGGGGGGGGGGTTCGGCGGGGCGAGTTTTGTCTCTCGAAATTGTTTTTGTTTTTACAGCTGACTGGCACGAGGCGCGGACCGCGGCGCGGCGAGAGGTATACGAGCGCGCGGGTGTGTGTGTGTGTGTAAAAGGATGTGCGCGCCGCCCACAGAGTCGGCGGTAAGACGGTATTGTTTCGCGGTTGGTCGGTCGAATCTTGTGTTTTAAAAACGCTGCCGCCGCCGCCGCCGCCACCGCCTCTTCCTCCGCACACCGTACGGACGCCGCCGCGCCGTACAGGAACGCATGCGTTTTGGTTCGGCGGCGGTCGCCGTTTCGTTTTTTGTTTCCGACGCGCATCACGAGAAGGTAAAATAATTGTTCGCCTGGCCACGGCGATATTTCGTTGACAACGAAAACATTTTTTTTTTTTTTTTTATCTATAAATCGCCAGCGTTTTCTTCTATATACACCAGTACCTCTTCCATGTTCTACGCGGCCTTTGTAGATTTCCTCATTCTCTCCCCCCTCTCGTGTAAAGTGGTAAAAAAATCGATCTACTGTTTTTTTTTTTTGTACGGTTATAATAATGGATTTACATTGGATAAAAGTCGTGACGGCAAAAACGCGTTGATTCACACAGGCCACGTGTCCATGTCGTGATTACTGATACGGTAAAACTAAAAATCATGAACTCTAATCTGGCGACAAACTAGTTTTGTCTTATCTACATATTAGTACGTAACCGCAGCACTCTTGAAAATCGTCAGAACCCACTGCCCCGCCGCCGTGTACTTTATATACATTTAGCCGTTAAAATACGGTTAAACGCTCTATAATATTTAATAAACGCAAGATTTTTTACTTCGTGATGACTGCGCTCGCGCCTCCCCGGCAATGTGTCGGGAAACACTGGTCTCTATATATACAAATAATCGCTTTATATTATGGATACTGCGCGTAATAACGTTTTTGCGATAACAATAGTTCCAGTCGAATCTGTTGGGTGGCTTGGACTTTACGTTTCCTGCGTTATCGATTATATACGGACAAGGAATATTATCATTTAGTAACTATAAACGTTCTTTCGTGGCGACGAAGAACTTTTTAAAAGGTATGAAAATCAGTTACAAGTTGTTTAAAAAATGTTTTACGTAGTTTTTATACATCAGTTCCTCAGAAAGCTATTATAGATTTTTTAAATTTTTTATTGTAATAATATTGCGTATTAGGTATTAATATATAGTGTTAATATTTTGGATTTATTAAATTAAACGAATATGAAATCGCCTACGATTAACGATTTCATTTGTATACGTAATAAAAAAAAATGTCGGTCCGGCGTCGACTCGTCGAAATAAATTGGGGGGCGTGGATCGAAAAGGGTTGCGCACCACTGGTCTAGTTGGTTGCATTCGGTGAGGTCGTTTTTCGATTTTCTCAAAAGCGCCTGAAAATATGACTGGAAAACTGTCGAAAAATTACGTTTAAAAAACGCGATTACGTCGAAATCGATTGTCGCGTTATTATTTATTCTTATAATTTCGAAACTGTAATGCTGGTTTGATAAACACCAACGGATTATTATTGTATATTTCCCATAAACAGGAAAATCGTCACAGTGATCGTCTGTTTAACGCGTTCATTTCCTAACCTGATCTTATCATCAGCATACATATTATATTAGCTTACAATTTTGCAGACGTGTGTATTTTGTTATTCTATTCATTTCTCTCAATAACCTCTTATAATTTCTTTCAGTTTCGCGGGTGTCCGTTATTCACCGTGTACGTATATTAAAATGATTTTTTTTCACGCGTATAATCAAATTGGAAATTCAACTAAAAAAAAAAGGAGTTTTTCAAAAAAAAATAAAAAATTTATATTACTAAAATACATAATATATATATACGAGTATGTAGTACATTTTTATAGTTTTTATGACCTTTCGTATAACATATTAATTTATATAAAATTATTACAAGAATATAAAAAAAATACGTATTTATATCCCAAGTATTTTTTTTTATATTCTTGAAATAATTAAATTTAATAATAATAATTGGAAAAGAAAAACGTGTCGCCGTTTTGTTTATATGTGTGCGACCAACGTATTCGCCACGAAAACAATATTATTATATTGTATGCAATAGGTGCAATAACACCGTAGACGATTAACAGTTTTTTTCTATTGGAGCATTTAAAAGGCTCGAGTTCTTGACTTAAAAAAACCCCCCTTAAAACGTTTGGTTCGCGTGATTCACACAATGGCTGCAGCCGTTAATTGTCTAAATAAATGCAGTAAATCTAAGAAGAAAAAAAAACGCGAGAAAATACGATTGTTGTAAAATTCGAATTTATCGATACCGCGCACACCGCACACTTAATATAAGTGCACATTTGTCTCGATTAAAAGAAAAGAAAACGTTTAATAAAAAATAAATAAATCGTTCCCGTTAAATTAGCCGATTAAATAAATCGAGGAAATTTTAAAAGAATCGCAGACGAACAATATCGTCGTCGTATATCATATATAATAATCAGTCGTTAAGATAAATATTAAAATTAATAATTTCGTATTATATAACCGAACAAATTTATATATATATCTTAAAAAAGTTCGATAGACAAATACTCGATCTATCACACAATATTGTATATTGACTACTCCTATCACACAATATTGTATATTGTAATGTTTTCTTTAGAATATAATCGTATTAAAATTTTTATGATTTAACGGCGTCGTACGCGTTTTGTATAATTGAGAATTCGAATAGTTTAATAAACACTGCAGCGTGGCACATTGCGATATTGTAATGGGGTAGTACGCGTCTATAAGTACCAATATATAATTTCTAGTTTATCAAAAATAATACGGCCTCGATACAAATTGAAAAAGGTTTTGATTATTATTGATTATAATATTATATAGCTCAACTCCGCGAGAAACTTTTTGAATTTAAAAACGCGTAAAAAGAAGAAAAAAAAACTCGGAAAAAGTCAATTTTTTTTTTTGAAGTTTCATAAATTAATTAATTTTTCGTCGAATAATCCGATATAGTTTTTTTGGTATAACGTAAAAACCTTACCCGCCGAGTATATCGAACTAATTTAAATTTAATTAGATTTATTTTTATGCAAATGCGTTTTAATTAAAAAAAAAAAAAAAATGTTTAGGCGATGCGTATTCGGGCGGGGCGGGAGAGAAATGAAAAATAACGATGGAAAGGGGCGGCGAGGGTAGCGAGAATAAAAGTGACGGTGGGGGGTGTGCTGGAAGGGATTTTCTGTGGAGTACTGAAAAGAAATAACTATATACTATATACATAATGCGCGGTGTATACCTGTACACGTTTTTCTTGCAAGGGAACAAGTTTAAAGCCGTACAAAAATAATATATAACGATGTGAAAACAGCGAAATCTTCAATTTTTTTTTTTTATTTCGCCGTGGTACTTATAATAATTATTACGCGTAATACACTTGAAAACAAGCGGAAGTACAATATATTCTGGTATTATTATTTGCATTAGACATATTCGCGACTTATTAAGTATAGACAAATATTGATAAAATCAAACAAATAAATCAATAAGACAAGATAAATAGACAAGTAATAAAATATAGGTAAACAGGTAATAGTAGGATGTAATTTCAAAATTAAACGAGTAATAAAATATAGGTAAATAGGTAACGCAGTAGTTATAATAATAATTATAATAACATCAATGCTAATAATAATAGAAATCATAGACGTATAACGAGTTCTTCGAGCCGTTTTACTGCGGCTGGTCCGGTATATTCTGGTTAAATTGAGTAGGAAAAAATAAAATTTATATTTTTTTTTTAAAAAATATTTAATGGATTTTTCGTCAATAGAAACGGCCGGTTTTTTTTTCGCAGTGTTCTTTTCGATACACTCCAATTTGGTACACACTAACGCGCGTACACATCGGCCAGAAAAAATATTTATCCCGTTTTCTATGACATATATTATATTTCCTTTATAAATATTAGGTACACTCGCTATAGGCGAATCGCCGGACATAAAGATCATATAATCCTTTTCAATACAATTTCGTTGTTTATTTACAAAATTTTTTTTTATTTCAATTTAATTCGCGTATTAGAACCGCGAACAGTTTTAAACTTGTGTTTAAATTACTGGGCGCGCGTTAGGCGCATTCATTTAATAATTTAAAACGCGGTATATACGCACGAGACGCGTTAATCTAATATCCGCTCGAGCATTTGTTGTTTTACGAATCGCAATGGCAAAGGCGAATCTGACAAAATGTGGACCACAGCTTGTAACGCGCGAATTTAAGGAACTGCGATATTCACGTATTATTATTATATTATAATAACATAATGTGCATAAAACGTATTTATTTATTTTGGCTTATTACATAACACGTGTCATCGAGTCCAATTAAATACTGTAATTTTACTTTTTTTAGACACAAATACTTTCGTTGATAATTTTAATAATATAATTAATGAATATTCAAAAAAAAAATATATATATATATAGTCCGGAATATGTTTTTCATAATTTATCCTCTCAGAGAAATATTTCTATATGACATATATATTTATTTATATATATATATATATATATATATACCTTTATATATTTATATATTGAATATGTTTTGTAATTGATTTGAAAAATTAAAATTAAATTATTTTTAAATAACATTTTATTTCGTTAAAAACATGATTAAGTGACGTTTTTTTTATATTGCATGTACTCATTTTGTTTTATATTTTCCCTGACAATTCTCGATTTCACGACCCCGGACTCTCCTTAGCAATGGAATAAGATAATAACCAGGGATTTTCATAACCATTCGCCATAATATAATTAGTATTCTATTCTTCTAATTTAATTATTTATTACACTATTACTTTTCCTATTTTTTTCGATTCTTTGGTTATTGCAACACAGAGTGAGCCAGTAAAGCGGGACAATAACTCTTACACGGATGTTAGATTATGTATTGTCGTGTGTTTTATCGTTAAAAACTAAAACTAAAGTACCATTTTTACTAAAATTTAAAAAAAAAAAAATAAGTATACCGATATTTGAAAAAAAAAAATTCAGTAAACGGTAACAGTCCCCACACGACAATTCTGGTTTTTATATAACTCGGCAATTGTACACTTTATTTTTTTGGTGACCACACAAGAAAATATAGCGTACCGACGAGTCGGGCGATCTCTGAGGCCGTATAAAAAAATATTTTCACAAAATTCATTACACAATTTATTTATGAAAATTTATCGAGCCCAAAAACTTCGCCACAACAAACACGACTGACAAAATATACGTGCTTAATACATATCGTAAGAAATCGATAACGCACGCGATATAAGCGAAAATACGATATAAAAAAAAAAAAATTTCATTGTTACCTAATAAATATATTATAATAATATATGAGTCGACCCGTTGAAAAAGGTCGCGTGTCCGTACAAATAAAGTTTTACAAAAATATCGAACAACCGACGTTTCCTTTTAATACTTTGTAGATGGCTCAATAACGAACCTTTTTTTTTTTTCCATAAATTCACAAATAGAATGTAAAACGGTTTTCTTTTGACTACAGAAATCGTGGACCTAGACATATATTTTGTGATTTGATAATCGCTTTTGAAACGTGGAAATCTAAATTTTCGACTTTAGGTAAATCGTATTATAAAACATTAACGCGATTTTTAAACTCGATACAAATTACGCTTAGATGTGTATCGTTTCGCAGCTCTCGTAGAATAATAAAATAACTGAACGTTTTTTTTATACTCTGTATATAAGCCGAAGAAAACTAATGAAAAAAACCCTAAAACGTCGTACGAAAATATTTCACAAAGCGCAAAAACCGCAGCAATAAGTAAATATTTAAATAACTGTTAAAGTTTCACGAGTATACGCGCATGTTAATATGAAAATCATGTTTATATAACAGAAAAAAATGCCGAATTTATCGGATCACTCGGCCAGATGACGTGCGAAAAATTCCATACAAGCCGAAGACGTAGAGTGTAAAAAAAAGTTCGATTTATATTAATACGCGAAGTCGTTATTATCAAGTTTCTCGCCGAATAAAACCGATATTGTTGTGTGTAAACGGTTGTAAAAAAAAAAACGTTTCACGCGTTAAACGCGTAGGTGTACATATATATACGCGTTATAAGCATTCAGATTTCTACGGCTTACGATAAAAATAACGTTTATTTGACGTGTACGGAAAATTGTTTTTTTTTTACTCCTTTTCTCCGGTGATTTCGAATCGCTCACAAAGGCGGCGCGCACCAGACAGAAATGGTTTTTTCACATTATATGCGCGAAAAAATAAACGATTTCTGGAAACGGTAATTTCGAATGCGCGACGAAAAATACACAGTCGGTACGAAAAAAAGCTATTTTCGAATAACATTTGTAAAAAAAATACTTTTTCCCACAAAAAATATTAATTTAAAACGGCGTACATTATAATATGGGCGAAAAAAAACGCGTACGGGTATAAAAAGCCGTATAAATAATAACACGTTAGTATTTCTCTTATAAAAAAAAAACCAGAGTATTTTTATATGGAATATCGAACGTATATATATATATATATTATGTAAAAATATAATGTTTTCTTCTCGGATTTTCTTAAAAATAAATATGAAATAATATATTATAAACTCGTATAGAAATTCGTTAAGTATTCGTGTGTGCGCGCGGTTTTCTCCGAGCGAGTACCACAATCGAATACAATCCACACACACACTCCGCGGAGAAATACTACCGCGAATATAAGAAATTATTATTATTATATTTTTTTTCCAATCATTCGGATAAATAACTTGTATATTTCGCGCCGGTGGAGGTCGGCGAGGGATTTATACGAGTTTATAAATTCGTTTTTAAAAATCCATTTTTTTTTTGATTCGTCGCGGTATTTCGTTTATTTTTATATCGTTTACGTTAGTACGCTTCGTCGTAATACGTCATACAGGACACTGGAAATGCGTAGTAGGACGGTATAACGCACACCGATGAATCGGCAGCTGGCAGAATCGTCTTTTGCAGCGAACGGGGACGAGCAAACGCGTAGTGTGTATTAATTAAAACGTGATTTCAGGAAAAGGTCAATTAATTCGTATGTTATAATAATTGACGACGGGGTCGGCCGCAATATGAGAGTACATTCTGTCGCCGAACCCGATTATATGTACTTACGTTTTCCCGTCGTAATTTATATACAAGCGAGATTATTTTAGTTTTTTTTTTTTATATATATTTTTTATTTCGAACGAATACGACCGTTTCGGATACGCACGCGTGCGACGAAATCTTATTTGAATCGATGATTGCAAAAACGTCATGAGTCAATTATTTAAAACTTTTGGATAGGAACTTTTGGAACGACACGATTCGTTGACTAAAGACGTTTACGCTCTCAACCAGATTTTTTGCTTGTAATTTTATAGATAAAAAAAACAATATAACTTACGACATTTTTACACTCAACGGATAGAAACGCGCATGACTAGTATACGTTTTTACTAATATCTCAATTTCATAAAATATTTGACTCGAGACGTTTCTGCAATCATCGATTCGTTTATATATAATATACATTACCGATATTATCGATTTTACGTCGCGTATCGGCGCCGAAGTCCCGAATTCGTTTTTCCGCTATAGTCCGTTCCAAATAAGAATGTGTTTACGACCGGCCTGTTTTCGTCCCTTCCGCGCAGTGATCGCTTGACTTCAACTGCGGTAATAGAAATCACGTAATTTCGTTCTCGGGTCGCTCGGGTCCGACGTAGGCTGAATATAAAGACGGGGAAATGGGATTCAAATCGCAAACCAGCTGTATATATTCTTATTTGGAATGGACCTTATCACGTATTCCGGTGCACAATCGACGGGCGGACGGATTGGTGTTTGATTTTTGGTACATGTATACTTGTCATATATTAATATTTTTACTTCGGCGTCATTTTTTAATGACCGCTGCTTTGAGAAACGCGTTAATTATTAGCAGGGCTCTTGGAATTTCGTATACTTTTTTTTCTCAACGATTCTGACACGAAACGCTTTCCAAAATATACAAATTCGTTATTAAGTACACACTGTTTTAGGAACGAACTTTAAAAAAATTTTTTTATGATGTTTTTTTTACGTTTTTCGGCATTTTTGACGTTTTAGTCGTCCAACTATTCAAGTGCCTTTAAAAAAACGTTCACAATCTAAAGTCTAAGTAATATTCTTATTATGGCGCGTAAATATTTCTTCATTATTATTATTTTAAATCGTGCAGTATTATATTTTACGGAAACGTACATTGTTTTAAAAACAAATTGAACCCGGTTTGAATCGAAACGAGTTAGAAGCTGAAATTCGTTTACTAAACGATCCAGCGACTCAATACCGGGGAAAAAGATTTGAGGTTAATAACAATTTCGGTGTGGAGACCGGAAGGATTCGTTTAATTGTAAATTCGAGTTTTGTCTCCCCGGCCATGGAGGACACGAAGGACACGCCCGTGTTGCTTTTTTTTTATTTATTTACGCCGATCGAATCCATTACAGTATTCATTTTTACGACTCAATATTTTCGCTTGTGTAAATGCTGAAATGTATTAACGTTACTATTATTGTATGATAATATACGATAACGATTTTTAGCGGTGGTGGCCGTGAGCAATCTCCCGGGAGTGTAGTGAATTATGCAGCATTTTTAATTATATAAATATATTTTAGTGTTTACATAACATAGTTGCAGTACCGGCGCTTGGTTTTGCGGGGCCCGGGGCAAATCATATTGGAAGGGGCCCCAATTTACAAAATACTGAGTAAGAACATTACACATTTCTGAAGTTAAATTTTTTTAACATGACTTTAAAAAAAAGTAATAACAGTATAATATTATGTACTAGAGGTCTATAAGTACCTAATACTTACTACTTGCAAGGAAATTTTGATATAAAAAAAAACCCACTTTTTAAACAAATGATTTGTTATAAGAACTTCAGGGACAGAACCTTGTCACCGAAATGTATGTAAAAGATAAAAGTAATTTCTTTATCCCTACTTATACTAAGATTTTTCAAACATTATGGGTAATATAACATAATCTATTTCAAATATTATATTCTTTATAATTATGAATTATTATTTACAATTTGTATCGCATAAACTATTATTAGTAACTCTAAACTTGTAATTCACGACTTCAAAAGAGGCTTTTAAAATATATTGTTTCATTATAACATAATTATTTATAGCGGGCGCGGGGCCCTGAAAGTGCGGGGCCCGGGGCGCGTGCCCCGCTCGCCCCGCCCTTGCGCCGGCCCTGCATAGTTGATACGGTTTTACGTTTTTTCTATACTCCTTTGCGATTTTAATGAAAAAAAAATGCTCCGAACACGAGCGATTTTCAAAATATTATTCCTCGTCACCTGAACCCGTGTGCAACAAATTCTCGTGGAGTATAACAAAAAAAAAAAATCAAAATCGCGCTCCGATGTATATACTGTACAAAAAATTTAACGTTTGGAATTCATTCAATTAAGCGTATATCAATCGCGATCTCGACCGGTATAGCAATACGCAGTAAACGTTTATCGAATCTATTTCCGAAATTATCATCGAAATTCGACGGGACTCGTCGGACTCGTCGACGCGTTTTAAAATAAAGTGTAAAAAAATCGTATGTTTTGTACGCGTCGTGCAGAAATGGAAATTGAATTGGAAAAATAAAGTACCAAGCGTGGTCGTTAACGAGAGGAAAGTTAAAATCCAGTTAAAGGGTCCAGTCACTATTGTCTGTTTATTTCTTTTAAACTCAGCGCGTGTTAACGCGCTTTCAAGTCGATTGCTTTGCAAGAAAGAATCGAAATTAATTTGAATTTGCGCAACGATATAATATAGATACCGTTTTTATAATATAGCGTTTTATTATACATAAATCGTGTATCCAGCGGTTTTGTGGTAGACTGTAATAATATATAAAAAATATACATTTACTAAATAATCGTATGAAAATTTTAGTAGCTTAAACTAAACCTTAAATAAACATATTTTTTTTTAGAAAAATAAATTCTAAAAAAATATACACGTTCTTACGTACCTACCTATTAAAAAACATATATGACTTATAGCAAAATAATTTATTTTAAATTGATTCATTCCTTATATCTTTTAGACTCTTTTTCGGGGAGTAATTTAATGGCATATTCCAACTTTATTATCTTTAATAATGTGCAATATATTCAATAAGGCGATCTTCAATTAAAGTTGACGATTTGATATTTTTTTATCTATATAATAATCGTTAATTCTTATTAAAGAACTCACGAATTTTTCTATTGCACTTACCGTACTATAAGATAGAGTGAAACATATGTATTTTACACAAAAGTCTCGTTTATTTTAATCCGTCTCCTAGTTCAGTCCGCATCAGTCATACACTTCACCGTTGAAGTATGAATCGATGAAACTATTATAATATCCTTTTTCAATTCGTTAATCGTGAACAATTCATATATTGTCATTAAGATTTTCACACGTAAACCTCGACTACTTATATTTATTGTCGGTCGAATTAAACGGACGGCGTATTGTTTTAAAATACTCTATTCGAATTGTTAACCCATATCATTACAATCCTACGATGAAAGTGTAAAACCCCAAACAGTATTTTTTTTTTGAAAATCCCAAACTAAATGTTATTTAAATCGGCTCGATAGTTTATTCAAGTCCGTTCTTCGTTGCCCGTACGCGAACAGACGATGAGTTCGGTGCAATCTTTCGTGCGATACGCAGTCACCGTCGCTTGGTTGTAGTCGTGTAAACGCGGACAAATTCGAATTGGACTCTGTAAACCTTCTTCATCTTCTCAGCTCTCATTAAGATGAATGCCTTCAACGGGTCTCTCCGTCTCTCCCTCTATTATAAGTCGACTCATAGGTGACATTCTGCAGGTCTATTGCTCTCAGATCTTCGGCAATTACATCGGTTTGGGGTCTCCACAGAGATCTTGTTCTGTTTTTCCACCAGTTCGTTTTTTTTCCGGTAATCAGCCATCCGCTCACCGAGTGTGTTCAAACCTAATCGATTATTCCTGATAAACGCTACGTAAAGTTTATTGTACGCATTCTGCAATTTTCTTCTTCTCTCATACGTAACGTGTTTCTCGATTTTTATCTCGACGTTCAATCCCAAAAATACTTAACGCTCCAAATCTCCAATTGGCTATATTGCGGACAGATCAAGTTTTTCCTCGACATTTCAAAGCGCGTGTACGAGGCGCGGGGCGAGAAGAAGAAATCAATTATTATTGTTGCTGTAGAATCGCTGGAATTGCAGGACGCGCGGCGGATGCTGTGCTGCAGCAGGCGAGTGGCGCGCGACAATGTTCTTCCATTACGCGCGCGCGCGTATATATTATGGCGACAAACCGCGACGAATCGTAAACGCCGTTCCCCAGGCTTATATATATATATATATATATATATATAAGGTTCGTTTAATTTGTATACATTTTTTATTATTATTATTATTTTCACTCACTCGGTGTGCAGCGTGCGTGTGTAGCCCGTTCACCGCGAAATGCTTTTAACGGTCGTTCGAGTTTAAACCCCCACCCCCACCCGGCCATTCGTCTCGTGCAGCGAACGGTTAAAAGTAAATTAAGCCGTATACTTTGCGTGCGGGAAAGGGGGCACCACCGCAGACAGTGAAAGAGGTGACAGCGCGCGCGCGCGCGCTACAGTATACGGGACGGAAAGAGAACCGGAGGAGTTGTCGGTCTGCAGTTTTGTAGAGATCGACGAGGCGTGCAGCAGCAGCAGCAGCAGCAGCGCGGAGGGAGAAAATAATATTTTCTCGGGCCAGAAATGTACTAAAATATATATATATAAAAAAAAAGGTTTGTCGAGCGGTTAGCGAACGAGTGAGAGAAAACTCTCTCTCTCTCTCTTTTTTTTTACCAGGCTAATGGGTCGCTAGTACTACTGTAGTGTGTATATAATATATATAGGAGGACTCGGCGGTCGAATGTTTTTGTCGGTTGCCGGGGGAATCGTTGGCGAGCGCTCCACCCCCGGCCACCGTACTTTAACTCTCTCACCACCCCTTTCGTTACCCTCTCTTATCCATGTATCGCGCGCGGTGTACGCCCGCGCCGTGCCCTCGACGTCCCCGCGCGCGGGCACCGTCGTGCGAAAACGCGATTGCCGCGGCGGCGGCGGCGGTGTAAATTTCGGAAATTTCGACCTGGTCGGCGGCGGCGGCGGCGGTTTATTTAATACGTCATACCGACCGCGCGTATTTATTATAGCGACTAGCTGACGGGCGGCGGCGGTACGCGAACCGCTTGGCTAAACAAGCGATATTCCCGACGAACACGTTTTTCACATTAAAATCCCTCTCTCTCTCTATATATATATATACGCGTACCCCTTTCTCGTCTCACGGCGCACAGCCTCTTCCGCTCGCTTACGCCATATATAATCATAATAAATATATACACCGGACACCGCGGTGTATATATCCATCACCCGTCAACGGCGTCGTAATACGTATTTTCGGGTTACTAAGTGAAAAAAAATTTTTTTTTTTTGAAAGTATACGTTTAAACGGGAACGCGAAAACAATTTCACGGTAAAAAAAATCTGAAACATATTTTTATACGAACTTATATATATAAAAAAAAAAAACGGAATAAAACGCGTCTCGGGGTTCTCGCAAATAGTGCGCCGTTATAGCTGGTATTGGAATGCGTGTGAGCTACGCGAAAGCGAGTTTTGGAGAGCAAAAAGAAAACGATATAATAAACGGACTCGAAACGGAATGTTTACAGAGTTTATGTTTTGTTTTAGTCGTTAATTTTTTTCTTAATTCGACGAGATCAAAATGTTTGAGTTATATGCGAGAGGACGGGGGAATCGGTTCGAGGCGCAGAGTATTGCGCGACGATAAAACGCCGGTTTTTAATAATAAGAAGACTTTTCGTTACGATATCAAAACGTATAACGAGTTTGGGAATTATATGCGTATATATTTATATGGTTATTGAAAAAACGACACGCGTTGAGAGAAGCGAGTCCAATAGTTTGTCGTACGGAACAGGAATAGAGGCGAGCAAAAGCGTTTACAGAAGTGACGCGAGGATAACGGGATTTCGACGCGGTGTTGAAAAAGAGATACGAATATTATTTGAATCTACGCTCGTTGTGTATATAATTTTTATTAGTATAAAAGATATTTAAAAAAAAATTAATATTTAAACATATATTTCGGTATAATTACCTGCATGTTTTAAACGGTTTAAACGAATTACCTTTGTAAAGCATTTTAGAGCGAGAAAAAAAATTACGCATAATTTCAGGCGTATCCTTCTAAAAAATATTCTGCACACATCACGCGCATACATTCGTTTAGTCGTTTAAAAAAAAATATATATATATTTTTATGCCATATTTACCATTCGAGCATTTAAAAGGACTTGTCTGCGCGGGATTTGAGTAAAATAAAATTATTTTTGCTCGATTTCTTTTCTCTATACGTAATTGAAATGTATTTTTCACGAATTTCTTATTACAAATTTTTCATTTTCACCGCGCGTTTTAATATACATACTTTATATATATATGTTTTTTTTTAAATTATTTTTATCGCATATAAATCCGTATTCTACATAATATAATATCAGTTGCTATACGCGTATACAATTAATCGATGCCGAATGACTTTCCGGATGTGAAATCTTGTGTGTGTAAACGTTTCCTTCCGCGGTAGGAAAATACGCAATAGGTACATATAATATAGCGTTCGTTATAAAAATCGAATTATTCAACAATACTCGTATGTAGAAACAATTTAGAAACGCGTTAATTAGAATAACGTCGCGTGTGTTGTGAAAAACGAAACCGTATAATATTTGTCGGAGCAAAATATATACCGAATTTCAGGCGTAGAAATACTGTCCTTTAAATTATTGTAAAAATAATTTAAATCTCATCGAATGTTTGACAATATTGCGCTAGCTCGATATGTACGTACAATTATATATAAAAAAAAAAACGGTCTTATACGTTATTGCGCCTACTATTAATATTTTCGCGTTAAATTCGCGTTTAAAGCGACGAGTGTTTGTTATAAAAGTTTTTTTTTTTTTATTTGCTCGTTATAATATCCGATAATGTATTGAAATTAATTCACTGCGGTCGGACGTAGACTTGAACAAATTTGTAGCGAATCGAATTGAAAAAAAAAACAAATTTAAATGACGTTTACGCGACTAATTGTATTTTAAACGTCCTTTCCTGTACTATATATTACATTTATCTATGGCGTAATAAACGGTATTTAAAAAACGGCTTCGATCATCACTTAATAACAAAACCAAAAAAACTGACCAGATATTCGTGTCGTTTCTCCTCTACATATTGTTGTAGGCTGATAAAACTACATTATTAAATTATTACAGAAATCGAAAATATAAACTTATTGAGAATAAGAAAATTGTACTTTTTTTTTTATAACGATAGCTGCTTACGGTAATAATGTATATATTATATACAATTCCGACATAATTTTCTGTGATTAAATAATGTATTATTTTCTTGGAGAAGACATTAATTATTACGTTTGTATACGATATGTTATTTGAATGTTTTTTTTTAATTCTTCTAAAAGATTCGGATACAAAGTTAACGAAACAAGCAAAAAAAAAAAAACGGCCGAGTTTTAATTTGAAAACGTACTTATTTGTCCAGAATAATATAATCGAGTGGCTATTGCTGTGTACAATTCGGTATTTAAATAACAAAATAAATATCTGTCATTTACGATATTTACACGTATAACAATATCGTGTTTTTCTCACAAGTATACAAACAATGTGTTTAATGATTATTTACGTTGAATCCGTAGGGCAATTATTACCGAATTTATTTCACACACACACACAAAAAAAAAGTATTTTAAATAAACGTGCAGCGAAAACCATTTTACTATTCGAATCTGTGCAAACGTACTTTCAATTTTTTACTTTGGGGTTTTAAAATAAAATTTCGTCCCCGTTACAAACGATTTTATACATATAATATCATCGAATTAAAAAAAAAAATGTATATATTTTAATAAATTTAATAAAACAGTAATAAATTACTGGTCGAGTAAAAGAACTCGGTTGTTCTGGCGTATTTAACGGAATTCAGAAGGCGGAAAATTACAATAAAAATTCCAAACGTCTGTTTTTATTAGTGAGCCGAACGAGTACCTGTACTTGAAGTTTTATTGCGTACTCTGTGGGCATTTTATAGCTAAACCATTAAGTTTTCCTCGTTAAAAAAATATTATACAATAATTCAAGAAAAACGAATCAAATTATATCAATACTTCCGACGCGGGATTCATCAAGGAGAAGTCTTTCCATTTTTCTGTAGGTCTTCACGACATATATACTCTTTTGTGAGATCGTAGTGAAATCTTCGTCACAACCGTTTTGTTTGAACAGAAAAATGCGTTTTTCGTCGACATTAAAAAACGCCAATAAATAAATTGATCGATGCGCGATAATATTTTTAATCGGCCGTTCGGTCCTGTGGAAAGGGTCGTTCCCCCGTAAATACGCCACTGACTCGAATCGCATAAATAAAACTATATACAGGAAAACGATATTTTCGTTTCAAAAACACGCGATGATTAATGATGGGAATTTTTTTTTTTATTTCTGTTTTTTTTTTTTTTTAACACTCGAACAAGCGGTTATTTGCGTATATTGTGTAAATATATTTATAAATAATCGTTTTATCGACTGTTTTTATACCCTTCCTCGTTTTATACACCACTATACTCGCGAACCGTACACAATCGGCAATACACTACTAATAACATAACTACAGTAATCCATATAAAGCGTCCACAATAGCCGTTTTACAATGACGACGACGCTATATACATATATACGAATATTGAAGTATTATAATAAGTTACATATTATATGTGTTTCGTGCCGGATTAATTAAACGGGTACGCGCAGCAACGGATCGCGGTTCAGCCTGTGTATAATAAATAATAATAATAATAATGTTTAAATTTATTGTTATTATAACGCGTGTTTAAAGGCGAACGAGTTGAAGAATTCGCGAAAACTGGAATCTTACGAAAAACCGACGGACTCACGACGCCGTATTTATTGCGGCGCGCGCACGTAAAGTAATAATAACAATTTATTATTTTAATAATCGTTATTATTGTTAAATTATTACAAAATAATATCGTATAATGTTTAAATACAACTAGGTTTATCTATTATAAACTGCAGCATCGCGCGGTACATTAACTACCGCATCATAGCTGTCATAGTTTATTCTAATAAATACGCAACCTGCAGCGGACAGATTCCTTGCTACAATCTCGCCTATATACTCGTACATAACAATTATTACACTTTGATTCGCCTTTTGCGTACAATTTGTCTTTAACCAATAAAATATTGCGACCGTTCACGTTCATTATTACCTCAATGCGAGCCATCATCTACGATCCGGTTAGAGTTGAGTTCCTGCAGAGGCAGCCTCTTCTGACCGTCAGAACGTTCTCTATCGTTCTTTTTTTTAATTAAACTCACTCGGTCTGTATTTAAATGTAAATTATTCGTTTGAAAAAAAAAAATTTTTTTTTCCGCCCCGAACGAAATACAATATTTTGCGTAGCGTTTTTGGCTCTCGATGAATTCGGTTTTTGTAAATCGTACTGCGAACACAGTGTGTGTGTGTGCGTGTAAGCGGACTATATGGCGCGAAGAAAAAATAAAAAAAAAAGAAGACGGGAAGACGTTCTGAGACCGAAATAGAAATCAATCGTCACACACGGCCGACTCGCACTCGAGGGGACGTTTGAACGTCAACTCCATATATTGATAATAATATATACGTATATAAGTTTATATACGAATGTGCCAGCGTTTTTGTAGGGGGTTGGAGGTCATTTTCGGGCGAAACATATTTTATTTTATTATTATTTTCTTTTTTTTCTTTTCTTTGACAAATCGATAAGTGCGTGTGCGTGTGTATATATATATATATATATATATATATATATACCGAGCCGCGTGCAGTGTCGTCGTCGGTGGACTGCGGAAAAAAATAAAAATAAAAATCCGTCGACTTTCGCCAAAAAAAAAAAACTCCTCCGGCACATTTACCGAAAAACGATGTGTACACACATACGCGTTTCGTATATATATATATGTGTATTTGTTCGCAGCATTTATTATTCCTCTAAACGATACATAGGGCCGCGTTTAGAGGGACGAAATTTAATGGTCCTGGAAAAAGCGCCCACGGGTCTTGGGAGTATATTTTAAGTCCAAAAAAAGTTTATTGCAGCGGTGTAATCGAAGAACATATAATAATATATGTTTTAATAAAACGTAGAACAAAAAAAAAAATTTATTTTCGAAACAGAATTTAATCATTTCAATGTGTATTTGTATAATTATTATAATAGTCGAACGAGAATTTACAATCCGAGTCTTGACTCTTTGTACAGGTTATGTACCGATTAAAAGAAAAAAAAAATCGCAATATAATATTATAGTAGGTTTTTCTTATTTTCCTGGCTGCAGCTGTGTGCAAACGTCGTTTGTCAAACGAAAAAGCAAAAGTAGATTAATATAAAAAATTGAAAAGGGAGGGAGGGCAGAATTTGTTTGCGCGGGGCGGCTAAATTCTAAATTTACGATATAACGTAAAAAAAAAAAACGGTAAAAGTATTATTATTGTTGACGTCATAGGACGTTGAAGTTCTCGACTGTTCGTTCACAGTTAACGCGTTCGAATAATCGTTTAAAGGCCTTACCACCCGTTATTTTACTCGATACTTGTTTAAATTTGTTAAATTTGGGATTTTAATTTCTTTTAAATGTCAAATATTATATATCTATATCCATTATCCATAGATCATGAATCGCAATCGATGTTAATAGTAGTAATAATAATTATAGCCAATTAAAAAATTTAAAATATTATTGATTACTTTACCGTGAAAACCAATGAGTAATGCATAAAAAGCTCGAAGAAGACAAATGCAGCATAATATTTAAATTTACATTTTATAACGTTTTTCTACGAGCGTATAAAGTTCCAAAAAAAAAAAAATTAATTGTATTTCAAATAAGCGCATACCGGCGATTTTGAAGTTTAGCAAATACACATATCTATACAGCTTTTTCTAAATCGCTATTCGTTATAACTGCTTCTTTTTCGACATTAAGTAAACCGCATTACCAAAAGCAGGCCGATCGGGTCTATATATTGATGAAATTAAGGGGTACAACCGCACCGCACTCTGTCCTCCCTGCAAATGACGCCCCGGAATTAAAAATGAAAATAAAATGAACTGACGGGTTTTTCGCGCGTGATAACAAAATGATATAAAAATAAGGGAAACTGCGAACAGCGCTGTAAAAATTGTACAAAACCGAAATCCGTATTTACGACTCGTCGTCGGTTCTGTGTACATTTTTCACGCGATTACAGTAATTCGGTGCGCGTAATTGAGATAGGATTTATGGATGAGATATGATTTATATTAAGCGTATTGTAAAAGTATAATTTTCTTTTTTTCGGTAAAGCGTTTTACGCGTCCGATTCCAAAAACAACGCGAAAATCGCTGCAACGACAACGGCCGATGAATCGTCTCCGTCGTCGTTTTACCGTATTTTTTTTTTTTACAAACGCCCAGTGCGCGGTCACGCGTTTGACTATTATTGAGGCGGGTGTGTGAAACCGTGCGCGTTTAGTATTCCTGCGCAGTGGCGGTGTGTATTTATTATATTTGTTTTATTATTATTATTATTATTATTATCGTTATTATAGAGCGAGAAAATCGTAGTGTACCGTCTTCGCGCCTCGGGTAAAACGAGAATGCGGAAAAAAAAATATATCGAAAAATATAAACTATATTATGTAGGAAAAAAAATAGCAATAATAAAACATATCGTGGGGAAAAAAAAGGAGTAGTGTAGCGCTCACATAAAAAGTATAGACAAATTTATTTGCGAGACGCCCCTACTGCACACCGACGGATTATGCGAGTCGCACGATCGCGTCCCATTTCGGTTGACTTTTTACGACTTTTCAACACCCTCTTGTTTACGTGCTCACTGGCCTTAAAAAAAAAAAGCAAAAAGGAGTAGCGTACGTAATATCCTGTTCGGGGAGGCTTTTTCGTCCTTCTTTTTTTTTCTTCTCTACTGCGTGTTAACACGTACGCGCAGTGTTCTTATATTTTTTTCCTTTTTTTTTTTTTTTTTTGGTACGTACTCGTCGCGCGGCTTCGTAAACGAGTTTCCGTCGCGCTTCGACATTTGCGCGTTTGTTGGGCGCACACGACACGCACAACGCGCTTTGCGCGATTTCGCGTTCTTGTATTTTAAATAATTTTTATATTCGCTTGATATAAAAAAATTTTTTCTATTTTTACACGCGGTTTTAAACGTTGCCCAGCGTACGGAGAAAAAAATTGTGCTCTTTTTAACTTAATTCGTTACACTCTGCCTATATTCGCGTTTGAATTCGTGTTCAAGTGCAGGGGCGTCCTTAGACAGTTTTCAATGGGAGGGGCAGTCCCTAAAATTGTGTGTAGCACGACACGCTTTGTGTAGTACGAAAAGTGAAGTGTGTATAGTACTACGAAATTTAAAAGTGCGTGTTACTCAAATTCACCAATTCATCCTTTTAGTAGCTATAATTCTATTACTTTACACATACTTTGGGGCGAAGCGTGTAGTACGAAAATTTGGATATTTTAGGAAATAGGGAGGGGCGAACCTATAATTATTACTATAGGCGTGTATCTGTCTGTACAAAAACTATTGTAATTGTACTGTAAATTAAATAGTAAAACATAAACAAAAATTTTTAAAAAAGAGAAAACGCACATATAACGGCCCGACGATTAATGATAACAACGCTCCGTGACTGACGAATAAAAATTGATTCAATTAAAAACGTACTTCGGAGCAGTCCGTCCAGTTTTTGATAAGAGAGACAACCTCGAGTTTTTTAAAATTTTTTTTTGTAAATTAAATGCTGATAAATTTATGACACTGAATTGAATAAGTGGGATAATGTATTTTAGTATTTTTTTATAACGGTTTTTAGAGGTCATTAATTTTAATAATAATAATATATTCGTATTGATGGTATTTTAAATTTGAAAATAAATACAATTTAAGGTGAAAATAATAATGGGTATTACTCGTGATTGGTACCACTAATGAATATTTGAACGTGGGATTTCAGTTATCCATGTTGGTATTCCTACTCCCGCAAATATCGGTTACCTGCGATTTTTTCTCTCATCACAATTGGGGATGACTGCCCGAGCCCGTCGCGATTTTTTTTTTTTGAAGAAGGGAGAAACAACTCTTAGGAAATTATTATTATTTTATTTTTTTTTAAGATAATTGTTATTAACATTTATATCTTATTTTAATAAAATGATTAAACTCTATTCCACAAAAAATATATATCACTTTTATTCGGTAGTATATACGTATTTCGATAACTATGTTATCATCGTCAGTACACAATAACGACTACTACCGAATAAAAGTGATATACATATATTTTTTTTGTCGAACAGAGTTTATTCATTTTATTAAAATAAAATAATCCACAAGTGCTCAAATTTTAAAAAAAAAAAACATTTATATCATTGATCATTATTATTTTGTTAACAATAGCAGTAGTATTTATATTTAAAAAATTTCCATGGCGGGACTGCCCCTTTGCCCTTCCTCCCCTGATGGACGACTCGTTCAAGTGCAAATACTTGAAAGAACGCTCTGCAGTCCATTAATACGTCAATAGTTTCCATTGGCTGTAAAATAATAAGTATGGCTTACGAATTTTTTTTTCTGTACATACCAACCCCAACACTGTAATGACCTATTACGACGTAGAAATTTAAAAAAAAAAATAAAAAATTACGAAAAATAAACCGTCTCTCGAATTTCTCAGAATATAGGATTGGGCCACAACGTCAATCGAAACGTGCACGACTTGGACGTCGATCAAAGATTTCGCATTTTTAATAGCCAGAAAAGTAGTACTTTTTTTTTTTAATACGGAGAATAAATCGTATTTTTTATTGTATCGAGTATTCAAAAAAAAAAAAAAAATACAAAAGTTATATAAAATACGCTAGCCACAATAAATACGGATAATTGGAAAAACTACATTGGCCAGCACTGCTCTCTCGGTTCGAATAGTGAATTTATGTTTTTCAAAACACGCGCGTGTATATACGTTTCGTTATTTTTTTTTTCGTTTTCTTACTTTATTCGTATGTAAAAAAAAAACTATTCATTTGAACGAATAAAACTATAAAATTCAATGTTACCAATATACTTGTAAAAACATTCACCAGCCCCCGTAAATAAAATATGTCCTATTATAATATAAGTATCGAGTTTTTGTCCCTCGTCTATTTATACTCTATCAAAACTCATCAATTCGGACGTTATATATTCACGCGGCACGTCGATAATACTGTTTTTTAATAGTTTTTCCTCTTTTTTTTTTACACTTTAGTCTCTATAACGGTATGACGTGGATTTTCAAGAAAAAAATTGTCTTATATACAAATTTACGAGTGCCCCGACTTTCCATCCCGTAATAATTACGCCACCCCGAGTCGACCGAATAATCTTTTTCTTTTTCGCTCTGAGCTATAACAGATACACATATTGACGTGATAAAACACGAAAGATTAAACTAAACTGCATAATAATAATACGATTAAAAAAAAGTACGTGAAAAAAAACCGGTTCGCGTAAAATAAATAAACTAATCGCTCCGTACGCGTTTAAACTTTTTTTTCGAGCCGAGAGACTCCGAGGGAGTCGCTCATATAAGTGTCAAAAAACACCGCAAGGACACTCGAAGTCCAGTCGAAAAATGCGTACCGGACGCGCAGGCACCGGAAAACCGTCCTGTTACTCAGGAGCGTATTTAGAAATTTTTTTCGGGCTGAAGCATCGAGTAAATATCATTGTTAAATTATTTCTAAATTCTAATGAAAGACTAAATCTTAAAAATGGGACAAATTACCAAATTCTCAACATTTTAAAAACAACTACGTATTAGGAATTTACTAAAAATATTACATCCTATAGCTATAGGGCATAGGAATTAGTAAAGAAAGTTTCTGAAATTTTGTGGGGGGGGGCTGGAGCCCCATCAGCCCCCAAAAAAAATACGCCCCTGCTGTTACTGTAGGCACTGTACACGCCGCAACGTGCGCGCCACTGTTTCGTCCGTTCGAGTGAAAGCTTTTTTTTTTCGTTAACCGAAACGGCAACATTATATGGTTTCGCGTTATTATACGTAATTAATGGCGCGCCGGTTCGGCGGAACGACGAAAACGGGGGTGAAATAAAATAATTAAATTGAATTATTAAAATAATTTTGGGGAAGCAGAGTAAAAACGTCGTGTGAATGAAAAACATAAGAAGAAAAAAACGATTATATTACACTGCTCCGGGACTTTCTGACGCGCGTCGTATCCCGACTCCGCGTTACGACGGCCGAGTGAAATGTTTCGCCGAACTCGGTATTATCGCGTTCTCAAGGGTCAAACGAGCAGCAGCAGCAGCAGCACACGTGGCATAAATTATTATTATAATAACTCTTTTACAATATCGTACGACGCGTGCGTCTGTGTATATTTGTGTATGCAAATGTGTTTTTTGGTGCCTGTGTGTGTGTATTTTCCGTACGCTCCGTCCTGTCGTGGACCGCGTACGACGACGACGGCGTTCGAATCGCGACGGAAATCTCCGCGAACAAACACTTAATATACAAAAAAACATTACACACGTGTGTCACGTGATGTAAATTTTCAACCGTCAAACAGCGTTAGTTTACTGCAACCGATAATGACGTGCGCATAAATATTGTACACTGCAGTAAACGAATTTTATATAACGACGATTTTGAATATATATTTTTTTTTTTTTTTAGTAATAAATCGCTCTCTTATCTCCCGTTACTGTAACGGCCACCGACGCGTCGTCGCTGCAAATCCGGTTCTCCGTTCTCCTCTATTTTAAAAAAAAATGTTTTTCTATATCGCCGTACAAGTTACGATCACTTTTCTCTTCAACAGACGACTTATAGTTTATAGTTTTTTTAACAACACGTTTCTAAAAAAAAAAACCTTCGAAATGTGAAAATATCGACTGTGGAATTAGAACTTTGTCTGCTGCAGTCTTTAATTTACAATTATTTCATAATGTCTATTCGAAACGACCAGTGTTTTTTTTGACAAATGACACGTACATATACATATATATACATATATATATATATCTACAGATATATAGATATAGATATGTCTATAGGTACGAGGACACGAGGACTAAGCTATAGGTAACTTTTTGTCACGTGTAAAAAATAAATGAGGTATGTACAAGACATATACATGTACCGATGTATCTGCGTGCAGTGTAGATATACTCTTGTTTTTTTTACGGGAAATTTAAATTCAGAGAAAAAAAAAATTAACAGTGGAGAATATAATATACCACTTAGTGTAAGTATTTGATGAACGACTTCGAGGTGACGCGAAGATCGGCACGAGAAAATAAAGTTCATGTACAAGCGGAAGAGACGCGTTTTTCCATATATTAGAAAACGAAATAGAAAAATAGACGTGACGTTTATACGAAATATATATTTGACAAATTTAATTTAAAAGAGCTTTAAACGCTTTTTTCTCTTTTTTACTGATAATGATTTGGAAAAGTCATGCCTCGTTGTAGTTGCCGCATTGGTTCTTGCGTATTTTTGAAAACAGCCGCGATATTTCGCGGTATCGAAATGTTTCTGATTTTAAAAGCGAAACGGTTTACACTCGGATTTTTTTCTCCAAAAAATATTCGAATTAATTTTTAAAAAAAATCATTATTTTTCAGAGTCGAATAATACGCGAAATTAATATTATTTCGACCGAGGGGAACGAGATAACGAGATAACCGCAACGTTATACATTCGGGACGTTGCAGGGGAGAAAACAAAAAGCGCGAAAATGAGAAGAAGAAAAAAAATGTTTTTTTTTTTGATAAAACTTATTCGGCGGCGTTTAAACAAAGTCGCGTTACAGGACCTGCAGGACGATAACGTCGTCGTGCCTTTTTGTCGATCGGTCGGTCGGTGACGAGTTCGTTTTATTTTCGTTTCCACCGAACGAAATATTAATCGAAAAACGCGCTGCGAGTTAAGTCCGCTGGTCCTGGCGCACCGCGAGAGGACGGTTTTTTCGCGCGCTGCCGCCGCCGCCGCAGGATCGAACAATAGCCGTGTGCGATAAGGACGCTATCGCGTCCGCATTGAGTTTTTCTCGCCAAATTTTTCGCAAATCGGTTTCATGGTCTGTTTCGCGCGGCCGAGTAAAAGGTATTTTGGTAATCTATTGCTGCGTTGCGATAGTGAAGTCGCACCAAATTCTTATTATAACGAAAATTTCGGTTCGGAACGTTTTTTTATTTTTTTATTTAGAATTTTTTTTATGTACACGGCGTTTTACAGCCGATCCGATAACTTTCAGGGCCGACTCGAGGTATAGGCGAGATAGGCACTCGCCTATATATTCGAAACAGCGGCGTTTTCCTAAAAAATTTCGTGTCAGATTTCTATCGACGCGTATTAGAAAAAAAGTATTTTTACTTTTTTTTAAATTCACCAGATAAACCTGGTTATACAATAATGTTGGGCCAGCCTTATTTTTGTGTTGAAAAAATTGATTGCAGCTGAATTTTGTCCAATCTTATAAAAAAAAAATAGTGACGGTGAAGTTTGAGTGCCGTAGTGTCTTCCCGTGCCTCAAAGGGATTACAAATTTTTATCAAAAAGGGTAGATTTTCGTTTTTCTCTTTTGCGTACTCCATTAAATTTAGAGGGTATGATAAAATCATAAAATTAGGGTATAATTTTAAATGTTTTCTACGTACTAAATATTTCTTAATTTTTACATAGTATACGCACACGCGTGTAAAATATTGTTGTGCGCGATAACAATTATGTATCCTAATTCGAGCAGTCAAAATCGGTATAGTCGGATATAGGTATCAAGTAAAACATTATTCGAGAGAACACGTCATGACGTCGTCTCCGATGAAAAATATTTTTCGATATTGAATTTCTCGTGGATCCGTCTTCGAAATGGTCCGATTCGTTTACGAACTGATGGATAAATAATAATTGTAATATACGTTAAATAATATATCTCCAGTTCGTATTATTTTAATTCCGTATCCTATAAATGTTGATGGTAAACATTTTTTTTTTCCGATAAAATTAAAAATAATAATCGTTTGTCTAACAAGATATATTTAAAAAAAAATGTGTCCTTTATGTATTTTATGAGAGTGTACGGTCTAAAATTATGTTAGCAGCGGAAAAATTCGATTTAGTAACCTATTTTGAATTGAGTGTGCCCTGTCGTCAATAAGTGATCGGATTTCGATTCGGGAGTGTCCAAATATAATATTATGTTCTCGAAATAAATACTAAACAGAATAAATCTAACAAAGACCGTGCGATTTGCGTTTATATAATTATATCGTACACGCGTTTTAAACGGTGGCGAAAAAGACATTTTCGGCGGGAAATTTTAACGCAATAAAATTCACAAAAATCACCGTTTAAAGTAATAATACAAATAAAATATCGAAACGCTATTTAACTCGTTATTCATTTATCGTATAAAAAAAAAAACTGTTCAGCAACGTTATCCGAACACTGTAGTGGCGTCGTGCGAGTCGTTTGAGGGAGAACGGTGTGTGTGGCGTACAACAGGAAAACAAAATGAATATAAATATTGCCGTTGATGGCGATAATGAAATTTCAATAAATTTAATCGATTTATTTTATTCGAAATTTATTTTTTTCGTTATTTAATATAATTACGCACACTTTGTGTATGACAAATTTGGAAGCCGTCAAAATACATTGCGTTCACGCGTTTCGGTCTCCGTTTTGGACTTTATCGGTCTCTTCTCGTATATATATATATATAGTCTTATGCTCGCCAGGTTATTATTTTTTTTTTCTGTTTAGTCGTCGTCGGGACGTTTTAAAAAATGTATGCTCGGTTCGGTCCCCGGCTAGAACGTGGCGTATAACGCTGCAAACAACATTATTATTATCCTGCGAAAGGGATGGAGGGCGCGACGAGGCGAAACGGTGTTGTGTGTGTTGTGTTAACATTTTCAGAGTGGCCGATTAATTTTGTTTGCCCACCGGCGTGCATTATTAACGCGCGTCTGCCGTCGTTCGAGGGACGAAAAATCCCTCGGGTAGCCCGTTGCTGCCCCGTGCCCCGCGTCCCTCCGTCGGCACTTTCAGGGCCGACGGCGTGTTTGTCCAAATCGCAACAATCTCCTTCCTCATTAAAATTGATTTCAAACGACCGTTACATTATTAATTACCCGCGTCCCTCCCCCCCCCCATAACTCGGTCGGCCGTAGCTTCGGGCCAATATATACGCTTACGGTAGTTGTAGTGGGCGAGAACCTGCGTCGGTTTTCTTTTTTGAAAAAAAGACTTGAAAATAATAGGTCGAAAGCGATTTTCTTTTTTTTCCCCCCCCTCGGCCTATTTATTAGTACGCTCGAAGTAAAGGCTGCAGTGTGAATACAAACGGTACAAACTTTTTGCCAAACACCAGTTATTTATTGACAATTTCAATTTTATTTTTATTGATATGATTATTGAGCAATAATATATAATTACTATAGAAGAAAATAATTTGCGTAGGGTAAAGTCTCGGGTAAATAACGAAATACAAATATGTAAATCGAAATGAGTAAAAAAAAAAATAATTTAAATAATCTATAAAAATATAAAGTGAATGGCAAAAAACAAACTATTGTTGCTAACGATTTTACGAGGAAAACGGCGTATCGCATTCATAATTTGCCCAGAGCCTCGCTACAAATATACAGTGTTGAAGAAATTACATTTTTTTTTTTGCTTATCCAAACAAGTTATCCGAAATAATTTTTAAAAAAAATTTACGTTGTTTTTGAGTTTTAAAAAGCGCTACAATTAACGTTACAGAAAAAAAGAAAAAAATTCCCCAGAGTAACTGCTTTATGTAAAAGGCACCCACGCGTCGTGTTATTAATCACTTATAGGTATTCGTATTTCATGTAATGTAATATTATGTAATTAACTCATAAAAGACAATATACGATGACAATTGACAAATAATTAAAAATTATTATTCTACAATTAGTACGAATTATAATGTTGTAACATTGATTGCAATGAGTTATATCCTAGGCGTGTATTAGACCTTCATGGCGGGAAGGAGGGGGACGAAGCTTGAATTTATAATTAAATAAATCCTTCCGGTGTCCGGACAAAAATGATTATTGACCTCAATTTTTTTTTAAAACCCCATTCAAAAGTCACGGGCTTCAGGCACTAATAATATTCGTAAATCTAACAATTGATACATTTGTATATTAGTCTAACGGAATCTCGTGATTTGTAAATAATTCACTACTCGACATAGAACGCGAAATAAAACGCGTTGATTTCATTTAACGGTAATGTTTATAATTAATTTTTAAACGAATACATTTGTTATAATACTATATGTACAATACCGTCTTGGGTCGATTGAATGGTTTTAGAATTTTAAAAATGTCGATAACGTCATCAATATTAAAAGCTGATTCTTGTCCAAACAAATGTTGTCCACAGATCGTCTAAACGGTCTTGTTTGATATTGATTTCGATGAAAATCAACTTTGTAAATAATCCCTCGCAAGCGCAGCTAGTATCCGTAATGGTTAAAAATTCTTCCTTAACTTGAGAATACTTTGGGATTTTTAACCGCGTGAACCGAAGAAACGAACGAACAAGAAAAATCTAAAACATTGTACAAGAATACTTCACAAAGACGCGAAAAACTCTAATCCCGAGATTTCACTTTCCACGGTAATTAATGGCAAACAAGCTAATTTCAATTGTGACAAAATATTTTTTATTAATTGCAATTTCGAAAAGCTTCTTTCTGTTCCTCCTGAATAGCTACTGAAATCATCATTACAATTTTTTCGTTTGTAAAGATACAAAATTAATCTAGTTTAACCTAACTTTTTTTTTTTTTTGAAAACCTGAACATGCGTAGACTCAATATCCGGAGTTTTACATTTTTTTTAAAAAATTAGGTTAAGTTAGGTTAATCTAACCCAACTCAAACATAACTTAAGCCTAACTTACCCTAACTTAAAACTAACTTAACCTATTTTTTTTCCCAAAAAAAAACTTAACCTTACTTTTTTCCAAAAAAAAAAAAATATTACCTCAATTTTTTCAGAAAAAGTACTTAATCTTTTTCCCCCCAAAAAAAAACCTAAATTTTTTTCCAAAAAAAAAAAAAAAAACTCAACCTAACTTTCTTGGTTATTATTCTTCGATGTGGATATTTTATCGGCGGAGGGGGTCGGTTCCGTTTTCGCCCCCCGTCCTCTTGAACATCATGCATAACCGCCACTGTCAGGTACCTATTATCACGTATAATTTAAATAGATATTTTCAAATTATACGACCACAATATAATATTATAATATATAATAACTGTTGAGTTTTTGAATGTATATATTATCATTTTGATTATACATCGCTGAATTTCGAAAGGATTCATTGTAACAACCTGATGATGACTTACGGTCGAAATTAGTCGTTATACTATTAGTCCAGTCAATAGGGCTCCAAAAAACGCGTTGCCTTGCAAAAAATACTAAAGTTTTGAAACTTTGCGCCAAGTTTCAAAACTTTAGTATTTTTTGCAAGGCAAAACCCCCTATTGACTGGACTATATCTTATAATTTACAAAATACTCTCTGCATTTTTTCTTTATATATTATTTTTTATAACAAATTTATTAATTTTATTATACACATATATTGTTTTTTAATATATATATATTTTATTACTATTTTTTTTTTTTTTTTTGTTTTTAATAAGACGCGCATATTTTATTTCATTCTCCGCGGCGAACCGACCGCCGAAAATCGATTTCTTCGCGGAGCTTTTTGCGTGTGTGGTGCGCGCGCTCGTGTGTTTTTTGTGCGCTTTTGGTGGGGGGCGTTGCGGGAATGGTGCGGTATACACGCGCGCGTACTCGACACGTCGTTCGCGCCCCGCGACGGTAATCGAAATATTATAACACTGTACGTATATTTGCATTGCGCCGCGCGCCCAGTAAAACGTTTTTCTCGAGGTTGAAAGCAAAAAAAAAAACGTCGACGACGATAATACCACCTTCGCATTTATTATAATTATTTATGCGGTGTGTGTGTGTGTATATATGTATATCATGGCTCGGTAAGCGCCATTATAATAAACGTCGTCGTCGGTAACTTTTTAGCCGTAGCAAATTCGCGAACAAGTTGCTGTCGGCTCCGCGCGAAGAGTTTCGGCAAAGTTTAAAAAGGAAGTTTTTTTTTTTACACACCGCTCGGCTGTTATTATTATTATTATTATTATTATACTTTTCGTCAGTTTCCCCCGGGTCTGGAGGCGCGGCGAACAATGCGGCCTCGGCTCGTAACGAAATATACGCGGAGGAAATATACGTGCCGCCGCGATAATATTATACACGCGTATAAATAAACGAAGCAGCGGCGTTATTAATTTCTACAAAAAAAAAAAAATAATAATAATAATAAATATAAAACGAGCGTCTTTATATATATAAAACAACAAAACGTTCGAGAGGAAAAAAAGCCCGTCGCCTCCTATATACGGTGTACCTATACCGGCGGCGACGAAACGGTTTTTTTTTCTATTTTGTATTAAACGCGCGTTAAAAATAATATTCGAGTTTCGATTTTTTGTAATCGCGACGTTTCCGCATGGCCGTACGCCGCGCGGCGATTCGTTTTTTTTTTTATTTATTTATTTAATTTTTGAAAGGATTTTTTTTTTTTATCTAGCGCCGCCGCTTACTTTGCGCCAATCGCGATTTCGCAGTCGCGTTCTCGACGCTAACGCGCCGGCGACGGAATAGCGTGGAAACGAAATAAAACATTATTCGTATAACGCGCTTTACACTGTTTTTCCTTCATTTTATATAATTCCTTACGATTTGTTTTCGGCGATAAACGGGAAGACGACTTAGGGGAAGACCTAGACTCGATTATTTCAGGAGACGTAAAGGAGAAGATGGACTGCACATCCTTACCAGCGTCTTGAGGGAGCAGCAAGACGTGGCTACAACGACGGGGCGCTGCCTTTTTGGAACACGACGGACATGATAATTTGTTTTTTTAGTCGAAATCGTCGTGATGTGTAAACGTCTGTTACGGCGGTATTACGGGGTAAATCACGGGAAATGTGTGTGTAAGCCGTTGTCATGACAACTAATAATAATATTAATTAATTTACACGCAATATTAATAATGTTAATTAATTTATACGAAATTTATACGTGTGAGCTGTTGTCATGACGACTAATAATAATATTTATTATCGAAATTACTTTGAATAAAGGTACCAATATTCACAAATCTCAATCACAATTCCGTTCCATTTTTACCGCTCACGCGACGTTTATCGTACATTTTTTTTTTAGAAAATATTTGTTACGTAAACGGTCACTAACAGACTTGGTTAGTATTCCGAATACTTTTTTAGAATACTTTTTGGAAAGTATTCTAAATATTTTTTTAAAAGTATTCCGAATAATTTTTAAAGATCAATTATATTTTGAATAGTACCTAAATAAAATAAAAACGTGTTACTTAAATGTAAAAAAAAACTAACAATTATTTCGGAAAAAAATATGAGTAGCAGCGGTAGGTTTTTCAAATATGTAATATCAATTATTTTATCAATAATCTTGCTACGTTTGGTGTTTAAACCCAAAATAATTATTCAGATAATCAAGCGTATATTTGAATTCACTGTGTTATATTTGAAAACTATAATTGGTATTATTAATTAATTTATTAGTGTTTGTGTTCATTTATATACACAGAATTAAAAATTATATCTTAAACGCGTATTGACCGCTGTTTATATATTCGATTAAATAATAATATATTTACTATTTTTGATATTCGTATTACTGAAAATTAGTAAAAAAAAAGAAAAAAAATATTATTAAAATGTTTGGAATACTTTTTACGAATTATTCGGAATACGTATTCCACTATAATTTTAAAAAGTATTTTACCCAATTCCGGTTACTAGAATGGGTACGTTTATATATATACGCGATTCAACTACAAAACGCGCGAGCGAAAAGTTTTCGGAAGGCAAACCGTCAACGTTTATTTACAAGTGGAAAAAAAAGGTTTTGAAATTAAAAATAAATAAATAATATAAGAATAATGCGCGAAAGAAATAGAAATAAAAACTGTTTACGAAAACACGGTAAACAACGAATTCGTATATAATTTAAAAAATATATATTGTACAATCGAGTGTATATAAGAGTATTTTGTGAAAAAAAGAAAACAGAAAATAAGAGTTGTTATGTATTAAATTCGTTGATATTTTACTATATTCGAGTTTTCGACAAAAATTCATCGTTAGGCGTCGCGTGTTATGAAAAAAAAAAAATTCGACGATGGAAAATAAATTAGCGGTTTAACTTAACGATTCTGTGCGAAGCTTCGCGCGTTTTAATATCGTTTATTAATAATAATAGTGAATTTTGAAAAAATCGCGCTTTTTTTGGCCGTTTTTAACAAAATTTTTTTGGTAGTTTTTGTAGGCCGTGTTTAAGCTCTGTTGAGAAAATCGAAACGTGACCTTTTTCAGATGCAACCCCAGCAAAATTTTCTACCGAAAAATCGGTACGAGTATGATCGGAGCATTTTTGTTAGTCGAAGAATAATAGTATACAGGAAAAAAAGTACGTACAAAGACATCGTTGTAAAACCAATATAGCTTCCTGGCTTCAAAAAAAAAAAAAAAAGCCATTATCCATATTAAAAATAGTAGTATAGTATGATTATTTTCTAAAACATTTTTCGCAAAATTTCAATTCGGATTTGCTTTTTTCCCAAATTTTATTTCATAAATGAGTATATCTCGTTTTAAAATTTCTATTCCTTCTTCAATATCGATAAAATCAGAATTATATTACGACTAAATTTGAATTTGTAAATTCCACGATAATTGTGGTAAAATTATTATTTAGAAATCGTTTTATTTTATAATTTTTTTTTTTTTTTTGCTATAAATTTTACAAATTTATTTTTATAATAATTTTACCATATTATTATAGTATTCAAGGCGATAGATTATTTTTTTAATATTTTAGCGGATTTCTCTGATAATATATAGTTTCATATTTCAAAAATAATTAAATAATATATAACATTAGATACGTTAATTTTTTCCCCCTTTTTTTTTCAATTTATTCTATTGGTTGTGTTTAAATTTTCGTTTTATTTTTAAGGTTTTCTTGTTTTCAGTTCTTTTCGTCGTTGATAAATCGCGTTTTTTTTTCTTCGCTATTCCCCGGGAATAAAATTGACTAATAACTCAACCGATGGCGATTGGAACGCGTTTCCTGCGTCCCTCGAGCGAATTTCAATATTTCAACATTAGAATTTTTTACAATTTTCGTTGTCGACAGAGCGTTGAAAAAAATAATAATAATAACGAGTTGAAGTCCGCTACAGCGTTTAATACTATACGTCTCGTATTAATGCGCTTGTACATTGGAATTATGTGCAATATCGTTAAAACAAATATAACTCCGTTATTTACGCGTGTAACGTTCGAATTTTGTATTTTATTGTGCTCCGCACGCCCGTTTTAATACGGCTGAATTTATTTTCGAGATTCGTCTCGATTCCCCGAGTCGGCGCATAAATACCGGCTTATTATTCACGCTCTAATTAAATCTCGCTTTTATTTTACAATGGATCTGCTGGTGTGTACGAAAGGAAAAAGCCCCAGAAAGAACGAAATCCTAAGAATAATATTTTTGTAAATATTTCGTATAAAATGTTTTAATAAAACCAAATTTTATTCAATACAGTTACGCGGATGAACACTGTGAAATTTCAGCCTTTTTCTTACACGGAATTTCGAGAATAATTTAATGTAACCGACATTTTGTCATCTAGTTTGTACGTACACGTTTTTCAAACGAACGGTACCAGTTTGTCCGTTATAATTTTCTTCTGTTGCTCGACTCGCATATAAGCCTAATTCGTTCGCCCCCAATTTCCAATCTTAATTTCCCCACAAATAATTTGATGCTCGCACGCAGAGCTTTGCTGCAAAACGATCAGTCTATCTTTTTTGGTCGCATTATTGTCCTCTACTAATCAATATTCCACGAAGAAATTTGAAAAAATCAATTACTTTTTCCGGCACTTTATTTCCTATACGGATTCGCATCTGTTAATTCAGACCGAGCGTATCGAGAAAGCTATTGGTTTTACAATATTATAGTTTACTTTATATTTATTTTTTTTTTTTGTGTACAAATTTACGATTAGAAAAAAAAAATGCTCGGATGAACTCCTCGTCATCGTCGTTTCGATAGCGAACTGTATCAAGTTGGCATTTTATTCAAAACGTTTTTCGATTTTCTCATTATACTTTCCTCTTATATGCGTAATTCAAAAGAACCCGAAAAATAAAAACCATTTTCTCGAGCGTTTTTAGACGCGGCACAAAAAAAACTACTAAAATAATGGCGCCGGTAAAGTGACTTTGCATTATATGTGTATGTAAGTAAAACAATTTCTTTCAATTTTACGCTATTTATAGCGATTATTAGACGTTACGATTATTCGAGTCATGAAATGAGTAATTTTTGGGCTAAAAGGGCTAAAAAATTGTACACGGCATTAATCCTACCTTATTTCAACTGTATTCAGAAAAATCCTGACAATCCTATAAATTTGTATTTATTTATTTTTTCATTATCACTTGAAATTTTCGACACGTGTATTAAACCGCCGAAGGCCCGCTTCGAATCGAATGCAATTTATTGCTTTCAAATTTATAGCAAAAATTCTAAAAATGTATCTAAGTGATTGGCATTAAAGCGACGTCCACAACACTCGTGAATTTAAAAAAAAAATTAATTGTTTACGACAATATTTATACTATTTATGCTCTGAATTTATGGGCTCTGTGAAACGTGAAATATTAATTTTAGTTTCAATTCTTATCGGTTCACACGGTTAAAAATCCGGTTATACAGGCGAAACATAAAAGTGGAATGTATTTATAAAAGCTGGTTTTATGCCGGACACTAGTAAACACAACTGCAAGCAAATTTATATTTTAATAATTTTTTTTCATTTTGACTTTGTGCGTACACATTGTTTTTGCAATACCTCTGCAAACACGCGGAACGCTACAACGCGATGATTATTATTATTTTCGTTACGCCGACCGTAAATCGTATAAATTATACGAACGTTTCTGCATTCGGAACGGGTTACACTGTATACATATTTCATGTGCATAATAAGTAATACGATATATACACACTTCGCACTACGCGTATACAGACCGCAAAGCTCGAGGACTGTGTAATTCAGTGATTGTATGGGATTGAATGTGTCGTCACGAGAGCAGAAAACAATTTTCGCCTGTACTCGAAGCTGCACTTTTACCGTACTTTTTTTTTTTTATTTACTCGCTGTGCTTAGGGAAGTGGAAGAATTCAATTACGGGACAGTGGAAAAAAACGTTTCGTAACAGTTTTGTGAATTAATTTCTCACTCCGATTATTATTATTCGTCTGCGAAACGCGTTTAATAATTAGCCGTTTAATAATTAATATTTAATAATTTTTAATAATATATTATATATTATATATTGCACGGTCCCGAGACTGCGGGAGGCTGATGAGGATTTTATCTAAACCCACAAATAAATTATTACCGACGAGTGTTTTTGAACTTTTTGAAAAATCGAAAACAAAATCAAATTTTCCGAATTCGAAATAACCGCATAACTCTGTCAAGTTCGTATATTTATAGAAAAGAGTTTGCCAAAGAGCAGAGCGGTTTGCTATCGTTCCGAGTATGTCACAACTGGTCTAAGAAGCTATAATACAGTAGTCACCTTGATTGAGTATCTGTTAATATAAATTTTTCAATGTGATTTAAGTTTTTTAATATTTTTTTCCTCGATATTCACTGTATCGCTTACTATTGCATTACCCGTTCCCCGTATCGATTTTATCCGAACGATGAAATCTCGTTTAATGTCCAAAACAGTAACGGTCTTTGAGCATAAACCGCGAATTTCATCAAATCAATTCGTAGAGGCTAAACACTCACTGGACACCATCTAATCGCGCCTATATGATCGAAAGTTCCGGCGCGCGTTCGTTTAACGTATCTTTGGTTTTTTTGTTTTTTTTATTATTAAATTATATTATTAAAATATTAGACCGTTTATTACGTTGCATCACGCGACGGCTTTTTTTCCATCGTTTTTTTTTCGCCACCGTCACAGGTCAAATTTTTACGCGCGTCATATTATTATTATTATTATTATTATTATTATTATTATTATTATTATTATTATTATTATTATTATTATTATTATTATTATTATTATTATTATTATTATTTATATAAACGCGGGCGTTCGTCCGCTAAAAAACATCCCCGTAACGTCGACGGCCACAGCATCGTTTATATCAATTAAGTATTTTCCGCACGATAATGATATTTCCGTTTTTCGGAAAATATATATTATTACTTAGGTATACACGAGTATTTTCGGAGGCGCGTTTTTGGTTTAATGTATGGAAAGACAAATATTGTTTTCACTCACTGAAATTCCTAAAATACAATTTAATGGCGCGCACGCGAGAGAGTAAAATTACGGGGAGAGAGGGAGGGTGACCCTTGAAAATATTTTTTTATTAACGTTTTTTTTTGAGAGGGGTGGTGGCGGGTTGCAAAGAGATGGAGTATACGCGCGTTTTTAAAAATAAAAAAACGTTTTTACGTAACCTATTTAATTTATATAAGACCCCGCGCGAATTTATAAGATTATATTTATAGATTAAATGCTTTTATATACTTTACCGATGTGTTATTAGCAAATTTTTATCGAACACTGGTAGCGTATCTCTTTTAAATTCTCCCAAAACAATTCTCATTTTTAATAGCTATACGTTTTTAAATATATCTTTTCAAAAGTATTTCATCACACACTCATATACATTTTAAATTCTATTTTAAAATTAACCCAGCACTATTCGTTTTCAGAACGATTAGTAAATTCCATCTATAACGAAGAAAGTAAAATTTTTTCGCCCTCGTCGAGTCCGTTTATCGACAGAGGGATTTCCAATCACCTCCTCGCATCACCCGCCCAAACGTCACCAGTACCTACGCCTTTCCACAGTTTCAATCCGTAAACAGGGCTCGCAAACGTTGTAATAACGTTTTGATTATAACGTTATAATTGCAAAATATCAATTGAAACGAATATCAAAAAACGTAACGGAAAACAATAAACACTAATTTTAAACTATCACAAATTAAAACATATCATTAAACGAAATAATGTATTAACGTTATATATCAAAATATCAAAAAACAAAATATAGAATTACCGTTATTTTATTTTTTTTCCAATTTACTATGGAAAATATAAGCCTATGGTGTAGGTTTATTATAGTTCTATAATAAGGCTGGGTTCACATGGACGCGTACACGCGTGTCAGCTAGACACGAGTATTGAGATATTATACGGTTTCCGATATGTCTTTCGCGGAAATTCTCTTTCTGCGGTGTGATATCGCGAATTGAAATACTATTTATTGTTACTGGACCTTTCAGATTATTTTTGTTTACTTGATAGTAAAAATTATTCAAAGATACGTGTCTGAGAAGATGTCAGATAGTCAGAAAAGTTTCTATTGGTAATATAATCAACATTTTAAGAAAAATATTCTGCATTGGAATATAAAGTCAAAAATAAACCAAGGTTCTCACTGAAAAAGTGTATAAAATCATAAAATTGAGGAAAAGTTAGGACTTTTATAATCAATGAAGTTTAATGAAGTACATTATACGTTTATGAGATTTGAAAACGTGCTATAGTCTATGAAATATGAATGGATTTATTAATTTGGAAAAAAAATCGATATTAAATCAAATAACGTTAAAATATCGATAAACGTAAAACGTAAATATTATATAACGATAAAACTGTCTTAAACGTTAAACACAAATAACCCATAACGTTAAAATATACCATAACGATAAACGCAAAAGATAAATAACGATAAAAAACGTTAAAACGTTAAATATTATTATTTTTTCAAATGAGAGCCCTGTCCGTAAATAATTGGTTTGCAGCCGTCTTCCACTCTTCCCCGTTGTCCGCTTTGCTCTTAACTCGTACATACGAATCGCATCCTCGGTCTTTCGTAAATTGCCGAATGTACTCTAGTCTCGGGCTTCCTCTGTGGTTCTAAACCTCCTACGCTTCCTTCTATAATAGGTTTTAAAGATCCTTCGTGTCGTACCCGTTCATTTCGTCATGTGACTTTTATGCTTCCGTAATTGTCTTGATATTCTTTCCAGTACTTCTTTTTATCGGTTACTCTATCAATCCAGCTTATCCATAACATTATCCTATAAATCCCACCCCACACACACACACACACACACATTTCAAACGCTTTTAATCTTTTTCGCTCTTCCGCTGTTATATTGTCCGGGTTTCACACCCGTACAGGTTATATCGTAATAATACGTCTTTACTAGATTTTTTTTTTCTAATTTTTAACGCGTTTTGACGCGAGCTGGGTTTTCTCATTGTTTAAATGTCTATATTTTCTCTCGACAAATACGTTTTCATATATTTCTTTCGCATCGTTGCTGATCGCACTCGCTACACGTATACGTACAACAGCTGTACTTGTTCAATTAATTTGTCTCAGATTTATCCGCGCACCGGTTTTAATTTTCCCCGCCGCATACACGAGTACTATTTGTTTTACACCCATATACTGTCGTCGTGTTCGGATTAAAAACGTTTATTACGATTGATTCTTCCAAGTCTTTCTCGTTTTCAGCAATTAAACACGCGCTGCTGTGTCGTCGGCGAATCGTAACGATACCGTATACTCTCGATTTCTGCAGACCATTAATCTTTATCCCTATACATACATAGATCGGTATCTCCTTTAATCGTTTCCTGCAGGATATACGATTGTGCGTCCTTGTTACAACTCCTTTGATTACATACGCCTACACGTATAAAACGTTATGAAAACGCGTACGCCGTGTATTTCGTTATTATTGTGTGTGTGTGTGTGTGTGTGTGTGTGTGTGTGTGTGTGTGAAAAATTAAACGCGACTTATACCAGCAGGACGACGAGGACGCGCGAGTTCGTTGTTCTATACGACACGCGTCCGTCCGTCCGTCCGTGTGTGTACCTATTTACCGCGCTTCCCCCCACTCACCCACTCGCCCACCCACCCACCCGCGCAGGCCGCTCGTCGCTACGACAGAGGACAATAGCACCGTAAATAGCTTTCCGGCGAGTTTTCTCGCGGGGTGCGAGAACGCGCGCTCGCACACACACACGCCATCATCTCGTCGTGCGTGCGTGTGTGTGTGTGTGTGTGTGTGTGTGTGTGTGTGTCGGATACTGCAGTGCCGTGTTCGGTTGTGATACGTATGAAATCGGGAACGAGAGGCGAAAAGGAGAGAAAAAAAAAATTAAATAGACGGAAAAAAAAAAAATGTAATACGGACCACGAAGAAAACCATTTAATATTTATAGACACGCGTGTGTGTGTGTGTGTGTGTGAAGAAATGCACCTAATCCTATTCTCGACGTTTCTCAACGATTTTCAACGCTTCTTGGGATTCGTTGTGGGGGTTTTACACACACTACGGCAATAGTCCGTATACGTAATAATAATAATAATACACGTTTTTTTTTTTTTTGTCTCCTCCACTCGTGATTTTCCGTGTCGATATGTTTTAATGGGATTTTTTTTTTTTTTTTTTACTTCGTCGTCTTCTGTCGATCGTTTCCACTCTTCTCTCGCCGCGCAGCCGCACACGAACGCGACCGCGTACCACCCGTCCGTCGACGAGCCGTCCGCGCGTTCGGCCACACCGCGCGGTGTGTCGTCTCGCCGCCCGCCCGCCCGCCCGTCGTCGTCTTCTTCGATATTTTGTGTTGTACGCATAGGCGGAAATCTATTAAATTTTCTGGGGGGCTAACATTTTTAACATCAGTCATAATCAGTCAAATATCCAAAATACCTACAAATTATAAAATATTTGGGGGGGCTTTAGGTTGTACGAGATATTTTTTCCGTATATTTCCGTTCCCGACACACCGTTTTCGTGCCGTGTCGGATACCACTGCAGTGTTGTATAACTATTTTTTTTCTTTTTAAGAGAATGAAAAAAAAAAAATCGTTATTTCCACGCGTCCCTCTTAACGATATACGGTTTTCGTCACGTTACGCGCAAACGTTTTTTTTTTTTAATATATAAGCGAGATATATATTCTCGACTTCTTAGTATTTAAGGGGGAAGCTAGGGGGTCTTAGCGCCCCTCCCGGAGACCTACTTTAGCCCCCTCCCCAATCGGTTATTATATATTTTAGCTTTTTTGTATAAATTAACAGCTACATTATTTGAATCGATGATTGCAAAAACGTCATGAGTCAATTGTTTAAAACTTTTTGGATAGGAACTTTTGGACCGACACAATTCATTGACTAAAGACACGTTTTCGCTCTCGACCAGATTTTTCTGTCGTAATTTTATGGATAAAAAAGTATAACTAAAGACGTTTTTACACTCAACGCACAGAAACACGCATGACTAGTATATACTTTTTATAAATAAAATATTTGGCTCGTGACGTTTCTGCAATCATCGATTCATTTATTCGTTTAGGTTTTTAATGATGTTAACATTGTATTTGGTAATTTACGGCTTCAGCCCTCCTCCCCCGTATTACTCTTTTAAATACGCCGCGAATTCGTTTTAGAATCGTTTCTCACGGATCCTCGCTATTTCCACTGATCTGTGGAAAATGTATTATTTAAAACGGATAATTCACAGCGCTTTATTGAATGTAAACGTTCGTCCGTTTGTAATTCGAACGATATTTAGGGGAGCGTTTTTTTTTTTTTGATATTTCTACATGTAATATATAAAACAAACGTTCCGAACACTTTTCCGCGCGCTCGGGTAAAATACTTTTTAATTCGCAATACTTCGTGACAACAGTGTCCTCTGAGTATTCACAAAAACTGTTCCGTAATACTTAATAGGGTTTATCGCGAGAAAAAACGAGTCCGCCAGTACTCGAGACACTGGACGTGTAAACGTCGCGTGAGCGGTGAATTGTGATCGGGATTCGCGAACACTGGTATCTGTGTATTCAAAGTAATTTCGATAATAAATATTATTATTTTGTTGTCACGAAAACGGCTTACAATTTATAATTGCGTGTAAATTAATTAATATCAATAAATATTATGTTATTAGTCGTCACGAAAACGGCTCACACATTTCCGTGACATTTCCCGAGATTTACTCTCATACCCTCCGTAATAGACGTTTACACGTCAATTGCATCGACAGTTTCTGAGGTCTATCGTAAATCACACCGAAGCACACCACAATCGGTTTTTTATTTTAAATTAAAAAAAAAAAAACTGTAAAAAAAAAATATTATTATTTTTTCTGTAAATTCCGTTCGTACAGATGAGAGACAACGCGTACAGCCAGAGCCGTCTTAAGGTTATGTGAGGCCCAAGGGCCCAAAATAATTTGGGGCCTTTGAATACTTAAATTACGATATATTCGTATATATATATATTTTTTTTTTAACACATAATATATTACAAGTATATTAGACATTAAAAATTATATTTTATTAATAAAAACTAAAATACCAATTTTTATTAGAATCTCTGTTACTTCATTGTTTATTATGATAATTTCAAAATGTTAATAATTTAAAATTAAAGTATTTTTCTTATCATTGAAGATTTATTAATTTTTTTTAAATATCTAAGTAAAAAGAAAATTAATATGTTGTTTTCTAAATAAATTGGGGGCCCTTAGAATTTGGGGGCCCCGGGCTCGGGCCCTCCAGGCCCATGCCTTAAGACAACACTGCGTACAGCGTGTACAATTATTTTATACAGTTTATTATACGCGCGAGTTTATCGCCGCGGTTGCTTCTGTATAGTAAGGGAAACGAGTAGGTGCGAGATAGGTGCGAGGGGAACGCGTCGGCGGCGTTATAGTATAGTAGGCGAATGCAGGAGGACTGGTAGGACGCGCGCGCTGTTGACGTATATATAATATAATGTATAATGTATATGTATATAATGTATTAAAGCATTCGTATGTATAGCTTTTAACGCGCGTGCAGTTCACGCACACATACTCGGGCACGGCCTCGCGCGCGCGCGCGTGTGTGTGTGTGTGTATACAGCGTATAGCAACCGCACGTACACACACACACACACACACACACGACGAAAAAGCCATTAATCACGAGGTGTACCACTACCCAGCTGGTTCGGGGGCCCGTGAATACCGCCGCCGTCGCGCTAAGTAAGTTTTTGTACTTTTGAGAAATAAACAAAACGCGGGTGGCCGGGTGGCCGGGGCGAGAGCAGTGGCGGCGGCGTCTGACAAATGATGGGTGCTCGCTCTGCACGTAGTCCGCCGTACGTACGCGTATACATACTTTCCCGACTACGGGTTTTTTTTTTATTTATTTATTTTTATTTTTTTTTATCCTCGACTCGTTTTGATGGACGATTACGCCCGTCGCCGTACGCGCGGAGGTGGCACGCCACGGCGGCGGCGGCGGCGGCGGCGGAGTGTGCTCGCGCGTACGAATTTCACGCAAACCGTGATATTATTATTGTTTCGTATCCGTGTAATAATATAGCGCGAAGTAAAGCGGCTGTGACGAAGTAACGGCGGCGCGGCGTAGTATTATTTTTTTTTTACGCGCGCGCGTAACGGCTATAGGTATATGAGCCGCGCGGGTAACGAGCGACCGGGAACAATAACTGCAGTGAGTCACGGTGAAGCACGCCCGTACCGAATCGGTAATCACGCGCGTTCGACCCCGCGTGCTTTGGACGGACTTATTCGTCGAATACGTACACACACACACACACACACACACGTCTTAACGGCGGCGGTTACTTCGCCGTGGTGAGACGCTGCAGTAGTCCGGTACTCCGGAGCGGATCCGGTCCGGAATTTTTATTTTTTTCATTTTTCTACCGCAGTTCTGCAGTGTTGTTTCGTAAGAAGAAAAAAAACGAAATTCTACGAGTCGCTTCCCCCGCCCGTATAAATAACGATTTCCAAACGGTAATCACTTCATCGGGCGCCGTCCGGATCGGTTACGGTTCTCGGCCTCGTCGTCGTCGCTTCCGCGCACGGAATAGAAAAAAAAACCGCACTGAAAATGTCAATTACAAACGCCGGCCGTCTTCGAACGTCCCCGTTCCTTCGGTAATCGATTTGTAACGTCCATTTAAAAAGGAGTAATACCGGGAGGGGGGGGGGCTGAAGCGGCGAGAAATATTTTACGCCGTAAATTATACTAAATCGAATAGTAATATTAGAAATTTTACAAAAAAAAAATAATGTCACTATCGATTTTAAAAATCTAATACAATATATAATAATCGATTGGAGAGGCTAAAGTATGTCTTTGGGGCGAGGGGGCTAAGTCTCCCTAGCCCCTTCTTAAATACGCCCTCGGAGCGCGTACCGCGGTTACCGGCGGTAACGCGATTCCGAGTGATTTATATATACGCGAACGATTATCGAAGGACAAAAATCGGTTCTCCTAAAGTTTTGTTTGATAATTTTAAAAACAGCTGTCGTACGGACAGAATACATTTTTTTCGTTTTTTCCGGTCAGCAAGGGAACAGCGTTTTTTAAAAAAACCACTGCTTCTGGATTATTATCAGTCGGACGGATCGTGAAACTCGTGCTCGGAGTTTGGTATCGAAATCGTTGTTTTTGCAGGTATCGCTTCAAAGCGGCGTCTGCCAGACTCGGCCAGTATTCCGTATCGCATTTCAATCACGTTTCGAAAATTCATTATTATTGAGTACATATAATATCCTGAATACTTTTTTTTTTTGGAAGTAGGTATTCGGCGGGACATATTGTGTACTCCACAGATACTTTTAAAAAGTATTTTACCCGGGTGTGGACTATTTATGGAACATTTGCTAACCGGAAAACGGGTATAACGGGAGCACTATTTCTACCCGGAACAAAAAAAAACATCATAGTAAAACTAAAATCGGTTATTTGTGTCGTTAGTACATTGTTTGCTTCTTTGGTTTTTTACGCAATGCGTAGAGGGAATAAGCGTTGAAATTAAACAATTATTAATTATTATTATATTTATATTTATATATATATATATATAATTAACGTAAGAACAATTAATAATATCGAATTATTGAAAATTCTAAATTTATTTAAAAAACAAAAAAAAAATATATAAAATAATCAATACACGAACGCGGAGATTCTATAATAATAATCTGCCAATATTAGGTTTTGATGATTAAAATGACGACTTGCCAGATGTTTTTAGTGATCAGTTTTAATTTAATTTCAACGTATATATATAAACGTTTGCCGTTTTCTGAATTTAAATAAAAAAAAAAAACTCTTTTTTTTTTCGCCCGCCGAATAAAATTACTCCCATATCCGTAAATCCGCCACTGCAGTAATGAATTTAGAGTATTGAAAAATTCGATAAATTTTGCGTTTTATTCGTTTTTCCAATTCTTTAAAATAACAACGCGTATTTCGTATTAAAACGCGTCTCCTCCGAGAGAATTCGACCCTATTGTGCTCGTTAATAGTTTATATACGTATTGTTATAAGAAACGCTGGCAAGCACTTCCGTACCCTTTCTCTCGAGAATTTTTTTTTAAATACCCGTTCACTGTCGAAAACCGATCATATTAATAATATTAAAAAAAAAATAGCACTTACAGCTCAATGTGTAGTAAATTATAATAATTAAACATAATATTAAAACATAATTAAATATACACGGACGTCCATACAACGACAATTCGTGTGTTCACTTATTTATTAATTAACGGAGAGGAACTGAATAATCATCATTAATAACAGTACCAGCAAGATCTAATGACAATCCGCCATAATTTTAGCAATATAGTATATACAATACACACGCGGTTTCAACCGTCACAGAAGTTTATAACGCTCATTCTATACGTTTAAATAGCGATTATGAATACATTACTTCGAAACAAACGCGGACGTTAATGTACGAAATGGTATTTTAAATTTCTGTCTGTTGTTCATTGAGAAGCAATTCTGCATCTCCAGAAAACGCGTTGAACATAATTTAATGGCCCGATCGAATACTGCAGGAATGTAGTTAAGAAATATCGTGTGCACAATGTTATGTTTATTAAACGAATTATGAGTGTCGTTTTTTTTCTCTTCATATACCGACCGATAAATTAATTTTGTTAAAAACGTATTTAAATACGCATTAATTCGATGACTGAGATAGTGATCAGCGGAGATAATTTTTTATTTGGATCCTTCCCCTTCCAATAAAATCCTGTCGTTTATTCGATTAACAAGGATGTAAGTATAGTGTTTGATAAAACGAACGTAATTATGTACAGTATCCGACGATATATACGTCGGGAGGGCTCAATTTCGTTAATACTATATAAAATTTTGGTTTTTAAATGAGCAATTTTTTTTAAAATTCACTTTTTACCTATAGAAAATAATAATATAAGTAAATTTTTTTAACGTCGCACACTTTTTTATATTTATTTTTTTGTTATTTAAATTAATTCAACGAGTTACAAGTGTGTAACAACTATTGTCGTATAATAGTCGAGGGAACGCATATAATTTTCGCACAAGCTAATTCGATATACGGATCAGTACTATTGAAATATATAACAATTACACTGGCAATCACGAATAAAATATTCTCTAAACAAATATTTTTTTCTATCCATTCGACGCTTTTAAGCGAGTCGTGGGTTATACGATCTCGTATATTAACGTGTAATGAAATTTTATTGGTTCCCCTCTATTTAATAACAAATTTAATTTACACGATCTAACAATCTGCGGTGATCGCGTAAAAGCGTTGATTTTGGAAAATTAAGTTTCGGTGTTTTTTCAAATTATTATTTTTTGATTATCCCCTACTTTTGCAGTTGGCGTTTTTTTCTCTTAAATTAATTTTCATAAAATTTTAGAAGCGAAAAACAAATTATTGTTGCGCTGATATATTAAAAAAAAAAAAACAGAAAAAAAAAATAATCAACTTAAAATAACGGACTGCCAGTAATAACGTTCGAGTGGATGACCATTGTGAGCCGCGAAGGCGAAGGGGAAAAATAGTATTGTGAAAGATCGTTGTTTCCCCTCTCTGCACCGTTCGTTTCAGTCCGTTCTCTTTCAAAAGTTACCCTCGGACCACCAACAGCTCATTATTCCCGGAGTTTTTAGGTCCGACAATCTATCTATCATTTCCATCTCGTTCCCGGTTTTATTTCACGTTCTTCCCGCAGAGTACCGTTCATTACCCGCCCCCAGCAACCGTCGTATATACCGCGTATGTATATGTAAGTATAAATGTACATATATTTAAATGAGAGGAACGAAACAATGCCTACTGCTTTTCGCGATTAGAAAAAAAAAAAAACGAAAAATCTAAATAATAAAAAAAAAAATCACAGTCGTTCCGGCGAACAAAATAAATCAGAAATCACCGAGTACTGCGCGTTCCGTATGGCGGCGGTTTTCGCGTTGCAAAGTAGTGGTGTTACGAATTGTTCGTGTCTCATAATTGAAAATCTTCGTACCACGGCTAAATATCTAGGTATGACAACAGATTTATGGTACGCAAATATGATTTTTTTTCTTCTACGGAAGTACTACCACTTCCATAGAAGAAAAAATCTTTATCATATTATCACAGATTAGATGAATACAGATGGATCACTCGGCCCGAGAACAAAATAATTGCAAATACGCTCTTCTGATTGGTCCCCCCCCCATATCAATGTAGGCACACACGGCGATATAAATTATTGTGTTGGTATTTTACAATATTATAGTATAACTTCTTTATTATCTCAAATAGTGTTATCATAATAATGGTTATCACGTACCGGTAAAAATTTAACGCAGATTAAGCACCGATTTTTTTTCAACTGTGTGTAGAAACGAGTATATTTAACACGAGACATTATATTACACGTTCGCCAAACCAGAATTCACTAAGTAAACAACACAAATGGATTACCTCACTGGAGTAATGTTTAAATTTTAGGTAAAATATATTGTGCTATCACGCGGTAACACTGATATGGGGGGGGGGATTCGAATGACGTCATTTTTTTTGTTTACACAGCTAGTGATCTTTATTCATCTAATCTATGATATTACTGTGCACGACGTTTTGGTTTTGTGTTGTGTTTGTCATTGTTTTTTAACCGGCGGGTGACAGTTCCATGGAAAAAAATACGATATTATTGGTTTTTCCATGGACGCGCAGACCTAGTCGCGATTTGGACAATCTGTTGTCATACCTAGATATTTAGCCATGCATGCTTCGAACTAAACACAAAACATAGTTTTGGGGTTCGAGTATCGAACGACTGGAAAACGAAATCCAAAGGGAATTTGTCGGGGTAAAAAAACAACGTAAATCGATAAGTTATGAGATAATATTCTGTTTTATTCACCTACTTGATGTTACGTAATGAGTGTAGGCACACTAGATAATTGCCTAGCGCAGTAGCACCTATTATAATATTAAATACCTGTGTTAATTATTTTACGAATATCAATAATTAATCATTGACCGATTCAATTTACTCGTAACTCTATCGAGTACCTACTTAGTTCTTTTGTATGTTTTGAAAATGTATACCTACTTTTGCAGTTGGCGTTTTTTCTCTTAAATTAATTTTCATAAAATTTTAGAAGCGAAAAACAAATTATTGTTGCGCTGATATATTAAAAAAAACAGAAAAAAAATAATCAACTTAAAATAACGGACTGCCAGTAATAACGTTCGAGTGGATGACCATTGTGAGCCGCGAAGGCGAAGGGGAAAAATAGTATTGTGAAAGATCGTTGTTTCCCCTCTCTGCACCGTTCGTTTCAGTCCGTTCTCTTTCAAAAGTTACCCTCGGACCACCAACAGCTCATTATTCCCGGAGTTTTTAGGTCCGACAATCTATCTATCATTTCCATCTCGTTCCCGGTTTTATTTCACGTTCTTCCCGCAGAGTACCGTTCGTTACCCGCCCCCAGCAACCGTCGTATATACCGCGTATGTATATGTAAGTATAAATGTACATATATTTAAATGAGAGGAACGAAACAATGCCTACTGCTTTTCGCGATTAGAAAAAAAAACGAAAAATCTAAATAATAAAAAAAATCACAGTCGTTCCGGCGAACAAAATAAATCAGAAATCACCGAGTACTGCGCGTTCCGTATGGCGGCGGTTTTCGCGTTGCGAAGTAGTGGTGTTACGAATTGTTCGTGTCTCATAATTGAAAATCTTCGTACCACGGCTAAATATCTAGGTATGACAACAGATTTATGGTACGCAAATATGATTTTTTTTCTTCTACGGAAGTACTACCACTTCCATAGAAGAAAAAATCTTTATCATATTATCACAGATTAGATGAATACAGATGGATCACTCGGCCCGAGAACAAAATAATTGCAAATACGCTCTTCTGATTGGTCCCCCCCCATATCAATGTAGGCACACACGGCGATATAAATTATTGTGTTGGTATTTTACAATATTATAGTATAACTTCTTTATTATCTCAAATAATGTTATCATAATAATGGTTATCACGTACCGGTAAAAATTTAACGCAGATTAAGCACCGATTTTTTTTCAACTGTGTGTAGAAACGAGTATATTTAACACGAGACATTATATTACACGTTCGCCAAACCAGAATTCACTAAGTAAACAACACAAATGGATTACCTCACTGGAGTAATGTTTAAATTTTAGGTAAAATATATTGTGCTACCACGCGGTAACACTGATATGGGGGGGGGATTCGAATGACGTCATTTTTTTTGTTTACACAGCTAGTGATCTTTATTCATCTAATCTATGATATTACTGTGCACGACGTTTTGGTTTTGTGTTGTGTTTGTCATTGTTTTTTAACCGGCGGGTGACAGTTCCATGGAAAAAAATACGATATTATTGGTTTTTCCATGGACGCGCCGACCTAGTCGCGATTTGGACAATCTGTTGTCATACCTAGATATTTAGCCATGCATGCTTCGAACTAAACACAAAACATAGTTTTGGGGTTCGAGTATCGAACGACTGGAAAACGAAATCCAAAGGGAATTTGTCGGGGTAAAAAAACAACGTAAATCGATAAGTTATGAGATAATATTCTGTTTTATTCACCTACTTGATGTTACGTAATGAGTGTAGGCACACTAGATAATTGCCTAGCGCAGTAGCACCTATTATAATATTAAATACCTGTGTTAATTATTTTACGAATATCAATAATTAATCATTGACCGATTCAATTTACTCGTAACTCTATCGAGTACCTACTTAGTTCTTTTGTATGTTTTGAAAATGTATATACTTCGAACTTTTTTTTTTTTTGAAATTCCGTTCGGGTTCGATATTTAAATTGAATAATTCCCGGTTCGGTTCAGACTCTAAAATCTCGGTTCGTAACATCACTGTAGTTGAAAGCCATCGACCGATATGGATTTTATGTATAAATTATCATCCCGGGCGTATTTAAATATCGTACAGATTATGCACGTACGACCTGCGGTGTATAATAGTTAATAGTTCTAGAAAGGTTTCCGCTGTCACCGATCTCCAATAACTCGCACCGTTCCGGTTTCGTTTCCTCCCAAATCCTTTACCATTCTAATCACTCCAGATATCCAGACGTACTCCGTCCGTCTTCGTTCGTTTCTCCGAATCTTTTTCCTGTGGCTTCGTTTGTTTTTTCTCCTGTACGTACTACGTAACCCAGATAAATTTGAAATTTAAACGTTTCACAGTGGAAGTGATTCGAAGAAAAGTCCGTATACATTGTTTTTTTTTGTAATAACGATAAATTTAAATTAATATATATAATATATATTATATTATTATATATAATAATATAATAAAACGTAATAACGATAAGGTTCCTGTGGAAATTTAACGGATATTTTTTCATTTTATGCTCGGTAAATAGAGATTTTTTTTTTTTTGCTAACCGCCGCGAAAAACGTTTCAAAAATATCGATGGCGGCAAAACGCTGGAGGTCGACCCGAAAAAAAAGTTTCTGCGCATCATATATAATAGTATAAGGTCGATTCGGGTGCGTAAAAAACGAGCGCGGTTACACGGGGATTTCGTTTCTTTTTTTCGTTTTTTTCGTTTTTTTTTTAATATCTTCCTGGGGGGCGAAACGTATACGATAGGCGTCCGTTTTTTTTCCCTTCAGATTTTCGGACGTTTTTCAATATCCTCGCGCGCAATACAACCGATGGAATTCGTAATAATAATACACGCGCGACCCTGTTGCGCGCGGTATACGCGTTTCGCACGACCGACCGCATTTATACGCACGGCACAACACAACCCCCTGCACGATAAATTTATTAAAAAAAAACCTGTTCGCGGTTTATAAAAAATATTTTATTATTATTATTATTATTCCTCTGGCGTTTAATACTCTCCAAGATTATATAAGATTATAATGAGCGCGTCAAAGTTTTGTGTGCGGACGGAGGAGGTCGGGTGTGAAAAAAAAGCGAAATAATATGATCGACTCGGATTGACCGCGGTGCCGTTATATCTCTTATTATTATTTTTATTATTTTTTTTTGAGAAATATTTTCTTTTAAAAACTCTGCAGCTGTACGCGAAAAATTTTTCGTACGAAATGTACATGTTCTATACAACGAATCGTATTTTTATATTAATATTCGAAGGTATACCGAAATTCTGCTTTTTATATTGATCCACCGAAAAAAAAACCCCCCAAAAGATTTTTCTACGCCTATAGCGTTTGCTAATTACATTCGATTTCCTTTATTTTAAAAAGATTAATTATACATATTAAAAAAAAAAAAAAAATGCTATTTATGAAAAAAATTTCAAAATGTAATTGTATAGTCGAACTCGAAGTGTGTGTGTGTGTGTGTGTCGTGCTTGTACAGAGTAAATGTTTTACGCTCCACATCGGTGGAGGGATTGACGCGAAGAAAGCGATTCACTTTTTTTTTGTCGCAATTCTATGGTTATTTTTAGTTTTTATTTCTAAGTTGATCGGTACGGTTTTAAAAATACTATTGTCGAGACTTTTTTTTTTTATTAATAGAGTTGATGAGTTTTTTTTTTGGTAAAGACAACGTTTTGTATCGAATTATTACTTTTTTAAATTGGAGAACAGAAAAAGTAGCGCCTAACGAACCGTAATGGACGAGCGGTATGGCCTGCAAATACCAGTGTCTGCAGCTTTATTTAAAAATAAAATCGGTGTACACGCGGTGAATTAAAAGGTCATTTTTTCTCTCGGAAGAATCACGGAAACTTTTGAAAATATAAATTTTTTCTAACTGAAAAGTAAAATAAAAAAACAGAAGAACATATCGCGTTATTGCGAATTATTTTAAACACAAAACGTAATGTCTCATTTTAATGCGCTGTGAGGTGCGTACCACTGTTGTGCAGATTAAGCACCGATTTTTTTCAACTGTGTGTAGAAACGAGTATATTTAACACGAGACATTATATTACACGTTCGCCAAACCAGAATTCACTAAGTAAACAACACAAATGGATTACCTCACTGGAGTAATGTTTAAATTTTAGGTAAAATATATTGTGCTATCACGCGGTAACACTGATATGGGGGGGGGATTCGAATGACGTCATTTTTTTTGTTTACACAGCTAGTGATCTTTATTCATCTAATCTATGATATTACTGTGCACGACGTTTAGGTTTTGTGTTGTGTTTGTCATTGTTTTTTAACCGGCGGGTGCCAGTTCCATGGAAAAAAATACGATATTATTGGTTTTTCCATGGACGCGCAGACCTAGTCGCGATTTGGACAATCTGTTGTCATATCTAGATATATAGCCATGTATGCTTCGAACTAAACACAAAACATAGTTTTGGGGTTCGAGTATCGAACGACTGGAAAACGAAATCCAAAGGGAATTTGTCGGGGTAAAAAAACAACGTAAATCGATAAGTTATGAGATAATATTCTGTTTTATTCACCTACTTGATGTTACGTAATGAGTGTAGGCACACTAGATAATTGCCTAGCGCAGTAGCACCTATTATAATATTAAATACCTGTGTTAATTATTTTACGAATATCAATAATTAATCATTGACCGATTCAATTTACTCGTAACTCTATCAAGTACCTACTTAGTTCTTTTGTATGTTTTGAAAATGTATATACTTCGAACTTTTTTTTTTTCGAAATTCCGTTCGGGTTCGATATTTAAATTGAATAATTCCCGGTTCGGTTCAGACTCTAAAATCTCGGTTCGTAACATCACTGTAGTTGAAAGCCATCGACCGATATGGATTTTATGTATAAATTATCATCCCGGGCGTATTTAAATATCGTACAGATTATGCACGTACGACCTGCGGTGTATAATAGTTAATAGTTCTAGAAAGGTTTCCGCTGTCACCGATCTCCAATAACTTGCACCGTTCCGGTTTCGTTTACTCCCAAATCCTTTACCAAATCCGTCTTCGTTCGTTTCTCCGAATCTTTTTCCTGTGGCTTCGTTTGTTTTTTCTCCTGTACGTACTACGTAACCCAGATAAATTTGAAATTTAAACGTTTCACAGTGGAAGTGATTCGAAGAAAAGTCCGTATACATTGTTTTTTTTTTGTAATAACGATAAATTTAAATTAATATATATATATATATTATATTATTATATATAATAATATAATAAAACGTAATAACGATAAGGTTCCTGTGGAAATTTAACGGATATTTTTTCATTTTATGCTCGGTAAATAGAGATTTTTTTTTTTTTTTTTGCTAACCGCCACGAAAAACGTTTCAAAAATGTCGATGGCGGCAAAACGCTGGAGGTCGACCCGAAAAAAAAGTTTCTGCGCATCATATATAATAGTATAAGGTCGATTCGGGTGCGTAAAAAACGAGCGCGGTTACACGGGGATTTCGTTTCTTTTTTTCGTTTTTTTCGTTTTTTTTTTAATATCTTCCTGGGGGGCGAAACGTATACGATAGGCGTCCGTTTTTTTTCCCTTCAGATTTTCGGACGTTTTTCAATATCCTCGCGCGCAATACAACCGATGGAATTCGTAATAATAATACACGCGCGACCCTGTTGCGCGCGGTATACGCGTTTCGCACGACCGACCGCATTTATACGCACGGCACAACACAACCCCCTGCACGATAAATTTATTAAAAAAAAACCTGTTCGCGGTTTATAAAAAATATTTTATTATTATTATTATTATTCCTCTGGCGTTTAATACTCTCCAAGATTATATAAGATTATAATGAGCGCGTCAAAGTTTTGTGTGCGGACGGAGGAGGTCGGGTGTGAAAAAAAAGCGAAATAATATGATCGACTCGGATTGACCGCGGTGCCGTTATATCTCTTATTATTATTTTTATTATTTTTTTTTGAGAAATATTTTCTTTTAAAAACTCTGCAGCTGTACGCGAAAAATTTTTCGTACGAAATGTACATGTTCTATACAACGAATCGTATTTTTATATTAATATTCGAAGGTATACCGAAATTCTGCTTTTTATATTGATCCACCGAAAAAAAAACCCCCCAAAAGATTTTTCTACGCCTATAGCGTTTGCTAATTACATTCGATTTCCTTTATTTTAAAAAGATTAATTATACATATTACAAAAAAAAAAACATGCTATTTATGAAAAAAATTTTAAAATGTCATTGTATAGTCGAACTCGAAGTGTGTGTGTGTGTGTGTCGTGCTTGTACATAGTAAAAGTTTTACGCTCCACATCGGTGGGGGGGGGGGATTGACGCGAAGAAAGCGATTCACTTTTTTTTGTCGCAATTCTATGGTTATTTTTAGTTTTTATTTGTAAGTTGATCGGTACGGTTTTAAAAATACTATTGTCGAGACTTTTTTTTTTTATTAATAGAGTTGATGAGTTTTTTTTTTGGTAAAGACAACGTTTTGTATCGAATTATTACTTTTTGAATTGGAGAACAGAAAAAGTAGCGCCTAACGAACCGTAATGGACGAGCGGTATAGCCTGCAAATACCAGTGTCTGCAGCTTTATTTAAAAATAAAAATCGGTGTACACGCGGTGAATTAAAAAGGTCATTTTTTTCTCTCGGAAGAATCACGGAAACTTTTGAAAAATATAAATTTTTTTTCTAACTGAAAAAGTAAAATAAAAAAAAACAGAGAAAACATATCGCGTTATTGCGAATTATTTTTAAACACAAAACGTAATATCTCATTTTAATGCGCTGTGAGGTGCGTACCACTGTTGTGACGCTATTAAATTATGTAAAAAAAAAAAAAAAATGATAAAATTTACCGCCCGCGGCTATGTTACCCCCTTCGCAGTGGCGGCGTTTAGGGGGGCCATAGGGGCCATGGCCCCCCTAGACTTTTTGAACTGTACGCGTAAATACTTTTTTTTTCCAATTTTTTCTAACAGAACAGAGACATTAATACAAATAACAGAGAGTAACGATTAATCCAGTTTCTACTGTATGTGTTTTAAAATATTGCCCCCCCCCCTTAAGCAAAGGAGTAAATCCGCCACTGCCCTCGGTCTACCCATAAATACACTTCATTGCAGGGTGGGGATACACGCGCGAAGTACCGAAGTTTGAGAGGCTGACACGAAGTGATTTCGATTCGGATGTCAACGGGCGGGGAGACGTCGTCGTCACACCGCGTAATGCGCGGCGCGCGCGGTCGATACCGCGGGAGAGGATACCTGGCGCGATAGAGACACGCCGTGTGATCCATCTCGTCTCGCGTCTCGATCGTTTCTGCTCTCCTCTCCGCCATCTCTCACGCAGTCTTTCCGTCCGCTTCCACCGTACAATATATATATATATATTTTATTATAATTTATAATATATATATATATAATATAACGACCATCGATAATAACGGCAACAATGCGATATAAAATAATAATAATAATAAATAATAAATAATAGATCTCAGTGTTTCTACGAACCGTGTACTGTGTCTGTTCCGCACCCAGACGCCGGTAATTTTAAATGCGTTTACGGACCACTGGTACTAATCGGTCAACGATCTCAGCTCTGTCGTCGTCGCCCGTCATATCCGACGCTTCTGCGGTACCACAGCCGTTTGTTGTTTTTATTATTATTATTACCATCGTCGTATATTATTATAATATGATATGGGTGTTGTATTAGATAGCTGTTATTTAAAAAAAAAAAAAATAAAAAAATCCTCTTTTGTTAGTCACGGACGCGCGGTGCCGTTTCTCGACTCTTTCCCGGGCCGATCACAATATTTCCTAATAATAATAATAATATCGAATTTACGTTTACGCGCGTTTATTTTATTTTGTCGATGACAAGTCTTTGTATCGGTACGCGTATTATTTCGATCGGACCCAGTGTACACGTCAAAATTATAAAGTTCACGTACATTTTTCTATATTATTTTCCCTGTGTTTATACGATCGTCATATTGATATAAATCGAAATAATAACTCTAAGCAGAGGAGACGTATTTAGGAATTTGGCGTCCGGCTGCTAATGTTTTTTCGCATTTTTTTTACAATCTTTTTTTTTTTGCTCATTTGGATTTTGGCGGGTAGGTGGTGGTGGTAAAAATTTGTGTTTGTACCACAATACTCAAAAGTAGTTCGGTGCCATTGAAAATAATAATGCCGCCCGGGGCGATCGCCCCCTCTAGCCCCCCCCCCCTAAATACGTCTCTGACTCTAAGGCCGCGCAAATCAAACGTGTTCGGATTTCGACGCTCGTATGAAATATAGGTACTGATCTGCTTTTATATTGATCCACCGAAAAAAACCCCCAAAAGATTTTTCTACGCCTATAGCGTTTGCTAATTACATTCGATTTCCTTTATTTTAAAAAGATTAATTATACATATTAAAAAAAAAAAAAAAATGCTATTTATGAAAAAAATTTCAAAATGTAATTGTATAGTCGAACTCGAAGTGTGTGTGTGTGTGTGTGTCGTGCTTGTACAGAGTAAATGTTTTACGCTCCACATCGGTGGAGGGATTGACGCGAAGAAAGCGATTCACTTTTTTTTTGTCGCAATTCTATGGTTATTTTTAGTTTTTATTTCTAAGTTGACCGGTACGGTTTCAAAATACTATTGTCGAGGCTTTTTTTTTTATTAATAGAGTTGATGAGTTTTTTTTTTTGGTAAAGACAACGTTTTGTATCGAATTATTACTTTTTGAATTGGAGAACAGAAAAAGTAGCGCCTAACGAACCGTAATGGACGAGCGGTATATTCTGCAAATACCAGTGTCTGCAGCTTTATTTAAAAATAAAAATCGGTGTACACGCGGTGAATTAAAAAGGTCATTTTTTTCTCTCGGAAGAATCACGGAAACTTTTGAAAAATATAAATTTTTTTTCTAACTGAAAAAGTAAAATAAAAAAAAAAAACAGAGAGAACATATCGCGTTATTGCGTATTATTTTTAAACACAAAACGTAATGTCTCATTTTAATGCGCTGTGAGGTGCGTACCACTGTTGTGACGCCATTAAATTATGTAAAAAAAAAAAAAAAAGATAAAATTTACCGCCCACGGCTATGTTACCCCCTTCGCAGTGGCGGCGTTTAGGGGGGCCATAGGGGCCATGGCCCCCCTAGACTTTTTGAACTGTACGCGTAAATACTTTTTTTTTCCAATTTTTCTAACAGAACAGAGATATTAATAAAAATAACAGAGATTGACCATTAATCCAGTTTCTACTGTATGTGTTTTAAAATATTGCCCCCCCCCCTTAAGCAAAGGAGTAAATCCGCCACTGCCCTCGGTCTACCCATAAATACACTTCACTGCAGGGTGGGGATACACGCGCGAAGTACCGAAGTTTGAGAGGCTGACACGAAGTGATTTCGATTCGGATGTCAACGGGCGGGGAGACGTCGTCGTCACACCGCGTAATGCGCGGCGCGCGCGGTCGATACCGCGGGAGAGGATACCTGGCGCGATAGAGACACGCCGTGTGATCCATCTCGTCTCGCGTCTCGATCGTTTCTGCTCTCCTCTCCGCCATCTCTCACGCAGTCTTTCCGTCCGCTTCCACCGTACAATATATATATATATATTTTATTATAATTTATAATATATATATATATATAATATAACGACCATCGATAATAACGGCAACAATGCGATATAAAATAATAATAATAATAAATAATAAATAATAGATCTCAGTGTTTCTACGAACCGTGTACTGTGTCTGTTCCGCACCCAGACGCCGGTAATTTTAAATGCGTTTACGGACCACTGGTACTAATCGGTCAACGATCTCAGCTCTGTCGTCGTCGCCCGTCATATCCGACGCTTCTGCGGTACCACAGCCGTTTGTTGTTTTTATTATTATTATTACCATCGTCGTATATTATTATAATATGATATGGGTGTTGTATTAGATAGCTGTTATTTAAAAAAAAAAAAAAAATCCTCTTTTGTTAGTCACGGACGCGCGGTGCCGTTTCTCGACTCTTTCCCGGGCCGATCACAATATTTCCTAATAATAATAATAATATCGAATTTACGTTTACGCGCGTTTATTTTATTTTGTCGATGACAAGTCTTTGTATCGGTACGCGTATTATTTCGATCGGACCCAGTGTACACGTCAAAATTATAAAGTTCACGTACATTTTTCTATATTATTTTCCCTGTGTTTATACGATCGTCATATTGATATAAATCGAAATAATAACTCTAAGCAGAGGAGACGTATTTATAGGAATTCGGCGTCCGGGTGCTAATGTTTTTTCGCCGCTCCCCCTCTCACATTTTTTTTACAACCTTTTTTTTTTGCTCGTTTGGATTTTGGCGGGTAGGTGGTGGTGGTAAAAATTTGTGTTTGTACCACAATACTCAAAAGTAGTTCGGTGCCATTGAAAATAATAATGCCGCCCGGGGCGATCGCCCCCCTCTAAATACGTCTCTGACTCTAAGGCCGCGCAAATCAAACGTGTTCGGATTTCGACGCTCGTATGAAATATAGGTACTGATTATACGGGTTTACCATCATCGTGGGTATTTTTAGATCTTATTTCTTTCAGATTCTTAAATTTCTTTATTAAACAAACCACACCGCTCAAAAGTAACGCTCCGCAATGTGGCGCACCTTGACGCTCGACCGAGCTACGCCTGCCGCTCGACGCTCTCCAATGTACGCGCGGCCTAAAACGTCATCTAAGAGTGATTCCCTTTTTTTTTATATACAATATTTTTTTTTTTTTTTTTTTGCTCGAGCCAGTCTTTTCGTAGATCCTACTACACCGGTGCCTAAATAACGTTTGATAGTGAAATTTTTACAAAAACTGCGACGTACCTGCACCTATACAATTATTGTCCGAATACACAAGGCGGTTATTATTACAATATTATAGTATTATCATCGATACGCGTACCTATACCACCGCAGCATCGCGCAATCGGAAACCAATTATCCGTCGCATCGCGCGTATTACGCACACCGGTACTCACTCTCTCTCTCTCTCTCTCTCTCTGTATCTCTTAAATATATATATATGTGTGTAATAACGTACGTATATATTATATTGGTACAGTGCGTGCAGTGTAAAAGACCGGGCGCGAGGGCGTAATAAACGACGCCGCACCACCGCCGAACGCGCATTTACCCTAATGACGGCGGCGGTTCGGGGGGGGGGGACGGCGGCGACTGGTGATAATACGTATATAGGTATACACCGAAACCGCCGCTGCGGACGACAAATCCGCCATATGGCCCGCCGCGCGTACAGTCAGACCGACAGGGCCCGGTATTTTACTACCGTTTTACACGCGAACGGACAGACGAGTCGTCCTCACAGTCGAGGGTGCCAGGAAGAGCTGCAGCACGTCCTCCGTCCGTCCCCGTGCGTAACACGCACAAAGCGCATTATAATATTACGCCGTGTACCAGGCACGTATACAGCGGGGGGGTTTGGGGTTCAACCCCCCCCCCGAAATAATTTCTTGTCACATTAAAAAATAATGAGTAAGGAGGAAGAAATTGTTTTATTATGTTGCTGTACAATTTGTATCGCTATATTTTGTAAACCCCCCGAAATTTTATTTTGTGTACGTGCCTGCCGTGTACGTACATTAAGCGCAGTAGGTACGCAGTGCAGCACGTGCGCGCGAACGTATTGCGGCGACGACGACGATTCCGGTGCTCTAACTTTAACGCGAACGCGCGCGAAACGTCGTCCGCCGCGGAAGGATTTACACGCGGCGATTTACCTGTACAGCATCCCGTTTCTTACTGCTGCAGTGGCGTCAATAGGACTGGATCGTGGACGGGTGCGGAGGGGATCGATATATATATATATTTATAAAAAAATTTTTTTTTACGAGTTCGTTTAAATAAGAAGATTTACAACAGATAATATACGCACAAAAAAAAATTATAGTTCGTATTTCGTTGCGTTCGTTCGACGGGAGTTTTGAGTTTTTTTTTTTCCATAATTTCGCAGTACCTATTTGTCCGCATCAATTTTTGTACCAGGCTCCGTATAGATATAGCCGCCGATCAATAGTCGCATCCCGGAAAACGGTAGCCACAGGGCCGGGCCGGGGAGGGCCTGACGAGATGGCGCCTGCCAAGAGCGCGACGTAACGAGTGAGTGCGCGCAGGAGGAGCGCAAAATTTGATACGTACTCAAAAGTCACGTGGTCGTAATCGAGTAGAATTATTATTACCGGTGCAAATACTAAACTAATAAGTAATTCATTTTCAAAAGTATAAATAAAAATAAATAGTATTTTTTTTTTTTTTTAGCTTTCAGAACAATTGCTATTATAGCTCAATAAATAGTATTAATGAATAAAATAGATACGAATAAATTACGTTTAAACGATATTTAAATTTTAGTAATTTTTTTTTTTCGACTATCTAGAGCCTGCGGGTACAACAATTAATGCAGACAAATACTGCGAAATAATGACAAAAAAAAAACTCAAAGACAGAAACGATAGAAAGACGTGATAGTTGCGGCAAGGGGCCTAAACACGGCCTGTATTAAGCAAAAAAACAAAAATAATTTTTCGTTTAAGAAATATGTAATTTTACTTTTTAAGTGATCAATTAACCATCATACAAATTTTGTTATCAAGTCTAAACGTTTTTAATCGTAATGAGTAGAAAAATTTTCGAGGGGGGTGGAGCGCAAAATTGTTATCTAGCTACAGCTAGTTCTATTCTGTAACTCGATAACGTGTTAACGAAATTAATTCGATAAGAGCTTCTTATCGAAATTTTAAAAATGTATCGAATTCAGCTGTTATCGACATCGTGATTCTGTAAATGACTCTATCGACACCATGCAGCGTTTACAAAGTGTACGCGTCCACCGAAACGATAAGAAATCGATAGCTAACGACAATTTTCTGAAGGTCATAAATCGTTTCGATAGCTTAACGAACCGAAAGTTGTCGTTAACAGCAGGTCTTATCGAGTATTATACAGAATAGAGGTACAAGGAGCGTTACTGCGTTGCTGGGCCCGGCCCTGAGTGACCAGAGTGTTATATTCAGTGATGACTGCAGTCGGAGAAAAAACCGAATTTTTATATAGAGTTTTCGAGTAGGATTTCACTGCGCGTCAAACTCGCGTAATCCATTCCAAACCGATTATTATAAACGAAACGTTTTTAATGTAACTGCAGTTAATAACGGCGTCACATCATCGGTTTTGTTTCGTTTCGCAATCAAAACGGATTAGAACCGCGTTTTAAGTATTTTTCTTTCTTCGTTCTCTATCGTTACGGCGAATATCGCGCTATTTCACACTGCGCTCTTTTTTCGGAATATATTACGAATAATAATAATAATAATTCGAAGGGTGAAAGGGACCGGGAGACCTGTTGTATAAACAAAAATTGCGTTCACAATGAACAAGGCGTTACGTGTGTATACACACACACACACACATGTACACAATGACTCAATTGTGTTCGAATGTAATTCGAACGCAATAATAATAATAATAATAATAACACTCAAAACCGTATTCGATTAGACGGTTTTAAGTATGTATAATATAGCGAAATTCTCTCTATTTTTTATTTTTTTTCTTGTCAAGTGCGCGCGTATATACAGTGAACACCGCCGCGAAACGAGCCGTTTCTTTGACGGCGATTAGTATATATAGTGTCAATACAGTCGTCCCCCATTGTGCCCGTCATCGATTAGGGGTACCCTGCGACGTTAAAGACGTGTAAATTATTTATAAGCTCGCGTTCGAAATCTGACGGTTTTATTTTACTTTTTTTCCGTACAATAAACTGTGACGGAAATATATACGAGATAAATAAAATTCGAGTACGAAACGATCGGCGGCGATTTGTTTTTCGTTTTAAATATCCGTATTTATCGAATATTTACAATTAAAATGGTTAAAATTAAAAACGAATCTACGCGGACTATAATAGTTATTCCGCGTGTTACACACCGTTTCGGTACGAATTACTTTTGGACGCGCGTGAAAAACGTTTATTGCTTTTTTTTTTTACTTTTTTAATAAGAAAAAAAAATTAACATAGGCGGATCTACGGGGTGTGCCGTGTGTGCCAAGGCACACCCTAAAGTAAAAAAAAAATATATTGTACAATATAGGTTATAGTATTGGTTAGTTAACAAGTGTTGGATACTTAAAATTAGTGTATGGAAGAAAATTATGAGCTAAAAAAAAAAACGCATAAAACGGGTGAATTTGTTTATAGCCTCCACTCTATATTATAAAAAAATAACTACAAAAAAGGCCGGGCACACTCGAACGTAAAACTCTGGGTTCGCCTATGGATCCCGATCAGACGTTTCCGAATTACGGAAAAACGACGAATGAATGACGTGCAGAGGAGCCGAAAGACGACTGCGAATCAATCGATCTGTTTGGAAAAGACAATCAAACTCCGCGGAACGGGTTTCGTCCCGTGAATATACGGTTTTGCAGGTTGTCTGTACAATATTCGAGATCCGAAGCTTTCCGCTATAAAGTCCAATACTCGCCCAGACGATCATCGTATTTATACGTACTTAATTGGTTTCGGCGTATCGCCAAAATCTGAAAATTAAAAAAAAATGAGTCGCGCCTAAAAAATTGTATTACGGATTACAGAACGTCGCGGTGTATCGTATACGCGACGAACGAAAAATATTTTTGTATATATGTATTCTATAAAATCCTAATAATCGCTTGTGGCTGTATTGAAAACCGTTTCCAGTAAATTTTATTATAATACAAAATAAATTCCGCTGTATTATATCGCGGGCTCCGTACGTGCAAAACGAGACGGACGACGAAAAAAAGTAAAAAAAAAATTCATCTCGCTACAACAATACGCGTCGTATAACAGAGGCGGATTTCCCGTTAGGCACTGTAGGCAGCTGCCTATAGGGCGGCAAATTTCGTACTGTTTTATTAAACATCAAACGTATAAAAAAAAAATTTGAAAAATGAATTACTTATTATATTTACGAAAAATAATTAATAATGTGCGTATTTTTTTTTATACTTTTGTGTATCGTATATGGTATAAGGTATACCTATCTGTTTTTGGTTCATTATAAATTTATATAGTCATTATAATAAATATATAGTAAACAACTGTATGTGTGTATTGACATTTTTTCAAAGTACGCTAAATAACTAAAGGCGAAAAAAATAGTCTAAAAATTCAAATGGATGTCCCACTACTATTTTCTGTATATTTAATATTTAGAGTAGATATTTTGAGGGGTAATGTTAATTTTTTCACCTGATACGGGGGAGGCAAATTTTTGGTGCCTATAGCCGTAAAAAAAAAAGATAAATCCGCCTCTGGTCATATTATGTTGCATACGAGTTTGTATAACGCGCGAGAACGTATTTCGTCGTCACACACACAAACATATATCAATATACCGGACGAGACTCTCTTGTATATATATGTTCATATAATATAATATATATAAATTATGTTTTTTTTCCCCTCAATTCTCTAATACACTTTCTACTCGTCTCTCCGTAGCCGCTGCCGTCGTCACCGCGTTACATACCGTAACGCGATTATAGTTCTAATGAACGTGTATTGTTTTCGCCGCCACTATACCGCCGGTCGCCGCGGTGTTGTTCACTCGAAATTCCGCGCACGCGGTGAAACGTTCGGGTTTCCGCGGGTGCGGATGCGAACAGCCCGGGCCCGGCGGCACCGGCGGCGCGCTGCACGCGGTCGTCCGCCGTCCGCCGCCCGGCCACGGCCACGGCGACGACGGCGCGCCAGTAGGTGCTGGGTGGGGGCGGGGAAGCCGGTAAAAAAGCGGCGCGTCCTACATTAATACGTACGCCGCATACGCGCTCTCCGCGGTATATTATTACTTATTATTACTTTATTATTATTATTATTATTATTATTATTATTATTATTATTATTATTATTATTATTATTATTATTATTATTATTATTATTATTATTATTATTATTATTATTATTATTATTATTATTATTATTATTATTATTATCATTATCGTTATTATTATCATTATTACCACGAAGAAATAGAAAAACGCGTGACATCAGGAAACAAATGTTTTTACGCCCTCTCGGGGGGTTATTGGGGTCGAAGCTACTGTCGAAAAAATCAAAAGAACGACTCTACGTGGTACTAGCTAGACCAGTGATAATATGTATGCACGTGAGACACGGCCCACGACCCGAGGGGATGAGAATAGACTAGCTATCATGGAGAGGAAATTCCTTAGGAAGATTTACGGACCAAAAAGAAACGAAGACCGAACATACGGAATAAGGACTAACAGAGAACTGCAGGAGTTATTCGGAAAACCAGACATAATAGCGGAAATACGCCACAAAAGACTGCAGAGGTGGCTCGGACACGTACTAAGGGCTAAGTCAATAGCAAATGCTGTATTAAGATGGATTCCTCAGGGAAGAAGGCCGATTGGAAGACCGAAACAGAGGTGGATGGACAAAAATAAAAAAAGAACTAAATCAACTTGGGATAGACAATATTATTGAAGCGGCTATGAACAGAGACAGATGGAAGGAGATTTGTTTTGCAGCAATATGGGCCTTTAAAGCTGGAAAAAGAAGAAATTATCATTATTATTGTCATTATTATTATTATTCGGTAAAAATTTTTTAAAAAATTATCTACTAACTCGCGTATAGTAATGCGTATTAGTGATGTCACGAACTCTGTAGTTTTTTTTTTCATTTAGGTCAAACCCGTACCGAAATCTGGGAGTAAAAAAAAACACAGGGAATTAATTTTTTTAAATATTTAATACGGACCATATAAATACACCCGATAGATGTGTGAAAAAACGAATTGAATTATACTCAATAATTATTACCCGCGGTACATTCAGAGAAACCTAAATATATATTATATAAACCTATAATAATATAATATTATATAAGGTATAATATAAACCGGAGCCGTAAATTGTAAATCATACAAAACACGTTATTATATTTTTTATTAAGATATTAGATCCTGAGCGGAGCGAAGAATCTATTATTGGTTTTGCAGAGCTGCGATTTTTTTTTATGCCTGTATACCCGAAAATTCTACCAGAAGAAGTGTTCCGTTTTTTACAGTCACATTTCCCGGTAGCGAATAACGTGTAGTTGGTACTTTAGAGGGATCATTTTCGTTTTTTTTTTTTCAAAAGCGCCTGAAAACATAACTCAAAAACTACCGAAAAAAAAATTATCCATATATTTTTTTTATGTCTGTATACCCGAAAATTCTACCAGAAGAAGTGTTCCGTTCTTTACAGTCACAGTTTGTTTCCGGTATCAAATCGCATCTATTCGGTATAGTTTATTGAGGTAATTTTTCAATTTTTTTCAATAGCGCCTGAAAATATAACTCAAAAAACTACTGAAAAATTACATAAAAACGCGATAAAAACGTTCTTTTAATTTTAGACTTTTTATAGCAATTACCTATACAGGTTTTAAGGTATTTAATTCACAAAAAAAAATGGGTTAGTTTTTGTTATATACCCAAAATATTACACCGCACAGAATCGTTTTATCGAATGCGACGATTTATCGCATCGCATTCAAATTTATAGTGATAATAATAATACACTCTAAAATCATTATCCAATTAATTTACTTAAGCGACGTTCACAACGCCCCGCGGCTCGTTACCTTTTTTAAAATTTTTTTGATTAGCTCTTAGTTGAAACCATTATAGCTCAACAATTAAAAAAAATGTATACCAAAAATACGTAATACAATAACAGTAATATTATAATAATATTGATGAAGAGATAAAAAGACTGGATTTTAAAGCCGAATTTATGGAGAAACTTTAAAGGCGGTTTTAATAGTGGAAAGGCTATTCGAAAACGGAGCTTCGAAAATACAGGAGGAGTTGGCGAAAAGAGCAGAAAATAATTTGTTTTGGAGTGTTTCTGTTGGAGTGTAGAGATGGACGGGAAATAAAAGCAAGTGACCGGAAATCGCAGTAGTCGTCTCCGTCTATATATAATCTATATGAATATTTTTTAATATTGAGTTAATGTAGGCTAAAAAAACACTGAAGCCTTTTACGAATATATATATATATATATTATAAAAGAACATGATGCGTAATGTATATTTTGAATTTTTCGTTACCGATTCGATATTCACCGTGGTAATCAATTTTTATTTTTATGAAATACGTACACTATAGTGTGCGGTCAGTCGGGGAAGACTGTAAACTAACAACAACAACAAACAAAAAAAACGTGTTTTCTACACAAATAACCGAAAAGTTTCAACATAAGAAAAATATGCGCGTTTCGACACACACGCGTTTAACGGCGCTGTCAAAAATATGTCGGACCTATACCGTCTACACTCGTGGCGCGCACGATACGTGTTCGGACGGCGCATTACAATAATAGGGATTTAGGATGAGGTTTCGAAAAAAATAATGATTTCTATGGAACGTTCCGAAGGGAATGACCGGCACGCGCGTTAAAAATCTTAATGTCACTGTAATACATTTATACTCGTGTCGACTGCGCATTGCATTGTGTATTGGGCGTCGCGTTTCGGACGTTTTAATCGGTCTATGTACATAAAAAAAGAAAAAACGGTACATTCGGGGCGGAAATAAAAAAAAAAAACCGATCTTATTGTTTGATCGTGGAACGTTTAAAAACGTAGGTGGGTAGTATTTTTTTTCGCCTGCGTTTTCAAACCGGGTCACGTTTCGAAAACGCGTAAAGGAACGCGAAACGCGAACAAAACGATTTTCGTTATTATACGAGAGGGTGACGCCGGTCTGCGCATACATCGTATTGAGAAAAACACGCGTTTCTATCCGATCGATTGTATCGATTTCCAGATCCTGTTCATTATTATCATCATCATCATCTGTGTGGTCTCTTCGTTTGTGTTGTGTTAATCCATCATCGACGTTCGCCCCTTGGGGGATTTGGCGACTTTAATAATAACAACAACAAGAGCCGGTCCGGCGTGACAGTTATATTATACGGGACGGACGGCGTCTGCGGAACTACAGGTACCTGTATTCGCTTTTAAATAATTTGTAAAAAAAAAGGATCGGAACAGAAAAACGTACTGTAACAATAAGGACGTGCGCCGTAAGCCGGCCTTTATTCGCTCTCGCGCGCACACGTAGAAAAATATGATTTTTGACCGGAGTACAGTTACGAAGAATTCCCTCGAATAAAGGACGAAGGATACGGGAAATAAATCATCACCACGACTCCTCCGTATTATTATATATACGCGTGCGCTTATATAATATACCGATAGAAACGAGTAAAAATATTTTTACAATAACACGTTTTATTATTGTGTTCACGGATATTGCCGTTATATATAAGCTCCGTTCCGGTTTTCACCGTATTATACAATAGTAGTATAATATAATAATTATAAAATATATTTTAAAAACGGGGTTCGAATACGTGCAGGCGTACACGCAAGAGGCGACGAAAAACGTTCACGGTGTTCAATGTTCGAACACAACGAGACGCGTATATTCGGGGGAGTAAAAAAAAAAAAGTTTCTTTCGTTATAATATATTAAGAAGAATTTTTACATTTTCCGTCCGAGAAAATATCGATAATTTACTAGTCATAAATTATATTATTAATAACGCGCGTTTTTATTCCAAATATATTTAGTCGGTGTCATATATATATATTTTATACAGTGGCGTGCCCAGGAATTTTCAACGGGGGGGGGATGTTATAAGTAAATAGTAATAATAAATTTTAATGAATTGTCACGGTAATACCAAAAACGCAAATTTGTGTGTTTCAAGCTCTCCAAAATCGTTTCTAGCTTATAATCGTGTACATTTGTAAATTGTTCTATAATTAGAATGAATTTAAATTATACCAAGTTGTTCAATTAACATTATAACACCATTAAACTGAAAAAATGTATTGCATTTTTAAAAATAAACAAAAAAATAAAATACTTAGAAACTAGATTACTTATTCCAAACGGAAATTCAACCGCCTAGCTTTTGTACTCGTTTCATTAACGACGGTCATCTAAAACAAGTAATGACTCTAAAACAGCTCTTATAACTAATAATAGTCGATAACGGAACGTGTGCAGCAGGGAATTGATACGGAATCTCTTTAAACCCGAAATTTTTACTCGACCGCGTTCTTCAGTAATTATATATATATATATATAAAAAAAATAGTTTTTTTCCCCCAACAACAGTTAAATGTCGATTAATATAATTTCGAAACGCGTTCCAGTAGTGTTACGAACCCCTTTTTTGAGTTAATTTATATAATGTGTTATGTATACCTCGAGAGTGTTCGAATTTCTTTTGTGCGCTGTATACAATAAACAAATAGCATATAAATAATAATATTATGTCGTCCAACGCAGTCGAGCAATCGTATTGTATTCGAGCCGTGAACAATCCTTTAGTACGACTCAAAACGTTATTTTGTTGTTAAGAAAATGTATGTATGTAATAAGACGAGTTTTTTTTTTTAAGTAAAACGGATAAAGTCCGATCGAAGTGATTCTAGAATAGAATCAAAGCGTTTTTTTTATTATCAATAGGTGCGAACCTACAAAAACGAGCCGTATACTTTCTATCGGAAACGATCGAGCAACAGATAAGTATAAGGAACGTGTAAGGGATAGGAAGAAAAATCCGAAAATCCGACGTGCTGCACCGATCGAGGACGTCGAGAAATTTAATTTCTACAAAAAAAAAAACCTGTTACATTAATTCGGTGTACGTTTTTAGACGGACAGAAATCCGGCCAAAGTACGAAATACATAATAATATTGTATTGTAATTCGACGGTTTTTCGTTGAAATTTCGCGAACACTTCTTTTTCTATACGTTTAACAGTCGTGTCTAATTGTACGGAACGTGCACCGGTAAACGGAGTTCTTTTTTTCTTACTATTACCGACGATTTTCGCGCGATCGCGTTTTTCTTTTCTTTTCGCTGACAAAGTCCTCCGCCGTCGATAATAATTTCCCAGAACAGCACCTTTATTTCGTACACTTAAACAGTGTCGTAATATTAATAATAATGATAATCGTCCGACGGAATAATACGGCGCTTTTTTTATTTTATTTTTTATTATAATTATTATATTTTTATCGATTCGTTCCCGTTTTGCTAAACAGCTCGGCGAGACGAGCAAGACGAAAAAATAGAAATAAAGTCGCTCGTTTGACGGTGTAACGATTTCGTTGAAAACGGGAGCGATTCTCCCGTCACCGTCGTCGCAATGTTGTCGTAGCAGCGTACTTAAAAAATACTCGCGTACAATGCAAATAATTCACGAGACAGTCGGTTTTCTTTGTGGAACGGAACAGGACCGGGGGGAGAGAGGGGCGAATGGTAAAAATTAAAAAAAAAAAAAAAATACGCGAACGAGTGACGACGATAATGATTGCCGGGGCGGTGAGATGAGTGATATATTTACGTGTATATGAATTATAAATAATGGCTTTAAAAAAAAAAATCGTAGTAATAACAACGTGGAAATAAACCTCGATTGACCTCGACGCGTCATATCGTTCGACATCAGGACGAAAATGGAAAAAAAAAAATTTAAAACTCCGCGCCAAAGACGAACGTCGTTCTCGCAAAGGAATTCGAAATAATAAAATTCGTTTTCGAAAACGACATTTTTCCGTCCCAGCAACGAAAATTGTTCGACGAACGCTTCTGAAATTTATATAATAATAGGTACGTAACTATTATCATAACATTATAGAATACACTGCGCAGTGGCGTACTTACAATTTCTTTTTTTTTTTTTTTTTTGAGGGGATCCGAGAGTGTTTTAAAATTTCGTCCACGCTGTTTCATATGATATTTTCGAATGGAAATACTTTTTTTCCAGTAATAAATTAAATACCTAAATTGTGTACACAAAAAAAAAGTAGTAATAAATTACTCGTAGAACGCTCGGTAATTGTTTCGATAGAATATTTAGAAAACAGAAAATCGTATAAAAAAAATTCCCAGAGTCTATTATTATTTGATTGCTTATAGGGAAAACGTTCTGCCGATTGTGATCAAAATCATTAAGTCTTCCTCGATAAAAATAATATAACAGATTTTAAATAAATAAATTTTTTTTTTCAATAAAAATCAATAATTAATATTAACTATATCGATATAATATATATGATGTCGGATTCATCAAGTATTTCCGTATATATAGCCACTGCACAGTCTTGTAAAAAATACTGTATTTAAATACTTTTTAAAAAGTATTCGCATAAGAAATACATACAAATACTATTATTTAAATAGTTTTTTAAAAGTATTTTTTACAAGACTGCCACTGCATGTACACATATTATTATTATGATAAAAAAAAATCACTGCTAAAATTTCCAATTATTGACCAGAAACATAAAGATTCATAACTTAGTGGACTGTATTATTCAATAGCGATAAATTCAAATATAAAAACGATACGATTCGTGAGTGTATAGAACACGCGAGAACTCTTAAAATTGTATTCTAAAATATGTAATGTTGACGATATTTTGCTAAATCGAATAAAATATAAAAATTATTAAAAATAATACCGAAGAGCTTTGTCCCGGGTTCGGGTTACGGCACGAATGCGGTTCTACTCACGTGACTATTTTTAAAAACGATATATTAGGCGTCTGGGAGTAAAACTCCGAGTTTGAAATTGAAATGATTAAATACGATTATTGCTGAAGTACTTCGATAGCAATAAAATGTGAAAACTGCGTTTAAATTTGTAAAATTGTTAAATATCGGGCGAAACAAAAAATATAAATTTAGTTTAATCGCGTTTTTCGCGCACCACACAAATAACGATATCAAGAAAACACTGTTCGGCGCAACGACAAAAAACGTCGTACAAATCGATCGATTTTCTGTATGCAGGAAATTAAAATATAATTAATTCCATAATTGAAATAATATTATATATTCGAGCACATAATGAATAAAAAATGAGGGCAATAACAATCGTTTTGAGATTGAAAAACTGGCCGTGTATCGCGTACGAATACCATTACAATATATTACAATATTGCTGAATTGCATATATAATACATTCATATTATAGTGGCTCGTTGCAGAGAATAATAATTTGCAATAACATCGTGTGATATACGGGTTTTTTTTTCACTACGATTCGCAGTTCTAAAAGTTTTATCGGGTTTAATTATTATTATTTTTTTACAAATATTTTTTATATATTTCTGGAAAGCATACACTCGTAAATATTGTTCGAAATCGTTTTGATCGTTAGATCCGTAATTTCATCAGCTCTGTATTCCAATATACTCGTATATTTTTACGAACCAAATTTATAGCTAATGATTATGTTTTTATACGTATAACGCGTCAAATTAAAAATTTCGTATAATTCATTTCTATATAAATAAATGTATATGTGAGTACAGGATCAAGCCAAAGAGTATATTATTGTGTTAAAAAATAAATAAAAATATATGAGTTTTCGGTATTATAAATTTGTTTATTCACTACCGCGGTTTTGAAAAAAAAGCCATCATCGTGTATTAAGCGAAAAAAACAAGTACAATAGAATAAAACGAACACAAGAGATAATGGTGAATATTGCGATAAAAAAAGGCATATAGATATTTAAAAAAAAATCATTATTCGTAAATCGTTTTATTTTGTAATTTGTTCGTTTAATCGAATTATTATTATTAGCGTATTGAACGCGATTTTAATAGTATTTATATATTTTATCGAATTTTTCTGATACGTTAATATATTTCGATATTTCAAATTGTACGACAATTAATTACGTTTGTTTACTGTTTTTTTTTTCTACGCGTATTCTATTGATTTTGTTTATTATTAATAAGAGCGACATCATACCATTTAATATCAAGTTCACGCGATTACAATTATATTTATTTAAAAGAATACGCTCGAGTCTACAAAAAAAAAAATTTAGAGTTAAAAATACAATATTGTCTGTGTGAAATTGTGATTGGAATCGTATAAGGAATCGAACGGACTCAGTCCGTGACTGGTTTCCTGTGATTACGTTCAAATTTATTATTAACTAGACTAAAATGTAAAATCTAAGAAATTTATTTTATTTCGTTATTTCGTTAATAAATATATATATTTTTTATACGTACAGATTTATTATTTACGAGGATTCGTAGTTTTTTATATTATTAATTCTTTTACAAGTAATTTTTATAAGAAGCGTAGCTCGTTGCCGACAAGTGTTAAGTATAGGATAAGGAGAAGGCGTATTACGCATTTTGCGTGATATCCAGACTCGTAAAGTAGAAAAGTATTTAAAAGTTTTTTTTTTATATTTATATTCGAACATATGAGGCGTCTATTTTCAAAACCAGCTATAAACAATTTTTGAAATTTTTCACAAACAACAAAAAACGAATAAAACACTAAGATTTTATTCTACAATTTTATAACTAATATAAAATCGTAGCTTACCTAACCGAAATGTTATAAAATTATAGAATAAAATCGTAGTGCTTTATTCGCTTTTTGTTGTTTGTAGGAAATTTCAAAAATTGTTTATAGCTGGTTTTGAAAATAGACGCCTCATATGTATTCTTATTGTACTTGGTGTATTCGCCGTAAAACACCTTTTTTTTTTTTTTTCATCGACCACGAATAAAAACGATCGTGATTTGTGGCAAAAACAAAAAAATATACGTTTTAAGTTTTTCGAAATATTTTTTTTTTTTAAATCGTTGCTGCCAATGTCCAACGAAATATACGTTATAATCCTTGCCGAAAATTCTGTTACCGCAATAATATTATCGTGGTAATCGCCGTGTCCAACGTGATAAAATATACGTACATAATGTCCGGAGTCGTATCGACTGTTTTCTATAGTACTACGTTTCTGTTCAAGAAATAATGTAAAATTCAGATGCAGACAGAGCGTAATACGAACAAACCAGTCGACAACTGTCACTGAACATACCGGAATAAAGTATTATCGAACGTGGACACAAAACCTATCCGAAACACTTGCAACGTCCCCTTTAATTCTCAATCTATCCTCACAACCGCTTCCCGTTATCGTTTCCACCGTTTCCTCTTTCAAACACACCGGTTTAATTAATATTCGGGACATCCTATTCATGTTGTTTAACTGCTTTTTTATATTTTAATTCATAACTGTTGTAACCAATTGTAAAACAAAGTTCCAAAAAAAAAAATTTATCCGTTTATTCGAATAAGTGTATACAGAAAACCGTATTATTTTCAAGTCTCGCGTAAAATATCGCGGTCCACACGAAGAAAGAAAGTTGGATGGGGGAGGGGGAAAGGGTTCGTCGAAACTCTTATAAAATCGTAAATCGTTTTATATTCTCATAATAATTCGATCGGTGGTATTATTATTATTAGCTTATATATACGTAGGTATATCGTTTACATGATAATTTTTCCCTCGATTTCGTACAATACGTACACACACACACACAGAGGAATTTCTCTCCACCCTTCCTACTACTCCGTGTCGATATACGCGAATAAATAATAATAACCGATCGTTTTTCGATATCGCGTACGATATTACACCTGCACCGGTCGCGCGGTATTTTTATGCATAACGCCCGAATTATTCTGTCCGCTCGCGCCGCACAGTATTTGGCCCGGTAACACATACTGTATTATTATTATTATTATTATTACATTGTACAGAACGGCGGCCGAGTCGTCGAGGTGAAAATAAAACTCCCGGGGTCGTATAACAATAATAATATTCTCTTTCGGCTCGAACCGAGTGCCGCGGCCAGCGGGTGGTTAGATCCGGTAAAACGTATTATTTTATATAATATTTTAGGAGCGCGCGCGCGCGCAGTGTTGCTCGCCCGCAGCGCACCTGCCCTCGACTTTACCACCGACGACGACGACGAAGACGAATATTTTTACTACTCGTATATCGGCTACTGCGTCTCTTCGGTATAATAGAAAAATCGCGTATACGAAATTCAAGAAATATTATTATTATTTTCCTGTGTGTGTGTGCGCGCGCGTACGGGTTTTGCGAGACGGACGGAGAATAAAATAAGGGTGGAAGCAAAAAAAAATGCCCCGGTTTTTATACCGAGAAACTGCCAATCTGATTGATGATGGTCCGCCGCGCCTGTCCGTTTAACGGTTCGCTTGGTCCGTTCAATATCGCTGATACGTGTAGCGCGCGTATCTCTTGTGCGTACACTGTACTCATATACGCACACGTGTATATGTCTACAGACGTCGGCGGCGTTTTTATATTTTTCGAAATTGCTTATGCATGCGCGAAAGGGCTGCTCGGACCGAGTGCCGACGCCACTGCCGCCGGCACTTCCCCCTCCCCGCGCGCGCGCGTTTCGTACACCGCGATTCGCGAATATCAGACCGGCACCGCATTATCGGTCGTCCATCGTCTATACGGCCGTGTCGTCCGCGCGCACACCCCGATTCGCGTTGGCCGGCAAGACGCGTTTTCATTCCTAAAACGGACTGACTGGCTGGCTGGCCAGGTACAAAATTTCGCTTGCCGTACACAAATATTCTTTCGAAAAACCCGAAGGCAAAAAGACCGAAAAAAATTAAACGCGCCCGGCTTGGGATTAAATAATAATAATAATAATAATTCGTCGGCATTTCACTGTTTTTTACAATGCGCGTTAAAAACAAAACGATAATGCGCGAGACGTTTTGTTCGGTCGAATCGAATCTATTTATGGTAGATAAGGAAACAAATTTTGGACGGCCGTCCGGAGTATAGAAACGGTAACGAGTCGGTTAAAAGAAGACGCGCGGATTGGTCGAAGAAAAATCGGTCAGAAGTCATCGATATAAGGATGCGCGGAGTAGACGTGGGGGTATACGTGTGGATAGCCGACTGGTGCAGTGTACGATTAAGGAGAAGAATTATTTTATTTTTTAGAAAATCGCCGATACCGTATTTTAGAGGGTGGGGAAATTGACGCGGGCGGCTTAGTTTTGAATTTTTTTTTTTTACGTCTTTATAACTATAATATAATATACAAAAAAAAAAATTCGTTTTATTTTAAACGTATTATGAATAATTAATTGATAATATTATGTTATAACGGTATACGTATATTATTTAAACGTTCGTTAACAAACAACCGAGAAAATTTTCTATAAAAAAAATACGTTTATTTTTTCGAAAAGTCAAAAAAAAACATCACTTTTAAGACAATAAAATTAATAATAATAAATCACGACGAATGTGTATGTGATAGACGACAGTAAAAATGTTGTCACCCGGAGGCGTGCAAAAAAAAAAAATTAGACGCGGTCAATATTACGAACAGTATAGGGGACTGGCTGTCACTGTAATATATATATATATATATTAGCATGGTTTTATCGTACTGAAAAGTACTGAAATATGCGCTATAATACGACCGAAAAAAAAAATCTTAAAACAGTAAAAATAGAAAAAAATGTCTTTCTTTTACGAATTATTTACGTTATACGAAATATTGTGATGAAACGGCGATGTGAGTGATTTTTTCCCTGTGTTCTTGAGGTTAAGAGATACGTACGCAAAAAAAAAAAACAGTATAATCGAAATTTTTTTTCGCTTATTAAACAAAAAAAAACGAAAATACCACTAAAATTCCGAAACCCTTAAAAAATAAGAAGCGATACAGAATTTGTGAAACGACTTGACGATTTCGCGTGTATTCAATATAATGATTCCCCAACATATAATATGGAATCCGAGCCTTGTTCGTTGGATTCGGGACGAATAAGGCGCTTAGGTTTTACGCGTTCTAGTATAGTTTTATATATATATATATATTCGAGTATAGTGTGTTATTAAATACGTTTTTAATGTACATTTTTTACACGCGAGTGTTTTTTTTGCTCAAAAGCGTATTATTTAACTCCAATAACGCGCATCGTCTATTCGTATTTGTATTAAATTCTAGCGATTCCGTCGGAATCGTCCGTGTAATATTCAAATGGGGGGCGGAGTAGTGGAAACGCGACACAACAGACCCCGAAAACAACGTTTCAATTCGACTAATGCGCAATAATTGAAGTGCGGCGTACGCCGCGTGTAGAGTAGCGGCGCGTTGTTTTCGGAATAAACGCGCGCGACTGGCGTTCGAAAACTCGATTTTTCGACACGTGTCCAAATAAATAAATAAAATAACAGCGGAGAATTATTATTACAGTTCCTCGGACTATGTATTATAATAATAATAATAATAATATATAATATAGGCGTGTGCAGTACGCGTATACCGCGGTACGTTTCGATTATAATAACGTAACGGAACAACGCCGGGGTTGGTTTCACGCGTGTTGTACACATCATTTTTTTTTTTTTTATACGTATACGAACTCCGCCTTTATACGAACGCGAGGGAAATAAAGAAGAAAAAAAAAATCAATTTTTGTAAATTAAAAACTACCTCCTCCGCGGTGGCGGCGGCGGCGGCCGCCGTCGCCTCAGTAGTTTTTTTTCCCCTTTCTCTCTCCCGGGTTTTTTTCCCCAACGTACCCCGTCTGATTATCCAAATATAAAATGTCCCCCGACTCCGATTGCAGCTCTCTACAATGCGTTTTGTTTTCAAAACAAACGTCATCGCACCGAAATGAAAACCGTGCCATGTTCATTGTTCCCGAAAAGTTCCACGTCCTTCCTTCGACGGCGGAGGGCGTGTTACATCGATTGCGCGCGCCCGAGAACCCGGGTAAACGTCAAATTTTTTTTTAATTTTGACGCATAAAGATTCCCCTCCGTTTTCCTCCCGGTTCTCCTCTTTGTACTATTATTATTATTATTATTATTATTATTACCGTTGCACGCGTCGTCGTGTACTTCCTGCACGTCACTGTGTACTCTTATGGCGGAGCCGCTGACTATACGCTGCTGCTGCTGATGCGAAAAGATTTTTTGGAAAAAAAAAATATTAGTCGATTCTCGTCGACGGGCCCGAGGATGGAGACCTACTAGAATTCGGTTTTTTCACGCTTAAATATTAACAGGAATATCGAACAAAAAAAAAAAAATCCGTTTTCGTATCGTTACGAACGGCGTTTCAAAAACGTAGTACGTTGTTTATAACGGCGTGTGAATAGACACAAATTTGACACGCGTCAAAATATGATATTTATTATTATTTTATTGTTAACACGAAACCATAATTCACGCGAATGCGTTTATTTCCACGATAATAGTAACGCGTGTGATGATTCGCGCTTATGACCTGCAGTTGTGGTGACGTTAAGTTCGTATTGGTAGAGTAAAAAAAATTCTATTTAACACGCGTTTTATATAAAGAGTTCGAAAGACGCGTGTCGAAAAGAACTCTTTTTTTTTTTTTTTGTAACTACCGCATACGTTTTATGACGACTATACAAGAGGATAAACGTGTCCTGCGAATCTTGCTTTGTCGTCTTGAATTTTTTTTTTAATAACATTACGTTTCTCGATTCTCGTCGTTGGTTTTCTTCTGCGAATCGAACTCACCAACTGGACTGCGCGTGAAATTGTTTTCTCTAAAACTTCATTACCATACCTTCCCACTCGAGAAAATCCTGAGTACGCCTCTGTGCCCGCCTTGTTAGAACCGTCACTGTACGTTATACTTTTACGCATAACTCCTACCGGCTATTATAATTTCGATATATACGGTTTACCGATTTACAACCGGTGTTGTAACCTATCGTTAGCCGTGATTTATGCGTATAATCGAACGGCTACAAAGTCAAACTCGGGTAGTGTTGGCGGCCGTCATTTGAATGGTACACGCCGTACAATACACTGCAGCAGTAATAAAGTGTATATATATATATTGTATAGTGGAGAGCTGCTATACCGCCGGCGGCCGTCGACGTTTCTGTGTTTTCTTCTTCAAACCATTAACTAATAGCGTTCTGAAAGCCTATACCGGTGAAATCCATTTGCAATTTACGATAATTTAATTCGACCCCGTAGCGCGCGCTCGTCAACCCCAAAAACGCGGCTTGTCGAGTCTCGTACGCGCTCGCCCTGGTTTTGTGTATAATATATCGTATATACGGAGATTTGAAAGCGAGAGAAAGTGCTGGATAAACAGAGAGAGAGAGAGAAAACTACCGGTGTGTACGCATACGTACATCAAAAGTGTAATAAAACGCGTATAAAATCTAGAGAGAGAGAGAAAAAAAATTGTGTTTCGTACGTTATTATTTTAAAAAATAAGAAAATCGCAATTACTTAACTTCAAAAAAAAAAAATCTATTTAAATTACTCCGAAATTACGCGTACGTTTAGAATTTAAATACGACATAAATTCCGATTAATCCAATTGAAATATTTATTTATACGATTGTTGACAGAGCCGCGTTTAACGGAGGGCAAGGGAATGTGGCCAGGCGTGACGTAGAAAAAATGTGGGGGAAAAAAGCCGCGATTTTTCCACGTGTCGTACGCGTTTGTCGTACAGAATGCACGTCTCACGTGTCTATCGAGTTATTTATTCAATATACGCCAAACGGCAATTATGAAAAACGTACATTGATGATATAAAACAATAAATCGATTAAATAATACAGCGATGGGGAAAAGAAGAAAAAAAAACATTTTATGTACGTCGGAAATTAAGAGTAACGAACGGAACATAACAGCGGCCAGAGGGATAAGCACACGGCACAAGAAACTAATCGGCACTGCGAAGAATCCTATGAAATGGGTGATTGTGATCGCCGTGTAGACTGTAGAACATAAAAAAAAACTGGACTCTGTTTCGCGTGTTACGAGTAAAAACTTTAAACTGGACGTAGAAAAGTAGTTCAGGAGCAGTTCTAGGGCGCCGTTCAGGAGGCAAACCACGCAGTTGAACACAGAGTAGTCACGGACAGACGCATTAACACCGAGTTTAGACGCAGCAAAGGAAAGGGGAACCGGTTTTGAACACGTTCCAGTCTTGGTCGATGCTGAGCAAGGTAAGGATTCCACACTAGCACACCACGATAATTCTAATAGATTGACCGCACAAGAGCAAAGAGAACGAAGGCAGTTGTGTGAGGTGAACGTTTTTCGCGTTCGATAAATCCGAGTATTTTGAAGGCGTGCGCTACCGTGAGGTCAATATGACGACTAAAAGAAAGGGAATAAGTGTACTGGAAGGTCCTCGACTTGCGAAAAACGAGCGCAAGTGGACATTCATCAGTGCGATCTCGACGGATTTATCGATTAATTCTCCGTTTTACCGGACGGATTTATCGAAATCCTGCATGTAATGCTTCGACTAGAAGAAATCTTTTATTCCCTTTAAGACTTTGCGACATTTTTTTTCTCGTCCGCATGCCTTATAAGCTATAAGCGCGGGGCAGGCGCGTTGTGTAAAATCGTGTATTTGCTCGCAATTCAAAACGCCAGTCGACACAACGACGACACTGCAAGCAATGAAATTCATACACCTTTTCGTATTTATCATTCGCACACACCACGCGTGCAATAGTGTCAAAAAAAATAAAATCCATAAGGTCGCATCGCTTTCTTTGCACCGGGCCGGTGTTGGAATGCCGTCCTCCGCCGACCACATCGCGATAAATTCACATAAATCGCGCGCGCCGAAAAATAGCGGGGTGCACGGTCGCCGAATGAGCAGGATAATATATTATGTATATTATATTGTGCCGTGCGCACTGCGCAGCTGCGTGCCACCGGAGTTTTTCGGCAAAAAAAAAAATGCCCGTCGTTTATGTGTACGCGTTATTTATTTTGTACATTTTTTTTCATCCATAACGGCGATAATAATAATTATTTTGTGCAGTATATACGCGCGTATTATATTAATACTCGGGGGAATCTTCGCTACCGTTTTCGTGACTCTTGTCACTCGTGCGACTATATTTATAATGAAAATAGTCTAAATATATTTGCGGTGGGTAAGGCTTTCGACAGGCACGGTGGCAGGGCTATTATAGAGAAATATATTTTTGCAAAATTCTACCAAAAAAAAAAAAACGACATTTAAATATTTTCGTGGGATAACCAGTGCTCGAATCGGAAAAAATTAAAAGAGTTCTGCTAATAAGAAGAAAAAAAACTAGCGTTCTACAAAGGACGTTTAATATAATGTGAGGACTACGCCACTTCCCCTTCATCCAATCACTACTTTCACATAGTAAAAGTCACTTACTGAAAGTCCCCCCCCCACCTCGTTTCAGTAAAAAAATAAAATTCGGGGTACGCGGATAAAAAAAGATAGTAGAAGAGCCCCCCTACGCACCCCCCGATTCGAGCACTGACAAATAGTTTAAATATTTATTTTATTTGCGATAGGTTAGGTTTTCGGGGCGGTGGCAGCTGGGCTATTACAAAAATATATTCTGCGAAATTCTGCAAAAAAAAAAACACTACATTCAAATATTCTGGTGGGGTTAACACACCCGTTAACACGCTGCTTGTGTGCGCCACTGGTTTTGTATAATTTATATACACGCGCGTGTGCAGTGGCGTATTTTCAATTTCTCTCTGAATCGGGTGTGAGGGTTGAAACGTACACACTTCGTCCCCGCATCATAAACGACTTTATAATATTTCGAATTCTTTTCTTTTTCTTCGCAATAAATTAAAATAAAACATATACAGGTGTATTCGAATAAATCACTCTGTCGAATCGATGAAACTCGGTTTTTTTTTCACGTATTTATTCGAAAACGAAAAATTATTAATAAAAATCGTATATTCCTGTTGTATAGCTAAATCGTATGGTTTATGACCAGTAATTCCTATAAAAAAATATAATAACCGATTTTAATATTTTTTATTCAATGAATTTAACTATATATTTCCTGCTGATCTCCACACTGTAATCTTTTATGAGATCGACAAAACGATAACCATTTTCTTCGATCAAAGAACTGGAATAATGTGTGTGTGTGTGTGTGTGTGTGTTTATTGACTACACCGGCGTAAAAGGTGTCCGATACAAAATAATATTTTAAATGGACCTATTCTCGCTGCAGTGAAGGTTCTAACCTGAACTGAACCCCTGTTATAAATACGCCACTGCAGTAAGTACATATGAATAAAGTTGTATTTTACTATAATACATGTTATGACAGTATAATTTATTAATTTATAAATAATTATATTTTTTTTTATAGGCAGTAAAGTGATTTTATTACTATTTTCGGGAGCACGAATATATATTTATATTTTTAAAATAAGATTATTTATCACGTAATTATAAACACGCATAATAATATGCGAGTAGGTATTGACTATTGAATACATTTAGTCTGATCGACAATATAATTACGCACACTGCGTTTATTTGTGACTAAAAATGAAAACACTACGACGAGCGCGTTTTATTGAAAACGAGATAAACGCGATTTGCATTGAATTTCCTTTTACGGCATACAGAATGGTTGCGCGGAGGAAATGATCAAGAAATTTATTAGGTTAGTTTTACATTTCACCGTATACGCCGGCCGAGACTGAAATTTATTAAAATCGTAAGGGTTCTGCGCGGTCCGTTCTTTTATCAGCCGAGACCGGACCGGATATAATTCAACGAAGACCTGCAGGACGCCGCGGTACCGCGAGGATTGGGGACACGTTTAATATTTATTTTATTATTCGAACGAAACACTGTTTTCTAAAACTCTTCCGCGCAAATAAATTCGAAAATAATCACGGTGATAAAACAACCTGCAGCACGGCTGTTGTTCTTTTTTTTCTTAGTACACCGCGATAATGTTTCATTATTATTTTAATACAATAATTTTGAACATTTTCATTTCATTTCCATACCGTTCGTATAGACAACGGAAACGTATGAAATTTAATTAAACGTTAAATTCGGAATCGGTTTAGTCCAATGAATCGCCCGAATATGCAGTCAAGTGGGTTTTTTCCCCATTTTTAATCTTATACACAACCAATTTACAAAAAAAAAAAAATTACGTGTTGTTAAAAATTACGGACACACACAAAAGTATTCCCAACGCACACCGGTGTAAAAAAAAAAAAAAAAATTATTTTTCAACAATATATCACTACCGTGAAACGAGAACGGAGGGAGGGGGCCCATTGAAAATTGTTACCCGAGGACGGTCCAATTATGGGCCAGAGACCGATACTGTACACACGACCACGGTATATATTGTGTGCGCAGGATTTTCAGATTGTATGCGCACACTACTCCACACGATCCTGCAGTCGCCTCTCTCGTTCACACGTCCTTAATCTCGAAAGCGGCCACGTTTTCCGCCCACAGGGTAATCTCCGGCACGGATATTATATATTATTGTTGTACACCAACTACAGCGATTTATTCGAGCACATTTCAAACTCGTGGCATTATACGAACGATACGCTTTTGTTGTACGGCGGGGGAGGAGGAGGAGAGAAATTGATTTTAAATCGCCGTCATTGACAGGTAGAACGTATAGTATTTCATAAATAGCCGTTAATTAAAACGATAATAAACGAGAAAATTCCGTAAGACCGTCTAGCCGAGTGTTTTGCTAAATGCGATCGGCGTTCGATTAGACCGGACACCGAATAAATGTATTGAAATCGGTGCGCGGCAAATTTTCTTCTCGTTTCCTCTTTGCCGACACTGGACTGTTTTTGTGAATTATTCGATTTTTTTTCGTAAAACATTCTTAAAATGTCCCGTAAAACGTGGGACGTTTTGATATTTAATTTTTACGCGTATTGTATTTGTTTCTGTGCGCGATAATCGCCCGACGACAATCAATTAATCAAATCAAACAAATAAACGAACGGCAACGTCGTTCGAGCCCGGTTACGGCCGTTCGCCGTTTTCATCGTAAGTCGTCTGTTCTGTATACAAAAACGGGTGCTACTCTCATGTGCGGTCTACCTTGTAAGACGTAGATCGCATAATAAAAATAATAAAAAATGTACGATAAACTGTCAATAATGATGTGATAAAAGTCACGTAGTCAAAAAATAAATATAAAAAAATAATAAATAATAATTTTAGCGATAAACTTTTTTAATATCCCTCAGAAATGCTAGAAATATATCAGGTTCGTCTTTGCAAGCAACCTTCCAACAATAATAATGGTCGAGATGGGATTGAAGTAGTTTTTTAGTTGTACCTCACTCTTTGCGACAGTCAAATAAAAAATCTTTTAATCGCATAATGCACACGATATTATACAAAACGGACACAAATATAAACGCAGTACAACACAGTCGACGACCAATCAGTGGCGTATTTGAGGAGGGGGCGATAGGGGCAATCGCCCCCCTGAGAGATTTAAAAAAATTATATTATTTTATATTATATTGGCTGAGATCAAAAATGGGGCAAGATCGCCTAACGGGTTTGGCATTGCTTTATATTCACCGTACTACAACATTAAATGTACATGATGTAATTGATACATTTGCTAATAGTAAAAAAAGAAATATAGACTTAGTTTTGTAAATTAAATAAATAAAATGATAATAAATAAAATGTGTTTTGTTCAATAATTATATTCCTACATATAATTTTTTTTATTGGTGGGAAGGGGGGAGTTTTTTTACCATCGCCCCCTGAGGTGAAGTCTCAAATACGCCACTGCGACCAATACGTAACTAACAAACTGTCGCACAGCAATTGTAGGTAGGTATCTTTTAATAACAATAGTTGGAAAATACAAGATACGATATATATATATGAGAACGTTTTATCTGACCGATTTTATTTTATCTTTTAGTGGTTTAAAATAATGCAGTTTATCTATATCGTTTTCTACTACGATATGCGGTCTACATTTATGATGGTAGACCGCATGCATTTGTAGTGCGCATATAAAAGAGTAGCGCCCAAAATTCACGAAATTCTCAGCGCGTCGAGCTGTGATCGAGATCTATCGCGAATTCCGTTTTAACGAATCCCGTGCCGCCTGTATTTGAATAGCGTCGATACTTGCCGAAGGGATTTTGTCAGAGAAAACACACACGTGTGAGCCTCGTAAAACCCGGACGTTCGGCGTCCGTTCGAAAGGCATAAAAAAATACTGGACTGCGGGCGTCGGAAAACGTGAACCGTCCCGGGCGAGACCCGGACGGTTGGCTACCCTACCGTCGCGCCCGTCGCTCCCACGCCCTGATCGACCTTCGGATACGCCGCTGCGCGGCAGTGGCGACCCGCGCGTCTTTATGAAACATAACGCCGCACAGGAGATGTGTATCTGTAGCGCTCGGGAACGGTAATGTATTCGTATAGGTATAGAGAGAAAAAAACCGAAGGACCGGAGAGCGGGGAGGAGTAAGAAGAACGCGTTATCGAAAAATCGCGCGCGCGCGGGACTTCCGGACGCGCGTACGTCGAATTCGATTAACGACGGATTTACGAGCAATAACAATGCCGCGGTCAGGGCAAATGGTGGTGGGAGGGGTAAGATTTTGGAGAAGCGAAAAAACGCCGCCCCCACGTTCTTTGCGGACGCGGACCGCGGTTGAAAGGCGGGCGGGGGAAGTAAGTAATAATAAAAAAAAAGCAATAGAAATTTGAAGATGGAAGCAAAAAAAAAAAATTATTTCCCATCGCGTATCCATACAGGTATACGCGTATAATATAAAACCGGGTCGCACCGCCACGCTGTGCGTTTCTAAAAATCCCGACAAACTGCACGTATTTCTCGCGCGCGGCGGCGGCCGTGATCGGTGCTCTGCCCCCGTGCAGTGCGCGCGTACGTACGGCGTTTATTAATATATTCACACACACACACACTGTGTGTACGCCGAAAAAACCGGTTGGGTAAATTGTTCACCGTCTATAACGAGCGAGCGAGTCGGTCCTGTGCGCCGGCACCCTATTTCATAGCAGTGCGCACGACTTTTTTATTTTCTTTGAGCTGTATAATAAGTATAATAACCGGCCGTCGGAGGAGCAGGAGCAGGAGAGAAAATCGTCTAGGCATATATACACGTATAGTGGATGGGAGAGGGGAGATCGCGTATCGGAATCGCGGAGATTTTTCTCAATGAAATGTCGACCGCGTTCACGACGACGACGACGACGACAACAATAGGGCGGCGGACCGCGAGCGGAGAGAGGAGCGGTGGCCGGCCACGGCGTACCCGCGGCGGAGGCGGTCGGGCCGCGTGTGAGAAAACGTATTCCGCGGGCGCACAACACAAAGCCCGCTGCATCGGCTTCCACGCCAGCTGGCCGCCTAACCCCACCTCGTCCTCGCCGTTTCCCCAACCGGTACCGCACCCGGCCCGCGGCCCTGCAGCGCACCCCCGAGCGGCTCCTCAAACGCGAACCGATTTATCTGTGCGTGCTGCAGTAAATACGCGAAGGTACCTACGGCGCGCGTTCGCTCGCTCGCGTTTTGTCGGACAACCCCCCACCCGCCGCAGTACGACGACGACGACGACGCCACAGGTAGAAATTTATTTTCCTTCCCACCCCCCCGGCGGTTTTTTTTGCCAAAGATATCGGCCGCGGCGGCGAGTCTTATGTGCGCGCGCGCGCGGTGGCGGCGGGTGGTGTTGGAAAGACAGATCCGTATATTATATTATATAAAGTTGCACCTGGACTCGATGCCGTTCGTGTGTGTGTGTGTGTGTGTGTGTGACCCTTTTTATTCAGTTTTTACAGAACGCGAAATACGGTAAGAAACACGCACGGAATATATATCCCCCTAGCCGCGGCCACGGGGCGGGGCGCAGAACGGTGTAGCGGTGGAGAATGCGTTATCGATCAAAAAAAGAAATAAACAAATAAAAGGGAACCGCCGCCGCCGCCGCGCGATTTCTCCCAGGCCGGTGGGTGGGTGGCGGAATGCGGTGTGGTGGTGGGTGCTCGGTGCAAGGTAACAGCAGACAGCGATGCGCCTTCGCGCGGCACAATAATAAACATCAATTTTCCCACCCCCGCGCGCGCGCGCGCGCGACCGAGGAGGAATGCGACGAACGTTCCGCCGCCGTAGCCGATTTCATTCAGCTGCGTTATACCGAGAATTTTTACTTTTTCAAATAATCCGTCGGTCACCGCCGCCGCGGTCACCGCTGATTAATGGCAACACATTACACACACACACACACACTTTTTACGCCCTCTTCTTCCATATATTATTATTATTATTATGAGCGTCGTGTTCCCAGTCCCCGCGCTGTCTCGCGTAAACGGCCGCGCGTCCCGGGATCCCCCGCCGGCCGGCCGACCGACCGGCCCGAGCCATTAATAAAAATTTTATACGTTTCTTTTCTTTTCTTATTTCTCTTTTTTTTTTTTTCTTTCTTTCTTTTTCTCGGTCTTGGAGAAAACGAGCGCTCGTATTTTTATACAACACCGGTAACGATTCTACGTGTAAACTCCCCCGCTCGAAACAGTTTTTTTTTTCACGTTGCGCGCATAAAATTATCACCGCGTTAAACAGACACCGCACCGGCAGTGTTCCGAACACAGTTTTCTATACAAACGCTTTTTGTCGAAAGTATTTCAAAAGTATGTTCCGAATACTTTTCAGAGCTCCGTATTATATTAAATAATAATATCTACGTATAAGAATAATAAATTATTGTTTTCTAATTGTTTCGGGGAAAAAAAAATTCCAGTAGCAGCAGGGTATTTAAAACAACACAAATTGTTTTATCAGTGATCTCGCTATATTCGGTGCTCGTTCATAAATACAGAATTGAACAAAAAAAAATCGTTAATATCTCCCCGAATGCGATTCGAATAAAATCAGCGGTTATAATAATAATTATATTACTCACTTTTTGTGATTATTTTTGAAATTACCGAGTAAATACGTTTCTATCGAGTAGCAGTGTTCGTTTTGTTTTTCACGTTGTAAACTTTCGCTACGTTTAGAATTGAAAATTCTCGTTGTCCTCCGATTATTATCTTCGAGCGCACCAGTCATCATCACTGTTCTTGCATCGTTTAGATTTTTACAACACGTCATAGGCCGGCTTATATAAATGTATACTCTCGCGGCCTCGTTCACCTAAAATAATACCGTTCGCCTTAATACGCGTCACGGAAATGATAACGATAGTACTAGGCGATGATAACGTTTCCTCGCCGTATTAGGAACGATTGTCGTAATTTCCTATACGAATTTCCGTCGTTTCCTGTATCGTCAACGTTTCCGGTATATAACTGCAAATATAAAATATTCGGAAAAACGACCGTTCGGCTAGACTTTGGCTATTTTTTTTTTTTGCACCGTTAGTATTCCAGGACAGTGTATATAGGTTTCAAAATGACTCTATACACGAATCGGTAGCACGAGTCGCACGCGTAGAAAGAAAAATCTAGGTAAAATTAACAAAAATAACGGTTAAATCAACAAACTTATTGTTAACATAGGGCCAACAAGCAGCTTTGTTGATTTCGAATTGAAGCATTGTTAATATCTCTAGATCAACTAAACAGTGTTATTGATTTGATTAAATGACCGTTTAATTCAACAAAATGATTTGTCAATTCGAAAATGTCAAATCGGTTGAATTTTGTTAAATTAACAATAAGTTTTGTTGAATGTATTTCATTGAGAAATTTTTTAAATTTTATTTGAATCAATATAATTTTTGTTAAATTAATTAATATATTCTTGTTAAATTTAATCAAAATAATTTGTTGATTTTACTGTTACAATTTCGTTCTGTGGCACGTAGAATTAACAACGCGATTTCATTTCCCGTTCCGTACGGACTCGGGACCGTTTAGAATGTGTCGTGTTAGGCAACGATGACGTGGTAAACTCGGAAAAAAAACGAAGGAAAACAATTTTTTTTTATTCGACCGAAATACATTTTTTTTTTTTTTTACTTAAATATAACGAGGTATTTCAGAAGATCTATTCCTGTACGGGTCATTCACAATCAATCTCGAAATCGTTATCACAATCCGAAAACTTTCACAACGTTCTCGGTCCGTACGTAAGCGTACGGTCCTTGTTTGAGTTTGTCTCGAAAACAATACGAAACGGTTTAACGGTTCCTTTAATTGTACGTATTCTCGTACTCCCGAAGATGAAAACGTAAGGCCTCCAAAACTCCGTTAAAGATTCGAAACTTTTACTCCGTAAAAGTAAAACGCAGATTTGAAATCCAGAAACTTTTCAATCGCGAAGTAAGTTAAAGTATATAGGTATACGTAAAGATTTTAGTTTAAAGATTACAGATATTATTGATACGGTATTTATAATAGTAGAAGAATCAACGAGCAAAACTTTTGAAAATCGTGTATCTATATGCGGACGCAGAAGTAAATCGGAACAGTTCTCAACATTTCTCGTATACAGGTTGGGGAGAAGCATCTGAGAAATTATATTTGTAAATAATGTAATAATAATAGTCACCGCACACATTTTTTTTTTTTTTGTGTAACTAGTTTGTTCACTTTTAAATTTATCGACATATTCTGTATCATCAAACGATATTGGTAAAGTATAAACGTAATATTTATTCGATACTTATTTCGTACGTATGAATAGTAAGACCAAAGATTTACTTACATTCAGTTTATAGGAAAGAGAAGACATCACTCATAAAATTGATACACGTGTCTTCAATGAAGTCACGCCACTGGACTGAATATATATAATATTATAGTCCATTCACTCGTACGAGCTAATGCCAGTATATTAGCTGCTTTTTCAACAATAATCAATGACGAAAAATAAGAAAAACTTTAAATCGATACTCGTAGTTAATAAAAAAAAAGGTTTCAAATTTTAAATATATATATGAAATAAACTTCATACTCGTAGTATTATTTATTTAAAAAAAGAATGTAGCTTCGTTGTACAAAATTTGTTTATGACTAAAATAAAAAAAATTTTTATACAACTCTTTATTATTTGATTTTGCTGTCCTGTGTCACTTATCGGTAAATACGGCGCCGTAATATATTCCTTTTTTGTGTCAAAAAATCAAAGATCGTTTAATTTTTTTTTCAGATCCTCTCAAAAACTATGTGTGTGTGTATGAGTAACAACTATTCATTCCTAGTCCGACTTTTAGCGAATAATTTCGCGACTTAATATGTAACCGCTCGAATTTTTTTGCGACTTTGATTTTACTTCGTTTTCGTGGTCGTGTGAAAATGAACGATTTGCAAAAATCGATTAGGTATAATATTATCACATTCGCGAAGACACTGAATTTGAAATCTGCCGTCCAGTGTGAACGCACACGCCTTTTGATCTAAATTAATATTGTAATAAATAACGAAAAAAAGCCGGCATTAACCCGATATTTACAAAGAGATTTTTTTATCGATAAATTCCACATTTGAAATTCGTTTTTTTTGTTCAATTTTTCCACGTTTTCATCTCTTGCGCGGTTCCCTCGTTTTCCACGGGTTTTCTAACGATTTTAATATTGAAACGCGCTTCTTTTTTTCTTTTCGTTTAAATAAAAATATAGTGATGAATGATGATGTACAACGTTTCACGTCGGATCTGTTTTAGTCGGTAAAAAATTGTTTGATCGAGCGGAATTCGATTCGGAACGAAGCGCTTTCCGCTGAACGATTCGCCAATAGTCCTGAAATATATTTATAATTTATATATATACATTATACTGAATTATGCCCGAATGTTTGGTGGAATAAATAACGTTTCGCACGTACATTTCGAAATATTATCTTATATACTCGCACGAACGTTTGAAATCGGCCCGACGGAAAAACGTAAATTACCTTTTTAGTTTTATGTGTAGGCTTTTAAAAAATTTACAAAAAAAAAAATTAATCAATTAAAAATAATAATAACGGTGATATATTTTTTTTAATTTTCTCGTTTCGTGCTTATACAGATTTGATTAAAAAAAAAAAAAATGTTTTTTAGGTAAATAAAATATCTAATGAAACATCGAACAAATCGAAAATTTGCTTAAATTTACGCGTTAAATATAATATGCGTTTCAACTGTTTCAAGTATACCAGTGTCTCCCAACCGCTGTGCCACGCGCAATTTTCATTACAAAAAATGTTTAAAAAAAACAAATTGTAAAATTGCAGAATGTCTCCGATAATAAAAGGTGATTTTTTTTTTTCGCATTTTCCCATATTTAATAAAATCCAGGTGCCAGAGACGTCGAAATCCCAATGGTAATGAACATCAGCTCGCGTACAGTGTTATAATATTAATCTCTTCTAATGTACGCAAACCCAGTGGCGCGTTGCGATTTGATTTTTCAGAAAAATTTGACGAAACGGATATTAACAGTGAACGAGTTTCTTGATTACAAATTCCGCTTTTATAATTTTGAAAAAAATACATAAATAGTCCTTAGATTATTATCCTTGTGGTGGTCAAGTCGAGTTTCGGAACGTTCGATATTGACACAGCGATACTTTTGTACGTTCGACACGACGTGGTCACAGCTGCGTATGTGTAATAATATTCCGTGTGCTCGGAAAAATATGACAAAGCGTGCAGAAAAAAAAAAAAAATTTTGGGAACCTCTGAAGTACGAGCAGTGCGTGTAAGACCACGTGTGGTTAGCGCGAAACGTCCCCCTCACCACACGGGGGGTTTTTTTTTTTGATGTGCAAACATCTATTACGGCGGTATGAGAGTAAATCTCGGGAAATGGGACGGAAAAGCCGTTGTCACGACAACTAATAACGATGTTTATTAATATTAATTGATTCGTTTACGCGCAATATTAATAATATTGTAATTAATTTACACGCGATTTATGGGTTAATAAATTTATAATTTATAATGTGTGGTGCCGGTGGTCCGGACGGCTAATAATGATGTATTTATTATCGAAATTACTTTGAATAAAATAAGACGCCACAATATTCACGAATCCCAATCACAATTCCGTTCCGTTTTTACACCGCTCGCACATCAGTGTCTCGAGTTGCGAATTTTTTTTTATTTTTATTTTTTAATCGCTTTAAAAAAAATATATATATATAGGTATACTCTCGTGACCGTATAATAAAAAATAATTGGTATTTTCAAATCGATTTTTCCCGATCGATTTTCGGTTGCTCAACTCTTTCCCCGGCCCGAGGGGAGAAGGGGGGAGCCGGTGACCAACACACGTCTCTCTCTCTCTCGATTCGATCACCGCCGCTACTCTACTTGGTCGTCGGCGCAATTGTTCTCCGCGCGCCGAGAATACATTACACACACACGTGTCGTCGTCGTCGTCGTCGTGGTCGCCATCGCAGAGAGAAACGCCCGATCGGGCTCGCGTTGTAATTATTTTTTTATTTTTTTTTTTTTTACTTTTTGTCCGCCGGCCAATGATGTAATAATAAAAATAATAATATTGTCCACGGTGTACCACCACCACCACCATCGCCACCATCACCGACAGATTAATGGACCGGACATTTAATAAGTTTTCTTATACGCGTCTCGCGTGTTTTTTTTTTTTTTTTCACTGGTACACGCGTGTGTAACGCGCATGTTCTTGGCCCGAACGGCGCCAGACGAATTTTCACAGTACCGTGTGTGCATTAGTTACGGTCGTGTCGGTCGGTATATGTATTATACACGAGCGCGAGTATAAGACCATACACGTACACCGTCCTTGGAACCTTCGTCGGTCGTTATATACGTTTTTTTTTTTTTTATTTTCCATCTTTTTCCCTCTTTACATATACACGCACTATAGCCGTCACGTCTCTCGTTTACACTCCCGTTCCGTTTTTTTTTTTACACTCCTCCTGCTCCTCCTGCTCCACGTCCTGCTCCGACGGCGCGCAATGTTGCACTGCGGCCGCGGATCCGCGGTACGCACAGAGCGCCGTCGCAGACAAACAGACGATCCGATATATCGGCACGCGAAACGCTTATTATTTATTATATCGTTCGATATTATTTATAATATAATGTCACTGCGCGCGTAGGTCAAGGCCCCGAGTATATTATGTGTGTGTGTGAAATACACGTCGGTGTCGTAATACAATATGTTACGTAAACGCGCGACCGAAAAATGCGTCTAAACGGGCGGGGGGGTTGGACTGGTCGACGGAGGATTTCTCATCGGAACAGGCGCGCTAATCGTTTTGCCGGGCTCGGGCTAATAATTACTACATTAATTGCGGGGGCCGTCCTTAAGGCGGGGCACACCTGCAGACTGTAAGCATCGGAACAATCCTTCCGGTAGGATTTTCGGGTTACCCAGAAGCGGGGGGGAAAAAAAACACGGCTTTGTAAAAATCAATAGATTCCTCGCTGAGAATCTGAAAAAAAAATAATAATAATTGCCTACGGAGAAAATACGTTAAAACGTATACATTGCTACGTACAGCTGAATACAATTTGAGATTTACAATAAACGTCTGTTGTCGAAAAAAGTTATGCTGTATTTCGAGATTTTTTTGGCTAATTGTCACGTTCGTTATCCGCGAAATACTCGTCATCGTCTATTGCGAAATCAGAAAAGGACAGCCAACACAAAAACAAACGCCGAATCAAAAATGTAAATAACGAAATATTTTAATTAAATACTAATGTTTATTGTTACGCTTCAACGTTAATATAAATGTAACGTCATTCGTTTTTCCCCTGTTTATTTTTAAAACAGTGTCGCAACAACAGCCGTAAGTTTGTCTAATTTTATAAATAATTTTCCGAATGTTGGTGTTTCGATTGAAGGGTTTTAAGAATTTTTGGATAAAAAAAAAATGGATATTTTCTTGGGCCGATAGAAAAATTATTTTTTTTAAAAACTGATTTTTCTCGATAAATAAATTATACACTTCACAGAACAATTCGGAATACTTATACGTACTTAGTTTTGGGAAAAAGCATTTGGGAAAAGCACTCGGAATACATGATAATCCGAAAATTACACCTTTTATTTGTGTATTCTTAACTGAAATATTCACAAACACGTGTTTATCATAAACCAGCAAAATATATTATCTGAAACTGAATAAAACAACAACGTTTATGCGTTTCAAAATTATATACACGTATTTTCATCAAAAATATTTTTAAAAAAAATACAGAATCGCGATCGAAATTTGTATTTATAGTAAGCCGTTTTGTGTTTAGTTTTAAAAAAAATATATACGAATATATACGTTTTCATTTCACCTATACCAATATTATCCACTCGTATATTATTGACTCGTTCGATTTTTACGCCAACGATAGATTTTTCTTTTATTATTAAAATCAATATTTATACCGTGGGAGTATTTTTTTTTATATTATTATTTTTCTATAAACCTAATGCGTGGTACGCAGTAATAATCGTACTACATTTATAGGAAATATTTCGACTGTTGTTAAAAGCATTATTGTTTATTTAGGTTTTTTTTCTGCTGCTCTATTCGTGTCTCTTTCGTATTTTTTCCCCGAGTAAATCTAAAACGAAAACCGTGTGGAATAAAAATAGTCGTCTATTCTCATAATATACAGTACACTCAAAGCCCGAGGGAGACGCGAAATAAATTCGATTTTTCTCGATTTTTTCAATGATACACGCGTACAGTATTTAAACACATTTGTAATGTTTGTCTGTTCTGATCCGATTACTATATTATAATATACAAATCATTCGATTAAATATTACAACGTTAAATCGTAAACGATACGTCACAACGGCCGCACGGGTTTATTATGGGTTTTAATATTTCCCTGGCATTTAATCATCGTAGTTATTCGAACACACTATATTATTATACGAAAAAAAAAAAAAATTTTTAATAAGTGTTTTTTCTTTTATTATTAATATACGCGTACACAAAAGAAGTATATATTATTAAAACGAGAGAAATTTCATCGTATTTTTTTTTCCCCCAAGAATTTTTAATTAATCTCCTTGTACGCTGTCGTTACACGTCTTTATATATTATATATATATATATATATATATATACAGCCACGATAGAAATCAGCTTTTCTGCAACGTGTGTCGTGTGGCAATATTCTCGATCGATTTCGGCATAACGCGGCGAATAAAATCGTTCAAAAGTATATATATATAGAGTTTTTCAAGGTACTCGAACTACATAATGTATACACAGTCTTCGGGTTATCGCGCGATTCTGTTCGTTTCACGGTGAATAAAAAAAAAATTTCTCTTATTTAATCGCCTATATTTCAGGGTCTTTTTTTTCGGGGGAAGGGGACACGTAAAACCGGTGTACAATTTCAAATCTAAACCTCAACGCGTATAGGATAATACATATAGAAGACGCTTTTTTAGCTACTGTCACAATCGCTTTTCGACGTTATATTTCTATAACGTTCTGTGGATAATTTTTCAAATTTAATATATTCTTATTATACGCGTAATATGGTGTTCAAAATACGTATTTCGATTCATCGCCGTGTTAAGATTACTTCGGCGTAAAATACACGTCGACTTAGTGTGAGATATACATTTAGGCGTATTATTGATATATTTTTTTTAAACATTTTTTCAGCTTAAATTCAAAAGTAAAAAATACGGAACGGTTGAGATATTTTGTGTGGAAAAAAAATAAAACCGAGCAAAAGCCATTGTGAGAAAAAAACGTGTTTACGTCGATAAACGTATTAATTTTTGTGTAACAGTTTCTCGATTGTTTTATAGCGCAAAATCGTAAAAGCCAATTTATAATTAGCGATTTGTTACGCGATTTTTTTTCCTATTTTAACGTCGTATAATTGCAGTATAGCAATCGTTGAATGTTTGAAATTGTATAAAATAATATTTATTCGAAATTCTTTTTTTTTTAAATAGTGTATTCGAAGGAAGAGTAATGGGACGACGGCCAAGAGGAACGCCGAGAATTGACTATTTTCATGACAAAAAAGTGAAGACGGTCTGCACGTCCTATCGAAACCTAAAGGAAGCAGCGAAAGACAAACACACGTGGCTACTTCGACAAGTAGAAACTTGTTTAGAACGCGATGCATAATTTATTTTATAAGAATAGTAAATAATATTTGTTTTTCGCGTTATTATTCCGTTAATTGCTCGGAAAAAAAACAAACAATATTATAACGAACTGTAATGACGATAATTATTAAAAATTTAATTCCGAGCGTTCGACCATACTAATAATAACACATTGTATTCACGTCGAAACGTCCGGTTCCGAATTTTTCTGTCGTATGTTCGATTGTTCTTTTCGTTTTCATCATCTACTCTCACTCCGGTTTTAACCATTGTCTGATTAGTTTTTTTTTTATTTTGTTTTACCGTCATCGCTGCACGAGAAGTTTCCGCCGAATAGTCTCGTCTCACTTCGGTTTTGGCCAGCAAAACAGGTCGTGTGACTTCCATATTTTTATCTTTTTTTTTTTTTTTTAGTCTCTTTATTGAGTCACGAAAAGTTTACGAGAGACGACCTCGAGCCGTCGCGTTGAAGTAAAAATTTGGATAAAATTTTATAGCGGTCGTTTTTTTTTTATTATTATTTGAATTTATTTTATTTACAGTCTCTGTACGCGCTTAACGAAATAATAGTTGATAAGAAAAAAATTATTTTTAATATCTACACGAGGAGATGGACTATCCGTCCATTGATACGTCTCAACGCGATTCGTTTTTGTTACATATGTATTTATTGTATATTAAGTCTTTACACCAGTGTCTGTTCAGGCGGCGCATTGAATTTCCAGGAGATGAATTTGAAGGAAGCGTAAAGAAACCAAATGGTTTGGAGTGAAATCTCGAGAAATGTCCGGTAGCTGAGTTACCGTTTCAATTTTCAAATCATTTGGTTTGTAGGTCTGCTGCGTATTGGGCGCAACCCCGAATCTGAGCAGAACAAGTCCGTGTACGGGTCTTACGGACAAGACTTTTAAATAATATTTTTCGAATGTCTGTATGGACTTGCATTTAGGAATTGGTCTGACGAACTAATGTGGTAGACTATAAAGTTTTTCTTTTTGATTTTATACGAGAAACCCTGCAAGTCTATGTTTATTTTTTTTTTAATCCCTAAGTATTTTACATTCGACGATATAGAGCAGGGGTCTCCAAACTTTTTTATTCAAGGGCCACAAAAAATATCAAATGCTCTTAGCGGGCCAAAAGTTTATTAACACATATTATTTTTAATTTTATGAAAATATAGGTATACAAATATAAGTTTACTATTTACCGTCCTATGGGTGCTGCGGGCCGGTTAAAACTTGTTCGCGGGCCGTATTCGGATATAGAGAAACGTGTTCCTTGAGAATAGAATGGAGGATTTTTCGAAAGCGAAATTTACGTGAATCGATTTTTAAGGATTTTTCTAATTTTTATTAGGTTTAAGTGGTTTCCGTACGTGAGAGAGGGTTACGATACGGAACGAGTTTTTTTTTTGCTAATTTTTTTTTTGCTTTTTAATCAATCGTCAATCCGGGACGCCCTGTATATTAGATATATATGAATGATTTTTTTTTTTTGCTCGAAAACTTACGCGCACCGTACTGATATAATATTTGTCGGCGTTTGTGGTCGTACAAAATCACAATCGCCGACGCGCTGCACTTTCCCAGATTGCTATCGAAAATAATTAAACTGTCGTTACTACGACGGCCTGACGACCGGTCGGCCGTTAGAAAGTTTTACGCGACGTTCCGGGAAAAATCATTGTGCGTCGCACGTTGTTGGTCGGTTAAAAGTGCAGCAAACGTCAAAGAGAGACTTATATATATATATAGAGGGAACGTTATTTCTGCGAATAAACGCGGCGATTTTTCGAATAGAAAGCCGGAGCTGGATTAAACGTAAAAAAAAAAAAATTTAATATATCGGTTCGCTTTTATATAGTTTTTGAATAATACCTAAAAGAAATAAAGAAAGAATGAAAATTACGCGGAATAACGAGTGATTCCCGCGAAAGTCTGTATAATTATATTTACAAAATTTAATGTTTTTGAAAAAAAAAAAAAATGAAACAGACTTTTACGAACAAATTTCGCAATAAGAATTTCGCGTATTGACTGCGTATAAAATAATAACTGAAAAAAAAACTCCCCGGTTTTTCTCCGATATTTTTTTTTTTTTTTTTGGTATATAATATTATTACAGAGATACGAATCGATAGTTATGAATGCGAGATTTATAAAGGCGAATTCAAATATTTATATTAGCGTTTTTTCAGCTTTTCCGGCGCACGCGTTGACCTAATTGAACGGACGACGACCGTGTTAATAATAATAATAAATAAATAGTGGCGTTGATACGGTACTTTTCTGGGGTTTGGGAGAGTTTGAAGGAATATTCGAAATAAAAATATTTTATTATATTACTAATCATTAAGTAAATTTCAACGAACGAATCGCATATAATTACAAAACGAAGTCAACTAGCCGCCGATATTATTATCTAAAACATTAGATATTATTGTCTAAAAAAAAACTTCTTCCGCAAATCACGCCGTTGTATTGTACGGGTTTTATACGGAATGTACGTTTTCCAAGATATAATCCGACTCATCTGCAGTTTTAGAAATTGTCGAACGAGATCATATCAAGGTTCTCCGCTGAGTATACGTTTTTTTTTTTCGTTTCTAATAGCTACATATTATATTGAAATTATAGTAGCTCAACAATTTCAAAATCAGAAATTCACGGTGAATTAAATAAAAAAAAAAACGCATAAAAAAAAAATACGAGTACAAGACGGTTATTATATTATTTAAAATACGTTCGGCTGTGGCGCGTACCCAATACTGCAATTTTAAACATGAAAAACGAATTTTTTTTTATCACGGAGGAGGCATGGAGTAACCGCTCGCGCCAGAAGCGTATTTATGGAGAGTGGCCCTCCGAAATTTCAGGAAATTTTTTATGTGTGCTCAATAATATTTATATATATATAAAAATGGAGCCAAAAATGTATAACGATTCATCAATTGAGAACAGCTGGGCCGATTTGGCTCAAATTTTTTTTAATCGTTCGTAATTGCCAGGAGAAGGTATTTACGAAAAAAAATTTTGGAAAAACACTTTTTTTTAAACAATTTTTTTGATGATTTTTTTTTTTTTTGGCAAAACAACGTTTGCCGGGTCAGCTAGTTTTTGTTATAAAAATTATTACAACAACGTTTTTATCGTTTACAGGACAACGTAAGGGAAACCATACCGTCGAAATTCATACTGAATTCCTATATTAGCAGTATATGGTAGGTCGGAGAATTCGGTAGTTTCTTTTAACTCTAATTTTAACGTTCATAATTTAGGTAAATAACGATGACATTAATACTCAGCGTCAAGAAAATATCTAAATACGCCACTGTTCCCCGCACCCTCCCCTTATGCGCGCCACTGATAATAATAAACACAGTGATGACGACGACACATACGGCGGTGGCAGCGGCGCGTCGCCCGCAGCACGTCTCGCGCGATGTTCGCGTATATAATTAGACCGCGGTGCGTGCAGTGTGCGTCGTGCACCACGACCGGGGCGCGCGCGAGAGACGCCATGGTGTGAGAACGGCGGCGGCGGCGGCGGCGGCAGATTCGCCCGGCACGCAGCATGCAGCAGCAAACTATCGTGCCGCCGGCAGCCCAGTGCAGTGCCGCCTGCACGACCTTTCACGCGCGCGCGCGTTATCGTCCAAATTTCACGGCTCATTTTTTCGCCTCGATCCTCCTCGTGTCTACCGGGTCCGTTTTCTCGAGATCTCTCTCTCTCTCTCTCTCTCTCTCTCTCGACAAAATATTATATTAAGTTTTGTTTTGTTTTCTTTTCGTCTTTCTTTCTCTTCCATATCCGTGTTACGGTCCTTTGTTATGCGTGCAGTGTACTGTGTATGCACGTGATTTCGCGGTGTTAATTAATGATCGCGGCGGCGGCGGCGGCGCGGTAACACACTCGCCGCCGTAACATTAAAGTATCGGCGGGCACCGTCGTCGAGCCGTCGCGTCGGTTTACCACCCGCGAACAATGCTCAATCAACGAGATCGAATTTCGATCTTAATTATTATTATATGTAGTCGTGTAGATCCTGTAGATCATCGATCCGGGTACAGGTGCATTGATATACATATATCAGGGGTGACCAATTTTGCGGTTCATCTGCAGCAAGGTGATGCGTAAAAAAAAACGTTTTTACTAGTATAAATATAAGTAAAAAAAAAATAAAATTGTAATTTGTACGAAATTTAAAAAAAACTACTTTGTTTTTGAAATATTATAATATTTAAACGAAAAATTCATCGGCTTCGTGACTAACATGAAAATTGTCTAACGATTTTTGAAAATTTGTAAATAGCGCGTTACGCCTATTAGATCTTGATTAGTCTATACAATCGTACATAATTAACACAAAATTGTATAATATATATTATGTATATTAAATGTATTACGGGTTAAAAACAGTAGTTGTTGAAAGCAACGTTTATAATATCGTAATGCACAAAAAAAAAAAAAAAAAAATTACGTTGTTTTTAAAATATTATTATATAATATTTAAACGAAAAAAAATTTTTTTTCAAATTTTAATTATGCGCGTGTTAAAAGGACGTGTCGCGCAGAAAATATTAGGTAAGAAAAAAAAAAATTATAATATCGTATGTTACCGATATTATATACATTCGGCTTAGGAACACGATTTAAAGACGAGAATTGTACGAAAAACGTTTGGCGAAAGTAATGCTTTCAAAACATTGCAGCTGGAAAATAAAAATACGGCTTATTGGATTTTAGTATAAAAGATTTTCCGGACTGTCGATTTCGACGGACTATACCGATTAAAAAAAATATATCAACATTTCCGGGCGTGCGTTCGTGTGACTTCTGTGTGTTTTAAAAACCGATGCGACGCCACTCCTGAAATCAGTTATCCTTCTAGTGTCGATGACGATTTATTATAGTTAGTCTGTGGGCGACGAATCAAGCCATCCTTTTTTTTTTTCGTTATAAAGATACCGCGGTTTCCTTACTGGACGCTACGTTTCCTGTGTGTTTTCTCTAAAATCGTATAGACGCACGAGATTTTATTATTTGCTCGCTCTTGGCGAATAATATTATAACGTGACCACTGCTCGTGTCGAGTCTCGTTTTTATTTTATTTTTTTTAAATTTAACTCCGAACAATACAACGAATTATTTGTGAATATTACTATACGTGATAAAGAAATATTCATCAAAAGTCGACAGACCGCAGTATAAAATATATTTCAATGTTTATTTATAATATACTCGTATATTGCGTATAGAACACTTTTTCCATAATATTTATTCAAAATATACACGGCGTTTTGTTTTTTATTATTATTTACTATAGCTGAATTACCGCCCGGCTTAGTCCGTGAACTGTTCAACTTATATTCACGTCGTTTTACGGGTGTAATTTATATTATTTGTTAGGTAGCTGTTTGGCACCCAGCGTTGCCCGGGGATTAAAGCGCTTATGGTACAAATAATTCTGACTGGGTACCGAATTGTTGTAGCTCGAATTTCGAATAATTTATAATTATCGTTTTCGCCGTTATGGCCTATTTCCGAAACAGAATTAGTCAGGCAGTCGGGTAAACAGGATAGTCTCTCTGCTGCTGAGTGACAGGAATTTTCTCCTCGTAATCGTACGCACTTATAATATTGTCTCTAGACACATTTTGCGCTCATTTTAAAACCGTTAACATTAAAAAAAATATTCCGAAGTTGACCGCATTGTAACCGCGGTAATCGGAGTATTTTCTCGCGTGTCGAACTATGCACAAAAAAAAAAACGATCATCGAAATCATACTCTATACATAAGAGAAAACAAACAAACCGCAAGACGATTCGCCGAGTCGTTTGGTCGCCTATAAATAACACGGATAAAGTCAATTTTTTATGTATTAAATTATTTAAATTTTAATCGAATGTGGAAAAACATTCGCGTGACACATACAAGGAACAAAAGAAAAAAAACCCCCCGTTAACCTGAACGACCTTTTCGGATAAAAAAAAATGGACTTCTCGTCGTTTTTGGATGCCGTCGAATACGAATGCGAGTGAGTCGAGAATTATTTTACCGCATTTACAAATATCGTATCACAAAGAAACAAACAGAACTCCATAACGGGTATTTTAGAAAATAAGTCTTTTGATGACGCGTACGGAAGTCTTTTACGTAGGTACTTAAAACATTCAAACGCCTTTTTTTAAATCGACTCATTTTCAACCAAAACTCGTTAGAAACTTTTACGTATAATTGAACTCCATTCGTAAATTAGTTTAATAAGTAAACGTTCGATTTTCGGTTGCTATATACACGGTCCGAAGAAATACTCAATATCGCTCGATTATTATATAAAATAATAATTATTAATGAAAATAATTTTCACCGCACTTCAATTATTCGTTATTATTATTATTATTATTATATTCTTTGAAACGATAATTAATAATACATATCCGTTGTACAAAAAAAAAAAATAAATAGTCTACAATAATAAATTGGTGGTATTTTGACTCATTCGAGAAAAAACTATGTTTCGGTGACTATTATATATGTTATAGCCCGTAATTTGTAGATCCGGCACATCCAACAGAAGGATACATAGAATACCGAACTCTTGGATGGCACATTTCTTTTTTCGGATTATTCCAAACCTCGCAGGTCCACTGTACTCCTCTCCGTGTCTCCCTGTCAGGTTATAGCCAGTTGTTCTCCGTCTCTCGTACCCAGGAGCTCGAGGTCTACCCCGACTCGATCAATTCTGGTCGTCCTCCCGGTACCTTTTTTTTTTTTTTTGGTCTCGTTTCCGCATTGTCATCTCAATAGTGATGTTTGGCTCTCCGCTCTCCTAACCGCATCCCGGTCCAGCTCGTCCGTCCGGTTTTGAGAATTTCACTGTCGGACAAATCCCAACAGGATATAAATAAAATGAAACGTGTATAATTCCAACAAATATAATATTATGATCGTTATAACTAAATATTTATTTTTTTTTTTACTATATACTATTTAAATGGCTGCAATTAACGTTATAAATATAATTAAACACGTCGGCAGAACGACTATTATTCCACATATAGGTAAATTTTAGTAGTGCACGTCTATGGAATTCAATAAAACCAATATCGAATTTTTTTTTTTTTCACTGAAATTATATTTAGTTAGTATTTTTTTTAGGACGCTTTCGTTTTTTTTTTTTTGTTGCTAATGAACTGGGTGGCGCGCGCGATAATGAGCCCGACGGCCCCCGAGGAGCAGGAAACCGACGTTTATGCACGCGACAGAATCCCCGGTCCAAATCGTCGCGCTTCGCGTCGGTACTGAAGTCACGGCCGACGGAAAGGATTTCGACGGTTAAGTTATGTGTGTAGTGTATACGAATGCTGACGACAACGACGCATAAATGAATAATAATAACGATACAGGCGATATGCGCAGAGAAATTATGGTAACGACTCGTCAGTTCAGGCGCCGATTTTGAAAACGTTATACAGTCGGAACGTCGAATTCATTGCAACGTTCTCTGTCTCGCGCGTACTTATCGTAAATCTTCTGGGGAAAAAAAAAATGGTAAAACAGGTCACACAGGAATATTACGACCTTTTACACACAATACGGATAATAAGATAGCCGCGAGCGTAATATACCAGAATCTTCGGGAAAAGAAAGAAGAAAAAAAAAACGCGGCTCACATACGTGTATAAACACCGTGTATATTATACCGCTATTACACTCGGGCGGTAAAGGATTGGAATCGTTCGCGTATCCTGCACGTAAATACCTTATATAGGACCATTATCGTATAGATCGGTCCCCGAATTCGCTGTTCGAAACTACACAAAAAAAAAAAAAATATCGTAAAATTTCGGTTAACCCCGCTATTAAATAAACAGACATGTCGGCTAGAGGACACGGAGCACGAAACGTTCGCCAGACTTGGAATAAACGACAAAATTCATGGAAAAAAATTTCCGGCATAATTTCAAATTGTTACATTATTATGAATTAAAATATTCCATATCGACTTAATTAGACGCCCATTACACGCCATAACTGAATCATGTGTAAATAATTATTCATTAAAATAATAAAAATTTATTTGAAATATCGAAAACCTCGCCAAGACTCTTTCGTCCGTGTTACTGATATCGTTTTTTCCATGTCTGGAGAACATGCGCAGTGATAACGAAAATAAATCTATAGCCAACGTGCCTGTTCGTTTAGTCACGGTTTACCCTATAAGGCGTGTCTCGATCAGGATTAAAGTTTCAAAAAAAAAATATATATGCACTTTTCCCTTATTTTTTTTCTCGTGCAAATGTACGTTCTAAAATATGCGTTATATAGACACAAAAAAAATACGTAAAATAAATTTCTTACATTAAATTTGTTCGTTATAAACATTCACTTACAAAGATAAAAAGTAAAAAAATCGTTTTTAGTGTATTTTATGAGGCGTAGTATTTACTACGGTCTAGAGCAAGAGTCGGCAACCTTTTTAACCGCGTGGGCCATATCTTTTTTCATATTTTCATCGAGGGCCACATTAATAAAAAAAAAACAAGTTTTTGCATATGATATACGTAATACTAATAATTTTATTACAAGTGTTCAATTTATAATATCAGTTCACTTCGGTGTTATTTTTCACGTAAATATGAATAGGAAAAAATAAGCGTTTCTGCTGAGTAGAAAAATTTGCTTTTATGAGGAAATTAAATTAAATATTAAAAAATGTAAAATTGTGGATCATGTGATTTCTAATGCGCGAGATTAGATTAAATTTTAGAAAAATCCCATAAATATATACATTTATATTGATAAAATGATTTTTTTCAATTTAACATCTTTGTATGGGGGCCATAAAAAATTGCTTCGCGGGCCGCGTGTTGCCGACCCCTGGTCGCGAGAGGAATCGCGAATTCGGACTTTATCAAATAAAAACAATCGTTTCATTACACTTGCAGGACATTTGATTTCGTACGTCTGCGTACTATTCTCTATATAGTCTGCAGCAGAACCGAATAGGAATTTTGTTATTTTCATTTTACTAACGGTAAAAATAAAATGGAAAATGATATAAAAAAAAAAAACTACGTAAACTCGTATTTACAGTGGCGTAACGCGAAAATCGGTGGCCCTAGGCCCAATAAGAGACGAAGGCCCTCTTTATCACAAAAATTAAATTTTAATAAGAATATTAATTATTAAATAGTGATTCCAGAAGCAAAAAGCAAAAAATAAAAATTTTTAAAACTAACTGCCCGTTTGAAAAACAAGCGACGTTTGTAAAATGATAAACGCCACCGCTTTACATTTTTTTTTCTATGGTATTTTTTTAATTAAATTAGTTTCAATATAAATATTATATATAAAAAAAATGAGTTTTTTTTTTAATGTAATAATTAAGATCCTCTTGTGGCCCCTCAACTTGGACCTATATTGGGGGCCCCGGCCACTGCGTATTTATATAATATAACGTTTTTTAATAGTGTTATTATCGTCGTATTCGATGCGATTTGACGATTTGCACAGTGTGTTAAATAATTCGCGAATTCCAGTAACGTATATAAACTCGCGCGTAGGACTGTCGAAATAAAAACTAAAAACGACCGGAATATTTTTTTAAAATTATTTCGAATATATTAGTTTTTTAAGTAGACATTCGCGAATACTTTTTTCACCCGTAAATAAGTATATAATGTTCCGGATAAAAAAATAAAAATATTCCGTACGCGATTCTATATTATACACTATCCATATTCGTATAAAATAATAATGATGAAAATATCGCGTATACACTATATACGCGTGTATAACAAACCACGTTGTATGCGCGTTCCAGTCAGGAATGCATATACGTTATACACACACATATTTTTCCACACCGACCTCAATAAAAAAAAAAAAAACCCGAAAATTTTATCAAAGTGTCAAAATCTAACAACATATGTATACACCAACGCTATAATATAATAATAATAATAATAATAAATACGCTACATGACGCGAAAAAAACCTTGATTTTTCAAATTGCGTAATGCGCGCGAGCACGCGCGTTATAAAACGTTGTTGTATCGACAGTATATATATATTATATTTTGTCACGGCGCGCGAAAAAATCTTATATATATATTATGTACAGCGAATTATTATTATTATTATAATTAAATTTCAGAGACTTGATGATTGATCCATGACGATAAGTGTTATTATACACGCGTATGTGTAGGTATCCGAGTTGCCTCTGAGACAACAATATCGTTTTCGAAATAATTTTTTTAACCGTTTTTTTTTTCTATATTCTCCGCCGTCATTATAATATACATATTATACGGCGCGAACCGTTTATACGCGTGCGTTATTACCGTGCAGTATATTATAATATGGCGCACACATAGTTTTATTTTTTTTTTCCCCACAATATTCGTGTCGATTTTCCAATGATCATAATCGTTAGAAAACAGCGATTAGTTATAACTGCGTAACACCGTCCAAGTATTCGCATGTTTTTCGCCCCGTCCGAAATAAATTTTACAGCGGTAAAATTCATTGTAGTCCCTCAGTATATAAAACGAATTTGAAGTCATTTAAAAACTTTTTTAAAATTTAATTTCGGAATATTTCTTCGCGATCGACACATTATGGGCGAAACTACGAGTCAGACCGGTCAGGCCGTGATTCGTCTAGTCAGGATCGGGATACTGGGAAATTTCTCGGTGATGGACCGGTGTTTCTTGTATCCGTCGTATATCGTATATTATCAACTCGATTTTATCCTGTGAAAAAATATCATGAGCTATTATCAATAAACGAAACGTAAACGATTTATTAGCTAAAAATCGAGTTGTGCGCTTCTATTGTGCAGTGCTTCTATGCTGTTGTACGCTCGTCTTGTTCTATTTGCGCACAATACTATTGTGCCGAGCCAAAGCAACGTGTCTAAAGGAGGCGCCGATTAAAAATTCGTATAAAACGTACTGCTTAATTGTTGCGAGTTGTTGGAATCCTAAACAAAAATCAAATACGCTCCGGCACTGATAATTCACCTAAAATCATAATTTCCACGTAGTAAAAATTATGCATTAATGCCTATGAGTAGTTGTTCTGCATTATATATTCATTGAAATTTATGAATTTTATCGAAAATATCAATAGAACAGTATAACAATGCATCGAGTATGAATTTTAGGCCCTTTTATATTAATAATCAATAAAAGACGATCAATTTGGATTTGCTTATATGGTAAGCTTTTGATGGGGATAACGCCAAGAGTGACGGCCTGAGTGCCCAATGAAAATTTCTTGTTTCGATTATGATTAAAATTGATCATCATCGTGGACGTTTCGAATTAATCGATAAGTACACCTTGTAATCGGCTGCAAGGCCAATAATATAGTGTTGCGCGTACAACTTTGTTCGAAACAATCGTATGGAATAATACGTGGTGGCCGGTCGATTAATACTTCCACGACCCTGGACGCGTAAAATTCTGCAATAAAATATAATATACCATCGGTTTTTGTTTTTGTATTTTCAACGACTCAATTTAGTTTTTATCGACGAATTGACCGAAACTACGAGTATAAATTATCGACATCACGTTGTTCGTACACTGTACGCGCGTACAATATAACTTATCTGGTAATATCTCGGAACGAGACTGATGACGTCTCTCTCCGTTTTACTCTGTCACTCATTGTCCTTTTAAGCTCCACATATGATTTTATTCCGATGCATTCACGATTGTTTCGTGGACTGAGCCTTCCTCGTTTTCTGGCTTTTCAATCGTAATTATCCACGGACCATTTCTCATTTAACAGTGTCCGTTCCACGTTTTTCTTCACATTCTAAACGCGTATTCCACACGGATTTTCGCGCTCGTTCGTCCTTCTAAAAATCTCCTCATCGCCGAACACGAAATTATCAACGCTCTTCTATACAGCACCACAATTCGAAGGCTTCTGTTTCCGATTTCTCCGCCTCGAGTACAGTCCACGCCTCCGTCCCCAATACAAGGCGAAACGCCACACAAAACTTTTCACGAGTGTTTTCTCGGTATCTTTTTTTTTTTATATAGAAGACTCGTTTTGCCTGTGCTGTCGCGGAAAAGATCATAATATGAGTGAAATCAAAACGTGGGCTGTCTCCGACATAATATCGTGCCGTATGTTTACGTTTATCTGCTGTTTGTTACACATTGTTTTCCGTCGATTTATTCTCGTGTGGTATATTATATTTTCTTCGGCGTATTGCTCGAGCATACGCCAATTTATAGTCATACAAATATACATATATATATATAATGTACTCTTTATTTAAAATTCGAAATAAAAAAATACATTATACTCGCTTGGTGTACGACGACGACGACGACGACGACGACGACAGAGTTGATTAAATTTCCAGTACGGAGACCGCAACGCGGAGCCTGCAGGCTTCTCTCTTATTAATCTAGATTGTAATTAACCGACAGACAGTAGGTGGCCTCCGAACCGCTGGCGGGGGGTCCGGCTAAATTAGGACGGCCTAAGTGTGCACCACGACTCGGAGCTACTTGCACGTATAATATTCGTATACACACAACACACACACACAGCATCTGCTGTACCGAATATATTATTATTATTATTATTTTACACGCGTCGTGTACACGTATTTGTTATTATATAGAAAATAATAAATAATATATTGTATCGAGAACGTGTATATGATAATATATCAAATATCGCTTTTTGCGATACACTGCGAGTGGCGACGAATTCGTTTGCATTTGTCCGTAAAATAATTTACAGTCAACTTTTATTCCACAATATTGAGTCGACCCGCGAATAAAAATACTTTTACGCGAAATTCGTCGAGCTATACAATAGTTTATAAAAAAAAAAAAAAATAAATTAAAAAATTCGCAGTGGCGTAATTGAGAAAAAAATTTTGAGGAAAAGTCATGTTCGTTAGCCCCTACCTCCTTTTTCTTCGTAAATACGAGTTCTTAAGTTGTGCACACTACACTGTTGCGATGTGTACAACGGAATATATAATTAAAATATAAACCGAATATAAATTTAAATATATTTTATTTATTGAAAAAAACTAAGAACAAAAAAAAAACACAATACGTTTTAATTAATATTTTAAAGCAACTTTAAACTCGTTCATCGTTTCAGTGTATTCGTGTAAGATGGTGTTCAAATAATTTTTTTAACGTTTCGAACAACTGGTTTTTTTTTTATAAAAGATACACCGCAATAATTTTGTGTTATCTACGATAATATAATATATGTCATACCTTTCGTTTTGGCTTGAAAACGTAAACGGTAAATCCATATAAATTCCATCCCTTGCTCGCCACTGATTTTACTGTATATTAAATAAAACGTAACTTTTCTAAAGCGATTTCCTAATTCTGAATAATTACTCGTCGAGTTCACGTTACGTTGAAATAAAAATATAGTAACTCGTCAATAAAATCGTCGATTTCTGACTTAACATTTTTTTTTTTTTTCTTACTTTTAACACAACCGTCAAAATACATTATTGGTTATTTCTATTTTTCACCTGTACTGTATTTGTATAAACCTATAAAATCTAAATACAGTACACGATCAACGTATCACAAACACACATCCATCATCGCTTGCAGCCTGTGATGTATTATAATAATCCATCTTATCGTCGTCTGTCCATATATACATATTATTTAGATTCTGAACGGAACGAGGGATGATATCGAATTTTTATTTGTGTGTGTGCAGTGTATTATATCTTTAATAATAACGCATGACTCGCACCTGTTGACGACTCTTCGCGTTACGACAACGGGTTTCGTTCGAAACGTCGTTTGGTTTTTCAAACATTAAAGGGTTCGCATACGTTTATTAACAACGCATAAAAATTACAAAATATTTAATAAATTCCGAAGCACTAAATAAAAGAACACAATCAGACGTCTGTATTTCCGTAATTCTATAATGATAAGTGTTTATTTCACTGTAACAACGGTACGTTTCGGTAAAATGGCCAATTATTTATGTGTATAATTTGTATAAAACTGTCATATTTCGTATAAGAAATATTACTTTAATCACCTGCAGGCGAGACAAATGAACACGTTTGCCCTCGAACCTATTTCTGTCTGCGTCCCTATGATCACCTCCTACCCGATCAACGTACATATGACTACTGAAAACATTTCGATAACGTGTTAAAAACCCATTTGATTACAATTAGCTTAAACGAGTTTTTCTAAGATACGAAATACAATATAATAGTAGGAAAAAAAGAAAATTATAAGATTGACGAAACGTTAAAACGACATCTATGAGACTTGAGATCGAAAAACGTTTTTCGATTTTTAAAAAAAAAAAAAATTTATATTATTTTGGATTTTCTTTTTCTTAGCGATGAAATTGTTTTGAAAATTTGAACGTATATAAGGACGCAATGAAACGATAGAATTCGTACATGAACACGAGCGAGGTTGAACATTGGTTAATAATATTAATTCGCGGTACAAAAAGAGAAACGCCGATGTCAGTGTTGAAAGTTATGATCGAACACAATCACATTGAATCACATCGTTAGAATCTGTTTATTAATTTTTATATAAGTCGTATAATTCCTACTATATTTATTAATTATTTGAAGAAAAAAAAAAACGAGAAATCGGTTTTCCTCTGATCCGTATCAATTCTTTATCGTTATTGATATTCAATTAAATTTTTTTTATCCTTTTACTGAAAATACAGCGAGTCGAAAATATCGTTAAATTATTTCGCGTCATGATTCGGATATATTGATTCAATATCGAATCGATTGTCTCTGGTTTGAGATTGGAAAAAAAAACATTTTTTTTCTTCCGCGGAAATCGCTTTAACAACATAGAACCCGCTAGAAACATTTACAAGACCCATTTTAATTACACTGCTGTACTAAACAAAAAAAAAAAATATGTATATATTTTGTTTGTTCTTATTAGCATAATAATTCTTGTAGAATTTTACAGGGGAGAGAAAAACTTTTCGACGAAATAATAATTTATAGTGTCTGAATAAAACGTAAATTTAAATATTTAATTAATTACCTAATCATTTACTACTATTACTACTAATTTAATCCCCTCCCCCCCTCGTCCTCGACGTAGGTCGCTGCGTTTAATTACCCGTAAATGTTAGTTTTCCCGAACCAGATTTTAACCGGCGCGCCGCGTGGTGTAATGAGTTATTTCTTATTTTTTTTTTTTTTTTCCAACGAAAAAAGCGCGCGTCATAAAACGGCGAGCCTAATCTGTTTCGTAGTCGTGCGCGCGCTACGTTTTCAAAAAAAATAACTACTGCAGTATTAATAAATTGTAACTAGTTATTATAACTATATAACTAATGGTCTTGGGCGAAAATAAAAGAGCGAGTCCGCAGCCAAAAAAAAAAAAGTTTATTTATTTTCGTTTTTTATAATTTTAGATTGACGTCGAATTTTTCTTTTTTGCAATTCATATAATATATTTGTATCATTAACAAGATATGATTCGAAAGAAAACTTTTTTTTTTTGGGGGAATTAAATACATTTACGAGTGTTTTGGAAATTTTGGAAGAAAAGCTTCTTAAAAGGACAAAGGATTCGGGTATTGGGGCACGTGATGCGAAGAAAAGAGGATGATATAAGCAGAAAAGTTCTAGAGTGGAAACCGGTGGACAAAAAAAAGACCTCGAGGACGACACGGAAAAGATGGTTGGATGTTGTGGAAGAAGACCTTAGCAGGTTGGAAGTACGAGAACGGAGAGAACTAGTTCAGGACGACCGAGAGAAATGGAGGGAGATCGTGATGGCGGCGAAAACTCTTAGAGGCCTTTAACTCTTAAATGCCAAAGGAAGAAATATCGACAAGGTTTTTTTTTTTACAGTTATAACGCGCGTTTCGTAATGTTTTAAAATATCATTTTTGCCGTTGGTCTCTGTTTGGAAATGTGGCTTAGAAAATTGCAAACCGTTTGTGGAGGGGTGAAAACACGAACAATTTCTTTCGGATTTTCGCGAAAATTTCTCGGATACGACCTGATACGTGAGAAAAACGGCAAATCACGCTTACAGTATCATAATAATTTTAATATATAATATATTGCGTCTTGGCGAGGCTGCGCGGTAACCATTAATTACGTTATAATGTTTAAACAAAACGGGCGACGACCTCGCGTGGTTTATGCGCGAGTATAATTTATACTACACGCGTACAAACGACGACGCCATAGAGAAAACTTTGAAATTCTTTGTTTCTCCGTGTTATAATACGCACACTCTGGCGACGCGATATTTCATCCGCGGAAGCTGTTAGCTACACGTTTTATCTAAATTATACGTATTTCATACGTGCAGTGTGTGCGTGCGAAGTTTTCCCTCCTTCAGCACGCGGTCCGAACCGAACCTGCAGACCGATATTGCGAGTTATACAATTCTTTAAATGTGTCTGAGATTCAAGCTCTCTCTCGCATTTCCAAAATCGATACCCAGCCTCCGTCATCCTAAATGCGTCTTCCGAACGCGCGTGGTTCGAACGATACGTAATGTTTTTATCTCTCATCGTAACGAATCGGCCGGGGAAGTAAAAATCTTAAATTTATAATTGACTCGAAATACGCGTTCTCTATTCCACCGCGGGCTTCGGGCGCTAATATTGATAGACATTAGCCTAACACGATCTTGTGATCGAATAGAACGGGAGTGTCCAACCCGCGGTCCGTGGTAGATTTTTATGCGGCCCTCACTTCAATTTAAAAAACATTAATTAATTGTATATAACATATTAATATTACGAGAAAAAAATTATTTTAAGAATATAAAACTACAAAATATTCCGTGTAATTATAATTAAATATTAATACTTGTAAAATATTTCTGCTTTTTATTCGCTATAGTAAAATTATAAAAAAAAAATGTATTTTTGTGTTAATATAGAATATAATTTAATCATTAAATTTGAATGTATTATTATTAAAAAGTATGTGGCCCACAACAACGTCTGCCCGTATGACGTGGCCCAGTCTTCACAAAAGGTCGGACTCCACTGGAATAGAAGAACGTAGAATTTTATAATTAAGAAATATCGTGGTCACGCGTCTATCGAATAATATCGTTTTTTTTTTTTTTATTCCGATAACGCGTTTAATCGTATTAAAAATGAAAATTTTATTACGTAATATACGTGAAACGAGTCTGCGATCTCTGCGAGACAATTTTTACCAAAGCCCCCCCGATCCCGAATAAAATTCGTAACTGCGCGAGTCTATTGTGACCGTTTGTGTGTCGGAAATCGGTGCAGGCGGCTAAAAAAAAAAAAAAAAATTAAAAGTAAAATAGGAAACCGTACGCGCGTAATATTATTAGGAACATACGCGTATACGGGCACATTCTGTGCCGTCGTCGACGTCGCAACACGCACGTATACGTTTATAAAATAATAATAATAAAAAAAAAAAGCCAATAATAAAATAAATATAATAAATATAATGTGTGTACTCGGTCGATTTAGTTCTCTTTAATATACTTCCCAGTGGTGGGAAAGGGATGCGGCGTCGACGGCAGAAAAGTACCCGTGATTTCCTCATTGTTGTCTAATTGAGGAGAGTATGTTATTTTTTTTTTTTTTTATCCATTACCCGAAGGGTCAATTAAAAACAACGTGTTTGTGACCGCAAAAGGGGAGATGGGTCGCCTCCTAAAACGCAACAACGCGGCGGCGGCGTATACATCTGGACGGACGGAGACGATAATAGCGTCGTCCAATATCTGCAGCGGCCGAACACAGGTACGATCCCCGTGATAATATTATAAAAATATATTTTTCTTTTTTAAATAATAATTTTTCGATTAAAAAAAAAAAAACAACACTCCGTTTATGAACGTTATCGATAACAGTGTTCTTCCGGAAAATTATATAAATGATATAAATTTCGAATTTTTATTTGATTCGAACTTATCAGATGAAAAAAAAACGATATTAGCCGTGTTACATTAAAACTTTTCTTTTTTTTTATACGAGAAGACGCCAATATATATATATATTTTTTTATGTAGAACAAATATATTTAGTTTGGCTATTGATTACATACAGGCACTTTAAAATAATAAACTTTCAAAAAAAAAAAAATGGACGATCGACGTTACCAACAACGAGTTTACCGTAAAAACACCACCATGTGGTGAATCCGGACTTTTTTTTTCTGGAGAGCTCGATTTTTTTTTATTCGTCATTGCTGCAGGTCATACCATCACACATATTTTTCTGGTATTATCAATTTTAAAATATTATCTATAACAACGAACACATTTTACATCAGTGACGTACTTTAGGGGCAACAGTATGGCATTTGCTCCACCAGAGAAGATTTTTATTCTTTTGCTTATTTTTGAAAATAGTAAGTATAGAAAAAAAATTTACGGCACATAATAAATGTGTATACTGAATAATAAATAAAAATATATTGAATATATATATATGTCGTAGGCATATAGTCAAATCAGGCAAATAATCAAATAATTTAATTTTTATGCGATTTTAGTATCCGCCTATAGACATTTAGTTAAATGCCTAGTCATTTAATTAAACGCCTAGACATTTAACTAAATGCCTATTTCAACAATCTACTTTTCATAGGTAAAAACCTATGGAAGTTCTGTTTTATACACTTTATACTTTTATATTTTATCATGGACACGAAATAAAATAAAATAAGATTTATACTATAAGATCAACGAGAAAACGTAGTTTGATTTTTGTATTATTATTATTTTTTATTAGTTGCCTGACTCGAAATAGGCATTTAGTTAAACGTCTAGACATTTAATTAAACGCCTAGGCATTTAACTAAATGTCTGGGCGGGATGCGGATAGTAAAATCGCATAAAAATTAAATTATTTGACTATTTGCCTGATTTCACTATATATGCCTACGACATATATATATATATATATAGAATAACGTAAAAATTTTTATCTTTTAAATTTTGCTATTGCTATTGGACATTTACGCATGTTAATGATTTTAAATAGTGATAAATAATGATTTCACGTACTCCACATTTTTAATGCGTAACATGCGTTTAAACTAGAAATATAATTTATAAAAATATTCGTTACATAATTCGTTTTTTTTTTTTTTGTGTTTAAAATTTAAATTAATCATACGAGACGAATATTTTGTTACTTGCGCACACAAATCGACACATTCTTCGACAAATCGCGCTTTCTAAACTCGTAAACGAATTCAAACGGTAGGAGAAGAAAAAAGTTACAAATCCGACAACACCCGACAATATTTAAACGTTACTTTCTAACGTGAAATCGAAACGCTGTAGAATATATAATATTTCAAAATACGAACAGTGTTATTCCGCTGCACGGTGACACATATAATACAATTCCGCAGCGAATAACCATTTTAATTAAAAACGAACTGTACACAATGTACCCTACTCGTGCGCAGTTATTCGTCGTCGATACATCAGTTTGTTACAAAACCATGCGCAGGCACAACGCCCTGAGCAGCCGGTAGCCACCTCGCGAAGTCGCTCTTAAATACGCGCGCGCACATTTTTTTTTTTTTCAATTCGCACCGGTTGCAAGATGACGAACGAAAAAAATATTCTCTATGGACGTGACTTGCACTGGCGATTTAATGATTTTCATCCGAGAAATGAACACGTCATATGTAATAATAATAATAATAAGTGGGAATTTGTAATATTTTATTTTTGTGCTCGTCGATTTTACGCGCGCGGCCGACGGTGTTTTATCTCGTTTTTTTTTTTTTTTCGTACCACGCACACGAATCCGGCTCGAACATATTATAATTTCCATTAATAATATGTATACACAGTGACTGAGTGGCGCACTTTTAATATTTCTCTCTGAGACGCGAGGTTTAAACAAAATATATAATGACTTCGTCTCCGCTAAAAAAAAAAAAAAAACCATTTTTGTAATGTCTTTAATCGCAATAATTTTTTTTTTTTATCACTAATAAATTAAATAAAACAGACACGTATAATATATTATGTATATAACCACCCCGGTCGAGTAATGGAAATCGATTATTTTGATATTCGTTTAGAAAACATTGCGTGTGCCTCTCAACCGACGATGTCGCCGAATATTATGTTTTAATTTCCGAGATTATAAATTATAATATTATATCAAACGTGTTTTGTAACGCGTTATTCTCGTTGTGTGTGTGTGTGTGTACAGACGAAATATAACGACTGCAGTTTCAGGTCGGTTTTTCGTTTAAATTCCAATCGCTTTTTCAACGTACTTAGTATAATAATTATATTATTATTACGGACCGATTTACTGTTTGTAAACCGTCTCTAGTTTATATATATATATATAAGAAAACGTTATATTTATAAGAAAACGATTAAAACCCAAACAATACATAACAATATAATATTGTTTTATTGGTAAACAATATAATATAATACGTACAATAAATAATACACACGCGATACTGCTCGTCTCGTCTTACAAAATAAACCGATGGATATAATATACTCTTGACTTAAATAATAATACGTATTTTTCATCGACATTAATTATTCTGTATATACTATGAAATAAAACACTTAAGGTTAATATTACATTTATTTACTTTGCCACTTAAGCGCGAACAAAAGACGCGTATTATCATGTATTCATATCGAATCGACGTAATACGAGCACCGCGAACGTTCGAATAATAATAATTTTAATTATTTATTAATAATAAAAAAAGTGAAAAATAAAATAAATAAATAAAAGAACAAAAAAGATAAGCGAAATAATATTAGTATTTAAATAAATTCCGTTTTGGAAGAGTTACATAATATAATATAAACATTAAACATAATAAATTTAAAAATATTTCAAATATTTGCATACAGATTAAAAAAATTTATATTTTATATTGATATAATAGATAATATTAATAACACGTCGTAGTTTTTTTTTTTAAATATATTCACTGTATATACAATTTTTTCGCTGTTTTTAAATTTATGATTAATATTTTTTTTAAACTCAATGTCTTTTTATTATAATATTCGTAATTTCTCGATACAATTCGTTAATTTTGATTTTTTTTTTCTTTTTCTTTTTCGCTTAATGTATCTGCGATTATCACCGTTTGTCGAAACCGCGGTAATAAATAAACAAATTTAATACAAAAATTCTTATAGTTTTCTTTATTTTACAATATACACGATACACTTTGGCTTGTTTGTGTATTCACATATATGTATGTAATTTATTGCACGTTTTATTGTGCTCGTGTTGAGTTCGGACGTCATGTTCATATAAATAATTTCCAACTTTTGTTTTTATAAACGTTCATTCTCAATTTTCAATTACAACGTAATATTGTTGTATTTCTCAAAAATGTAAAAATCATTAACAATTTTTTTTTTTTAACGTGACTTAAAAATACGTAATTTCTGAATACAAACTCGTATTCGAACAGTTCTTCATTAGCGCCAGAAAAAATATTTTGACCATAATTAAAAATAGAGACGCGCGCTAACCGATTAAATAGTCTGCGCATACATAAATCAGTCGAATAAAACACGTGTTATTCGATCTCAAACTTCAGAAAAAAAAAAAAAATCATATTTTTTTTTACTCGGATTTAAACCGTCAATTTTAATATACGAAAATATGTTTGTTTAATAAAAAAGAAAATATTATTAATTAACGCGAATAGATTCTTATATCTGCTATATGGGAATTATCTATATAACGTTCATATTTTTACGAATTAATTTCTATATTATTTATTGTATTTGAAATGGTGTTTATAATAAGCTAGCGCAATGGCCCGCTAGTGCGCATAACGCGTTTTCAACACGCACGTTATTTTATAATCGTTTTAAAATCTTAAACGAGAGAGAGAGAGAGAGAGAGAGAGAAGAGAAAAAAGTGCGTGGTAATTGTTTGACTGCGCGTCTACTGCAAATATTTGTATAGACGAGCGCGTTTAAATATTTTAAACGGACGTATACCGTAATTTGTTTGTTTTAAACGACTGCGGTGTGCGCGAGCGCACATATTTGTTTAATAAAATATTTATGTCTGTTTTTTTCGCTCTCTCGACTCGTCCGGTAGAGCACGGGCAGACACTAATATTGACTCGCCGCCAAGGATGGCGCGATAGTGCGTAAAAAAAAGTATTACGGATAATGAAATTTCCTACACGAGAACGAGACTATCGTGTGAATTGATTGAACACACTCGGACCAACTGTCAAGATCTATGGGCACAGCAATGCCACAGATTAGACGAATACTATACGCAGAAGGATCGCTCTGCGCCCGGGAGGGCAAAAGCGCGTATAGCAAACACGCTCTTCTGATTCAAAGTGTTATTTCGATTTGTTCCCGACACTGCAGGCGGGGCGAAATTGTCATAAAAACAACCGATTTTCCTTAAAACGTATGAATCTTTTTTGCGGAACGTGCATTCGGTCCTCACAAGTTGGTGCCGATTTCCGCGCGTGTTTATGGGTTAGTGCAGCCAAGAACGTTGAAAATAAAAAATATTAACTGATAAGGATCGATCCACCTCGTGAGTACAATAATTATTACAATGACGATCCGATGTCCTGCAAGTTAAACCGAAGTCAATATAAATACGGCGTGTGTGTGCCAGACATTGCCCCCCCCCACCCTGTCATTAACTCCTCTGATGCGTTTCGCTAAAAAACCGACAATCGACGGATGAGAGTTCCGATATCGGGTCCAATGTGAGGCTGCCGTTCGTGCCGGCGATTTAGTCGGGACACGCAATACCGGTTTCACTAAGTAATTTGAAAAAATGTTCAGGTAAATTTTATTTTAAATTCCCGGTGTTTCAAACGAATTATATATCGATTAATTATTATCGGATAAATCGAACGGAGATATCGATGATATTACGAACATTTGTTAAAGCAAATCACTCGAGTCGGTATAAAAAAAAAAAAGTCGGTTTTTATCGCGTCATTTGTCTCGTGTCTGGTGTTGCTGAAGTAGAAAAAAAAAAAAGGCGCTCGTATCTCGGCCGTGTAATCCGCCGAGGACGGCATTCGAAAGTGTTGGCTATTAGTCGTTTCCCGAAGAAGAACCGCGCGCAGGGACGGCCTCGTGCAGACTGTTAACATTCACCCCTCAATCGCATCCGTACCGGCCAAGGACGATGCAATCGTCTCTTAAACAAATGGAAATGAAGGGACAACCCGAATTGTGACTGTGTGTGTGTGTGTGTGTGAGGTGCGATCAAAGGACCAGTCGTTATAAAGGACTGCGCGGCTAGACGATTGATGACTTTTTCAAAGCCACGGACTCGGCTATAACGAAAGGATAAATAATCTAGACGTCGAATTATGAACCGAAATTCACCCCACAAAATAATTAATAATAGTATATATATATATATATATATATATACATAATTTTTATTCCTTCTAACTAAATTTAAATAGATTCATCACTCCGCTCAGAATCTAAAATTGTAATACTCTTGTGAAAAAAAATATATATACATTATAAAATAACAATATAAATATATATATATATAAAATTAGTATATATTATAAAAAAAAAATATATATATAAAGAAAAAATACCTAGAGTATTTGTTCAGGTTCTGATGATGACTTACGGTCGACACTAACGGTTTGTTAAAGTACTAAAATTGTACTAAAGTAACGGTTGGCTACTTTCTAAAACAATAACGAATACTTTACGCATTTTTTTCTTTATAATATATATTTATATTATTATTTTATAATATATATATATATATTTTTTTTAATCAAACTGTATTAATCGTCAACGTAATTCGTAAGTACATAAAATATTTTATATTTACGGATTAGTTCGACTCTGCAGCGTTCAAAAACTTGTACGTCCGTACGGAATAAATAAATAAATGTATAACAGCGACGCGTACGTAGGTATTATACGGCCGAGGTACCGTGGCTATAATAAACGAAATAAACAAGCGGGGAAATATTCGAAGGAATCGCGGGCCGGTCGTATATTATAAGTATTTTAAATCCCAGCAGGAAGGGACACGCAGGGACGTAATTTTCGATCGGGTCGGGGAGCAAAAAATGCCGCCGCCGCCGCCGCCGCCCACCGGTAAACAGAACGCGCGCAGTGGTACACAACCGCGCTAGCGTACCGTATGAAAACGGCCGACCGAACGCGTTGTCCCTTTGTCGGTTTTCGCTGCAGCGCAGTGCAGCTATCATCCCTCGATCATTTATTATTATTATTATTATTATTATTATTATTATTATTATTATTATTATTAATAATAAATACTATATCGTTACAATACATACCGCGAACACGGTGGTGGTAATTATTATATTTTTACCGCGGGTTTCGTGTGTGTGTATATGTATTTTTTTTTCTCACACACACATACGCCGAAATATAATATATATATATATATTTTTGTACCGGACCTCGAAATGGAAAAACGATAATAAGCCCGTGTGCGTGTACGGCGGCGGCAGCGTTCTCGGTCGATTAAATCACGTATAGGTGTCGTCGATAAATTGGAAAACGTCGACGTCGTCCTTGATCGTCAAATTGAATTCTAACACACACACACACACACACACACGGGCGTGCGAGTGATATCGACGTGTCCGTATATACCTAAATAAAGCGAATAACGACCTCGCTCTAAAAAAAAAAAAAAAAAATGAGAGAAAAAAAATTGAATAATAATAATAATAAAAGAAGAGGTAACGAGACACGGGCGTGTTGCAGTGGATGAAAATAATAATAATTGATAAAAATCTTATGAAAACCAATAGAATTTCTAACCGGGTGACTAGCAATAATTTATTCTCTCAAATATTATGATCGCAGTGCATTTCGCTGTTTCGATCGCTTCGCCGCGTTGCTACGCACACGAGTATATTATAATACGAGAGCATCTCTATGTCACTGCACGGAAGAAAGCAATCGATTTCGCGATTAGAGATCGATATAGGAGACGGTCTGTGTAAATCAACGATTTTTCTTCTTTTTTACACTACTCGCCCGCGGTCGGGCCATAGCAAATACGTCACAATGGATAGGCCATGTGTACACAATACGTGTAGCGGGCAGCGTTCCTGAATAAAGAACAGAGATGGCAATATTAAAACCACATCTTCTATCCTACTCGGCAAGAAATTATTTTTTTTTGTTCCACGAAATAATAATTTGTTCCACGGAATAATAATTGAAAAATATTCTGTATTCTGTTATCAACGTATCGGTGGTAATCTAAATATTTGCTGAGTGAGACCGTAGACATATATAGACCGCGAACGACCAGTGTATCACAATATGTAATGCACTAGAGCCAATAGATATGTGTTAATTATAGTCAGGCCATGGACACTCCCCCCACTATTTAGATTCTTTTCATTTCGGAGCGGAATGATTGATGTTAGCGACACAGCGGAAGAACATGATGTTAGGAACAAACCTGCGCATGCGCACTGTCAACGCAGCCGGTTTCGCGCGCATTCCAACGCGCTACAACACGTCTCTAACATAATCTTTTTTTTCCGTTTCGTCCGCCGATCGTACAGATTGATTGTACCTACCTACATAATATTAATAAAAATATATAGTTTTCTAAAAAATATTATATAATTATATTATTATTATTATTATATATATATATTATTACACCTATAAGATACAAGTATAATAAATAAAAACGTACAAACACAGATTCTATGATTAATGATAACACAATGTGTAGATAAAAACATCTCGCATGGTAAGAAATTAGTGATAATTACTAAACAGCTGATTTCAAGGCCATTGAAATTATAATCTCGAGAACAAAGGAAAATCGTTCAGTGTCCTATCTATATTAATCTGTGTTATAGTTAATAGGTCTATGATAGAGACGGACTTAGAAGAGGTTTTTTTCATGGATGATAAAACAAAATTGTGGCAGCAAGATATCCGGATCCGCAGTGAATGGGGTGGATACATGATTATTTATTCATCCATGAAAAAACCTCAAATGGCTCTTTCTCTCTCGCACGTGTCTTTGCTCCTTATACTTCTTTCTCTAATCGCGGTCTATATATTATGTGTCTATGAGCGAGACAGAAGATTCGGGAACGCCTGATAACGAGAATACGGCCTGTCCGTTATGTATTATCTATGGGTCGAACGCTGTTTCCCCTTCTAAAGTAACGGTACGCGTCGTGTGCGTGTTGTTTATAGCGCCGTTTTCGGTGATTTTTTTTTATGTTCGCAATACGACGGGTCGCAAAAATTACCGGATTTCATAAGATTGTCCCCTCGAAGTATGCGGAGTTTTTTTTTTTTTTTTTCTCTCGACCCTCGTCCGAATCGTCCCGGGCCGAGCTATTGTTTTTTATTATTTATTTCGCCCAGGATTTTTTTACGCGAACGTCCCTCCTGTATAACCACAGCGGTCTCGTCGCCGATATATAATCGTATGGAAAACAGATGTACCCCATATACACGCACACATAATATCCCGTACAACTCGGTTAGGTTAGTGGAGAATATTTTTTTCCCTCGGTCGCGATGACGTAGAAACTCATAAAAAGCAATTCGCGACGATACTTCCCCGCCACCGGCTATCCGCCGCGGAGGTCCGGGCTGGTCTCCGACTCCTTGTCCCCGAAAACATTCATCCCCGCGGTCGTCCTCGCAAATTACACGACCGTTTTTTTTTTATTATTATTATTTCCCCAATTCTTTCCCGGATTTTTTTTTTTTATTTATTATTAGTATACGGTTTTATTGCTTTTCTCTCGTTCCTTTCCTCTCCTGCCGGACCGTTTTTTTTATATATATACGAGAAAATTATTTGTCGCGTACGCTTGGTACAGGACTCTTCATGGGCACGCGGCGGTCCAACCATAGATAATATTATGTAAATATGTGGATGGGTCACTATATATACGTCATATCTTGCGGTCATTCTATAAGAATTATACGGTGTTGCTTATTGTTTCTTCCATTAGATAGTTACTCTTTCTTCCATGCCTAAAACGCGATAATAACCTATGACAATAAATATAAACATCGAAATAGCGAATAAACCCTTTTGTATGGGCGGGATCGATCTAATCAAGTAGGTGTATAAATAGTCGAGTCAGGCATTCCAGTCATCACGGAAAACTTCGGCAATGTTACATATATTTTTATACATGGGTATAATATCAAAATTTGAAACAAACTGTTATCACCGCGTATAATTTCCAAAGACAATTTCATTCAAATATACCCCGTGCGAGAAACAGAACCATTCTAATAGTGACTTCTCTCTTCTTGAAAATGGGCCGCTACCCCATGCACATTCAATATAAGAGTGGCCTATATTTCATGTCTATGGGTACAACGCGTGGAATTCGATTCGCACGTATTTTACGTGAAAGCCGCCTGAACAGTAGCACTTATGGAAATTTCACACGGAAAATTTGCCAAAAAAAATAAAAAATTATATTTCGGAAATCATTTTTTTTGTGAAAAAGGCGTAATTGAATATCGTTTGGTTTTCCGGTTTGGCGAGACAATTCAATGGTTTTCCTTTTTTTTTTTAATAATAATAATCAGTACTTTCGATTTCACTACGGAGGATTAAAAAAAAAACTCCGTCTACCCTTGTAGATTTTTTATTTCTTCTTATATTTCGAATTGAATATTACGCGTGATATTTGAGGAAAATTATAATGAAAAAGGTAACGAGCTGCAGCCCCCAGGATGTTGCAGTGGATTTCGCTTATTACTTGGATATAAGGATATTTAGAATTTTTGTATTATATTATAAATTTGTAATCAATTATTAAATCGTTGCATTCGCGATAAAAACGACTCTGCGAGCGGAGCTTCGGGGTGTAATATTATTAATTATTAACGATAATACAGAGAGTGTATATAGTACACATAATTAACGATTAACCTTACGCAGTGCGTACCGTTTCGATATAATTTCTTACAATAAAACTAGCTGGTGGTAGGTAGCTATGACATCTTTAAACGCTAGCAACTAGACGGAATTTGCTATCGCGCGGGAAATAAACTATGATTGCAGTAAAGATCTGAGCACTCTATCTAGTAGAATTTTCGAGTACGGACACAAAACAAAAACAACATTGTAAAAACCAATACACGTTCCTCGTTCCGCACAGAAACTAAAGTTCCAAAATAATTTTATTGTAAAATTCAACGAGATAACGCTGTTTTTTCTCGTCTGCAAGAATCGTGTATTTTAGTAGAAATAAGAGTAACATAATATATAAAAATCAAAAACAAAAAAAATTAAATTATTAACATACACTTCAATTGCATTATAATTATCAACTTTTATACAATATATTACGTGTCCAAATACGCCGTACGATAAATAAATAAATAAATCGTAATTATATTTATATATTAACGTTATATTTGATAAAAATTAATTCCAAAAGTCCCGAATTCCTCTAGTGAGGAATTCAAATTTTCTGCACGTCTTCGCGCTAAACGCTGTTTCGCGAGAATCTTTTACTCGAATCGTCCAACACTTTCCGGAGCGTTAAACGCGTATAAATCAATAATGTTTTAAAATCGACTTTTTTGTCCTCGGTCAGGGGCGGCATGGCGTGATCTTTTCACCTCCGCGTAAATACGCCACTGCGGGTAATAATAATAATAATAATAATAATAATATAATGTATTGATTACACAAAGTGGACGGAAAACGCTGGGAATCGCGAGCGGGATTACGCGTTCCCACATAGGTACGACAGCGTGTGTAGAAAAAAAAAAAATCCTCGTGTCCGTTCAGCGTATGAATCGAATCCTACGGACGGAGAACGAACCTCGCGGCGTACAATAAAATACAATCAACAACGGAACGGGCAGGCGGACGTCGCAGTGGTGGTGGTGGTTGTATTATCATACAATAACACCTGTTTCGCGGGACACGACGACACTGCTCGGCCGCGGGTTACGGACGTTCGCGGCACGCGGACAAACCAAAGAACGTTGTGGCAGCCGCCGGAGAGTCTTATTTATTTTTTCTCTCTCTCTCTCTCTCTCTCTCATGATTTACGCGTTGTTTCGTTATTAATAAATAAAAATTTCACGCGATATTCGTTTATACGGATTTTCGTATGTGTCTTTTACGACGTCACGCCCCGGCTGAGCCGTTCAAAGGCGTTTACTTTCCTCCCACCCAAAATGGATTTCCTGTTATAATGTTTCGCACGATATACGAACACAATAATAATAATAATAATAATACAGTGTTTAATACGTCGGTCGTTCGCGGTTTTATAATATAATATAATGTATACGCGCGACGTGCGTGTCGATGTGAAAATTCAAAAAGAAAACAAGTAGTGGAAAAGTATATGCAAAAACACTCGGCCGGGATGCGTGTACATTGACTGTACTGTACGCGCGTTGCTACACGACTGCTGTTTCGCGATTGGTCTGTTCAAATTCACCGCCGTTTAAATTCCATAGCGATCGTCTCATAGGCGTGACTACGGTGGCAGCCTAGGGTGCCTGGGCTGCCCCTGCAATTTTAGAAAGGCGCCGGTCAACCGAGTTAAAAGTCGGTGACTTACAACTTTTATTTAAAAAATAAAATAAAATGTCTTCTGAATTGATGCACTCGTTTATTTATGATTCTCATCGCAAATCGCAATATAATATCGTGTAATTATTATGCTGGTACCGGGTAACTGTCAAATGCCAACTGGTACAATTTATGAGAAATATGAATTACTTTTAAAACTATTGACGGCAGATAATTTTCGTAGACATGGCAGGAAGTGGTGGTGACGACCACACCCGACTTCTGAAAAACCCAGTATATAAAGACTGCCATACACTATCGCATCTATTATTAGATATATGTTTTTTTTTTATTACGAAACACATTAAGTATCTACTTTTTAAAGAATTTTGGTTCACTATACACTTACACATCATATATTTTGTTTATTACTTACCTAATTATAATATGGTGTAATCCTGTAGATAAATAAGATTTCCGAAGTTAAATTTAAAGGCACTGAAAATACTGTACATTTATTAGGTAATTAAAAATGATAATACAGTTTACAAACTTATTTACATAAATATTTAATTGGGGGGACTATCCCCCCTTTAAATTGTGTGGTGGTGGGGGGTATGGTGCTTATTTCGGTGTATTAAGGTGGCGCCGGTCATTAGCTAGGCTGCCGCTGCGGATGAAGTCTAGTCACGCCTATGGATCGTCTCAATTCCGCACCGTTATCATATTGTTATATTATTTATCCGCACTAGGCGGCGCGCGTTTTATCGGAAAGCGCAAATCCGGAATTATATTATGTTCCACGATATTTACGACGTCAGTGTGTCAATATCGAACGTGCGCACTTCCGTGACTTTTTTTTAGATGGTTTTTCATAACAAATCAATGGACGTGTGTTCAGTCCGGGTTCAGACAGGAGCTCGCGAAGCGAGCGAGTGGAGGCGGCGTCTAAGCGCGCGCGGCTCTCTTACGCTTGTTACGACGAGTATAGTAATAATAATACACTGACGTCACGAATTTCATGGAACATAATATAATTCCGGCGGTAAATTTGAACAGACCAATCACGAAACAGCAGTCGTGCGAGCAACGCGTACATAATATAACGTTAATATGCGGCCGGGATAGCGTTCAATAATAATAATAATATTATAATAATTCCGAGTCGTCGACCCCCGCGGGGTTTGGATCGTTCCGGGGCCGTTTTCCTCTTTTTTTTGTACACACAATATTTTGTCGGGGAAATAAAGTTTTGTCCGCGAAATCCGGAACGTTTAAAACTCGATTTTTCTTCTCTCGCCAGGTGTACGCGTATTTATTAGTTTTTTCCCTCGCGGAACACATAAAAACGACTGACCGACGACGCGAAACAACAGGCAAGGGCAGGGAGAGGGGTCCCTCGTTTGCAATTTGTCAAATTGGTCACCCGGAGCACGCGACACGTGACAACGTATATGCGCGATCGAATGATGTATGCGACGCGATAGCGACACCCAGTCCTCGTGCAAGTGGTCACGGTGAGTCGCCGAATAAAATTACCTTTTACTCCTGCGTAATCTGTTCCATACTTTTTCGGGGTAAAACAAATTATTTTTTTACCAACAGTTTATAGCGTATAAAATTATTATAAAAATCCGATTATTCGCGGAAACGTTGAAAAAAATTCGGCTTGTTGTTGTTCCGCTGTTTACGCGCGGTGCGTGAAAAACTTGGGAATTTTCTGTGAAAGAATTTACACTGATTTTCATATAGCTCATAAACAAACGCGTCGACAAATCCATCGAGATTTTCTTCTTTTTTTTTAAAAAATTTTTTTTTTTAGACGATACAATAATGTAAAATGTTCTGTTTTTTCTTCTAGCCAACGCGAATACTCACCCACCAGTGGTGTACCGATAGAAATCATGACTCTGAGGGCCCGTCAAAAAACACAGATAAGATGATCTTTATAAAAAAAATATATATATATATATATTCTTGTAAAATGTAATTGTTTTTTTTTAATAAAATAAATTTACTATTTAGAATAAAGACTGACACACAAGAGTCAAGAGTTTATATTTTGTAGATTATTTTAAGCTGTTGCAGGCTTTGTCGACGTCGGCGATATTATTATATATTTGTATTGTACATCATTCTTTAACAGTAAATTTCTCCGAGGTGTGCACTGGTCTTTTATTATTTTTGACTATTCCTGTTCGTTTTCCAAGCTGAAAATTATTAAAGGATATAATATAATGACGCAAAATCTCGTTTAAATGACCTGACATATTACTTTCAATCGGACAGGAGACAAAACGAGAGATTAACTCCGAGGATCTAATCGATGAATTTGCTGGAGCGAAAGCAAAAAAGAAGAAATTTTGATTGAAAACTAACCGGACATCATCTATATAAATTAAATATATTAAATTTTGTTATTGCTTAGTTTATATTAGTAAAAAAAAAAATTAATTAAATTTTTAGTTAATAAAAAGTGACCGTAAGAATAATTTTACGTATATAATAAACGTTTTTAAATTATTATCAGGAGTCGATGATTCAGAGATAAATTGTGTGGCCTGGTATAACCCCTTTCCCCAAATCTGTAAAAAATAAGGACCTGCTGGATTGTTTTGCCACGGGCATTGAGAACTTTTAGTCATTTCTCCCACCGGGCACAAATATCCAAGTATGAAAAAGTCCGATTTTTATTTCCCCGTCTTTTGATACCGAATTTTCCGGTATCGTACAAAATCCTATGAAAAAATGTTTAAAATGCACAGAGTCTATTCGTTAAAAAAAAAAAAAAGAACAATTAAATATATCGACCAAAACACGCGATTGACTGTATATACGCGTCGCTTATAAAAAAAAAAAAATTTAACCGTATAAATAGTGAAAATAAACATTTTATTTCTATATCAAAAGTTACTTTTTTTTTTTTTATATAAAACGCAGAAAAAAAATAGAACATTGTTCGCGAAACGGATACAAAAGGTGAACGTTCGTGACCGTATATTATACTCGTTACGCAGTTCGAGGTGTCCGTGTGCATCCGCACGAGACACGAGTATATATTATATTGAGCAAATAAGTGTACGCGTAATAAAAAATAATAATAATTATTCTACGACGAGGTTATTGTAAAACGTTTTTTTGTTTCAATCCTTCCCGATCGGAAAATATTCGAGAAAACCGAAAAAAAGAAGAAAAATCACTCGCAAAAAAAACGAGTATTTCATAAAAAAAAAAAATACGCGTCGAAACAGCATTTTTTTTTTTTTCTTAAAAATTTCTAAACGCCATAAAAAAAACAAATTTACTCGACGGATCCGCAACGTTCTTGTACTATACCGCGCTTTCTAAAGTGTAAAAAAAAAAAATTAATATGATTTCACAGATCGCGCGGAATATAATATTTTTGAAAAAAAAAACACACACACACACACGCGCGATTCTATCTCTGCTGCGATGTCCGGTCGTATATTCGTTAACGGGTCCCGGTCGTATTTTTATTTTTATTTTTCGAATATCGTGCGGAAGTGTGCTTCGCGGACCGAGGAGATTTCGATCTGCCGTGCCGCGGCCGGCCGGGTCACAGCGGGAGAGGAAGTAATCAGAAACGGAGTGTACAAAAAAAAAAAAACGCAATTACCTCGGTCGTGTTTTTGGGATCAGTTTTTTTTATTTTATTTTCTGAAGAACAAAGAGTATATAGCAGTATACCGCGACAACGCCATCACTGCCTGCAGCGAGCACAATAATATATATGTATACGCGGACGATAAACGGCATTTCTCGCGGCCTACGACGAACTCTGCAGGCCGCCCGATTTGTATAAGAAAAAAAAAATAGCAGGGAGCCCGAAATCACTAAAATCACGCGTACATACGTTTTTGGGAGCGTATAACCGACTACAAAAAAAAAAAAATGAGGTGGTTCTCGATTCGGTAGTATTTTTGTTTTTTTTTTTTTTTAACGTTTTCGTTAACCTCATAATTCCGTGATTTATGAACCGATTTGGACGAAACTTTTTTTTTTATACGAAATACAGGCGCGGATCCAGAAATCACAAATGGGGTGGGGAGGGCTATACGATAATCGGCTGCATACCTACTTCGGGTATAGTTACGTACTGATTCTCGTCTAGAAATTATAAACTGGGAGGAGAAATAAATGCTTGACAAATATTATAGGTATAATTTTTAAACAATTTTTACAGCCCAAGAGAGGGGAGGCTAAAGCCACTTAGCCTCCTCCTCTTGGACCCGCGCCTGATGAAAGAGTACGGTGCCGTACCGATTTTGTAAATATTGGCCTAGTATTCGGCCAGTAATTTGGTTTTTTTTATTTTTCATATTTTCCGATTTCATAAGGATCGGCCTAAAGTATCCTACATAAACACTCAGTAAAAATTAGGAACAGGAATGATGTTATTGACTACTGTGACTAAAAAGAATGAAATAAAAAAAAAATTTTTTTAGAAAAAAAGAAACAGACTTTAAAAAATGCACTAAAAAGTATGAAATAACCTTTTTGAAATCGGCGCCGGACTTCAAACAACATTACATCGCGAAGAAACGCGTTATATTAATATATTGATTTATCGCAATATATCTGTATTTGAATTATGCGTTTCTGCGATGTAATGTCGTTCGATATTCGGCGCCGATTTCAAAAAGGTTATTTCATACTTTATAGTGCATTTTTTTTTAAAAAAATATTTTTATTTCATCTTTTTTAGTTCACTATATATATATATAAGTTTTTGGGGGTATATAAGTCGGTTTTTTTTTATTTTCTTTCCCAGTATTCGGTACAGTCGGTAAACTATATAGGGCAGCGGTTCCCGAAAAACTCGTAGAAGAAACGCGAAGAAAATTTTTTTTTTTTCATACAATTTTCGTTACATTATTATTATTAACATTCGACGTTATTCGATATAATATTAGCTGATCATATACATATCGACGGACATCGATGATGGATTAGTGACGGCTCGACGAAAGACACATTTATAAACGCTGGTTATTTCATTTCGGACGTCAACAAAAATCGAATACCCATCTATTCCCGAGCAAGCGTTATATACAACGTTTAATTCCATTTGTCACTATCTATATATATATATATATATATATATATCTGCGCGAGAGTGGATTTTCTGAATTGTTATATTCGAAAAATAAATACAGAACAGTATATATTCAAAGTGATTTACGTTGGAGTGAAAATGAGTTCCGTTCCGACTGATACACCGATACGTTCTTGCGTATATATACAAAATCAACAACGACGAATCTCACATTGAATATTTTTTTTATTTTTGAATATCGCGCGATAAAAAATGTTAACAAACGAATCGATAACAGTGTTTAAAACGAAAATTGCCGCTTTCCTAATTTGGTTTTAGAATTAATGTGGTACGCGTATCGATCACTGTCGATGGTAAAAATGTCGAGAACCCGTGAACAAGGGATTTTGCGCGGCCCGGGGGCAAAAGAAAATTTAATTCTCTTATTCGTTTGAGATATTTCGGTGTATACGCACCTACGTTTATTACACGCGATAGTCGTCGTTCTATTGAAATAATACTCTAATATTATAAAATATTAATGTTTTCTCGATAATTTCTAATTCCGGGCGAAGCGACGTTTATGTTTATTTTTTATTCTGTGTACAAATTATCTTCGACTAGCTGTGACGATCTCGTCGTACGCCTAACGGATACGAAATAATACCGTTTTTAAAATAATAAATATAGATCCGCGTGATCTGTTTTTTTTTGTTTCGGAGAAGACAATAAGAAAATCGATATGTGCAGTCGAAAAATCGATGTAAAAATGATCGAAAAAACGGCTTGTTCTCGCACCGAGCAGGATAGTGATATTATAAACAGACGAGATAATCGACGAGCGATTTGCTTCGTTTGTCACGTGTAGGACTTTGTAGAATAATTCGCGACCATTATAATGTATCGTTTTTTTCCCCCTTCTCCCCTCTCCACTCGTCCGAATGCCGTTTTCCGTTAGAACGAAATTATTAAACACGCCGCCGGTCAAACACAAAAATATTTTTTTTTTTAAATTTGAAACTAACGAACGCCGTATTGTTGTTTAAACGCTTGACAAATAGCGTTCTGTAAAAATGAAAAAATTAAAAAAAAAACCACTTTAAAAACGTAATTAACATTGAAAACCTTAAATGGCAAACGCATTAAACAAATATTGTGTATTCAGTAGCTGTGTCGCCAACGTATTAACTAGCCGTCATTGTGACGAAGGCTATATTATATATTACTATATACGAGCGCGATAATAATCGTCCGTTAGAAAAACTAAATCGTTTTATGTTTTAAAAACCAAATAATTATATTATTATTATTTTTAGTTTCGTTTTTTAATCTGCTCGCAGTACCTATAGAAAAAAGAAAAAAAACTGTGAAAATGCAAACACCGTATATAATGCTAATATTTTTTTTCTCTTTTGTACTCGCGCGTTTTGTCGCGTGAGCCAGGTGAAACAATATTTTAGGACGTTACGTACACACGCGTATAATTCGATAATTTTTTTTTTTTTTTTTCATGTCATAAATACCATTGAAACAAATCAAATAATAATTTTCGTCGGTACATTAACCAATTGGGTTTAATAAAGCGTTTATTGATTTTTTAAACGAAAAAAAAAAAAGGTTTTTTCGAGAAACGGAATTTTACGTTTTAACGATAAATAATATTTTATATACCTTATGAAAATATAATATAAAAACGGTTTTATTTACGCGCAATATATTCTTTTACTTTTTCCGTCTTATTTCTCATATATTCTCGAAATAATATTCAATACGTACCCGACTAAACTAAGCCCTCGGCGAGGCTTTACGCGGGCTTAAATCGGCTCGGATTTATTTCGAATTCTTAGGCGAACGCGTGTCTAGAGGTTTTAAAAATAATAATGCTTATTATGGCGTATATAGAAAGAAAATTATCGAACAGGTAAGGTACAACACATATATATAATATATAATTTCTGGACGTTGAGAATCTCCGCAGATATTTTCATTTTACCAGCGGATTTATCAATTTTTCCCGTCTGTATTGGTATATCCGGACGCGCAACGGCTTACTTTCAATTCGTGACTGAGAGAAGGAGTTTAAACGCAGAAACTTCGTCTCCACTACGTAAACGATTTTATGTAACATTTTTAATATTAAAATACAATTTTTTTTTTTTTTTTTAGTAATACATATATATATATATATACGTGTAAATCCGGTAGTAATAATAAAATTTACTCTCCGAACAATATAAATCGGTTATTTCGACGTGATGTTCATTAGGATTCCGAAAACGGAGAATTATAATAAAAATTTCAAACGTTAATCGTACGCCGAATTCCTTTTCAATCGCACCTACCGTACTCGTATAGTTATATAAAATTATCCCGAGATCATCACCAAAACCCACTATAGCAATATTTAGATAAATTCGAAAATTTACTTCTTCCATGAAAAATTCTAGAGGGAGCAACGATCGGGTCTAGGTGGGGGAGGGCAATGCCCGTTCCTCCCCCCGTTGCTACGGGCCTGCCTTTGTCCCTACGGCAGGTGGTGCTGCAGCGGACCGTTATTACCACCGCTCTCCTCCGCGCGCAGGTTTTGCGCGAGGGCGTGCCTTTCCTAATGCACGTACCTTTGCCGGAATGATTAATCGCGTGCCGGCGCGGCGTCCGACTGCGAAAATGTCGTTGCCGTTTACGATTAGATCCTCTGCAGCCGGAGGTCGCCGGCTGCTGACTCCGTCGCACAATAAATCACGCCGCACCGGCTCTATGCCTAACGCGCGCACCGCCTACTATACAACGCCGTTCTCGGCGCTTTGGCCGAGTAATAATAACTGTACTGGCTGCAGGTAGTAACAGCACCGTCAGCGACGGTATAACGAATTCATAAATTTTCGGTTTTTTTTTTTTTATGAATTTACCAGTCTTTTCGACTGTCGGCCGTGAAAAACCGCTTCCTTCCATCGATCCCTGCAGTCCCGGGGCAACTCCAATTTCTTCTGAGTAGCTGCTCTTCGTGCGTCTCCTCCCCGTGGCCCCTTCGCCGTCATCGTTTTTGTCCGTCCTCGCCCGTGTGGACCACGCGTCTTCTCTTTTGCAAGCGATTCGTACACATGTTTTTCTAAGAACTTTTCTCTCGGATACACGCTCGGTCATTCTCATCTCTTCGTCTCCCCTCTCGTCGTTGCTCGTGTTCCGTATTCTGTCTTTCTCGACAGCTGCTCGTATTTAAATAAGTCTGTTAGCGCGTGATACACAGACAACAGCACCGGGCCTGATATCGATTTCTCCGCGCACGTTAATTTGCATACGCTATTTACAATGTGGTTCCGAGGTGTTTGAACTCTTACGTACTCGTCCAAAAGTTTTTACTTCCCACGCGGCGTAGGTTATTGCGGTCACCACCTCCTCGTTCTACCGTCACGTACCTATTTAGTTTCTTTTTTTTTTTTTTGGCCGCCAAACGAATTCATTATTATTTTATACGCTATATTCTAAAATATCGTAAATAGGTACCCTCCTCCAATACGGCATTTATCGTGCACGTATACAGACGATCGCTTACAAAATTAATTACAAACTTTTTACGTTTTTACGTTAAATAATAAATTTTATACAATATATAACGAGTATTTAAAAAAAAAAAAAAAAGCACAGGAAATCCGAATTGATTTTATTAAAACTAAAATTACTAAGGTCGCGGATTTGACTTTATCCGGTAAACAAATTCGGTTACAACCACACTACACTCGTATTATCATTACGAGGAAACTGTCGAAATGTTTACTGTAAATATAATATCAATATATTATGATATGTATACTTATATTCGGAAGAATAGGATCGTCGAAATTACACGAACGCGGTCCGATTGCAGCAAAACGGCTAAAAGAAGGACTCGTCGTACGATTGTGTAAACGTTTTTTTAAAATTATTATGTTTTCTCGTTATCACTTTTACGCCTGCCCTCGTCTGTTTTCGTTCGTTTTCGCGTTATATTATATTATTATTCGAATAATTTTGTTGTTACTTTATATAAGCCGAATTTTAATCACGCGCACAAATAAATCGTTGTAACGTGTACCATACAGATTGTTAATTATCTTGTAATAATAATAACAATAATAATAATAACTCAAAAGGAGGCGGAAAAAAGGCTAAAATACAAAGATCTGCAAATAGAAATTCAAAGATTATGGACCGTGAAAACCCCGAAATAATACCTGTTGTCATTGGCGCCAAGCGGGGCTAATATCCAAAACCTAACCTGTGAAACCATCAAAAAAGTCCCTGGCAAACATAATCTTCTCACTCATCTCCAGAAGGCAGTTGTGTTGAGTATACAGCGCACATAGTACGTAAAGTACTAATGACACAAGCATCCTGCAGAGGAAGAACCTTGGGCTCACGGTGTGAGCCCGGTGATACCCAGAACAACAACCACCGTGGCAGAAGAAGCTATGAGACAAAGCGAAAATAATAATAATAATAATATATAAAATATGCATAAAACGTGTGAAAAAATTCGTAAGCCTTGGGAATCAAGCAGAGCGTGCAGTACGCGCATATACGGACCTGCCCACGCGGCGATGTATACCTATATACGAGTATACTCGTAGTGTTTATCGACTGTCGTATGCGTGTCGTATTCGGTGGCGGAGGGCGACGGATGGAATGTATATATATATATATATATATAGCGTTGTTGTAACCCACAGTGTGGTTCTAACGTCCTTCGCGCACTGATTTTCTGACCATAAAAATTAGAGGGACGAGGGTGGGCGGTTATAGATGTGCGGCAGTCAGGGAGCGTTCATTAGTGGCTATTCAACCGCTCTTAACGCGCCGCCGCCGCCGTCAATCTAAACGTGTGTGTACAGTCACAAACGTATTTTTCGGGGATGATGTGCTTATGGTATATGTATAAAATATGTGCGCGGTATTCTCGTAGTCATTCTCCCGCCGCTCGGAATACGTTTTATTTTAAAATCGAAATACGTTTTTTTTTTCGAGTACACTCCGCACCGGCTAATGGTACCGAGAATCGACGCGAGAATTTGGGCAGATGTAAATTGCGCCCGAAAATGGGAAAAAGTTGTAAATTGCGCCCAACACATTTTAGGGTTAAATTTTTATGTAGTAAATTGCGCCCAGCATATTTTCGGGTAAAATTCGTATAATTGCGCCCAATAATATTACCTACATATGTAATTTTAAGTAATATTATTTTTACGATAGCCATTTAGCATTATCCAGAGGACACCACGAGGAGGCGGCTATCACTAGCCTCCAAAATTTTTTTTTTTTTGTTTTAAAAATTTAAATTGCGAATTAGTAAAATTAATTATTAAATAATAAATTACGTCGATAAAATATAAAATATAAAACTTTATACATTTGACATCACTAACCTTAATAAATTTCGTACCTTCGTTGGATACTATATAGAATGGAGTATTTTATCGGTTATATTATTATGTTCTCCAAACGTTTTTAAGTACGATTTGCAAGTTTTAACAGTGCAACGCCACTTAGTTTCGCCAGAAGCCAATTCACGTTTTAATTTTGAAAATTTATAATTTTCGTGTATAATAATTTTATTTTTTTTTGGCTTACACCACTTTGAGAATTCGCGTTCATGGCGGTGTTGTGCGAACAACTGATTCGTACGAATCGTACATTCGTACCCATCATATTAATAATAATCTTATATAACTACAATATTGATTATAATCGTTATAATGATATACGTTCGGTTTTTACGTCAATATAATGTGCAAAATCGGGAATAATGAATAAAAGGTCATTTATAGGTACTATGGGCGCAATTTACTATATCCAAAATAGATAGAAAAAAGTCCCGGGCGCAATTTACTATATTTATTTTACTACCTGTGTTCACTGTTGGCGCAATTTACAATCGACGCGAGAATTTTGCGAACAATTTTTTTTTTTTTTTATTGCGCGGTCCATAATCGCGTGCGCGATAACGAGCGAGAAGACGAAATCGTTTTTTTTTTTTTGTAAAAACTATAATCAACGATTCTCACCGTTTATACCGCGCGGACAAGAGAACGTCCGCTGGAGTCTTAAAAAACAGGACGTCAAAGCGCGTTCCAGGTTCTTCCAGGATACCTTCTTCTGTTTGTACGCTGGGACGTATTGGCTTCGTCGTGGTTTATATTCGCGAAAATACCGAAAACTCGGATAGTAGAAAAAAATTAATTCAAAATAACGCGTACAACGCGTATATAAATATATTATTATTATTATTATGTCTTATTACAGTACGCCAGCAAATATAACGTACAGGAAACGGTAAACGCACACAATAGACTCGCGTGGCTCACGGCCAACGATAATATAACGAGTGCGCGAACCGCCCAAACGTTCCGAAAAAAAGTCATTAGATATACGACTGGCCGGGTCTTCGTCTCTTTCACTGGATTTCAGAAAATATTCGTTACCGTCCACGTCGAGGACAACGAGAAGATTAGATTGGTAAAATAATATTTAAAAAAATAATAATAATAATAATTATCCGAGTCAGGGCATACCATAATATAGAATATAGATAATACGTCATAATGGATAGGCCACGTGTATACAATACGTGTAGCGGACAGCGTTCCTGAATAAAGAAAAGAGACAGCAATAGTAAAACCACATCTTCTATCCTACTCAGCAAGAAATTATTTTTTCTTCCATGAAATAATAATTCGTTTCATGGAATAATAATTGAAAATTAGTGTATTCGTGTTATCAACGTAGCGGTAATCTAAATATTTGCCGAGTGAGACAGAAGATTCCGGGAACGACTGATAACGAATACGGCCTAACAATTATTATCTATGTGACATACGTACACGCTTTTCGTATATATATATTTTTTTTTAATCGGACGGTCGCGTAGCTGGTTTGTACGGAAATGTGTTTCACGACCCAGTTATTATATAGTCGATACGTACGATTGAAATTCGTAGGTTTTTGCGCGTTTTAGAATACATTTTACAACGTGTATTGTTTAGTCGAGGGGGAAAAAATAACGTTTAAAAAATATCTCAATAACACAAAACAATATTGTTCGAGATTCGTAAATTTGGCGATTTTTTTTTTTTTTATAGTAATACTCTTACTGTACACGAGTTTTACACGAAACGCGTTACGCGTTTCACTCGAAATTTGTTGACGTAAAACGCACTCACAAAATAAAATTGGAATTTTTCAATTTTAAAAACATGATATTTTAAGGACACGTTTTTTTTTTTATTAGTGCACATCTGCGTAAAAATATTCAATCTGTTTTTTTACGACGTATTTATTCGCTTTGCCCCAGTTATACGGCACAACGCGTCATAATAATATATACCTACAGGTATTATACAGCTATCCTTATCCGGCGGAGAGACGAATGTTTTTTTACGCCATGTCACCTCGTTCGAACGTTTAAATCGTTCGAGTCTCATACTGCAATAACAGATGACACGCGTAATGTTATAAATTTTCAAAACATTTTCAGACGGTGAACTATTTTTTTTTTTTTTGAAACTATAAACAAATTTAATCGTATATGATCGGCAAATTCGCCATAATCACAATACATAACACTGACGTAAGACCGTATAAGGTCGAATAGCAACAAAAAAATCAAACGACTTAAATAGTACGTATGAAAAGTTCATTTTTTTTCTCACAAAGGCGTGTGAAAATAATGAATTGATTTTAATGTTTCCGAGTTCTCGGAGACAAATCGCGAGCCGCCAACGTCACAATAGTCGTTTCAGAGCTATACAATTTTATGGGGTTTAGTACAGGTTCCCACGCGAAACATATAACAGGTAAGCGGTTACACGCGTAAGTTCCCACACGAAAAAAAAAATTTGAAAATTTACACATAAAATTTGCTCGTTTTTGTGTTACGTAAAAATGTGTAATCAAATTTTTATTTTTGTTTGAATCTCTAGACGCACGAACAAAAATTATTATTACTATTTTATACACAAATAATACGTGGACCAGTGGCGTGCTCAGGGGGGGGGAGGTTAGGGGTTATATCCCCCCCCCATTGTCTTTTTTGCCGACCTACAGAAAACAACTTATTAGTTATAAGAGCTTTTTTTTGGAGTCATTACTTGTTTTAGATGACGTCGTTAATGAAACGAGTACAAAAGCTAGGCGGTTGAATTTCCGTTTGGAATAAGTAATCTAGTTTCTAAGTATTTTTTTTTTTTTGTTTATTTTTAAAAACGCAACACATTTTTTTCAGTTTAATGGTGTTATGTTAATTGAACAACTTGGTATTAGTGTGTTATATAATTTAAATTCATTTTAATTATAGAACAATTTACAAATGTACACAATTATAAGCTAGAAACGATTTTGGAGAGCTTGAAACATAAACATTTGAGTTTTTGGTATTTTACATGACAATTCATTAAAATGTATTATTACTATTTACTTATAACATCCCCCCATTGAAAATTCCTGGGCACGCCACTGACGTGGACTATACCTATAACACATTATATTATTCTATGTTATACGGACTAGATTCAATTGAAAATTCGATTAGACTTTTTTAGAAATAAACAAATTTTAACCACACCTGCAGCTATACGTTCAAGTCGTCAGTCCTAAGTCTGAATAAATTGAGAAGAAAATTCGTATTCGATATGTAATTTGTTTTCGTGTGGGAACTCACGTACGGGTTTATTTTTTTTCACGAGGGAACTTACGTTCGCCCAATTTTATGTCCTGCAGAACATTATCCTATCGAATAATAATACGATATACCGGCGGAGAACGCAATATCTTTCGTTACACGTAGGATGTAAGGGGACACGAGACACGAGACACGATTACCGGTGTTCCTGTCGATCCGTGTGTATAATAACATTATATTATTATCATTACACGTGTAATTCGTCAACCGATATTTATTTAATAGAAAATTAGCCGCCGTGACGCGACCGCGACAAGTGGTAAGACGCGACCTGTAATGGACTGTGAACGATTGTTTTTGTTTCGGCACTTTTCTCTTGTCGTGCGTACCTACAACAATTTAGGTTTTGTTATAAAAAAAAAATAAGTAAAATAAATTATATTCGTTATAGGTGTACTCGCGTGAAACCACTGGGGCGGAGAGCCGCGGTAAAAATAACAAAAAAAATAATAATAATACGAAACGTGGTAGATGGTCGACCACCGCGTAATTATAGTACCATCGCGTCACAGTCAGATTTTCTACGAATTTTTATTGGGCGCGTACGATATAATTGAAACGTTATAAAAAAAAACCGAATTTCATCTCCGTGTTCTCGACTCGAAGTATTCTGTATATTGTTTTAGAACATTTATCTGCTCTAAATTCAGAAATCTTCTTCAGAATCACTCCGAACCCCGTGTTAAAAATCTATTTCCATCCCTGAAAACCCGCCAGTAGACTCGAGCGACAACGGTCCCCGACAAGACCTTATGAGTTAAACACACACAATCATACCTAAATAATAAAAATTCACGTCTAAGTGCCTTCACTGCAGGATGGTTCTTCTCTCACGACATTCAATAGTCACTATATATACAAAAAAAAACATCCGTTATACTCAATTGTATTAACTTACGTGAACATATTGTATAATTTTCTAAATTAAAAAAAAAAAAAGAATATTTCTGTTCTACTCATACGAAATAAATTCATAACGGACGATTTGAAACATCGAAGTGGACGTGCGCAGAGTTCTGTAGAAAAAAGAAATTCCCAAGAAGATTTCAATAATTATTTTAAGCATGGGCGTACTCACGGGGCTGGTTCAAGGGGTCGAAACTTCCCCCAATGACTGGAATTGGTGCTCGACCGACGATCAACGCTTAAGGTACGCGCTAACGGTGCGCGCTGATCATCGGTCGTGATCGAGCGTTTAGTGCTTAGCTGACGACAAACTCGGTCGGTTGTGTACAGTGTAAACGTGTAAATGTGAGTAAACGAGGAAAAATGATTCCTTACGTTCGTTTCGTTTCATTGAAATACGCGAAATAATATTATTATTTATTATTTAATAATAATAAAAACTGCATACGCGCGTAGAAACGGTCGCTCGGTCAGCGTCAAACTAAACACCCGCATATACCGACATGGCACGTCAGCCGACCGTAATAAAACGAGAAAAGAAAGTAGTCACCAGATAGCGCTACGACACAACGTAGAGGGCGTGGCAGAAAGGCGCCTATAAATAACGGCCCGAAACCATCGGACCGCTCAGTGTAGTCACGGCGGTCAGGCGTGAACAACGTAGTTAGCGTCTGACTGCGGGGTGTGTGTGTTTGTGTGTGGCGTTCGAAAATGACCGCTATTTATATGCGCCTTTCTGCCACGTCCTCTATGTTGTGTCGTAGCGCTATCTAGTGACTACTTTCTTTTTCCGTTTTATTGTTATTTCGTTTACGTGCCACGCAAGTTGTTCTTCCTTTTTCTACATCTGCCATTTCGTCTCGGTACATTAATAGATCTTTCTTCTTGGTTATTACTCGTCGATGTAGGTATTTCATTGGCAGAGGAGTTGGCTCCGTTCCCCCCTTTAACAACATGTATAACCGCCACTGAGTTAAACGTGTGTGAAATTTATCATCAAACGTTAATCTAATCGTTCGTAAGAAATCGACTGTTTTTGGTACAGGAAAAAATAATGATTTTCGGTGTACTTAAGAGACCAACTAAAATATTAAATAAAAAAGTGCGAAAGTGCACAATTTAGAAACACGATTTATGTGACGACGTTTAGAAAAAGACAAGAAATGTTCTCTCAATTAAAATTTAAAAGTAGATTTTTTTTTTTTAATAACGCAGTAAAGAATTCAATATATCTACTTGGTTTTTCATAAAATGTATATCATATCGAAATTAGTCACGGTAATTTTTTGCCATTGTACGCGGTGTTTGTAATTGATGCGCCGCCGACAGTCGTGAAATTAATTATCATCGGGTGTCACATAATACGAGGAGGTGACGATTTATCGAATTGGTTGTTACCTCTCTTATTCTTTTATTTAACGCGATATCTGTATCGTTTAGGCGCAAATATCTGCACTCATTATCTGCGGGCGAGAAAATCGAAATTCTATATTAGACAGCAGACGGAAAAAATTATTTTATACCGACGGTTTTCGGTTTATGTCGAGGAGAAAATAAGTCTGTATAGAATTAGACTAGGCGTTATTTTAATATAGCCTTGAAACAGTCATCATTGTCGTTTTCCGAACGAAAACTATATTAACATTTAACCTCAATAATAGTAATCGGTATCGAAGCCGTTTCTTTTTTTCAAATATCGACTTTTACTACTTCGCAGCAGACCTTGTATCGAATTCGGTTTTATTTTAACGTATCGCGAAAAACATGTATATATAACGAAATACACAACTGTTTTATCGTCGAATTCAACGCAAATAAAATGTTTTTATTATAATATAAAAAAAAAATCGGTTTTAATTTTTGAACTTATATATTATAAGAAATATATTAAACATTCACTAAAAATGAAAAAATAGTGCACACTGTTCTATAATTATTGCACGGATGAAGACTGTACTTTGGGCGTATCGTCAACTTACAACTGTAATAAATTGGACATTATAAAACGTGTTTATTTGTAATAGTGTCATACTTAATTTCATCAAAACTGGTAATAAAACGCAATTATTGTGTATTTCGTATACCGTAACATTAATTGTTTTCTAGTTCGTATTTAACATAAACTTTGCATACACAATACGTTACACTATTCAATATTGAAATCACGTATTGATTTTAAGGATTTTAATAGGAAATAATATGAAAAAAATATATAAAATTTCGAGCTCGTATATAATATATATATATATATTATTATTTATTAGTGTAATTGAAATAAGTTGTATATTTCGTTAACGTTTTAATAACGAAAAAGCTATTTTTAAATTCGAGTTAATTTTTTATACGTATAAAGCAATAAGCTGTTTCCATATATACTCTATATATATATATATATATATATATATATATATATATATTTGGATGAGTGATTTTAATTAAATTCTTCGTACGATTTATACAGCAAGTTAACTTTAAAACGAGGGAAATGAAAATATTCGTTGAATTTATTTTTCTGGGGAGAAATAATGAATATTTGGTCGGAAGGAATGTGTCCGGAGGGGAAACGCTCCGTTTACCACATTATAAGTATTGCGTGAAAATATATTTGGAATATTTCTTTAGGAAAATATCCTTATAGCGATTGAAAAAAAAATAACCACATACATTCCCCAGGGCCCGGGTACTGGGCTTATCGACCGAAATGGCTGTACGGTAATCTGCATGCGCGTATACATTTCTCGTACACAGTACAGTAGGCATTATTGAAGAATTTCAACCGAATTTCGCTTGTGTTTTTTAACCCCTCCCGACCTCGCCCGAACTGTCTGTGCACGTTGCGTATAGATTCGATCCAAATAAATAATGAATAAAAAAACATTTAGCTTGGATTCTCGAAGAACTTTGAGAACTTTGCGTTGAACGCGATTTGTTTGAAGACAGTAAAGACTGTTGAATGTATATAGCAGACAACAGAACCGTATTCAAGCATGGGTCCAACTATAACGCACAAAATAATGCCTTCAAAATGTTACTAATATTAAATGCAGCAGCAATTATTTTTATAAAACCTAATGAAACCTGTTAATAAATCATGACCACGTAATATGTGGTTATAGAATCCTAGTGTATAGAATTATTTTGATGTATACATTAGCGTCTGTTATTAGGTCTACCACCTAACCACGTGTTACTTTATCAACTGTTCATTTTTCACCAATTTCATCTTACAGTCCTATAAAATCCTGAGCGACGATGAAATTTAATACATTTTATATATTTTAAAATCAGAACGTTTCGTTCCGACGATGAAAAATAATAACCGAAGTCGTCACTTGCTCTTTTCCTGACAGGCAGCATCCAACTTGCAGGTTATAGGTTTATTAAGGTAAAAAATATACTTTTGACTTATTGGACATTTGCCGTATCCAGCAGGACAGAATAATTTGCCACGCACATCTCTTGTAAGGTCTTGTGATCTCACGGCCCACGCGTTTTTGTTTTTATGGTCGTTCGTTAATAAAACCTCCGCACATTCCGGAAAGTGAAAATCTTGTAGATGGTCTATGTCACGTTTTAACAGGCGATTCCAAAAAAAAAAAATATATATATAGAATTTATTAAATTGTATGTTAAAATTTCAGCAAGTGTTTTTACTTTTCGATTAAAACCGACAAAGTTCGCGAGATACCCTGTATACACATTGCACACATTTATATATATATATATATCGATCGATCGATAATAATTTATTGTAGCTATTATTTATCGCGTCCGACAAATTATAAACGTCCGGTCGGACGAGAACACGACGTTATATTACACTCATAACAACGGTGTAGGATAGGGTGCAGTCTCCCCACCGCAACGGTCCAGGCAACATCGGCAGCATCAGCAGCTATACTGCAGGATTATGTAGGGACTTGTGTAAGACGCCGTGAGAAAGCCACCACAAAAGAGCGCACGTGTTTTCGGGCGCCGAATTTCGCACGGGTAATTCTAATATGATAAATTCGTACACGCGAAGCACATATTATACACATTATTGTGTACACACGCGCGAGTAGTTTATCATCATTATTGTACTTAGAGACGGGGGCCGCCAACATGCTGGGGAGCAACAGAAAATATTTATGTCGATCGTTTATAATACTTGAACGGAAAAGTAAAACCGAGAAATCCGAGGCAACGTAAGTAGATTATACGACTTACAGTATAACGTGTTGTGTGTAGTCACTGTATTTGACACATCTGATCTTCGTGTACGACCCGCGGTAGAAAGTCCTGGATTCGGATTCGTCCGGAGATGGTGAAGACTGAAGGTGGTGCTTTAATAGACTCGGGACTGCAGGAAGTGGACGAACTGGACGTATGTACTTACAAACGGAGCTTAAACCCCAAACCCAATTGCGATTGCGGGCTTCACATTCAATAACCATAAAACATAGTACACCATAGTAGACGAATGTCCTGTATATATATGTATGATCATTTCCAGTTGGACTATAACAGAACTTAATAAAGCAACAACGGATACGGTTGAATGGTCAAAAAATTCGGATATTATCATTTGACGCAAATATCATAACTATATTATTATATATATCAAATAATTTCAACACTTTGTTATCAATTTAATATTAATTTTACTATATGAAATCATAAATTTCACAAAAACTAATACATTTAAATATCTATTTTTTTTTTTTTTTAAATATGGTACATCATATTTCGGTGATCTCGTAAACTAAATGAAAATTACGAAAACGACACAACTATAACCTAACCGAACAATCGTTTTGTACGCGAGCTGTACCAACGAACCGATTTTCTAAAATGTTGTGATTTTTTTAGTAAATCTGTATCGATTGCGAAAATAAAATTAATATTTCACGTCATATACAGTACTCTGGTGCAGATGAAAATTATTCGTGTATGGCTTAACCGTTGAATTTTTCAACGAGTTTTCGTCATTTACAAAATATACAATTACACGAAAAATGATTCGGGGCGTAGAACATAAATCGGGGTTACTGTACCGACAAAACGAGTTATTTTTAAAATAAATAATCGTCGAATTAAACGTTTCTAAAAAAAAAAAATTAAAATCTAATGTATGCGACATTTTATTTTCTCTCAGTGTACTCTAAATGAGACGAACAACAATGTTTCTGTAATAAACATTTATTATTCTATTATATAGCAAAACAAACAACATAATACAACGCATATTATTATAGTACAACGACGCGCGGTTATTATAATATTATATGTACCTACCCCGTACAGTACGGCACCGTTATTCGTTTAATACCGTGTGTAACCCCCGAAATGTAAATAATAATAAATCATATTGTATATTACCTATCGAAGTGTTTATAAGGTGCTCCGCCGGTAACGTTTTGATTTAGCTTCAATGAACTTCACGCCGGTTTCGGGTAAAGAGTATGATTCCGGTCGAGTCCTTTTATCCTCCTATTGTTTCCTAATCGTTCGTTTCCTGGTTAATATCTATCACTCGTGTTTTCATTGTTCGCGTTCCATACCGCGGTGCTGCAATCATTATTATTATATATACGCTCTAATATCTGTAACAGTTTATTTATCATTATTATTTTTATTTATTTTCTCTTCTTTTTCCTTAACGACAAATATTCACTAATTCGCAGTTTTCGTGGTAATGTCGTAACACACACACACACGCCTGTCAATTACGTTTGAAATTTTCTTTCGTTTTTTATTTCACACATTTAAACAATAAGTACATAAAATATAAATATATATACATCATCTGTACATATTATTATTATTAGTAGTATTATAGGACTCGGGAGGGATATTTAGTGCAATCGTTATTTCCATACGTTTGAAATTCGTCACGAACAGTAAATTCGTTTCATACGCGCAAGTACAAGTCGAAAGTAAAAAATTTTAGGCCGACTTTTTTGCAATTTTTTTCAAATTTTATCGGAGTTTTCGCTATTCGCCACAATATGTTTTTCGTTTCACGTCTTTAATATATTTAAAAATATATATATATAATGTATATGTATACATATACTCAATGAACGTTATTGGCCTATAGGTGTATAGCGATATATGCCTAATTTATTTAAATAATTTTAGACTCTTAGTAATAATAACATTATACGACAGACGTGAACGTGATTTTTTTTTTTTTAGTGAAATTTTCAATGTTTTTTTTAGAGCATTAGCAATCGATTTTAATACATTTTTACTACGAAAATTCATCCGAGCTCTATAATTATTCGTGTTTGAAATCGACAAAATCGATACGAATGGGAATAGAATATAATGAATTAACTGCGACATTTCTATCCCTTAATTTCGATAAAAATCCATATTACTATTTAGTCATATTTTCATAATTAAAATTATTTTTTATTTTTTTTTTAATCTATACTTCAAGTCAATGCAAATTGTGTGTGTATTATGAATATTTTCGAAACAATGAACCGGATCAAACGACATAAACAATACATATTTTGACAATGCTGAAATAATTGTAGGTATATTAATAAGGTTAATGGATCAACGGATATACAAGTAGTATAGCGGGTCAATGTTGAAATAAACAAAATATTTTTGATTAAAAAGACAACGTTAAGAAATATAAAATTGTACTCGTGTATTATTATTATTTTTAAATTTTATTTAATAAAATAACATTTTCTACGGTCTATGCTTCGGCACAATAAAAGAAAAACATTTATTTATATATATATATATATATATGCACACTTAAATTAACAATAATATGAGGAATGATTAAACACAACAAATACGATATTTTAGTTTAGTAGGTCTGTGCAATATTTTTCATTGTAGTCGATTGGTATAGGATAATTTGCAGGTTGTGTATTTGATGGAATTTTCGATATTAATATATGAGTTCGAATGAGTTTATTTGAATTTCGTACATAAAAATGGGTGTAAAAAGAGATTTGCATAATTCTGGAAGGTTTCTCGGAAAGAGTATATTCGAAGCTGGACGCGACTTATAAGCTGATTGGAATTCTATTAGAGTTTTGAGTAGAAGCGTTTGTAAAAAAAAAAACAAAAAAGTAGCAGTTCCGTTGATAGAACAGATTTTTAAGTCAGATTTAAATGCGTGTTGTTTGAGACAACCCAGAAAGCCCCGGCGATCAATTCTCTTATTGGAGTTCTTGGCAAAAACTCATATAACAGTATCGCACGCCCATATACAGTGGTCGCGTATTGGAGAATTATATATGAAATATATGATGATGATCTTTAGGTTCTATCCGAAAAGCGTAGCCCGCAGTTTTGCTTTTCGCACTGAGATGACCACGTAGACCGAGGTATTCGATCTCGTGCGTGACGGTGTTACATGTGGACCACGATGCGAGGCGTGATTGCGAAAAAAAAGACTATTATTTTTAGAAACGATTATTACAACGCATTTGTAAATATTTCTAGAATGTACTTGACGTTTATACATCAAGTAAATACAGTGCAACAAAATATAAGCGTTTCTGATCGAATCCGTACAACCGGATGATCGAAATCGTCTAGTACTGTTAAAAATTCGATCGAAAAAAGAACCGCGTGAAGGACGCGCGCGTTTGAAGTACGTCAACAGACGATGAATACGAGAACGAGGTACGGTTTTGGAATCGATGACGAGCCTTATCAGTGTTAACTAAACGTTCACACTGTAATCGATTAAATCTATATTGAGTCTACGCTGTGGCTCTGTGTTCATAAAAATGCGCCGACCGTGCATCTCCGAGGACGTATACTCGACGAAATGGTTCTGAAGCCAAAATGGAACAGGTCTGAAATAGGAATTATAATTTTTTCGTGTATCTTGATAATTTTCGTATTTAAACGAACAGAAATTTACTTCAAAAAAAAAAAAAAAAATGTATATTTTTTCTAATGAAAAAATCCCCCTCCCCTCCTCCAATGACCTAGTCGCATACGCGTGTACTGTTATTAAAACGTTATTACACCGTGTGCGCGTATAAATAGCGTACACGCGCATAATTAAGCTGGTTGGGCTGGCCGGATCAAAGAATTTTAATTAAAGCGCGCGTACGGGGCCGGTAGAGGTCGTAGCGGCACGCGAGCGCGTTTTGTACGCGGCGTGCATGCGCGGAAAGGACGTACCGGGCGATGGAGCTGGGGAAAGAGAGAATAGTTTGTGTGTACCTACACACATATAAGGTAATACACACACTGCCAGCACATCGTGATAATGCCTTAATTTGTATAAAAATAAAAAAAAACACAAAATAATTTAAATTTAACGCGTCTTAACAAAAAAAAAAAAAATTTTTAAAATGATGAAAATAGCGCTAAAAATCTCTTAAACGTTTAAAATATAGAATTATTTTGTATACGAAATTCTTGCGGACGCATATAATTCGTTTCGCTATATTTTCTTCTGTGTATTCAATAATAATACTGGCAATAGAATTTCGAGTCTAGCTGGTTATTTAATAATATTGTAGTATAAGTGAACCGCATTGTCCGTGGCTATAAGGCCGCACGTCCTCTACTCGTTCTTGTTCTCCTCAAAAAAATTTTGCTTCTCATAACTCGAGAAGCGAAACGCCGAAGAAAATGTTTACATTTTTTTTTTCTTTTATATTTCAATCAATACAATGTTTTTTTTATCGCTAATTAACGATTTCAATAAATAATTGTCAATACTAGACGGCGGCCGTCTAAGAAAATATTGCTGTATAGGTATTAAATTTACTTTTAATATTATAATTCATGTAAACTAGTATATAGCTGATATAATGATCTCGATTTGATCATCGTCGTCACGATACAATATAATATAGGTATAACGTGAACCACAGTTTTTTTCAAATGAAAACAAATCGAATGAACCAAATTATTGTATACGGAAAAAACGATGTCATTCGTGTATTTTAAACGGCGAAATAACGAAATGATCGATAAGTACGAAGTTTATATTTTCTGTTCGTTTTTTGCCGTGTGATGTGCGCGCTTATATATAGTATAGGTAATGAATGAGTTTAAGTGGTGATTCGCGTGGAGTCGAAAATCGTTTTTTTAGTCGTTGAAATATCGAATTTCACACGGTAATAACGCGCACTAAATTATTGTCTTCCTGAAATCGAATAGGCGGAGGGTGACTTTTTTTTTTTTTGAGTAAATGGCAATTGAACAAATCGTCGAAAACCACCACTGTATATAGCAGCCATTGCGCTTCGTCATTTTTTAAACGACGTAACGCTCGAAAGCTCTCCCCTTCGCAGCAGTGTAGTATATATTGTTTATACAAAAGGCTGAAACGTTTTAAAAAATAATAAAAGAAGACATCTTTTAAATGTGTTTTTCGGAAACGTTTTATATAACTACTACGTAAACTTACACATACGCTCGTCTTGTTTGCAGTGTTTGTTTGCTCAGGGAGGTTTTTCCTGAACAGAGTCGACAGTTAAAAAATAAAAAAAAAAACGGAATTCGAACGGCGTGAAAGTTGAAATTCAATTAAAATTACACGCGGTTTATATAGGAGTTTAATGACAGAAATTCTTGAATACACATAAAACTCAAGAAATACTATGTCTAATGATTTATTATCTGAGACGCGTTTCAAAGTACCAAGTATTAAGGTATACGTTTCATTATATCGTATAAGTGTATTTCGAAATTTGAGTCATTATACTCGTCGATACTTATTCCTATGACGAAAAAGAAATAACGTGAATGTGTTAAAGCTTTCATGGATTGTTGATTTATACAGAATATTTTCAGATATGATACACGTAATGAAATGGACATACGTTTTTATGATTCATATGAAATGTCTAATATTAAAAATTAACGTTTTAAAAAAATTGAAAATAAGAGTGGCCGAGAACGACGAATCGGTAATATTAAAATACTATAATAATTTCAACACTGATCTATATATAGACGGTAAAACAACGAGAATCTAGACGAAACTGTGTGTATGACAAATGATGAACACCGATTTCGTAAACCGTGTCTTTTCTGTATAGTATTATTATCAGCACGAGATTATAGGAATAAGAGAATTATGATTTCATTGAATTTGTTAATGAATATTAAGTATACACAATTTTATTCGCCTGAAATCACACTTTTGTGGTTCGACTGGAAGCATTTGAAATGTGGGGTTATACAGGAGGAAATAAGCTGGACGGACAGAACGGCTAATAAGGAGGCGCTTGAAAGAATGTCGGAAGGAAAGCTACTTTGATGGAAAAGTAAAGTGAAAAGTGGAAATGGATAGAACACATAATTCGGCACGAAGGATTACTAAACCTTATTGTAGAAGGAAGTTTGGAAGGAAAGAATCACAGAGGAAGGCCGAGATTAGAGTACACATCCAACAGTAAATAACTCGGTACGTGTGATTCATACGTGCGAATGAAAAGGAAAGCGGATAGAGTGGAAATTAGCTGCAAACCAATTTTCAGATTTGTACCCATAGAAAGTTTCTCGGGTAATACACGCGCGTTTTAAAAAAAAGCCCCCCGCTCGTAGTTACAATATTATATACTCGAAGTGCTCGAATTGGAAAAATTTAAAAAAGGGGACTCCAAGACTTTAAAAAAAAATTAGCGTCCTTTACAAAATTAGACTTAACCTGATACGTGGGGGAGGGGGCCCGCACCCCCCACCATTCATTTTCATCAAATCATTAAAATATAATAATATATACGAAAAATTACAACGAATATTTTTTTTACAACTCATCAACACATAAAGAATTAATAATTACCATAGATAATACATAATGGATAGGCCATGTGTATATACAACATGTGTAACGGGCAGCGTTCCTGAATAAAGAAGAGAGATAGCAACCATTAAGACCATATCTCCTATTCTACTCAGCAAGAAATTATTTTTTGTTCCATGAAATAATAATTTGTTCCATGGAATAATAATTGAAAAATATAGTGTATTCGGCTGTTATCAACGTATCGGTAATCTAAATATTTGCCGAGCGAGACAGAAGATTCGGGAACGCCTGATAACGAATATATGGCCTAACCACAGATAAGATTAAACCAGATAGTTCACTCTTTGATTTACTGATAATTCGGCCCTCCTGAGATCAGTTTGTGCACATACGATAAATTAAATTACTGTACATATTCTTCTACAATAATATTATTATTGTATCCAATAACTTTTATCTTATCTGTGGTACAATAGCGGGACGGGTAGTAAACAGTAAAAATCAGTGCTGTACATTTAAGGAACTCATAAAAAAATTTTTTTCCCCTCTCAGTGATGACACTGATCTCAGGAGGGTTTTAGTTTGTTTACATTTTTGAAAATTACATGGGCAGAATAGGAAATTTTAAAGAGTGAACCATCTGGTTTAATCTTATCTGTGGCCTAACCATTGTGTATTATCCGTGATAATTACATAAAAACGTATAATCCGGTAGGTGTCTAATTAATTTTTAATAATTTATCACAACTGTTGACGTACTTCTCACGTCTCACTCGCAAACTATCGCGTACGCACCGACACACCATATATATATATTACAAATAACGATAAATAGATAAGACTTTTTACGAATTATCAACAAAAAAAATCATTTTTAAACGGCGGTTTTTTTTTTCTCAATATTATCTTATTGAACGCGACTTTAAAAAACGAAAATTTCAATATTATTCTGACAAAGTAACGCGTCCCCCCACTCCACCCGTTCTAACGAAAATAATTCGAAGGGGTGCTCTGGAAATATGAAAAATTCGAAGAGCGGCTCCGTCCCACCGCGCCCGATTCGAGTACCGTATATACTCGTAATAAAAAAAAAAAAATAGCCGGCCGCGGTCTCGTTCGCTATAGTGGCCCGCGCGTGACAGGTGAAATTCCCGGGCGTCGCGCCCGCGTGACAAATGACCGGCCGCCGCCACGACGTAATATTCGGGCCGTCAATATATTATACGGCCTAAACATAATGTACGCTTATAACGCGCATTATTTACACGTTATACAGAGAGAGAGAGAGAGAGAGAGAGAGAGAAATTTCCGTACAATAAATGTGCGTGTGCGTCCCTCGCGCCGATGACCGTGAACGATAGAAAAGACAGGCTGCCTGATGTCCCTGCGCACCGGCTCGGTGTAACGCACGCTGCTCTCGCGGTATAAATTATACGGAGAATGCCAACCACCGGCACCGGCACCGGCACCCGAAAACCGCCCGCGTACACCTGTGACCGTCGACACCGCCGGACTAGTTCCCCGGTGGTCGTGGGACACGCACTACACCATTTTTCACCGCGACGCTGCGCGACGTCGACGGTTCTGAAAAAGGTAAAAAATACGATAACGCGCGTACACGTACACGGTCCGACCGGTTTCGGTGCAGTGTATTTTTGATAAATGGACGGGCGGCTGTCATCGGTAACCCGGTTGCGGGTCGTGCCCCGGTGTGGCGGAGGAAGCTGGTGGAAAGTGCAAAACCCTTTTGGTAGCCGAAACGACGCGTCGTTCGGCGGGAGTTTTTTTTTTCTCTCGTACCGCGGCGAGGGTTTAATACTTTTTCGACGATCGCACAATGTGTGTACAGTAACGTTTCTCTCTGTTGTACTATATATTATGCAGAACGGTTGAGACGAATTTCGGATAAAAAAAATTATATATATTTAGAACTTTTTCCCCTCTCTCTCCCGCCGACGTTTCTCAATCAAAACGACGTTTTTCAACGTTTTTTTCTCTTCTCCCCCAGCACATCGAAACGTTTAATCACGAAATAACCTTTTTTTTGGGAGGGGGGGTGAGGAGGAAAGGCTATTGATTTAGAATTGAAAATTGTATTCGTACTGTAACCGATGCCGAATTCGGAAGGACACAAATTTATTTAGAAAATACCGTATATAATTATTTTTTTTTTTACTTAGATACTTAAAAAAAATAAATAAATCTCGAATGATAAAATAGAATATTTAAATTTTAAATATTAACATTTTGAAATGATCATACGATAAACGATAAAGTAACGGATATTCTGATAAAAATTGGCGTTCTATAGTTTTTATTAATAAAGTACAATTTTTAATAGTTAATATATTATGCGTTTAAAAAATATATATATATATTAATCATAATTTAAGTACTTAAAGGCCCCCAAAAATATTCCGGGCCCTTGGGCCTCACGTAACCTTGAGGTGGCTTTGAATTCACAACGGTTGTCTGCGTTGAGACGATTATTTATTCGGTTACCGCGTTCTTTCGCGGCCGATATTGATAACCGATTTTAAATCGATTTTTTCGCCCGAATCAATAATTAAACATTATACGTCCTGCAATACTCGAACTCCTCGAGTAAATTGTTCCGATTTCGTGCACGCCTTCGCACTATATAATATAATATTTTACTATTTTACGAGACCCCCTGAAACAAACAGATTTTTCGTCGTAACCGTACGAAATTTTGTACGCGCACTGCAGTTGGGCCCGTCGCACAGTGCGGCCAAAAGCCGCATTTGCGGCCAAAAGTTGAAAAAAAAAGTTCTTAGGGTTTTTTCATCATTGGGTTGGCTATAGGGATTCCTAAAAAGCAAAGTCCGTCATCAGTAACGTCCTTTTCCTAAATCCCTTCCTTAATCTCAGTCGGAATGTGTCCTTCGTCCGAGCGCTACACTACAGTAAACACAGAGAGAACAGTTGCCGTTTACATTACGAACGTGTGGAAGTTTTGCAAATATAGAAAATCAAGCGGAATAAAATGGAATCAACATCCGATGGATAGTAAAACATACGAAAAAATTTCTGGGTGTTAATGGTTAACTGGAGGATTGTTAGAAATAGAAATATAAGAGCAGGTTTTTTAATTTTTATTATGACAATTTCAATTGTTATAGAAAAAAGTAATAGATTGCCGTAAATTGCTGTTTTAAATTTTGTTGGACGTTATATATAAAAGTATTATCTACTGAATAAAACAAAATGCAGCTGCCAATATCTGCCTATTGAATTTGCATGCATTTATTTCAAGAATGAAGTAGAATATTCGTTTCAAGAGATAATAATAACTGAAAGAAATAAAGCACACAGACATTGATTATAGAATATAATATTATAGTATATTCTATAATCAATGACACAGATCAAAACATTAGGAAAAACCAAAAAGTTATAATAATTGCTGGCGAGTGGGGTCGAAGTGTCGGGTCGTTGAACACTGCATTCGTTCTATGCGGTTATCAATATGTGTACATTTAATAAAATTACTGGGAAAACTCAAAACTAAAAATGTGTTTAACTAAGACAGAACTGGAAGATGAACAAGAAATGGATGAAAATAACTCACAGAAATGGATTTTGTAATCAGCGACCCCAAAAACCCCCTAATACACATTTTGAAGCGAATTACTTGAATTTTTAAATTTTGGCCACCTTTTTGGTAATCGGTCGCGCATTGTGCGTCGTCCACATATAGAGTGCGCAAAAACGTTTTTCAATCGACGCTGACCGCGGATGAGATCCGGTGTTCTGAATACGCCTGCACGGACGGTTGCGCGAATATAAATCGCGTACAACCAAAAATAAATAGTATATTTATGGCTGACGCGATAATATGAAAATATTAATAAACACACAATACCTGCAGGGCTGCTGGAGCGGGGTGATGGAGAAGGAAAACAAAAATTTAATCCGAACGTATGTTCGACTCGCGATAAACAGATTATAGCCGGCAGTCTGCGCGCGCGAAATACGCGCAAGGGAGCTGCTCTCTTCGCTTCCCTCGCCCCCAAAAAAAAAAAAAAATCGTACAGTGTACAATATAATATGTACTTACGCGATACATAATATTATATCTCGCGTACTGCACTACTCGTAATATTCCATATATATATATATATATATAAAGCGCGGTATTCCGCCCGGAGGGAATAAGTCCCGTTACCGAATCAATTACTACTGCACAGTCCTCCCACTATACTCGTAGACGATTATTATTAACTTAGGCCCGCCGCCTCCGGGTCGCTGATTCGATTTTGATTGCGTATATTTGCGCAATCAGAACTAAATTGTTCGGCGGATTGACGGCGGTTCGGTGGCGGCGCGTGCGCGTGGGGGGCGTGTTTTTCGCGATATTCCGCGACGGGGGCGGAATATATTATTATTATTACATATTATTGTAATAAAAAGGACGCGGAAGAGGTAGAGTCGTGCGGCCATAGGGCTTTGTATGCAAGACCGGAGCCGGTGAAAAAAATTTTTTTTTGGGGGCTAAGAGTATAAATATGAAATAAAATAAAAATAATAAACTAATAATAATCATTAAATTTTATATTTAGAAAAAACTTCGGGGGGCGCAGTGGCGCGACTACAACTTAGTATGTATAACAAAAATTACAAGACGCCCTATAATAAAATAAACTGTTTTACGCGCGTGCAAAACGCATCAGACGGTGCCCTCCCCCACACCAAAAAAAATTTTTCGTGTACTCTGGTGCCCCGGTTTAAGTATACCGCGCAACACCTCCGCTCGTCGCGCCACTGGTCCTCGGGGCTCCTAGATTTCGGGGGGTCCCAATTCTAATCGAATGATTTTGATGTGACTTGCTATTTATCGTGCGAGTGATTTATACGAAATACTATAAAACTATACTGTGCTGAGCACACACCGTATTTTTTACCGTGACACTTTGCAGCGTATAATTAAATATAATATATCTCAACGCTTTTAAATGCGTCCTGTGGAGAAAAAAAAATTTTGCTTTTTCTGTCTCCCGAAAATTTTTTTTTTTGTTTAAATTCATACGCGTCTCGTTATTGCGCTGAGGTCTTCTATATCAATTACGGTTTAATGACGATAAATGCACACACACACATATGTTGTATCCCCGTATAATACGACTGTTATTTTTATTGCCAATTTCCGACCCATCGGTCCGGTCTTAACCGTATATATACGACAGGAAACCGTTTAAGATAAGTTATGCGCGTATAATTTGAATTAAACGTGTTAAAACGTTTACGACGATTAATATATTGGACGGTCCGAAAATTACTGTGAGACTTTCTTGCGCTATTGTATACGCGTTAATCGTTCGCGTTCACGAAATGAACAAAAAAAAAACGTACGCGCGCGTAGTACAATATTTAAAACTCTATATAAATATTTATTACAATAAAAAAATACCGTGGCTGCGGCGCGTTTTCTAAACCGAAATAACGTTTAGAACAATATTAAAAAGACAGTTCCAAACCCGCGTATAACATGTTATATGATTACAAGAATAATTTTTTTTTTCCTAAAATTCGATTGAAATTAATCCGAATAGTTTTTGTTTTTTCGACGAGCCGCGTCTATTGTACAAGATAACACGCGTATATAGGTGGTCGGCAATCGCGTTTGCAATATTGTATTTTAATTTCCAAACGCTTATATTTTATGATTTTAAAAATCCGTTTAAATGTATATTATTAGCGTTTTATACGAGTTAAAACGCCGCGTGATGAATATGCGCGTATAATTAAAAACTAATTAAAAATATAGCAGCAAACGAAATTCGACATTTATTCTCATTTACTTTATGATGCCTATACATGTATCTGTTATAATAATTGCTGTAGGAATTATAATAACCCTATTACACGTAAATATAACTGAGCGATGAGATTATAATTATAATATTAATAATAATAATTAGTCTTCACGCTGTACATATATACAGTCAAAACAAATTAATTTTTAACTGGCACACATGTTATACATATATACGTTTATATTTAGAAATATAATTTTCCAAATCGTTTTCGTCACGACTGTTAAAAACAAAAAATTAAATATTATATATTTATCTTATTACAAAAAAAAATTTCATCCGGCATGGACAAAGGGTTCTCTTATATATTACACGTTATATTTATCGAAAACAAAAAGAATTATGTATAGTCTAATATAATTTATACGCTTTATTTTTTTAAACGTTCGTTGAGCAATAATTCGAATATTCAATAGTATATATGTACGTATAAAAAAAACTTGAAACAGACGAAAATAAATATAGCGAAGATAAAATTGCGTTAAAAACGTTCCGATGTCAATATTTGGTATTGGACCAAAAAAAAAAAAAAACGAATTTAAAACTTATTTAGAGCGAAAAATGTTTAAACGGTGGAAAAAAAATGTTACAATAATATTATATTATATACAACGACATATTATATTCATACATCCGAGCCGAGTAGCTATAAAATATTATAATAATGTGCCTTTCGTATATTTGCAACGCGAAGGCGTTCAAAAGAAATATTATCTCTCGTCGTCGGTCGTCGCTCTTAAAATACGTACTATATTTACATATATATATTATTATTATTTATTATTATCGTGCAAACCCAGGAAGTACGCGTTCGCGTTGTTGGGAAGAGAAAATTTCTATCTCGTCTCGGATACGATTGGTGTAACGAGCAGTGGTCGAAACAGGAGTGGATCCGTCCACTTTTTTGAGTTAACATAATACAATATTCCATGCTCCCAATTATTTCGTTTAAAATTATTCATCCCGTACTCGGATTTAAAAAAATTTTTTTTTATTTTATAATTCGCCGTCGATAACAATGTGTTTAAATAATTTTTTATATAAATTTTCCGTTTTATTTGTCGATAGAGTATTCGAATAAACGTATTTTAAAATCCTTTTTTCGTACTCGAATACTACGTTAAAGAAAAAAATATTTATTCGTTTAAGTATTCTGCAGAATACTTTTACTGGTGTACAATTAATGTATTCGCAAAAATACCATACTTTTTCAATCACGAATAAAAATTATCGATTTCTAGAAAAAAAAAAAAAATTATAAGTTTTTAGAATATTTCGTAAATTGTTGCGGTCAATATATCCAATGACACGTATTTGTTTGAAGATTCATAAAACATCCCAGAATTCTCTATTACCGCAATATAATCGTCGTGGATGTCTTAAGTGCGGATAAATGCGCAGGTCATAATATTGACTGTTTTTTTTTTTTTATATTTGTGTTATTCAAAATAAGCGATGTAAAATTCAGTAGGTATTTTTGAGAAACGAATAAACTTATTATTATTAATAACTTATACTTTCTATAAAGCATTTATATACGAATATCTATTCCGAAATATATATACGTCAAATCCGTATGGACCGGTAAAAAAAACGAGACACCGTTTCGTATGCAGGGCAGCAATTCTCGTCTTGAGGACATAAAGGAAGGACCCGAGGATTTTTTTTTAATAAAACGTCCTCTGCGCCTTATGAAAATATTATACACGTATCCAAAGAAGTTATATTATAGTAAATAATATGTAACGCGCGTTAATATATAAAAAAAAAAAATAAAATTATTTACTTTTATTACAATACTGACCGCGGGTATATATATACGAACACACGAATGACTTACAAAAATCGTTATTAACCCGAGAATTAAATATTGTGATAAATACGTTATCTTACAGTCACTCCCCCCCCTCCCAGAAAAAAAATTATTAAAAACTGAGAATTTTTTTTTCTTCTTTTTTAATTAACATAATATTTTAATACGATTATAATATATTATATACGGTAATATAGTCGTACAGCGCTATATTATTATTATTATTATATAATAATAATAATTTTGGTAGGTAGCGGCGGATCCGCGCGAACCAGACAGATGTGGGTCATTAATCACGCGGTGTGCCGATAAATTTTAATTATACGCGCGCGCGCGCGGCGCGAGTAACTAATTTTTTATTTTTTTTATTTCTCTTTTTTGAGTTGAGGCCGACTATACGGATAATAATAATAATATTATTATTATATTGTGCGTATTACTACAACGCACGCTGACGGGCACGAATCTCGTGCGAAGCGGCAACGGTCGGCGGTCCAAGAATAACGTGGCGGAGGCTGTGTCTCTCTCACTGTGCGGTGTGTGTGTGTGTGTGCGCACTCTCCTCCTCTCTCCACGCGTTACACGAACGACGACTTCGTTGCCGCCGCCGCCGCCGCCGCCGCTGCCGTATGCTTGTCATGAGACTTCAATTAATCAATGATAAAACCAAGATGGCGTGTATACCGCACCACTATATATATATATATATATATATATATACACAGCGTCAATCTCGTTCCCACTCAGCTTCTTCTCATTCGCTCCGTCTAATAAAATACGTATATATATATATATACTTTATCACCCTCTCTCGCACTCGTTCGGTCTTGTTCCCTGCAGCACTATACACGCGAGCTTATTCCATCTCTCTCACACTCTCCGTCCGTCTCCTCGATCTCGGCCGGAATCGTTTTCCAGCCTCCGGTACGCGCAGTACTTAATATGTATAAATATATTTATATATATATTATTATATAATATTAAATGTATAACGTGGCGAGAGTCCATTCACGTCCGTTGGGTACGGGATTCGGGCCACCGCGGTACCCGTACCTGCGTTATAAATGTAGAGCAGCAGCTATATATTATATTATTATTACACTATCTCCGTTGCACCGACGTAGACTCGCGTATATACGTATAGGAACGGACGGCGATTAGAAAGAGAAACGCGCGCGAGAGAGAGAGAGAGAGAGAGAGGAGAAAAATCGGGAAAACCAAAGACGATACACAATAATACACATATATATAACCTCCTTGGTACTTTTTTTTGCCTTTACGCGTATTTTAACACGTATTTTACAGTTTCCCCTCGGAGATCGTATAGTTTTATTCGCTGATTGTTATAATATTATAACCGAATTAAAAATTAATTTAATTAAAAAAATTTAAAACGCGCGTTCAATATCGTTAAGAATAATATTATATAATCAGTTCAATAATAATAACCGTACAAAAAAAAACGAACAAATGCACAGTGGAAAATTCGAAAATATTATATAATAGATAAGTTACAGTTACGGATTCGATCCGTCATTGATTTACTGCGCGCGTTCCGACGCGGATTCGGTGACACGGACACGGAGCTCTGTCGGAACGCGTTTCAGACTCTCTATATGTGTGATGATGATTGTATAGAATAGTTGTGAGATTAAACGAATGAATCTGCAGTGTGTTTTGTAACAAAACTTTCGTTATATTTTCGCAAGAGTATAATATATCGAGTACGGTGTGTGTGTTGTTGTCGTCGTCGCGTTAATTGCAGAGCTAAAAGTGTTTTAGGTACAGATACTATACTGTATACGCAAACGAATGCTTGTACCGAAAGCGGTATTTGTTTAAAATGTTTAAATCGATTACAACAATTTAGAAGAAATCACGTTCAATACGTGAAACAATAGTATAGTTGTATGTAAGATAGTGTTGAAACGATAATCGACATACAGTGACGTATCCAGGGGGATGGTCCACGGGGTCCGGACATCCCGAAATTTTTTCGTTTTTATATTATTATTATATATCTATACCAACAACCCAACATTTTTTTTTAATATAATAATATATTGTTAATAAACATATATATTACTATTGTTTGTTATGAAACTTTTCGATAATTTTTCAATCGAAACGTTTCGATCTCGAATAAAATATTCGATTAAACCTGTTGTTTAATGACTAATCAAATGTACACTGAACTTTAAATTTTTTTCCAATATTTTTTTTTAAACAGACCCCCATCCAGCCAAAATAATATTCTGGATACGTGCCTGCAGACCGGGTGGTCCACGGACCACCGGTCGGCGACTGCTGGTCTACTATGTAACGCGTTTATATCGCGAAAATCGAAGTGGTGTTTTTTGAAATATGATTTTTTTAACTTTCGTTGCCTTCCGAGACCGGCACGAGTCGTAGACGTATTATACGATAATAAAAAATAATAATAATCGCGTTAACAAATAATAATAATAATAATTCGGTTATTTTTTCGTTGTTCAACGCGCGATGTTCACAACTGCACGAGTCGCCAGCTCCAGTGTGCAGTGTATATGTTCCATCACAATCCGCGACGCAGCGCTTATTTATTGTGCGCGCGTAATTTCTATACAAATCGGCTACGTCTATTGTTTATGTTCGCGTGAATAATAATAATAATAATAATAATATTATATTATTATTATTATTATTATTATTATTATTATTATTATTATTATTATTATTACACCCGGCCATATCCTACACGTACCTACGCCTTGAGCGACGAGCCTTGAACTCCAACGTCGTCGCGGCACACATCGTACCGCGTGCGCTGCGCACTATATTAGCACACAATCAACAAGTCACCCCGCCCGCCACCCCCCCTTACTGTACACGCGTGACATAAAGCGCTGTGCGTGTGTGAGACAAGCTACGACGCGCGTGTCGTAATGTCGTCCACCGCGCGCGTAAACGGTGGCCGGCGGCTTCGGACGCGAACGGCGGCCGGACGGCACATTATACCGTTCTGCACACGAAATAAAACCTCGGAAGTTATTGCACTAAAAACTTTGAAAATTGATTGCGTTATTACAATACAAAATACCCGAAATCGCACTTAAAAATTGCATTAAAAAAAATAACAAAATTAATAAAAATTAAAAAAAAACAAAGTTTTTTTTTTTAATAAAGTTAATTTTTCTTTTTATTAATTCACATAAAGTACAATTAAAAATAAAAATGTAGTGAACTGAAAAAAATGACAATTTTTCCCCCGTTTTCCACATTCCCCGCAACCATCAATATACGAATACAACAAAATAACGCTGAAAAGTAGCTGAAATTGAGGAAAATCTACAAAATTGCATACAAACTGAAGAAAATGCTAAAAGTTGCCACTAAAATTTGTTAGATTTTAATTCGTTCTTGCAAAACCCTACTTAGCGACAAATCCGAACAACAGAAAAACAGTTGCAAATGCAACAACATCCGGGCCCTACTGATAACAGTATAATGTTCCGTTTAAAGTGCAAATCCGGAATTATATTACGTTCCATGACATTTGTGTTATCAGCGTGTTATCAGTGTATTATACTCATCCTATAACGAGTCTATGCTCGCTTGGACACCTCCATATATTCGCGAGCTCCTCTCGAAACTAAAAACAACCATTGATTTGTTATGAAAAACCACCTAAAGTTACTGAAGTGCGCATGTCTGGTTTGTTTGATAATAACACCACTGATAACACTGACATCGCAAACGGACCGATCAGAGGACCGGATTCATTCGTGTGCGGAATGGTAATACGCGGCCGGACGAATAACCGTTTCGTATAGCGGAATTATTATTTAAAAGCGACTCGGTTTTGCCCCGGTGTTGATACCCTGCAGTATCGGGCCTAAACCGAGATACGGAGGTTTTGTCCCTTCGTTCACATCAGGGGCGTAATTACGGGGGATAGATCCCCACCCCCATATACTGTATTTGTGTATTTATTTTACCACGCGTTATTTATACAGCGCAAAATATTATGCTCTTATTTTGTAGAAATATACCCTATAAAATGAAAAAATATGCGAAAAAAAAAATATTCGAAAAAGAATCCGGAATCTCGCATTTATCTTGATCGCTGTAAAATTAAAACAGAGAAATAATGCGTATCATTATGATTTTCCCAAAAATGGTGTGACACCGCTCGGAATTGTCCGATTTTTGTGTTTTATACGATATCATATATGTACCGATCAGTGCATTTCGCGCAGACGTCGGACACACCCATCCACGTTATATAGGAAATAATAAATGATCCGTACGGTTTGTGATTTTCGAGTTTGAATTCGATTCCCACGCCGCAGCACCGGTCACACGAATAATATAAATGGTTTTGTAAAGGACCCTGTAGGTATCTATTATAATATATTATATTCCTCGATTTGTCCCTTTCACGTTGTATTTTAATTGCGCGGCTTGCCGTCGCCGCGTTATATCCATTCGTATTTACGGTACCCAGAGAACGCGATTATTAACTCCAGATGAGTACACTGCGTGACAACATATAGGCGTTCACCAAAGGTCAGCGTTTAGGTCCGTTTAATCCGGTTGTATTTCACCGGTTTGTAAATGATGTTCGCGGACGCCGCGATGTGCTCTCGGTATAGATTGGAGTTGGAATTTTATAGGTTTAAATTTGGAAACGGGAGAAGAAGAAATAGTGTTAGAGATACAGTTTGGCTTGAGAGCGAAGTTATACAAGTTTGAATGTTAAGGTCCAGTCATGCAAGAGGACGGAAGAATAGAAAAGGACGTAGTTATAAATAGGACGACTGGATCGAGTGAAGAGTGGCAAATACGTGCGATAAAAAAATTGCCATGTAGTGTAAAAGGAAATTAAAAAAAAAAAAAATTTGTAATTAGGCCCGCGATGGTACATTATGAAACCGAGTGAATAAAAACGATGTGCGCGAATAAAACAGAAATGAGAATGTTAATGTGTGGGATTACAATGTTGGATATATAGATTCGAAAAATGAATAAAAATAAAGAAGAAATAAATAAATGCGAAGAAGGGAAGATGATAATAATTATGAGTTAGTTAAGACGTGAAGTGCAAAGCTGTTCGAGGCAAGTCGAGGCAGAAGAAGGTAACCCAAAGAAAAAGTGGTTAGAGCGTCGTTAATGAGGATGTGGAAGTTTGTGGAACAGATAAAGAGACGGTTATGTACGGGGAGATGTGTGGAAGGGAAACACACGAATGGCTGACCCTATACTTGCGTAGGGATAAAAGAGAAGAAAAAGGTGAAGTGAATTCGATTATTATTATACTTGGAGTTTTTTGTAATTCTATAAAACGTATATGTATTATGCACCCGTTACACGTGATTATTCACATTCCCGGTATAACATTATACGATTCTGCGTATGCAGGGTATACTTATATAAAAAGTGTTTTTATATCCTTAAAAATCTCGACCAATAGGTGGGAAATGTTTTTAAAATCATTTTTGATTTAATTATATATATATAATTATAACTCCACTGAATTATTATAGCGAATGAAAAGTTAAAACGAAAATTCTCTCCCCCCCCAAAAATGGGATTTCACTTTACCAATGCAAATACAAATATATTATGTAGGTACATTCGCAGCACAATTATATTAATTTATCGTTATAATAAACGTGATATAATTACAATGATTCTTGATTATTCATTAGGTGCAATAACTGTTATTGCACCGGATATCATTATTATTACAGTAACAATATTATAATATAAAAACAAATAATACTTCTGCTACTGATAAAAAAAAAATAAGAAAAAATGTAATGATCCACTATTGATACTAACGCATTAATAACAGTCTGTCGAATCATTATAAATAAAAATAAAACAATTGAATTTGTTAAGAAAAAATAATAACGAGAAGGGACTCTACTTGACATTTACAACAATATCTTGAATTATACCCGTTCGAAATCGAAGAAACTTTGTTATAAAAAATGATAATAATAATAAAAAAAATTCTCCATTATTTATGCTTATAATTCTAATAAAATTCTTTAAAGTTATTAAACTTAAAACGTAACTTATTCTACTTAAAAAAAATAACAGCAACAGATTTGGCGTGAACAGAGCAACGTTATCAGTTTTCTTATTTTATTAGCTATCAAACAAAACAATAATATTATCAAATCTATTCAATATGTGTTTATTGCAATAACCATATACTGTAATAATGATTATAATTAGAGACGTATATCTGATTATTGTGTACCGTACAGAAACGTATAAAAACGATTTTTTCGGATATAATATATCTTCAATTCGTTTGGACGCGCGCGTTTGGTTGTTACGCCAATCGACAGAGAATTTTTTTTTTCAAAAATTACACATTATGTAAACACGATTTTTCGACAATTTGGACGTGCCCGAATTCGCGGTGCTTTCAATTCGACCGTTTTTTTAATTAACTCATTTTTATAATTTTAATTATTTGTGACTTATTTTAATATCACGTCGTATTTAAAACGATAGCAAACCGTTGTAAAACGCGTACACAAACGATTATTCGTTTATTTATATATGTTTTATTTGTAACACAGAATTGTGTTTGAAAATTTAGTTGACATTCGAGTGGGTACTTATAGTGCCTGCATGGCTATATATATTTATATGTATACTCACTTTGTTCGAACGAATACAAGCAATATCAACAGGACGCGAAGTCAACACAATCATTCACAGTACTGCAGGGCCAAAGCAGTTTGTTTCGAACAGTAATAAAATAATATTAAAACCGTATACACTGACATAAATGAATTACTCGCTCTTGATATTACTCGTATTTACACGATATACACAATATTTATATATTTGTTTTATTTTGTCTGAGAACTAATAAAATCGAATTACTCATAGTACCGATGTGTGTTTACATCAGCAGACTGTCAATCGTCTTTCGTTTGCGGTTCGGCTATTTAAAATGTCAACATAACGGGTCGCGGTGTATACGTCCGTCATCGGCTACACTAAACCTTTAAAACGGAGACGAAGTTCTTTGAAAAAGATTTAAAACAATATTTCATCGCGTATAGTTTGTCCGACAACCATATTTTATCACATCGTTCGCCGATAATACAATATTATTACATTGTAACGCGTAAAATAATATAAATTATATTTCGAATCTTTCAAATAAACAACGAACGTTTTTTACAATATCGATTTTACCGTAAAAAAAACGTATAAATTATTATAAATAATTTTTTTTCTCGTGTCGCAAACGAAATATGATATAAATTATTGAATACAACACGAATAAACGTCATAAAAAAACGTTTCTTCAGATTGTTTTTCGATTTCTGTTCTCATACGATTCCTCCAACCGATTTTCTGATGGTTAAGATTCGTTGCAAATGATCCGTTTACCGTTATTTCTCAACTGCAGGTCCATCTCGTAACTCTTTCCGCTTCCTAGGCGGTAGGTTCAGGAAATCTTTTCTCGATTCGAGTCGGAAAATATCAGCTGCACCTCTGTCTTCTTCTATTTTTGTTCTCTCCCGATCTGCTCGTACAGACCTTCTGACGTTGTATAGTTGGATGTGATGTCAGCTAAACAATATAATATTCTCTCGAATTCAGTCCGTCGCCGACTTGCATTTTTTGACGCGTGTACAGTGTACACGCACCTACGGAAAAGCATCACGAGGACGCCGAGGCTGTATACTTGTCCGTAATAATAATATCCATTTCGCGCGATTATATTATTCTTTTCGTTTTTGACAGAGAAATCGCGGTATACGCGAATGATCCACAATACAATATATGACCCCCTATAGGTATTTTCGGTATTGACTACTCTCGAGTCCTACGATGCTGGATTACGTTTATTTCGCGATTTGCTTTGCGGGGTTCTTCAGGTGAAAGGAACGTATTTGAGTTTTCGCTGGACCGGATCGCAAACGCGTATATAATTTCTACGATACTTCACTATATACCCCGATTTCTCTAAGTACCACCGCGCGTTTTTCCTCTACACTGTCGTAACTAACATAAATAATAATAATAAAATATGCGCATGAATTTGTTTGTTACACAAGCCCCCTCTACGTCATACAGGCCCTGTAGCGTTGCGACTATTCGCACCGTTCGATCAAAGTTTCTTTTCAACAACTGTCGCGCGCCAACCAAAAAATCCTTCTGCGCCACGCAGTTGTCCCGATCGTTGACCAGCGCAGCCTTTCTTGTATATTCGGTTTTCATGTCGTTACTTGATTGATCATTTTAACCTCCGCTCGCCGCGCGTCATGTTTTACATATTATTACTACCCTACTCTCCGGAATCACTTGTATAACCCTTGATTTTTGTATAAAAATATCACTCATAATTCATATCGTCCTGCAGCGGGGACCCTTTTATACGCATAAATTACCTCGTGCGGGCCTTTCAACGTAACATTTCACTTTTCGCGTACGTTATCTAAGCCGAACCTAAATTTTCAAATCGTTCGCATTATTTTTCTCTATATTTATATTCTTTTTCATTCGATCTATCCGATTATTATATCATTCGTATCTACGCTAATCTCGTCGTCGGGTGTAAGTTTCGTGATATCATATATTATATTCTGAACGATCGTCCATAATTACTATTTTTTAAAAAGTGAAAAACTATCTCGACATGAGGTATATACATTAGCTACAGTATTATGTAGTCTAAAACTAAAATTTAAAAAATTCAAATCAAATATTTTTCGTGGTTCTTATAACGCGCGATTATTGCATCGCGTGTACGTAACACATTGTACTGCGAATTAATTTTTTCCGATCGATCATAGTCGTCGAAAACTATAATATATAATATGAATATTTTTTTTTTTAACTGTATACTCGAGTATTATTATACAGTAATAGTCGTATTATCTTTTTTTTTTTTAATAACAGAAATCGATTACACATATTTTTATATATGTTAATGGATTTTCATTGAATACATTATTATAATATTATATAGGTGGTAAACTCGAGGAAGTCGGGTTTGTTTAAAACGCTAATTATTATACAAATGGCACGGAGTAAACACGATTAGCAATAATCACCGAAGATTGATAGAACGAGTTGAAAAATCGAGTAGGCCGTTATTATTTTTCATAATCTCTTAGCGAGTTATATTTTTTCGACGTTAACATTGAAAAGTATGGACGTTCGACTGAAATAAGCGAATTATTATTATTACTTTTTTTTTTACATTAACTAACTGGAACAAGTTTTAAAAAAACTCACTTGTCCCGAACGTCACACGGCTATACCTTAATAATATTATATCGTTATATATATAGTACATTAAAATAATAATTTGAATAAAGAACTAAATTAAAACAAATTACTAAATAATTTCAACAAATATTCAATTATACTGAAATTTAGACACTCAAACGTATTTGGTAATAAATTTTATATCCGTAAAACGAATTTCGATAACAAGATATTATATGTAAAAAAAAAAAAAAACGTGTCTGAAATAAAATTTAAAAAAAGCGAATGCGCGAATTACAAAACCCTGCGAAACTCGTTCTGAAAATTACGCGTGTACTTTAAATACAGATACGCGACGAATTGGATATTTTAAATAATATCTATGAAAATTCGCTTTTGGAAGAATTAAGTGTAATATTAATAACGGGCTATAGGGGTTTTTTTTTAAACAATTTAATATTCACCATACGTACACTGCAATTGCTTCGCTGTTTTATTTTTATTTAACTTTATTTCTTTTCAATATTCATAATTTTCTCCGTGTAATTTGTCCGTTTTTATTTTTATAGTATTTTTTTTCGCTTAATACACGAAGACGATTTTTTTTTTCTCGAAACCATCATCTCGCTCGATTACACGCACATTTATCATAGTTATTTACGATAGTATCGATTTATAGTTTTCTTTTTTCTGTTTCTTTCACACATCATATTTGTTCTGTTTTTATTTAATTTTAGATTCCGAGCGGAGCAAAGGATCTAGTGGTTTTCAAACGACGTTTATTTTTTTCTATCCTGTGTACAGATTTTCGACCAGAAGGAGTGCTCCGACCTCTTCGGTCACGGTTCGTTTCCGGCAGCAATTCGCATCTAGTTGGTATTTTAATAAATAAATAAATTATACCGACAAATTACGAAAAACCGCTAAAAAATGGGATTTCGTCGTGTAACGATTGCGTATACGCGTATTGGCATGTGCGACACCGTACATTGCTCCTATGGTGGGGAGAGTTAAATGCCAACCAGGGGTTTTCGGTCGTGACCAAAAACATAACCGGAGAATATAAAAGAGACGTCGGTGGAGAGGAGTAGGGCAGTATAATGGTGGCAGTGTTCGGAGTCAATCAACAGCCCCGGCGAAACGTTTACTTACCACCGACCTCGCTCACCATTAGTAAGAAATAAAAGATATTGATATTTTAATATTTGTTTCATTCCGCATTTTTTTTTTCTTAACAGCCCAAAGGTTGGTTGGCAGCAGTTCTCCACTCCTCGCGCTTCTCCGCTTTCCTCTTAAATTCATTCCACACAAGGTAGCCTTTTCTACAATAATATAAGTATTACACACCGACGTCGAGTCCCCGAGGAGACCTCGAGAAAATCAACAAAACTCCCCCTACAGGAAGCGAGGAAGATGGGGGACGTTACAGTCAATATCACGTATAGTTTTTTCGCTATAATTTCGAAAATAATCGTTCTATATTGTCATGAAATTTTCAACGAAATCGTATACACGTGTGTGTGTGTGTGTGTATTTTTCTTGACAAAGTGTATTACACCGAAGCTCCGCTCAGAATCGTTTTATCGAATGCTGCAACGATTTATCACTGCTTTCGAATTTTATAATAAAAACAAAACTTTAAAATCTTTATCCCCAAGTAATTCAGCTTAAGCGATAATATCCACAACAGCCCTTTTTTTTTTCTCTTCCCGTTTTTACTACGTTTAATTGTTACAATTAATATTGTTCGTTGTGCGTGTGTAGGGAGGGAGGAGGACACATAAAACGTTCGTCGGACGTAACGGGGTAATACGATCGGCGGGATTTGAAATCGTATTATTATTGCTCACCTGCACGTAAACGACTGACGGACGGACGGACGTGGTATGGAGAGATTAAAACGAGTGCAAAAATATATTAATCTCCGCGGCCCGTACGGAGTACATTATTTTCTCACGCGTATTTTTTTTCCTTTCCTTTTGTATTACAGCATGCGCTCTCGGTTTTTTTTTCCTGACGATCTCTCGACATTTCTCATCGTTGTCGTTTCGTCCGGATCGAAATACCAAAAAAAAAATAAATAAAATAAAATAAAATAAATTCAACACCAACGTACTATATATATATATATATATGGTCTGGTCCAGCGCAGCAACGCCGTATATTCTAATAATATATTTGTGTGTGTGTGTGTGTGTAAAAAGGCAATCAAAAACCCATTAGAGTGCTGCAGCGTTTCCGGCTGCGCCGCAGTCTCCCCCGTGCCAATGTTTTTTTTCTTCTCTGCAGTGTCCCCCGCTGACGCGGCCAGGAGCTTTTGTTGAGAAATATTCGTTTCGCCTCAGTCGGAAATCGTATATATATATATATATACGGACGTAATCATCTGAACGCGCCAATCGCCATAATATTACTTAGTCTATGTTATACAGTGGGTTCGCGTTATACTTACACCATTTATTATCGCGCGTATTTTATATAATATTTTGTACTATGGAATATAACATGGAATGAAACGCTCTGTCTTATAGTAATTATTGCATAATTTTATACCGAGACGGATCGTCTATGAAAATAAGCTCGTGTGAGACGGCTGCTGCGCTAGAGGAGAGAGAAACCGAAATAATTAAAACGATTAAAGTCAAACGAAATTATACACAATAAATATAACGTTTTTTTTTTTTATATAATATATAACACGAGAAATTATCGAAACTACTTTATTATGTAAACGACGATTTATACGAAATCTTCCGACTCGGTCGCCCCCCAATCATACTGCATCAGTTTTCGCGTTCTATATGTGTACAACAATAAGGTTTGAACGAATTTTTTAAACCGGTTTAAAGCTCAGGAACGCAGAGTATTTTTCATATCATTTTTTTAACTCATTTAATACTCAGTTTAAGTTTAAAAAGTTAAAATTATATAGGCGAGTTCTATAAGAGTGTAGTGCGACCAACTATGTCGCACGATTCAGGGTGTTGGGCGGTGGACAAGAAAACAGAGCAGAGATGAGAACGCTTAGATGGATGATTGGGGTGACGAAAGATAGGATAAGAAATGAATGTGTGAGAGGAAGCGTATAGGAGTAGCGTCGATCGTGGAGAAAACGAGTGAGAATAAACTCAGGTGGTTTGGTCATGTTATGAGAAGAGAAGATTCGGAAACGGTAAGAACGGTTATGGAAATGAATGTTGAAGGAAGAAGAGTAAGAGAAAATCCGAAGAAGTGGTTGAATGCGATTGCTGGTGTGATATTGAGGACTGCTGGTTTGTGCGTGGAAGATCGCGTCAAGTGGAGGTTTAGGACAAAGGTGGCCGACCCCAAATAGTTGGGATAGAGGCGAGGCAGAAGAAGAAGAATACCCAGTTTTTGGGGGAAACCTCTGGTTTAAAGTTTAATACGTCGAGCTACGGCGTGTCGTAAGGGCTACACGTTCAAAAAAAAGGTATAAGAGAATCGTACAGAAAAAAAAACCGATATCGCCCTTAAATCTCGTAATATTAAAATTATATTCAAAGGCCGTAGCCTATAATTTAAGTTTACAAATGTAATGTATTACGGTTCTGTGGACCAAAAGAAAATCCATCGTTATGCAATATTATTTAACGAGACGATATCATTATTATTATAATTTTAATTAATACAAATTTCGGAGCGATTACTATAATAAATTGTCGAATAGTCGATTTATTCTTATATGTGTATTATAAACCTGAAACACCATTTATTTATAATTAATAAGATATTTTTACACATTTCAATCTCCTCCTCATTTTTGTAAATTTTTCTACACTGTTCGTGGACACAATGCAGTGATGCGCCTATAATACATAAATACATATAGTGTACATACCTATTTTTATTTAATTTTACTTTGTCCACTCATCGTACCTAATTATTATTTAATTCACACATTTTTTTTTCACTATTTATTTTTTAATATTAATAATTATGTACGCGGAAAGCTATATGCGTATATTTAATTATACTATATTCTCGTATATTATTATGCAAAACGATTTTGGGGAAACTTGGTTAGTTCGTATCGTTTGTATTGCAGTGTGCGTACGGTTCGCGGACCAAGTAATATATTATTATTTTTCCGTACCTTTTTTTATTATTATTATTATTATTTTTTTTTTTATGCCGGTCCCCAATAATTGTTAACAAAAGCTTTGCGGTTTTCGCCTCGTATTATTCACCGGCCAGCAGCCGCGACGGTGGTGTTTTCTCGTCGTATATTCGCAGGGATAACCTAAAGCGGCTATTGCGTGGAATTTCAACGGGTAAAACAACACACACACACCCGTTCGCCGACATGTGTATACACACAACCGTGTTTAATCCTTTTTCCCCCTCTTATATTTCTCGTATATGTGTTAACGCGGCCAAAAAATTCAAAGATCGTATATATCCGCGCGATCCGGTCTCAACCCGTTGTTCGTGTCCAGAACAAACCGTAAAACACCGATAGATATATTCGGCGAAACGGTCGTGTGCCGAAATCGAAAAAATATTGAGGCTCGAGAATTTTTATTTTCACCTCTCCAAACAAAAAGGAAAAACGATTTTCCCCCTCCCTTTTTTTTTATTCGAAGAAAATTAATTTTAATTTTTTAATTTTTCCTTTCGTCGTCCTATAACAAGGTTTTTTTCACCACATCACAAGATCTTCCACATTTATCTTCTCTTCGTAATCAATTTCGAAATACCTTTCACAACTCGAAAACATTTAAACTATTTCCAAACGTTCTTGGCCCGTCACAGAACGTAAACGTATCTTTTTTACCTGAAAATAATACGAAAATCCCTAATTGTATATAATAATCTTATATTTCAATTAAATTTAATTAAATACTAAGGCTTCCAAAAAAAAACTTAAGCTCCGTTAACGATTCAAAATTTTCACTCGACAAATATAGTAAAAAGCAGCTTACATTCAATTTATAAAGGAAAGATTATATTACGTTCCCTGCAGGGCGCCCAGAAAATTGAGGCCTTAAATTGAGTCCTTCGCGTTGTGCCACTGTATATACGGAAAAGTTTGTCGTCAGATATGGGGAAGAATATCGTTATTGTTATCCTATTGCCTTTATTTGTATTAAAATTTTACTGCACGACGATTTTAGAAATAAAATTGATTAAAGTTGAAAATAGATAAACGTAAGTACGTTATCAATGTACTCTGCAGGATATTATTTAAGGGATTGGAAACGGCATAGTTAAAAAGTAAATATCCATATCAGGAGAAGTGTTCAGGCCTCGTGAGCGTATTATCGTTTTTTTTTTCAATTCTTTTCTAATTTTATTTAAATTATTATACATTTATTTCACACCCGATATTTTCTCCTGTATGTGCGAGTAAAGTTTATTTACGTAGAACAATTATATATTTATATTTATGTATAATTATTTAAATGTTACAGCCGTGGTTAAATCAAGTGTCGAGATGTCTGCAGGAGAGTACAAAGCGCGAAAAAGGAGGAGAAAACTGAAAGCGTTCAACACATAAATATCATAATAAATGAAATGTTAAGTAAAAAAAAACATTTTTTGGTTCGAATTAAACTTGATTTCGTGAACGTTTTTATTTCTCCTGACAAGTCTAAAATTCCATCAACTCCGCACACAGTCCGGAAAAAAGTTTCGCTTCAATCCTCGCGTTATAAGTACTCGTAACACGCGCACTCTTTTATTTATTAAATATCTCTGGTCTCGTATTTGTATTTTAACTCGTGACGATTGCAGTTTTTTTTTGTCTACAGTAATAATCCAAACTGTGGCCTGGCCAAGGCTCAGGCCCATTTGCGGCGTATATTTGTAAAACAATCAATATACATTTGTACAATTATAATGATTATAAATTTTAAAAGCTTAATTTATAAATTCATTAATTTTTAAATTAAATAAACAAAATTGAAAAATAATTTTCCAACGCTCACACGATTTCTGATTAATTCCCGTACGAGCCATAACGGATTATTATATATACTTAAAGGACGAACGTACAGTTAAACGTTTAAATTTCGAAGCGTTTTAGAAATGTATTTCACTCAGTTTTTGTTGAGATTTGAATTGCTCGATATCGTTTAATTTAATTGTAACCTAAAACAGTTTTTTTCTATACAATTTATTCTGTAAGGTTGCAGGACAAAGCTATTATAGAAATATCTCGCTCGTGGTATTTCTATATAAGAAATTTCTCTGGTTTTTTTTTTTTGCAAATCGTCGGATAAAGTAGACTATTTATTTATATAAATATAAATGTATCTCGAAATAAAAATAGAATTTCGTATTACGAATAGTATATATTTTATTCGCAAGACCAACTTATATAATATTCTATAGATATTGCAGATGAATTGATTAATCAGAAAGACATGTACATATAAAATATATAATGACATCGAAGATATATAATAAATGAATCATTTCAGGAGGTCGAAGCGCGGCGGCGGTAATCTCATCCTGCTTTTCGTTCAAAATATGTTTTTTTAAAAAAAAACATTTATTCAGTATTTGGTGGGCCTAGTGGCCCTTACATTTTGTTCGAGTTTTGAGCTATACCGCGTAAACAGCTTAATTTGTTTTGTATAAATTTGAACACATTTTTCTACGCGTTAAAAAATACCCCGTAGAATCCAATACGGTAAATAACATGCCATAATAAAATATAAGTTTTCTAAAGTCTCCCTGTGTATAGTTGTGCTTACCGCGTTAAAACTCGAACAATATTTTCTCAGATTTTTTTTCCCTCCGATACAATTTTGCTCAATAAAGCGTCTGAGGGTTATGAAATTGCAATCAATTGCGAATTCGTGTCATATGTGTAATATATATACGCAGTATACACGCGCGTTAAGGGATTGAAAGCGGGTATTTTCTCTCTTTGTCTTACACACATGAAACATGGCAAAATAGACGTTTCGTACTTCCAACGTACCGATCGATCTATTGGTGCGATAAGAAATTTGAAAACGGATTTGAATTCCTCGTGAATTTTACTATACAAAACGACTTTCCCACTTTTTTTTTTATTTCTTTTTTTTAAGACCTTCAAAAATGAATTATTAACAATTTTTTTTTTAATTTGTTCGGTTAATTTTTTTAAGGGTTTATGTGAAAAAAAAATGAAATAAGTCGTTTTGTAGTAAAATTCACGAGGAATTCAGAACTGTTTTCAAATTTCTTATCGCACCAATAGATCGATCGGTACGTTGGAAGTACGAAACGTCTATTTTGCCATGTTTCTTGTGTGTAAGACAAAGAGAGAAAATACTCGCTTTCAATCCCCTTAAGGATAACATTTTTATTATTGTTAAATAATCATAATACGCGCGATAATTCGATATTTGTTAAAGTAATAATATATAAAGCGCCGACGCCCATATGGCTCGGTGTTTAGCAGACCGCAATACACATACATATTACGTTACGAATTAACGACAATTTTAACGCGTACGGTGTTGTTGTTGTTGTTGTTGTTTTTTTCATATAATATAATATATTATGTACAAAAAAAATTGTTTTTTCATATATATTTTTATATAATATGTCGCACTGCGAACAACAATGCCAAGCCATGCGCAGTTTAATTTCGATACGCAACACTTGTTTTATACGCAACGAAAACGACGTATTATTATACACACACACACACACATATTATAATAATATACATAGGCGTTCGTCCGTGTATATTATTGTACACACCACCGTGAGTGTGTGTCGAGTATTTAAAAATAATCGAACGAAATTGTATTTCCAAACGAGCCTGTTTAGAATAAAATATTTTTTTTACAATTTTATTTTTTTTTCCTCTTATTTATGTTTATTATTATTAATATCGAATTATATCCTTTCTATCGTTTTCATTTAAATATTATTATCGCGAAGGCATATTATATTGATTATTATTATTATTATTACTTATAGCGTTTTCCACATGACTGTCCTATTGCACCTAGAGCGGGCAAATGATATCACTCGAAAACTTGCCCAGTGCTGTCCAGTTCAGTATCATATGGAACACGATTTTTCGTTATGAAAATGTTATCAATTATTTTATCTTTGATAACGATTGTGTATACTGTTACCACAAAATTCTGTGCTATATTCCGTATTCCATGTGTGCTCTACTCGTTAATTCGTTTTTATTAACAAAAATTTTTAACGAAAATGATGGTTGGCACTGTTATCAATAAAAGATAAGGCGCACCCTCTCGAGGAGCTCGTGCAATTATCACTGCACTCAGTGCAAAAAACTGACAGAGTGCATACATGTGAAACATAAAAACTCGCACTAGTTGTGAACTAATATTCCATATGGAACATAAAATAATTGCACCAGTGCAATAGTGCAGCCATGTGGAAAACGCTATTATTGTTGTATATTATCGTTCTCACCCGTCGAATTCGTAATCTATAAGTTTATAAATATTATAATTTAATTAATACGCTCGCGAAAAATTATTATAGTCGGTGTCCGTATACACTATTTTATACACCTCGTCTCGTTCTTCGTCCGTATAAATGTAATCGGAAATCATATCTCTGTTTTTTTTTTTTAGTTGTAATCATATAATCTTGTCGCGTCGTTTCGTCCACTAGTATATAGTCGGAAATCATTGTTTTGTTTTATTAGTGTTATATTTGTTTAATCTGATCTATACTTGAAATTATTTATTTTGTGTTATTATATCACGCTGATATTTAAACTACATTTATTTTATTTTATTTTTTTATATAATATTTCTTTATTACACTCAATCGATATCCTACAGAGCCTAAATATATACATAATAATATAATTACGATCAATTTGTATATTATAGAAATATAATATCGATTTAGCGCCCTCGCTTAATAAAATTTTATACTTCTAAGTATGAGTAAAAAAAAAAAAAAATTAAAACTCCATCGACTAAAAACGTAAAAGTACATTAAAAATACATTACGCGTATATAAAACGAGAAAAATAATTTTTAAACGATCGTTTAATATAATATTTCGATTAAACGTCTCTTATGTATATAATATACGCGCATTATTACGAGCGGCGACATTAGCGAATTTCCTGCGGGCGCAGGCGGAACAATATATTATTCGTATATATACGCCAATAATAATATTCTTGACTATACAAAATTGTATCGATTTCTCGTCGTTTCATTTTAAAATTAATAACGTTTTCTATAATACATCAGGCGGACAATCTATATATTAGTGCGTGTAATTAGATATTTTTCTACCGCCCATACCGTAATGACATTAAAAAAAAAAAAAAAAATTAAATTTCCATTATAACGCGACATGCGTGTTCTTTGTGGGCTATATATTGTACGTTTAAAGGACAGAAAAAAGAAAATTGCCTTTTTTTTTCTATCGTATTCGGAAACCAAATAACGGGCGCAGCAGACCAGGGACGGAGTGGCAACTGAATTCAGGCCGGGAGATTAAAATTCATTCAGTCCTCTCAACATTTTCCAATAAAACATCACACACGATTTTTCTCGTGGCACTCGAAACTGTTACGTTTTTAATACACTCGTACAAATCGGTACGCCCAATAACTCGTAGATTATTTAAGGCACTTCTATATGAAAATTTACGTAATAAATTCTACAAAACGTATAAATACAGTATATAATGCGCAGAATCCGGCGATATTGAATTGAGTCCATGCTACTCTTATGTGTTTGAATTATTGAGTCCAGCTTATTATCTTAATATCTTTGAATTGAGTCCGTATATAGATAAAATGTCATGACTATATACCCAGTGGCGGCTCGTACTTATGTGCGACGGTGCGACCGCATCACCTACAAAAATATCAGAGAAAAATTTATAATAATAATATTCATTTAATTTATTACTTGTATATAAAATAATATTAATATCATAAAAAAGTATTGATATCAATAGATTAAAGTACTACTCTATTAAGTTTTTTCATATTTTGTTTTATTTTTCCAATGTCGAATGGCATCGTTCGCGCTGTACGGAGTGTGACATCATCGCTCAGTGCGATGCACACTAAAAACAAGTTTTCGTACATGTATATGCATACGTTGTCGATGGCGCGCAACTGTATCACAGATTAGATGAATATTCATCAGACAGAGATTATTCATCTGATCTGTGACTGTGTTAGGTATAGGTATATATTTAATTATTAATATTAACGCTAATAGGCTGAATGGACTCAACTCGAATAACCTAACAATACTGGTCGGACTCAACTCCGATAACCCGAAAGTATTTGCGGGACTCAATTCGATGTTATCCGCAGAATCATTGCTCGAATTTGGGAGGAGAGCCGGGAACTGTGGAGTACCTATATAGGCTGATCTTTCAGAAATGTTGACCTACCTCTAGTGTTTTAAAGTGGAATGCACGGGACGGTCTATCTTTTTGTATTTTTTTTTTCTTTTAACGCGCGAGATATCGGATTCGTGGATATTTTAAAGCTAAAATTACGTTATTTATCATTCAGCATATTAGAAAAAAAAAATGTGGATCGCGTAAATCGTATAATAATTTACCAATTGAAAATTCGTTTAATACGAACGAGTTGTTCGCGGATTTATAATACTATTATTATATAAAAATATATAAAACCCGGGCCACAAACCCCGTAAAACGATTCGAGCCATTTGGAAAATTTCCATTTTCAGACCGCTCACTCCGCAGGCGCGGCGTATACTCTCTAGTCTGGAACGGACGAGGAAAAAAAAAGCGTTTTGATTTTCAAGACCTTAAGAACAACGTCTAATTTTGATTAAATATCCTGCGTTAGATAACGATTTAATTTTTTGAAATCAATTTGAAAAATTCATAAATACTGCGGACGAAATTTAACGAATACCGGCAATTTATACAGTCGTATTTGCCCGTGAATATTTTATATAATATATATATAGGTACCTATTAAATTTCATAATATTTCTGTTAAACGAATTTTTTTAAAATTCGATAATAATTTAATTCGATAACTACGATTTTAACTATATACACGTATTTATTTTATATTAAATATATATAAAAAAAAAAAACAAATACACTACTCGTTTAAAACGATCGCTTTTTGGAAGGTTTTATTATTTTTACCCTACCAATTACGGACAAATATAAAACGGTATATGTACAGTTGTCGTTTATATACACTCCGTAATAAGTACTCGTGTAATTATTATATTTTGGTATTCTTCCAGACCGCGTGTGCAGCGCGTGTATAAATTGCAGTACATATATATATACGGGTTATGCGTAGTATAATTAATTGACACGAAACCTTTTTTTTTTCACTCTCTCCCTCTCTCACTCTGCGTCCCCATATATCGACACGGTGGCCGTTGTTTTCACATCTACTGCCAGTAATTAACTATAAAAAAAAAATAAAAATTTTTTTTTTTAAATAATATAATAATAATGATAATTACAGGGTTGATGTTACACGGGTACGCACTTGTGGTGAATCGGATGATAAATAATTTGTCGTCGTTGTACAGTAGTAGTCGTTTTTTTCCTCTCGTATATTATATATACCGCATCAGCGTCAAAACCTTCATAAACTATATTTTTGCATCGATGTCAACGCCACGTTTTTCATTTTTTCCCCCTACCAAAAAAAAAAATACGCTCACGTTCATTAATATACGTAGAGAAATAAACAAAAAATTATATAATTTCTGTACCCAAGAAATTTAACAGTTAAAAGTCACATAATATAAACTATTAAATTTAAACGTAATTTTATCGATGTACTTTTGATACGTAGGTACCACGGAGAAAATATTTAAATTATGGTCTATATACGAAATTTAATAAATGTGTGTTTCGGGCTTGTAGTCGCTTCGCGAATACAGACCACGCATTCTATATAATGTTCGAATACATTTTTCAAACGAGTATCACGATTATCAGAACAGGAATGTCTTTTTTTTCATATTGTGCAGCAAATATTTTTCGATACATAAAGACTATTAAAAACTAAGAATTTCGTATTGAACCGCCGCGTCAAAAAAAAGTATGAGCTCAGTGATAGGAAAATAAAAAAAAGGACATACGCTATCCTGCGGATACGTCGAGGAAAGTCTACGCTCCGGGAAAAGTTTCTCTTAAACAGCTGCTGTGAACCCATAGATAATATATAATGAATAGGCCACGTGTATACAATACGTGTGGCGGACAGCGTTCCTGAATAAAGAAGAGAGACGGCAATATCTTCTATCCTACTCAGCAAGAAATTATTTTTTGTTCCATGAAATAATAATTTGTTCCATGGAATAATAATTGAAAAATAGTGTATTCGTGTTATCGACGTATCGGTAATCTAAATATTTGCCGAGTGAGACAGAAGATTCGGGAACGCCTGATAACAACGAATATGGCCTATCCATTATGTATTATCTATGTGTGAACCGCGCTGAGAGTCCCGAACGCCTCGGAGAGGCGGATACACCGAACGTTTTTTGTCAGAAACTTCTCAAATTACAACGGAATCCCAACTGAACATGACCTTCGGAGAACAATAAACATAATAAGAGCACGCGTTTCGAGGACAAAAAGAAATTCACTGAAATCGGGCATCCTTCAGGATGACGAAACGTACCTTCCCTATATATCCGGAGCTGCGAGTATAGTATTATTTTCAATTTTTTTTTTTGGTTTTTGTTTTTAATAGGTTTTTTATTCAATCTGTTATAAAATATAAAACAATAAGACCAACATTGATGGATTTTGAAAAAAAGTAAAAAATAAAAATATGACGGATGAGACCAGATATTGTAGAAGCCTACCAGTGAAAGTATTTGCTACGGCATGATACGATTAGCCGGTTAGGTCAGCAGATCACCACGACGCCGCTGTCGTTTGCCGTCTTTTAGTCGGGTCGCCAGTGACAGATGATAATTCGGAAAACTAAAGGATTCTTGTGGCGAGCTGAACAACCGTTAAAACGTTCGTAATGAGTTTTAACTATTATTACAGATACGTACGGTATTTTAAGATCGGAGTGGAGGGTGTAGTCTGAGACACGGAATGGGGCTCTGGAAATTGTGCGTAGGGCTTTAGATCGGAATCTTTGAACGCGGTCGGATGTTATTAGACATTTGGTAGCGAGTATAGAGTATAGTAGACAAATTTCACCTTTCCCCGGTGTCGTTTCTCGCGTCCTAAGATCTTTTACACAATCCATAACGCGACTCGGTCGGGCGCAGTCAACGTCACACGAGCACAACCGCCGTTCTCCGCGGATCGTATTACCACCCGATGGTATATAAATATTAAATAATATTGACACGGTGCCGTTTAGGCGGTGTGTAACGTACACTGTTTTAATAATGTAAACGTCGTGTTTATTTGTTTATCCTAAAAACGCGACGTATTTTATGTACACCTATTAGTGCGAGAGTGATTGAGAGAGTGAGGCGGAGATGTTAAACTCGCATGTTTTTTTTTTCGGTAAAGATCTTTGGAGAACTGGTTATTAAACTGGTAACTGGTTACCGCCTGCGCTCGCGACACGTGCGGCACACGCACTTTAACGACCGATATCGGTTTTCATATTATACACTCGACTACTGGCGGTTAGGTACGCGCCGGTATACGGGCGGGGCTATTACCGGCGTAGCGCCGCGCGCCCAAGACAATATAATTTATTATCGGCGGGCAGTATCCGCGCGTCGTCATTGCCGTCGCTAAACACCGTCGTTGTAAATTATTGCTGACGAGACGCGCGGAGATTTTTATTTATTTTCCTTTTTTTTTTGTTGACTTTTCCCCGAGGGGGAGTTTTTTTTTATTTTTAGTTTATTTACAATCTATATTAAGGGGATTGGAAGTGGGTATTTTCTCTCTTTGTCTTACACACATGAAACATAGCAAAATAGACGTTTCGTACTTCCAACGTACCGATCGATCTATTGGTGCGATAAGAAATTTGAAAACAGATTTGAATTCCTCTTGAATTTTACTACAAAACGACTTTCCCACTTTTTTATTTATTTTTTTTAAGACCTTCAAAAATGAATTATTAACAATTTTTTTTTTAAATTTTTCGGTTAATTTTTTTAAGGGTTTATGAAAAAAAATGAAAAAGTGGAAAGTCGTTTTGTAGTAAAATTCACGAGGAATTCAAATCTGTTTTTAAATTTCTTATCGCACCAATAGATCGATCGGTACGTTGGAAGTACGAAACGTCTATTTTGCTATGTTTCATTTGTGTAAGACAAAGAGAGAAAATACCCGCTTTCAATCCCCTTAAAGTAATACAATAAGTAAATTTGACGAATTAGTTTTGGACACGGGATTCACGCGATCGGAGAAAATATTTATCTAGACAAAATATCGGATAAAAATTATAAATTATTCGAATAATGACGTTATTAGTTATCACGAGGGGTATATTATAATATATACACGGGCAGTGTCGGCCTGGCACACCACAGGCCCCTGGATCTTTTTGTTCTGGTGCCCCCTGCCCCTTGGTTTAATATGAAGTTAAAAAATACATATCAATAAAAAACAATTCATTATATAGGGTGTCCCAGATCCAAGGGCGGAGTGACTCTAAAATTTTTACCGGGTAAATAAGATTTTTCCGGGCCACTTATGAAAAAAAAATTTAATTTTTTTTTTTTATTTTGGACTAGCGCCTTCTGTTTCTATATAGAATTAATACAGGTTAATAAAAGAACCTACGTTGAAGTTAGAATTTGGTGGTCGGGTTTAGTTTTTAAGTCGGAGCAATTTGAAATTTAACAATTTTACCGTGTTTCTTTAATAGGTTTATTTTTTCCAATTTTCAATGCATACTATTATAATAGTCCAATGGATAAATACCACGATTTGAAGTGTACGGTTCGGGGTTCGAACCGCTGTTCTCAAATCAATTTTTGCATTATTTTTTTTATACATTATAATAATACAAGGCAAACATTTCAAAACTGGTGGAGACGTTGCTTTCAAAAATATTGGTATATATAAAAAAAAAAAAAGATGGGGCCCCGGCCGCATTCGCGGCCTAGCGGCCATGGCCAGACCGACCCTGTACACGGGGGTGTATTGGAGGGTATACGCCGTATACCCAGATCCCTATTTTCGGATGTATACCTAACGTGACCATACGTCCCGCTTTCGAGCTTGTGTCCCGCTGTCCCCAAAGAACCCAAAAATGTCCCGCTTTGAAAAAAAGGCGATTTGTGACATTTTATTATTCCACCAAAAAAGAGCGCGTATTTATTCATCACAACCAAAAACGATATGTTTTACGTATACGGTATTCCGAAAAAATTAATACAATTTAAACACGCACTGTGTTTTACTATATTTCTAGTGTTGTCATTTTACGCAAAAATTATTATGGTTATCCTATTAAAATTTACATGTGTCCCGCTTTGAGTAAAAAAAAATTATGGTCACGTTATGCGTATACCCTGCCATGAAATGAACGTATATTATGGGTATACGCTTGTAAATTGTTATTTATCTCGTCGCCACCGACCAATCTGTAGGTTTTCTTATATATTTATGTGTTCGATCGCGTGTGAACGGATAAACAAAACGAGCTTCAATTTATAAAACTACTAATAATAAATTATCACTCGTCACACCAATATAAATCATTAATATGAAACGACTATAACCGAACTGGAGAGGAAGAAAATTATTTTGTTTCAACGGTATAGTTGTGTTTTCTTTGGGCTATTTTTAGCAAGACAACAATATTTTTTTTCACGGAACACACCTACAGCTACGGCCCCACCGAAAGCGATTTGCGTTTTTGCGATAGCGATAACGATTCCAGCGTTTTCGCGATTTTATCAAAACAATATAAATATATACGGATGGCCCATAGCAGGCACGTATACAGGGGGGTTTGGGGTTCAAACCCCCCGAAATAATTTCTTGTCACATTAAAAAATAAAGAAGGAAGAAATTGTTTTATTATGTTGCTGTACAATTTGTATTGCTATATTTTGTAAACCCCCCTGAAATTTTATTTTGTGTACGTGCCTGGCACATAGAGTACCCTATGGGATGGCCCCATAAGAAGCGTTTTGCGTTTCGGGCGGAACGCGCGAGAAACGCTCGAAAACAAAATAGTTTGATATTTTGCGATTAATCGCTTTCAATTACAACTACGCAATGACATATAAGCTGGTTGTGCGCTAGCGGTCGTGCCGTATGGTACCGTGGGGTCGGGGGCAGTTGTCCGAAAATGATAACAGATATGAGATCGAAAATGGCGGCGTCGAATTTGTACCAACATAACATTTTCAAAAATTTAAAGACCAATGTTTTTTTTCCTTTTGTGTGTGTACTGTTTTGCTATAATATGATAAAAGTTATATTATGATATTAACAGAGGATAATAATTGTATTTGTTATAGTCTATAGAGTATTTGGAATTTTGTAGTGTGTTGTGAAACGTAAATATAATTTTGTTAGCAATGGTTGGCAGTATTTTGTCGAGTTCAAACCTTTATCAATCTCAAATCCGTTATCATTTTCGGACAACTGCCATTGACACGGAACCGTGTGCGTGTGAAAGGTCTACGTCCGTGTAAACGGTTACCGTGTTAAAAGTGTGTAAAGAGGGCTGTGTGTGAAGAGGGCCTGACGATTTGCCAATGAACAAATGAAATAAAAATAATAGGTATACACGTGCTAGGTAAAACCGCAATATTGTCCACGTCGAAATGGACGGTCGTAAAATCGCAAAAACCCGACATTTTTTCGACTAATTTTTGTGAAAAATAATAATAAATTTACTTTCGTAAATAAATAAGCTGGTTAAAATTTTTTTTTTTTTGAAATATTTTATCTAGATAATTGCAAAAAAGATAATGATTTTTTTTATCTAAGATAACCCTCAGATAAGTAAAAAAAATTTCGTCTAGATACGATAAAAGACAAAAAAAAAATGGTCTAGATGAATTATCTAGATAAGTCTCAACACAGGATATTACTCTACAGTTTTGTACAAAAGTAATAATAACTAGTAATAAAGTATATATAGACTATATAATAAATCAAGTATATCAAGACCATTCACTTTATTTTATTTATTTATGTTTTGGAGTAAAAGGTCTTTAGGCCTAGGGGGAGTTTGAAAATGACAACAGTAAATTGTACACTGCAGAACGATATCCACACACACACACATATATAGTTGGTGTCTCCGTAGCGCAGGGACGTATGGACAAATAATAGTGGATGCAAAAATTTTCTATGGCACCGGCCGGAAAAGACTTTCAAGTATCCGTACTACAGCACATGAGCATACTCACGGGGGGTTCATGGGGTTTAAACCTCCTCCCAAATTGGCCGTATTTTTTTTTTCTTTGCAATCAGTTCGTAATATATTTGTGAGGGATATGAATATTCATTGTCTTATCGTATAATTTATATTTACAATTACGATCTTATTATCATATTATAATAGAATAGTGTGGAGTCCGAAGGCCAAAACAGAATTTTTTTTTTTTTTGAAGCGAAGCTTTTATACGCTCGTTGTGGGTAGTGAACTGAGAAAAACAGAGACCAATAAATCGACACGTAACGCTCTCCCGTGACAGCGCACTTGGTGTGTGAACGTTACCTAAAATAACAGGTTTTGATACGACATATTTTTTAGAATTTCCCGAAAATAATCTAAATATAGATACCAATAACGTTCTCGTATACGAGAAACTCCACACTATTTATTACTCTTTTTCACTTTTGTTATTAATTTCCTTTTATCAGCTTAATAAGTATTACACTGGAAATAAATTGGGTGCGATTAAAAAGTGTCTATAAAAACGAATTCAGTAACATATATCTTTGAACTTTGAAGCTTCGCTTCTGTCTGCATGGGGTCCCGAGACCCCACACCCGGTTTTTTTTTTGGAGGAAAAAATAACGCGTAATATTTCTTCCAAGACGTTTGTCCAAGTCCGTTTTACCGTCTAAATACCCGGTATGAGTGACGCTTAAAATGCGTTTTCGTTGTTACCTATATTAGTCGGTACGTGTTACTGAACGTTATTATAAAAGTAGACTCGGCTCGATGGACCTACTGCAGTGTTAGCGATTCACGGAGGAGTTCCATTAACAGCTAAGGAAGTGGTAGATGATGCGGTAAAAAAGCCAAGAAAATTAGATTTTTTGTTTATCTTTAAATTACCTATTACTGTACATTACTTCAATATTGTTATTGCTTCACGTATACCATCGTACACTCGCGTGTCAAAAAAGCCGATTGGCGTTTATATTATTAAAAAAAAAAAAAAAATGTAAATTAATATAAATAAAATGTATTCTAAATACAATACGATACAAATACGTATTATGAAATATTTTATTGCACAATAAAACATTTCGTTATTCCAGTATTAAAGTCGTCGTGGCGAACGTTATATTTTGGTGCGTGTTCGACCTGCACCATTATTAATTAGTATATTTGTTTTTCGAATGTTATTGTAAGAATTATTATTTAATAATTATTTGAAATATTTTTTCGTCTTATTAAATAATTATTATAATTTTTTTTCAGTATATACATCCAATATTAATAATATGTCTATATAGAAACGCGTGTAGCAACGTTGATTCATAATTTTGAGGCATTAATATGCGTATGGAGAACAAGCTGCACGCATTGTTCGCATTAATATCGATAATTTTGTAATAATTAAATAATATTAATAGTTTTTTTGTCATAAAAATAAAAATATTTTGTCATATATTTTAAATTAAACAGTATTAGTGGTTATTGTCATGAAAACGAAAATGTTTGAATATTTAAATAATAAAAAAAAAAATTTAATTTCGTATATTCGTGGGAGGCGCGATAATTTAATTTTTAGGGATGCTATTGAACCAAAAAAAGTTTGGGAACCGCTACAATACGTAATACGTTTTGAGTTTTTTTTTTTTGGATAACGCCAAATTGAACGTCATCCAGTGTAGGCGTGGCGTGGGTTTTAATAATATATCTTAAAATGTCGTCCTTTTAATATATAGTTTTAATAACAATAATACAATATTAATATAAAATTATTACAAACGTTATTATATTATAAACGCATAATATATTACAAATACAGTTTCGTTTAAAAAACGAATCCATTCTTGTTGATTTTTTTTTTTTAATAATCTTCAATTACATCATCATTCGAAAATAATAATAATAAAAGTGCAGTCACTATACAATTCACTGCAAGCCACTGCCCCTGACGTCGTCGAATGTATTACGGAACGAAGAAACCGTACGCTGCTGTAGACACGTGTCAGAAAATTCGCAATTTCGTTGCCAAACGATTTTCTCTTCAACCTGTATAGTGTATAGGCTTACGGCGAAAGTGTATTTTTTCCGCGTTAAATCGTGCGCATTCCAAAGACTACTATATATATATAGGAACAGATTGTATAACACCACCTGCAAGTATAACCATGCAATCAACAGCGTAATATACTAGTCCGACATAAAAAAAATATATATATATATATATATATATTTCGTATTAATACGAAGCAAAAGGGGATTCTATAACAAATAATAAAAGCTGACTTTTTATTTTATTTTATAATTTATCTTAAATATATGTATTAGTCATTAGATATACCTATATATAAAATAAATGCTTACTGGCACGGGTGAAAAAAATTGAATTGTGTCATGTTTTGCCTTATCTCTGCCATATAGGGTATACGCTGTACACAGGCGGATATCGGTGGGGACTTGGGGGGGGCTTAAGCCCCCCCCCAGAACGCAATCAGACCACACCAGACGTCAAAATAAAAAATTGTGTGTTTCAATATTTGATATTTATAATTTTTATTTTATTTTGTTGGGATACGAGAATGGTCTGGAATATTTACGGCTTATCGTTGTTGGGAAAACCATATTTTGTAGGTATATTGATAATCGCGAATATTCTAGAACTTGTTTGCGATACCTGTAAAGTTATAAATACGCATAAAAATTAGTAGCTATTCAATATTTTATTTTTTTATGTTCTTATTACCTATATATACTTGGTACCTCAGCTAGAATAAAGTAAAAGTAGCCACTAGAGTTAGTAGGTGAAAGCGACTAAAAATGTCTGTTTCCACTAATGGCTAATGGATAAGAAAAAAATGTTAAGCCCTCCCACGGATGTGACCAAATATCCGCCTATGACGCTGTATATATGGTATTGAGATTATGTTTAAAAATGATGAGTACGTTTCGTACACTGTCGAGAAACAGAATTTAAAAACTATTTCCGAACGGGTCATCGATACGTAGTTTTATCGATGCGAACTGCACAGAGTGCGGAAAAATATAAATAGACATTATATATATATAAGCAAATTATTTTCGAATCTGAATAATATATATTATATATTAAAATAAATGCACTGCGTGCAGTACGGTGTTAAAACATGTCACCGTATCATCCACTTCGAGAAAATCATCAACACATTTGTGTACAGGTTATTATTGGGTTGAACTATATCTTGGATTTCGGGTCCAGTAAGAAAAAGGAAAAACATCTGGAAAACCAGAAGTAGTTAATTTTTTTATTTTTACACCGCCGCGTATTAAGTAAAAAGAATACATTTCGCGGTCAGAATTTTACATCGTTTTACTCCGTCCTAAATGCTATTCTATGTTTGGAAAAAATTTTTTTGGAATATCAAAAAGAAACTTCGAATATATTTTTTTTATTTTGCGAACTGTGTGCGAGTGCAAAGAAATACGAGCGAAAACTTTTTTTTTGTGTGTTTTTGAATTGCACAGTTCGTCGTCAAGAAAAAAATTATTGTTATTATTGCTGCTGCAATATTGTGTAACAGATTTTTCGCGCTTTTCTTCTACAATTAAAACTACGAAACTATACGAGCCCATGATGATAAAAAAAAAAACTTAAAGTGTGAAAACGTATATTGCTCTGTGTCATTCGACGACTTAGTACAAAAAAAATGTATAACGAGAACACCGCCACTGCCTGCATATTTATGCGATAAGGAGTTGGGGGAAGGAAGTAAGGACGTCTCGTGAGGATTGGCCGACGTAAAAGCGAGCTGCTGCTGCTGCTGCTGCTGCATGTTTACCGCGCGCCGTTTTAAATTAGTAAAAATCTGCGCGGGACATTCTGCTCTGTGAACTTTGATTATTTTATTTTCGACCGTCTCTCGAGTTTAGTGCTGTAAGAAAACCGCGGCCGGACGCGCGGAAGATTTCGTTAAACGAGAAAAATAAAAATATTCGTAAAATTATATTCGCCCGGCCGGTGATTGATTGGCTTTGATAAGACCGCGAAGTATTATTATTGGACGAGCCCCGCGAAACTTTTATGTAATTTTTTTTGTTCAAAGTACCTGCCTCGATTTCCACGAAACTTTCTGCGCGCAGTGTTTATTTTTCTTGCGCGTTGGACCTAGCAGATTAAAAAAAAAAAAAAAGACGGGAAAAAAAACTTATCTCGTTATACCGCGCCGCGGTTTGTTCGGCGTTTTCGGAAGCCGGTCGGAAAAGTGTGCGATATTCGAATATATTATAATATTATTAGACGTATTAACATATTATATTATATCCGTTGGACCGAGGAGCCAAAGCGTATAAAATAAATGTTGAACGCGAATAAGGTTAAAAAAAAATTTTTTTTTTACACTCCATATAAAATCGATAATTAAAATTATTAATAAAAATATGTAAATACATACGTACAGTGGCGTCATTTCAGTTTTCGAAAGGGGGAGGCAAAAGACTTAACCGGCCCCATTATTTAACTATTTCCCGCAATTTACATTTAGCTCAATACAATTTCTATTTTACATAATTTTGATATTTTCGTTATAATAGGTACGAATCGCCCGATATATATATATATATATTTTTTTGTGGGAGAAAATTCATTCCTTTGTCAACTACAACAATAAATGTATCGTAATAGTATAGTACGTAAACATTACCTGTGATTTAAGTTTTGAAGTTTCTCTTGTCATAATATTAAACACGTTAGAAATGACGTTTTTCGATCAGCTCTGAGCGGCTTGTTCAATATTTTTTCTCTCTTTCTCGCCGTCATGGCCACACCACCTTTAGCATTCTTCATTTTTATTTTTTACACTTGCCACCCACAAATTTATATGTATTCATAAAACACACGTTTGAAGCGTTAAACAACGGCTAAACAAATTCGTTTGTGCCGTACGCGATATAGGTTCGTCAACTGACAACTGTCAAACGTATCATGTTCTTCAAATTAGGAGTAACGTCAATAATTTACGCATTGCCTTTAAAAATAACCATGTTTATCGAAAACCCAGAAACGCAGTAAGTTGTAACCACGAATTAATCAACTTTAATCGTGATTATAACCTGCAGACTTTTTTATTTTATTATTAATTTAATTTTAATCCACCGTTTGCCACGCGATTTATTATACTCATTATTACAGATTCGGTTAGAATAATTTATATTTACATCATAGGTATCAGCTTAAATCTAGTCGGCCCACTGTTAACAAGGGAAGGGGCAAATGCCCACCCTGCCACCCACCAAATGACGCCGCTGGTTTTATAACGGTCCGCTGACGCGCTATATCTGTATACGCAGGCGTTAATTTGACGCTGACCGAGCGACCGATTGTACGCGCGGATGCTATCTTTATTATTTTCATTTTTTTTCAATATTATTATTAATATTATTTCGCGTATTTCAATGAAATGAAATGAATTCATCTTTCCTCGTTATACACTTATTTATTTTGCACTTTTACTTTTTGTTTAACGTTTACTCGTTGACACTGTTATGCGACCGGCCGAGTTTTTTAAATACTAAATTAAAAATATCAAAATCCCGTGATAAGGGGCACACACACACACACACACACACACACACACACACACACACACACACACACACACACACACACACACACACACACACACACACACACACACACACACACACACACACACACACACACACACACACACACACACACACACACACACACACACACACACACACACACACACACACACACACACACACACACACACACACACACACACACACACACACACACACACACACACACACACACACACACACACACACACACACACACACACACACACACACACACACACACACACACACACACACACACACACACACACACACACACACACACACACACACACACACACACACACACACACACACACACACACACACACACACACACACACACACACACACACACACACACACACACACACACACACAGGCACGTTGCGCCTGCGCAAGCACCATGCGTTGTTCGCGCCTGCCCGCCGTGACTACACTGAGCTGTCCGACGGTTTCGGACCTCTATTTATAAGCTTCTGTCTGCCCCCCTCTACTCTGTTTAGTAGCGCTACCTGGTGACTACATTCTTTTCCTGTTTTATAACGGTCAGCTGACGCGCTATGTCTGTATACGCGGGTGTTTTGTTTGACGCTGTCTGAGCGACCGATATTACGCGCATATGGAATCGTTAGTATTTATTATTTTATTATTATTATTATATTATTATAATATTTCGTATCGGGTTTTAACTTTACATACGATGTTTTTGTAATAATTCGCAAATACGACTATTCTGAATTAAATTTGCGCGAAAGCCAATAGAAATTAAATTTTTTTTCAATTAAATTAAATTTTTTTGTCCTGACTTTGTGAGTGAATTTGATGATTTACGAGAAAAAAAAGTGAGCGGATTTCAACGAACACGTATTTGTGAGGGAGTTTAATAGAAAATTTAATTTTTTTCTCTATGCAAACTACAAATATTTTTATAATCCGATTTGAATAGGGTGTTATATGCCAATTAAAAAAATCTTTTTTCCGCGTGCCGCTCAGTGGCGTCATTTCAGTTTTCGAAAGGGGGAGGTAAAATATTTAACCGGCCCATTTAACTATTTTCCACTTACATGCGCGAATCGCCCGATATTTTTTATTTTTTTTTGGGGGAGAAAATCATTACTTTGTCAACTATAATAAATGTATTATAAATGACTATATATAGTACTTATGAAATTCAAATTTTGAAGTTTCCCTTGTCGTGACATTAAACACGTTAGAAATTACGTTTTGTGACATGTTCTGAGCATCTTGTTCAGTTATTTTCCTCTCTTTCTCGCCGTCTTGGTCACACAACCTTTAGCTTTTTTCATTTTTATTTTTTTACGCTCGCCACTCACAAATTATGTATACATAAAACATGCGTTCGAAACGTTAAAGAACGGCTAAACAAATTCGTTTATGCCGTACGCGATACAGTCATACAGATTTACAGGTACGTCGTCAACCGTCAAACGTACATCGTATGTTCTTTATAATTTACGCACTGCCTTTAGGTAACGATAACCGTGTTTATCGAAAAAAATCCAGAACCGTGGTAAGCTGTAACCACGAATTAAACGCCTTTAATCGCGGTTATATGACCTGCATACTTTTAAATTTTACTGGTAATTTAATTTTAATCCACTGTTTGCCACGCGATTTGTTATTATTACTCATAACTCGATAGTCATTACTACAGATTTGGTTAGAATAACTATTGTTCAACATCATCTCGGCACAAATCATGTCGGCCCACAATTAACAAAGGGGGGGGGCAAATGCCCACCCTGCCCCCCACCAAATGACGCCACTGCATACGTATATTTATGTAAATATATACAATCGCGAGCGCGCAAAGAGTATCGGGAAAAATAGAGAAATGTATATGAGCACGGCCTGCAGCTGTGCCGCAATTACAGTTTTGGAGGCTCCGGTGCGAACTAATTTTGGAGGCCGGCTTACTGCAGGGATGAAGGATGATTTTAGAGTTTTGACACCCACTTGCCTTCCTTACAAAGATTGGCATTGTACAATTACGTCGGTAAATTAAGGACAATCAGTATGCACATAACAGTGGCGGTTTCGGTTGTATTTTTTTTTTTTGGTGAAACGACTCATGCACCACTCCCCCGTCCCTTCATAAACAAAAATTAAACTTCACAATAACGGAATATTTAAAAGCATAAAAATAATTATAATTGTACACGTAATATATCAGTAACCACTGACTAGTGTAAATTTCGAATAAAAAGCACGGCGGCACGAGTACCTACCTAAACATATCATTTAAACGAACAAACCGAAGCGACGATTCGAATGAGACAGAACTACGAATTAATATTATTACAAATTTATAACGATTTCCGTTTGAATCGATATTCCACCACTCTACGACCTTTGTACCCGATATCTAGGCCAGCGTCAGGTTTCCCTACAAGCAGAACAAGCAGGTGATTGGAGCGGCGAAATTTTAGGGGCGGCAAAGAAAATTTTTTTAATAATATATTCATATTTAAGTTTTGACGTCTAACTGTTTTATATACTTTTAAATAATAAATAATAATTTAATTAATAATATATTTTGCTAAATAATGCATTTTGCTGGTTAGAAAAACACTTATGAAAATGAAGGGGCGGCAAATTTCCTTCTGCTTGTGGGCGGAAAATTGCTTAATCCGCCGCTGATCCTAGGCGCTGTGTTTTGTCGTTGAAAGTGCCGCGGCTGCGGGATTACCACAATACCACATCTATTTTTAGTACACAGAAGCGATGAAAAACGATCCTCACTATGATCATTGCGCATGCGCAATTCTACTCATTTTACAGTCGCGCATACATACGCGCGCGTGTGTGTGTAATTTATTGTACACAAGTACAAATCCAGAGGCGACTCTCTAGACGGTGCCTCTCTGACGTCATAGGAACACTGCCGCCGGCTGAAATACCAGTTTGTTTACGCAATAATTTTATTATTTCGCGCATTTCTTATATCGGTTTATCGCAATTTTTGGTAATAAACACGGAATTGATATACGACAATAATAAATGATAAAGTGGATTTTGTTTGAGCTGGCCCCGGTAAATTAATATTTTTTCCCTTCGTGACCCGCACCGTAATATTTTACATTTATCGTTTTGTAAAAAAAAAAAAATGCAAAATAAAACACATTTGAATGTCATACGGGTTTTTCACGGAGTCTAGTCGATAATCTCAATAATAATTTATATTTTTGTTGTAAATAATCGTTGTTCGTATCGATTTTTGCTAAAAAAATTCGAATTATAATTTTGTTTGATAATAATTATCAAACAAAATGATAAATAACAAAATTTAATACGAGAATTTTATTAATTACGCCTAACCCGGCATTATATTATTTTCGTGGCCCGGTAGTGGGTCGCGACCCACCGTTTGGGAAACGCTGATTTAGTGGATTTTGTTGGTTTCGTGATTATTATTATTATTGTCCGCGGCACGAATCCTGTATTCCGCAAAAAACGTCTCGCGCGCAATAACAAAACGTTTATTGGCGCGCGCGCGCGCGTCCTTACAGTGGAGAATTCCTGCGCGGGAAGTTGGACGGGTCGCGCGCGCGGCAACCGTTCGACGCGGCCGCGGTTGGCGAAAACGCGCTGGTGCGTACGCGTCCAGTGTATAGAAATAAAAAAAAAAAAAATCGAAAAATCGAGAGAATAACGACAAAAAAAAAAAAACAGAAGTAAAAAAAAGCTAGGGAATTTAAAAACGAAAAATATTTTTACACATAACGTAATGTAGAAACGCCGAGTGTTCGGGTTCACACGCTGTGCGCGCGGACGGTTTTGTGTGTTTGCAGTCCGTCGACAAACCGCATCTCGCGCGCGCGCGCGCGCACGTATTATACGGCGGCGGGTGCGTGTATTTGACGGTGTGCCGGCCGTCGGTCTCGGCCGGCCGGGGACGGGGACGGGAAGCTCGAGCGGATATTTCCGCGCTGGGGCCGTTCTGAAGGGCCACGGTGCAGCGCGTATAGCCGGGAAAAGCGTATATACATACAGTCGAAGGGACGACGACCGGAGGGTCTCGCCGCTGCTGTATATATATATATATGTATAATAGTAGCACCGTTGCACAACGGATTATTAATGATACGTGAAGAAATTGATTTATGTTATATAAAACTGTAATTTAATTAATTGCTAATTGATGCGAGTATTATACACGCGCGCCCGCCGCCGCCGCCGCCGCCGCCGCCGCCGGGGTAGATGCGTGCGCGCCACCGTCCCTGAGGTTTCGCACGGGACCGTTCGTACATTATATATAGGGATGACGAAAACGCGAGTTCCGCACGATATATATATATATATATATATATATATATATATATATATATATACAATATAATTTATATAAAATTCATATTATATATATATATATATATAATATAAAGGACGGTGTGTTGTTATTGTAGTTGTAAACGCGATGCGTGACCTGCTGCACACCGCGCTGGTCTATATTAATATATAATATAGCTCGCGTATATATAGCCTTATTATTAATACAGTGAAATTTTCGTATAACCATGTCTATTATATATAAACGGGCAACGAAAACGATTCGTATAGAGGAATTCGTTGAACATAGAATTACATAACTTAATTGCGTATTTAAATACTGCAATGTTTAATAAAACATAATACTGTACGTATTAGGTACGTTTTTTTAAAAAAAATATTCGATTTTTTTTTTTAATCTTAATTTTCGTATAACCGTGTCTATAAACGGGCGCAACGAAAACGATTCGTAATGTATAGAGGAATTCGTTGAATATAGAATTACATAATTAAAAAAAAAAATTTAATTGCGTATTTAAATACTGCAATGTTTAATAAAACATAATGCACGTATTAGGTACGTTTTTTTTTTAAATTATTCGATTTATTTATTTTTTAATCTTAATTTAAAAGAAACAATCGGGCGAGTTTAGTTTGCTTATTATATTTTTATAAATTGTATTTTTTTTTTCGTTAAAAAGTTTCGATTTCATCGATTTCAAAAAAAAAAAAGAAAAGCAATTCATCGGAAATATTCGCTCGTTGTCTATAAAACCGTTGCACACAACAAAAAAAGCGTTTGATGTCTCTTCTCCTGCGTAAGTTCGGATAATTTTTTTGCGCGTTCCTCTTCGTTTTCATCTTCGTTTTCACCGGAATTTAATTAAATTTTTTCGTCATTCGGAGATAAATATAAATAAATATGTCGTAGTTCTCGAAAATATTTCGTTTGACAGAAAATTTCGTTATATGGAAAATCCACTATACCTATTTTGGTTCATGCATGACTATCCTTTCGAGTATAAAAAAAAAAAAGGTGTCGCTCAAGTGAATTATTATAAATTCGCGGATAAAGATTTTAGAGTTCTGTCCCGTTACTAGAATTCATACGCATTTTTTTTACATTAATCCAAACGGATTGGTTTGTCAGGTATGACCACGATTTTTCGGCTTATTTTCGATTTAATAGAAAAAAAAAAATTTTTTTTCATATTTTGAACATAACGCGTATAATTGCATAGAGTTTTTGAAAATCTAACGAATTTTAAATTTATTCAATACAATATATGTCTTTATTAGATCTTCATTCGTCGAATATATATAATATATTAATAACAAAAAAAAACAGTTACCGAATCGCCTCGTTTAAACAATATCATGCTCCAGCAACGTCGTGTGTATGATGTGGAGAGAAGTTTGAAGTCAATAAACAAATCTGCAGTTCTTCGTTCCAATCGTCGTTCGTTGGTATTTGAAAATTTAAAGCAAAACACGTAATATTTAACATAATAACAAATTAACATCTATTGTAATTATAAACTGTTATATAATTATCATTTATCAATTAGTTTCTGCGATAACTATGTAAAATTTTCACGTTTTTTTTTTTTGCATATTTTTGTAAATATTATGCGTATTTAACGATTTTTTTTATCGCACATAAATCCTAGCCCTAGTATTATTACTAGTTACTACGAGTTTGAAATCAATGCGGCGATAAAACGATTCTGCGAGCGGAGTGGATGTCGAAGAAAACCCTCGGCCTGGACGGTGCGCATCATGATGAGCCGTGGAATTCTGCACAAAGTGTTTTGACATGACGTATATGTCTTATGGCTGGGGTCGTTCTATAAATTTGTGCGACACCGAGAGCATTACGATGACGTCATAAACCCGACACTACTCACCACCCAGCCAGGTCCCCCTCCCCACTTCTATAAGTACCATCGTTGCCAGTTACATTGGGACGGCGATGGCAGCGCGATCTATATATATATATATATATTTATAAATATATATAGATTTAGATATATAGATATCTATATAGATATGTCTATATAGGTACGAGGAGACGAGGGCTAAGCTATAGGTAACTATTTGTCACGTGTAAAAAATAAATGAGATGTGTACAAGACATATACCTACATGTACCGAAGTGTCTGCATGCAGTGTAGATACTCGTTTGTTCTTTTTTTTTTACCTCGTGGACAGACTTTTTACAAAAAGATATACCGGAACCGCTTTGAAAACGTATCTATAGCGATGATGTATATCCACGAAGTGACATTGCACGCGGCGCTCTCGGTTCGAGAGTATTTGGTAAAAAAAAAAAATTAATAAATAAAGTCACTTTCACGTCCTCCTCATAGCTCTGACACAACTCCTGTTGGAATCGTCGTAACGAGTCCGTGGAAAGTATAAAAAACAGACACGCCGACGAACTACGCGTATATATATATATATATACGAACCCTATATACTGTGTGAAAATTATTTAAACTATAATACCAATATGTAAGTTTTACCATCAACGGGGAAAAATAAAGACTTATATACACAGACACTTATACGAGTACTTAAAAAATTATTTAGAAAAAAATTCGTTCGAGCAATAATTTTTATTTTTTTCCTAACACCTTCTAACACCATATATAAAATGTATAACAAATTATAATATTGTACGCTCTTATACGCGCGTATTAATTAAACGTACGGGGATCGTTCTTTGTTCGTATTAATATCCCATTGTTGTACAACAACGATAACAATAGCCGATAGAAATAAAAAAAAAAAAAATTATTATTATTATTTTTCGCCTCGATAAACGCGGTCGGTCAAAGCAAATGATATTTTCGACGCGTCGGTTTCTCGAATCATTTTCAAAACCCGATCTTATGGGTTACGTCCCGAACAGTGGGTGGTCTCTTCATCGATTAAAAAAAAAAAAAAAATGTTATTAACGCGTATTTTTTTTAAATAACGTTAAACTTTAACGTATATATTGTATATTATTGTATATACGGAACGAATAGTCTTACGATGGTTTTAATGATAATTTAAAATTTTTATGTCTTTACAATAATAATGAATACGTAATAGAATGAGTTTTTTTTTTAAAAAAAAGTAACACTGCCGTGTTACACGTTCGCGCCGTTGTTTCATATATCAAATTATAAATATACATCAAATTAAAATTACGATTTCGCAGGCCGATCGAGTATAATTTTTATGCGCGCGGTTTGCTCCATTTAACAATGTTCGAACAAAGAACAGTTTGAATATTATCCGCTCAATTAATTCGGATTAAAAAACCATCTAAAAAACAATTGCCTTAACCCTTTCACACAAAACTGTCGACTTCACACGGCATTTCCAGCAGTATAAATGCGAGGGAGTGCCCATTATTTTCGATTCGAGAAGTTCGCCGCGAGCGCCACATATACCCCCTTTTGAACGACGTTGGGCGGACGGTATATTTTTGATTTATATAATTTTTCCTATGCGTACTCGTATAATGCGTTATTTTTCCGAACACGATTCTCTCTCTTTTTTTTTTTCTACTCCACAAGAATCATACGCGGAATATTACCCGAATACACCCGAATCGCTAAAAAAACAAACAAACGTATTTTATATTGAATTCTATGCGTTTACGACGGGAAAACTCTATTATTATTTTTATTATTATTTTTTTTTTGAGAGCTATAATTCTTTCGGGAGTCCGCATTTTAATTGTAATTTAAAAAATTGATGTTTTTTCGGCAAAAAATACTCGTTCGGGTAATTCGCAATACGATTCCTGACACGGAGCAAAACCCGCGAGAATGGAGTTTGATTTTACTTGAAAACGACGATTTTTTCGCATAAAAATATCTTTATAAACGAGTTCCGCTTCCGTTGGAACGATTATACGAATTAATTTTGATTTTTTCAACACAGTACAATAAAACGTGTGTCGTTGCGTATACGCCGTTCGGTGGCGGATTCGATGAAAAAGCACTGGTTTTAAGGCCATTATATCAAAACGGGAAAATGTGATTAATCGTGTTGAAATTCAAATCATTTAAACCTTGAACGGACTTAATATGTTTTTTTTTTGATAATTCACTGGAAGAAAAAATAAAACATATTTCTAAATTCCTTTGAAAATCAATACATTTTTTACTTAGAAATATTCATTTTTTTTTGTTATACGGAAAAATAATGAAATAAACGTATTCACGTGTCTCTTTCAATATCACGCCTACTCGTATTTACTATTGATATCTTATTGTAATATTATACACTTTTAAAAGAATCTACCGACACTTGCCGCGTGTTCTCGCGGAGAAGTATATAATTTTACCCACAAAAATCGTCTCGTTTTGACCGAATTTTTAAACCGTACAATAATTCGTAATTTCCTAAAATAAATCGATGTACGTAAATAATCGTGTTAAAGTAAAAAATTTTTTTTTCTGCGTTTTGACGAAATTTTCTGCGACCGCGCACGTCCGATTCCAGTGACGGTTATACATTATGTTCAAAGGGGGGAGGAAAATGAAATATTCGCATCGACGAGCAATAACCAAGCAGAAAGATCCATTAATGTACCGAGACGAAATGTAGCTGTAGAAAAGGAAGAACAACGTGCATGGAACGTAAACGAAATAACAATAAAACGGGAAAAGAAAGTAGTCACCAGATAGCGTTACGACACAACATAGAGGGCGTGGCAGAAAGGCGCATATAAACAGCTGTTAGTCTCAAACACACACACAAACCACAGTCAGACGCGAACTACGTTGTTTACGTTTGACCGTCGCGACTACACTGAGCGGTCCGATGGTTTCGGACTGCTATTTATAAGCGCCTTTCTGCCACGCCCTCTATGTCGTGTCGTAGCGCTATCTGGTGACTACTTTCTTTTCTCGTTTTATTACGGTCGGCTGACGTGCCTTGTAGGTGTATGCGGGTGTTTAGTTTGACGCTGACCGAGCGACCGCTCGTACGCGCGTATGCAATATTTATTTATTTTTTTATTGTTATCAATAATAACGATATTATTTCGCGTATTTTAATGAAATGAAATGAACGTAAGGATTCATCTTTCATCGTTGTACGCTCGTTTACACGTTTACTATTTATTCAACGTTTACTCGTTTACACTGTACACGACCGACTGATTTGTCGTCAGCTAAGCATTAAACGCTCTATCACGACCGAAGATCATCGCGTACCGTATATCGTCGGTCGAATACTAATTCCAGCCTTATACATGATGTTCAAAGTGGAGGGGGGCGAAAATGGAGCGTAACCATATCATAATTGTACCGACTTACACGACACAAGTCGGTGTTGTTAGGTCAGAGATATACTAAATTCAAAAATATCAAATCCCATGGGGGGGGATGATCCATCTATCGCCCTCTCACCCTCAAAAACAGCCACTGTCCGATTCGCTACTCGGAACTCTGTCACTCTGCACGTGTAAACACTATCACTACATAAACAGAATAAACGTCGCCCCTTTTTGCCGAGCGCGCCGCTTGACGAGTCCGCGGTCGTATACGGTGGCGTTCGCGCAAAGGTCCTTCGTGTGTTATCGCGGGAATATCGGCTCGAACGATCTGACGAGAGAGTGAGAGAGAGAGAGAGAGAGAGAGAGAGAGGAACAAAAAATTTTATAAAGAAAAGAGTTGTCGCGTATCTATCGTTTGTCTGTCTGTCTGTCGTCGTCGTTGTCGTCGTGTATTAAAATAAATTGACGAATACGACGGCTGCTCGGCGGACTGATATCGAACCGTCCCTCCGAGAGCTTCGAGTCCCTTCACGAGCCCCACACCGCGATCTTATCTATTACATATCCTGTCGTCCCTCTTGTGCGTGTACGTGCGTTCGTGCGCCGTGCGCGATCGTTGCGATCGAACGGCGTATTTTTTTTTTCTCTCATCTTATTTTTCCGCTCCCTACCAAAAAGCGTATTAATTTTTTTTTTCACTCACTCACTCACTCTCTCTCTCTCTCTTTTGCGCGAGCGAGTATATTTTGCTCTATACAGACGACGTGTCAGTCATGCACGCGACGACGAGGGGAATCCGCCGCCGCCGCCGCCGCCGCCGGAATAGAACAGAAAACGGCGGAGATGCGCTCAGATTGCGGTCCCACGCGCGTTCACTACACCGGCGGTGAAAACGCCGTTCGAATCTCCTGCGCAGCACGCCCAAAGTCCACAACCCCGGCGCGCTTTGTCGTCGCAGGCAGAGAGAGAGACTTCAGGAACCCCGGGAGGGCCGATTTCTATACTCGCCCAACGGGGTTACTAAACCCGTGAAATATTCTCTTTGGGGCGGAATTCGCGAGATCCTTATAACGAAAAAACTAGAATTTTCCGAAAATCGGCATAGATTTCACTGACTATTTACTATTTGATATTTAAAAAATTTTTTTTTTAGTAATAATTACTGTAAAACAGCTCGTTATAGATTTATATTTCAAGTCATTTTTTCATTTTTTCATTCATTCGATAACGAGTTGATATTACCGTTGATTAATAAGAAAAATATTTGAAACTTTAAAAATTGTTTAAAAATTAATGACTTAAACTTTTAAAAACCAACATTTTCCTAAAACGTATGCTTTAGCGATCGGATATCTCGACTATTATTTATTTAGAAAAACGTGATACAGTTTCAAGTCCTTGAATTTAAAATATTTCTATTATAAAACGCAAGAGTATTACAATTATTTCAACAAAAAAAAACTTTTATTTGTTGAACTGAGTATAATTTATAAAGTTTGTCAGATCTCCGTGAATCACCCTGTATACATATTTATACGTACATCGTTATATAGTTCAGCTGTGGATCACGCGTGATCGGACGTGTTGTTAGAGTTGAATGATTGCGAAACTCTATTAATTATGCGATACTAATAATTATTTTGTAATCTTTCAAAGTTCAAACCGCACACGTTTAAGAGAGAAAAATACCGTAAAACTATATTACATAATACGAGTACGTGTACGTCTATTTTTGAGTTCCTTAAAAAAAAAAAAACGAATTTTCGGCTAAAAAAAAAATCCTTACACACAGAAGGAGAACGGATACTATGGGTTAAAACGTGTCGAATAAAGTAACGGATTACAAACACGATTTATTACCAGAACGCCATACGTGTGTCGAGATCGTTCCCCCAATGTACCTCGAACACGAAAAAGCGTTTACGGACAAAATTTAACACGAGATTGTAAAAATCGCAAAATCATATATTCAGTGGCGACGGTTCACGTGCAGACGAGACGATGAGGAAGAAAAATTTTTGTGCGATAGCGGGTTTAAGGGATAATACCCTCAAATGATTAGAGGTGGTTGGAGTTTCAGTTTTTCAAGCCCATTAAATCGGAAAATTAAATACAAATTTTTTAAAGAAAATACATTTATTTTAAATTATTATGAAGTAGTACGATTTGTTAAGATTTTACTTGCTATAAGTGAATTCGGAAAACAAATTATTTAAAATTTAAATTTTAAATAATTATAATAATATATATGTATTCATTGAGTTGATTATATTAAAAAAAAACAAGTAATATTTATAATTTTTTATTTCCTATTTGTTTATTTTTAAAGAAAAAAAAAGGAAAAGAAAATACAAAACGTAATATTACTCTTTTCTATATTCCCTTCTATAGGTTTCTTTTATCTGATCTGCTGGTGTTCATTGTACAACAATATTGCGCATAATCGTTAAGGTGATCTATTCTGTTAAAAGTCGACTTACTGGAATCATTAATTCTTTTCAAACAGCTCATTGATCTCTACGCAATAGCTGCGCAGTACATACAGATAGAATGGGAAAAATTCTACACAAAAGTTGTATTTCTTGTAAAGTGCGTGTTCTAACTTAACATCAGTTATGAACTTTAAGGAAACGTATACACTACGGCCCAATCGATTTTATTGATAAAGTATTAAAGTCAACAAAACTCGTAATATCCGTTTTTTTAATTCGTTTGAAAACCATTGTTATTTTCTTATAACACTTTTATTATTTTGACTAATACATAATATACGGTATGTAATTCACGTACAAAAATTCAAAATCTATTTATTAATAAGATGAAGACTATTATGTGTTTTTAAACTCTCAATCTGTCAAGAATGTATCTACACAATCTATTCCAGTAAAATTAAAGAAGCTATGTAATTTATTCAGCTTTTAAATGATAACATTTTTTTTGTACGCCTATACGTGGTTATTGTAAGACTAAAATTTACTTCTCGGTTTTGAGAATAAAGTACTAAGAAGAATACGTGGGTCGGTGTTCGGATAACATAATAAATAGATGGCGTAGAAGAAAAAACGCGAAAATAATGGAAAGTATAACGAGCTATGCGTGAAGGGTCCGAGAATTCACAGTGGTGCGGGCACACAACGAGAGTTATGGGGCGTCAATCGAATATCAACTAACAAGGAGAAGACCCAGAGGCAGGCCAAAGAAACAACGGATGGCTGGTGTGCGTTCGGAGAGATCAGAAGTAGTCGATTGGGAGGAAAGGATCTAGGACCGTGGTGATTATTGGAGGTCGGTGACAGTGGCAGCCAAAAGCCTTACAGATTTTTTAAGGCTATACACGATGATGATTATAACGGTATTTTTATATTTTCCGCGTTTCCCCATGAATTTATCGGACGCGCGGTTTTTCACCACGGAAATCAATCGTTTACTTATTAGCAGTGCGGTTATGACATCGTGCACTGCAATTGCCTGAGCGTTTATTGTTTTCGATTTGAATAGCGGCTTCGCCGCGGTTTGTTTTTACGCGCTTTTGTGCGTAAAAAAAAACCTATTTTTATAGTTTTTTTACAGTGATAATCGGTTTTCACCGATCGTGTAGATCGGATCAATAGTGTTTGACCGTCCGGCGCAATAATAATTGTGTATGCTTAAATGCCGGTAAATCAGTGTTTGTGGCTCACGAATCAATTGTATTCTTTTCAATTTTGTCGAACTGTATATGTGTTTTGTATTATAATGTATACAATAATAATAATAATATGTACGCGACTCCCATTCACCCGGGAGGGATAATAAACGCGCGCATATACACAACAATCGCGATGACGACATTGTTAGGGAATCAAAGACCGCGCCGTAATAGCGTTTTCATTCTGTCGAAAAAGATCTCCGATTACATTGAAAAGTAGTAAAATAATTACTGGGAACCACTGCAGTAATTCGCGCTTTTCGTTTGTCCCGTTCCGCGCAATAACGTTATTATTATTCGTATTCCCCACATCCGTAGCTGTAAAAGAGACAACGACGCGTAATATTTCCAATATTATCATTAGACTATACCGCGATGATGGGTACGTAGGTATAATACACTTGATGAATTAGCTTGATAAAGGCGACTAGGTGTGGAAGTCAGTCTGGTGTAGTGGTAACGAGACGACCAAGAGATAACAGTGACTCAGTATAATCGGAAACCAAGCACCTTTCATAACGAAATTAAAATAAGAATAGCTTCGGCCAATAGAGGCTACTCCGCATTGGGAAAGCTATTTAAACGAAAACCCTCATCAAAAAGATCAAAGGAAATCCTGTGTTCAAGCTTTTTGCGACCAGTTTTAACATTACGCTGCGTATGAAACGTTGTCGGCCACGAACGGGTACGCAGAAAAGACGCAAATATTTGAGAGAAAAATTCTAAGAAGGATATACTCGTATGGGCTAAAGGTGGAAAATGACCGTGTATAACAGCGTGAGGACAAATAAAGAAATCTACAGAAAGCCAAACGTAAGTGACTAGACTAGACGGGGTGCTGCAGGTGGTATCGTCAACAAAGCCGTGACGGGAAAAGGCTGAGAGTTCAGCTGAGACGACGTTGGATAAATTAAGAACATCTGTAAAAATGTGAATGAGGATTGAAAATAGAAGAGAGCGAAGATAGAGAAAGACGGAGGAGTGTAGTGTGGAAGCAGCAAAGATCCTAAACGAATCGTAGAAGCTATTGAAGAAGAAGCTTATTATTGCTATTCAACGGGTTTTGGCGTTCATAACGAGTTTTGAAAAACTGACGCATGACGATGAAATCGGAGAATGTGACTTTCGTTATATACTTTTTCATTGTCCCTATTACTCTAACGAAGAAAGTATTAATTTATTCTATTCTCTATCACTTCTTCCGATCAGAATTTTGTTTTTATTTTCAACTTCTTCTTTCCTATTATTTTATCCGTAATACAATTTTCTTATTTTTACATTTTCGAATTCGCCGTTGAGTTCTATTCGGCAAATCGATACGAAACGATTTATTTAACGGTAAAAAAAAAAATAAATAATTTTTGTGTTCTATAGTATATATTAACCGTATTAATCTTCGATTCCGCAATACATCATTTTATTCGTGTTCTCAAACAAGTAAATTTACGATTTTAATCTCGAAATAGTCGAACAAGAAGTATGTCGTGCGTGCAGTGCGAAAAAACAAAAATTTTAAGCATTGCAAGTGGCAACAATACAGTAATGTTACTGTGAACCACACGCTCAGTTATGACGCTCCGACGACGTACACGACTATAAGTGTCTTTAACGTACCGATTAATGCGACGTGTCCATTGCAGACGACCGTATAAGTGTTGCCATTGTCAGAATACGGTTTTCGTTATTTTTTAATCGAACTCGCCCGACGTAAATAAGCAGAGCCTGCGTTGTTCGTGACGTATGTGCATGGAGGATAAAATCGATAAAGTCCTAAGCTCCACATAAAATATTCTGGGTCACAAAAAACAAACAAAAAAATTTCGCGAACGAAACAAACACGTTTTTGTTACCACGACATACAATACTTGGTGTAGTGGCGTATTTTCAACATTTTTTTTTTTTTTCAGAAAATTCTCCAACGTGATTTATTATATATTAATGTTAAAAATATCATGGGCTGATTTCGACAAATAAGTACATTTTATTGATAAAAAATAAATCGATGACATAATGAATATGACTTGACGCAATTATATTTCTTCTTTAAGAACATAACGCAAAATAAAACGCTTTACGTTTATTATTAAGTATTATTTTTTTTTGTTATTATAATATTGTTATTATAATTGTAACACGCATTAAACGAGTGGAGAAAAAATAATAAAATAACAGGAAAACTTCCTGAAAGCAGTTCACAAAGATGTCCGTTAACAATAGGGAATAAAGGTGTTATTGTGCGTGTAACTACTGTAATATCATCATTGTATTTCACTATATACAAGTAGATAACATTCAAGCATTCGTATCGATTACCACTTATATATAACTGTTAACTGGTTTTTAATCGTTGAAAATTTCGATTCATTTCGCTTGTACCGCGCAATCTACGGCGTTTTACTAGAAAAAAAAAAAATGAAATCAATTGTCGTCTATATTTACAAATACGAAACGAAATAATTACGCGTATACGTCGTAATATGCCTCCGATTTCGGATTTAAATTTAAAACTTATTGCGAATAACGGATATTTTAATAAAATAACGTTACGGAACATTTTATAGCAGATTAGTGACACGCGTATTCAATTTATTAATTATTATCTCTACGATTTCGATACTTAATAATTTAAATCATTTAAAACGGGTCTAGGACACCGTTTCGACCCTTTTGTCGCCGGACCTTTTCGTTTTAGCTACTACAACTATACAGTATATTGTACTATAAATTGTGACCTTCCGTTTTTTTTTTTGTTTCGCTATAATTTTAACGCTCACGGTACACCGTCGCAACGAGATTAATTTTGGTCCAGTATCTTTTGGAGTGGTATACCGCAGACAAATCACGCCGAAAATCTCCGCTAAGGGATCTTTTTGGAATTCACATGTTATCACCAAACCGAATGGGCTTTCTCCGGCTATTATATTTAAAAATCAACTCGCCGACTATTCTAAGCATACCCAACACTATATATATAGCGGAGTTGGAAGGTGGGTTACTTTTTGTCATAACACATTCAGTTTTACTCGTAGAGCGATCGGGAGTAAATACGTGTGTGTTTAACACTAAAAATATCAAAAACACTATAGACTGCGCAGAATGCGTTGCGATCGTTTTTTTTATGGTCGAAACGAATTTTTCGAAAGTTCCGCGTAAAATTCTTTTTTTTTTTTACCTTAAATTTTTCGATAATTAACAATATAGAATTTCTTTTTAACATCTGTTTTAATTATTTATTTATTTAAAATTCGTTAAAACTCCTTAAATTTTTTTTTTTTTGACTCACGAAATCGCGATATTTTAATATTATACTTAGCCGAGACAAACGTTAAAATTACTCGTCGTTTATTGAAAAGAGGATAAACAAATTCGAATAAACCTTTTTCCCTTAGGTCGATTTAAGAGAATTTTTTTTGTTTTTTCGTACGACTCGTATTTCGTGTAAATATATTTTTATACGAGACTATATTTTACTTACATAATAATATATGTACGCGTATATATATATATATATATATATATATATATTGTATTATAAGAGAAAAAAAAATATAATAATGGTCGTAGCTAATAACATGCCGGACAGAGGACCACATAATAATAATAATAATAAATCGGGTCCGAGAGAAACACACACGTACATAATGTGTGTGTGTGTGTGTGTGTGTGTGTGTGTGTAAAAATGAAAAAATAAAAAAAATAATAATAAAAATACAGAGATTGGACGCGGTTGTCAACGGTCGTATATTTTCTATGGCTCAAGCTTTTTGACGTATACTCACACATACACATCCAATCAAAAATGATTCGATCTACTCATTGCCGCCACAACCCGCGCGCGGACGTCATAAAATATATATATAAAAAAAAAAAATAATAATAATAATAATAATAATATCACATATACGATAATGTTTATAACGTGTATTTTACGCTCCGGCCCCGCGGCTGTGTTCGTAAATATACATTTGACCGCAACGTAGTAGTAATAATAATAATAATAATAATAATAATAATAATAATAATAATAATAATAATAATAATAATAATAATAATAATAATAATAATAATGAATCGTTATGGCGTGTAATACTGCTTCGTTTTACGTGAGCACTATTTATTATAATTAGGGCAGAGGACTTGTAGCTCTGAAAAAGCTCTAAATATGCAAGCACTTATGCACTTAAAAACCCTATAATATGCACTAAAAAATATGCAAAATGAATAGTTTTGTTTATAAATAAAATTAAAAACTTGAAAATTAATCCAACCGACGATTCTCAAGCGTTTCTAGGAAAAACGTGCGTCAGCGAACAGTCAACAACAATTATTTTATATGATAAAAATTACAAATTAATTTAAATTCATCGACTTTGTTTGAAATAAAAACGTTGATGGAGAAAATATTAAAAAAAATTATTAATTGTATTAAACATTTTTCAAAAAGTATAAAATGGAAGAAATATGTCCTAAAAACCAAAAAAACTCAAAATATGCATTTATGTGCAAAATAAAATAAGAAATCTACCTCGGTTTTAGCATGAAACGTGTTTGTTTCTTACTCGGCTATTTCCTTGATTGAGTAAAACAAATATGCCAATGCTACAAGTCCTCTGCCCTAATTATAATACATTACGGGGTCAAGGCGGTGTTATCAAATTTCAGGCTTAAAATTTTAGACTGATAATATGCGAATACAAATTCGAAGAAGAACTTATTAGTTATAGGTGGTTTATTAACTAGGGCTCGGGACGTGATGATCAATAAAAAAAAAATTTTTTTAAATGCAAGTATTATCTGAAAATATTCAAAAATGCGTGTAAAAATGTCCTAAAAATGATTAAATAACGAAAAATAAAGATTTTAAAAATTTTGTGAAAATTTCCGAAACGGAACTTTTAATACGAAAAATGACGATCGATCGCGTTATATCAATACGGACTGTGTTGTTGTTTTTTTAATAAAATAGACAACGTATAACACGTTTACATGAACGGCTTGGATTTCAAAATATTAATGGAAAAAAAAAAAAATCACGGGTGACAACCGATCGTGACGGTTGTCACGCGACAACCGTGTGGAAATGAATGTTTAAACGACAATGGTTTAAATGTTGAAAGTTAAAGGTGAAAAAAAAATTTAATACACCGAACGAGAATCGGTCTTCCGGACGTTTGGCAATAACTTACTGCGAAATAAATATACGATTAAAGTTTCGTTCAAACATTTTTTTTTTTTTTGTAAGTATTCATAAAATATCGTATTTATTCAAAACCGCCAAATCGTAAACCATATTTTATTTATTAAGTCGAATTATTACTTTTTTTTTTTTTGTAATATGAAGTTCCCCTTCTGTTCGGTCTCGTAACCACTCCGTTTTCCAAAAATCCTTTTCGTTTTCCGCTCTCCGTTTACGTCACGCACGCCCTCGCCTTCTTTTTTTTCCTCGCTAAACGATTCTACTCGTATTAATCCCTTCCGTCCAAACGACTTCAGCTAGCCGGACCTTTTTCAATCCTACATATCGAATTCTCGTTCGATTCATTTTTCAATCCTCCGAAACCGTCTTTATCATTAATATCTTCCTTTCTTGAACGTCTCCTGTTATATATAAGTCATTCGCGGTTTTTTTCTTTTATATATTTTAGTTTCGAAATCTTTTTTTTTAATCGTCGTAATTTAATAATAAATAAAATGCCGCGGGATGTCGCTTAAGCGAATTACTATCGGATATAAATAAATTTCAGATTTTTGTTATTTCTATAAATTTGAGAGCAACAAATGCAAATAAACCGTTGCGTTCGCGATAAAGCGATTCCGTCAGCTGAGTTTCGGCGTGAAATATTATTTATTATTAATAATACATAACAATGTAACGCGTATAGAATACGCAATTTACGATTAATCTTACAGTACATCATTTTAGTATAATTTCTTAACAATAAACCAGAAGGTAACGGGAAATTTTACCAAAAATTGTTTTCGTTAATACAGTACAATGCTACATAATATTTGGTAAAACGTTCAAGACTCCAGTACCTCTATTCTGTAACTCGATAAGACTTGATAACGACAACTTTCGGTTTGTTCAACTATCGAAACGATTTATAACCTCCCAGAAAATTGTCGTTAGCTATCGATTTCTTATCATTTTGGTGGACAAACACTTTGTAAGCACAAGGTATCGATAGAGTCAACGATGCCAATAACAAAATTCGATACATTTTTAAAATTTCGATAAGAAGCTCTTATCGAATTAATTTGTTAACACGTTATCGAGTTACAGAATAGAGCTACAGGACCATTAGTTTCGAACAAACGTAATTTTCCACAAAAAAATTAAGTATATAATATAATGTCGAAAAATTTGAAATTGCAGTGACAAACGATTTTCAAGATTTTTTTTGATTGTATGATTGAAGTAACGCGCGCGTACGTCTGGCATTGTATTAAATTTTTATGCCCCAAAACCAAAAATTACCTCTTTTTTATGAATTATAAAATACCCCAAAATCAATAATCGCTATAAACGGCTGAAAATTAGAAGTAATTTTTTTGAACGACTCGCGTTTGTATATTTTCATAAAACATAAAATCGTACTGAATCAGGTCGGTAAAATGCAAAGATTACTACTGCTCTCTTTCGTCGTCATCGGGTCCATAATTTTACTACTTCCGGACGTACAAAGTGAATTTTCCGGGATATATATTACGATGCCCCTCGCTGTTCGCATAATACGAGCCAACACGTACATAACATGCATATATATTTATATATATATATATATATATATATATATACGTATATAGGACTTGTATACGCGCTCACAGGATAGCGTTTCCGAACTTCCGTTGCGCGCAATAAATTCTCGACGGTCGACAGCGCGGCTAGTGCGCTTGTGCCTATATATTTATTATTATTATTATTATTATTATTATCACGATGCTCGTTGTGGAGCAGACGCGAGGGCGAGAACCCGAGAAATGAATGATTCGCGCTCGCGTCGTTGACCGGGCGAGTCGACCAGAGTTGTTGTCTGGACCATTTCAATTGTATCAATCTACATGCACGCGCGCGCGCGTATGAATGTGGTATAAATAGTAATACTATTATTAGTAGCAGAACCGGTCTCCTAACACGTGAGAACGTGTAGTCGGGACTCGGTACGAACGATAACGGGCGAGAATTCGAGAATTTCATCACGGATGAATCGCGGAAGAGGATCTTAAAGGATCTTCGGATTGATTAAACAGCAAAGAAAAGTGCGTCAGCGAACACGCCGCGCGTACAACTGCAGTGTGTCGCGCCGCGAACTATCGTCGGAGTAGACGCAGCAGGCTGCATAGATGGACGTGACGATGAAGTGTGTACGGAGAAGAAATGGTGTTTTAGAACGCGCAGACCGACGCGGAAAGTGTTGTCGAGACAATCGGAATTGAGAACACAGTGTTAACGAGACAGATTTCACTGTGAACGGACGGAATACGAACGAAAATCGAAAGGATCTGACTGCGGATGGAAAAGAAGGAAGTTTATTAAAGCGAGTGCCAATCAAAAGCGTCCGGTACACAGAGCCGATGGCATGACCGAGAGTAAACGAGATTTGCCGACGATAAGAGTCCGACGCTCAGATGCGACTGCAACGACGGAAATAAATGGTAGCTGTGACAAAATGCTTGCAAAGCTTACATATTTAGAAAAAAAAACGTAATTCGATTTTAAAATTTTATACATTATAGAATTTTTCGAATACACGACTAATGAAAATGAAAATGTAAAGGAAAACGGAACGTGGTGTTTGGGAGAAAACGGAATAAACATTTTTTTCCCCTTGGGAAAATCGGCCAATACGAATGAGTAGGTATGGAATCTAATGTTTGAAAGGAAATGGAACTGCTTATAGTAAACTATAATAGTTGGATATATAGTTTTATAATCCGCAATGATGTTTCCAACGAGTTTTGTGAAAGTACACTGAGCCGTCGAATGACAGACTCTATTGCTCTTACACACGAAAAGAGACTTTCTAAAAAACATGTTACAACATCAGTAGTTAATTAGTTTATTAAGAATAATATTATTTAACTGTACATAAATTGTGCGGTTTAAAAAAAAAGTTTCTGGCCACGGAATATTCTCTTCAAATATAAAAAAAGAAATCAATCGAAATTTGTCGTTATTGTGAATTTTTTCCGCAAAAACGTAGAAGGATAAGGTGTTAAAAAGGGTGTGAACAAATTTAAAATTCGAGATTACGGAATATCCTTTGGCGATTACGGTGGCGGAAAAAAACACGTTTATTGTCCTTTTACCGAACTCAAAAGCATTTTCGCCAAGCGAAGACGACCCGTTCTAATATCGTTTACGGCACCCAAGTCGGAGAATAAGTTATCCGTTCCGTTCGTTTCGTCGCATAGTTGAAAACGACTGATGACGGCCATTCGGAAATGGTTGGGAACATTGGCGTGCAGAGCTCTCTTACCAAGTTGGGCAAAATTATTTTTTACACCTACCCACTCCCTTGAAATAACCTATTTTCAATGAATTTACCGTACACTGTACCAATAATGTTCTTTGGCCGTACTCACTGTATCCTACTATACCACCTTAATGTTACTAGTATACCTATTTATCGCGTGGGTTTTTGATATAATGATTCACAAGGATCACGGGTGTAGATACTCCTTACATGGATTATTTTTATATATCACAACCGTATCCGTATGTTACGTGCTTAATAAGACGTAATAACTAATAACCGGCGACAGTGGCAACTGCTAGTCCATTTTCCGTGGTATGGTATTGGTAATATCTAACTTTATGCCGTACCAATGGTCCAATACTGTTCTTTGGCCGTTCTTACTGTACCCCACTACCCACCCAAGTTACTATATCCACCCTATTTTAAAGCGGGACACAGGTCCCACTTTTACAGCGTCTGCACGCCACTGGTCGGGAAGGTTTCGCTCAAAATACATCATCCGATTAAATACGCGTGTGATTAAAATATAAAAATAATTTTCGCATTTTTTTTTCTTTCGTTTTTTTTCACACGAAAATCGAATTTTGTAATTACAAGACGGATTTTCAGTGCATATATTATATGACGACTCGTCGTTGTCTTTACAGGTCTGCAGCGGCCGGTGGTGTACGCGCGCGACCGCGGGATATAATATCGGTCGGTAAATATATATAATAACCCGCGCACTAGTGAAAAAGCTAATGATTATTATTATATTATATTATATAGTAAGTGAAACTAATGCTCGTACGCACGCATGTCTCTTATTGCGTGTGTAAATTATTACACTCGCGCCACAATAATTTATATAACACACGGACAACACACGCAGAGTGTATTCTATATGTAATACGAGCCCGTTCGGTTTAAACGAGTATGGAACAAAAAAAGAAATTAATAAATAACCAGTGGTATAATACGGTAGTAATTTCGATATATATATATTTTTTTTCAACAACTCCTCGTCTATTAACGTAATATTATTTTTTTTTTTTACGAACCGATGATGTGCCGGTGGGGTTTTCGTTTATATTTTTTTTTCTACTCGTAAATTTTCTCGTCTGTGTGGAAAGCATATTTTTATTTTACCGAATCATCATAATCGTTTACTATAATTGCCCGTAAAAATTATAATAATAATAATAATAATAGGACGACTAGTGCGTTTGTGTGTGTGTTGTGAAAAACCGCGGTTACCGATAGAATTTTCGACCAGACACACCACGGCGTATTTATATTAATGCACAAGCAAGGACCGATTGTTTTAGAGTTTGCGTCCCTTGTTTAGTTTTATTTCCCGTTTGAAACACTAATACGCGTCTTCCGCTACACACTTTATTGGTTTTTTTTTTAATCGAAACGTAACGTATTTATTCAATACATACAGATCCGTCTTAAGGTTATACGAGGCACAAGGGCCCTGAATATTTACTTAAATATTATACTTGAATTATGATACATACATATATATTTTTTTTCACTATACATTATTCTTAGACGATTGGAAAATTTAGATGGAATAATTGATTAAATATTATACTGTATTAATAAAAACTAATATGCCAATTTTTATTAGAATTTCTGTCACATTATTGTTTATTGCGATAATTTCAAAACGTTAATATTTTAAAATTTCTATTTTTTTTTATCACTCGAGATTTATTTATTTTTTTTTTAAATATCAAAGCGAAAAAATTAATTTAATATATGGTATTTTGTAAATAAATCGGGGGCATTTAAAATTTGGGGCCCCGGGCCCTCCAGGCCCATGCCTTAATACGACACTGAATACAAATGTATATTTTTTTATACTAATATATTTGTAAATATTTTAAGAAAAAAAAAAAACCATATACTTTCTATAATTCGTCATCTACTACACGGTCTAAATCATCGCGTTGAACGACCACGTCATTCTCACGTCGTTGTTAAAAATCCAAATCGTTCGTCAAGCAATGATAACGGATGCTGTATTATAGGTTTCTCGCGGTATATTGTCGACAAAATATGTTTTGCTACGAAAATAAAACGTCCGGCCTCCTACTGTATAACAGTTCGTTTCGAGTGTCCGTCGTGTCTCGGCTTCTTACAAACGAAGCGCGTAATAACATGTTATTATTTAAACAGTTTCGTGTGTCGATTTCGCCGCCTTGTTTAAGACGTTTTTATTAAGTTTTGTTTTTGTGTACAACACGTCACAACAACAACAACAACGAAATTGACGAAATAACGTCTAGCGGGTATTCAGTTTCCACGGACCACAATATTATTATTATTATTATTATTATATGATCTCACTGATTCTCGTCGACGGTCACTACCTACTGCGGTGCAATAGCTTCACACCGATATAAGTTGACAGACCATCCGGCTCAAGAGTTTTCTCTTGTTGTCCGGCTCGTGAAACGCGTTCTTGGTCTGCCTCTTCTTCGTTTACCTCATCTTCGGACACGATACTGTATTGAGTTCGTCATTGCGTTTCGAGTCACTGTCTATCGTAATAACGTGCCAACGTCTCTTATCCTTTTACCGTCCAGTAAAGTTCTTTTTTCTTCCACTACGTCCATCCCTCTTCCGCTCGGTCCGCAATCTTCGTTTTTACTCTGCCGCTCCACACTTCCAAGAGTTTTGTTCAGATAAGCTAATGAATAATTTTTTATTGGTTTTTCAAATACTAAAAGTCCCGCGCGGATTTTAGTCGAAAAAATTAGTAACGAACGTACTATTTTTATGATATTTTTTTAAGACGAAGGGCTTTAAAAAAAAAACGTATACTTGTACTTGAACATTAAAGCGCAAAATAAAAAAAAACGAGTCTGCTAGTAATCGAGACACTGATGTGTAAACGTCGCGTGAGCGGTAAAAATGGAACGGAATTGTGATTGGGATTTGCGAATATTGGTATCTTCATTCAAAGTAATCTCGATAATAAATATTATTATTATTAGTTGTCATGACAACAGCTTACACATTACACGCAATTTATAATTGCGTGTAAATTAATCAATGTTATTAACAATATTAATAAATATCATTATTAGTTTTCATGACAACAGCTTGCACATTTCCGTCCCATTTCCCGAGATTTACCCTCATACCGCCGTAATAGATGTTTACACGTCAAAAACGTCGACTATAATACTATATCATTATTGCTATTATCATTAAAATGATTATTATAATTGTCCTATAGAAATGAAATTATCTATTTTTTTTTTTTTTTTTGAAACGAATCGTTAAACGAGGTACTTTTTTGTTGATCCGCGATGCCATTTTCGGTGTCCAGCAGCACCAGCGTGCAGTCACTGTTTACGTCTCGTAAAATGTATTGTAGGCCGAGCTGCAATAATGCGACGGTGGAGAAAATCGTCTCCTCATCTCATTGTGTGACTGCGGGATTGTTATTATTTTATTTATCCCGTCGCCGAAACTTAAACGAGTTCTAGTGGCTTACGCCGCCACCGCAGCCTCCGCTCCTTGTCGCCGTTCAATTGAATGACAAAAGGCCCGAGCCCCGAGCTCCGGTCCGGCTCTTATTAAACGGGACACGTCACATATATAAACACACATATTAGATAATATTAAATTTTATATTACACGCGCACTTACGGTTTTCGGGCGAACGTATGTTTACACTTAATAATATATTCGAATAAAATAATTTTTTTTTTTTTCTAAGTTTTTTACGACTTGTTTTATTACGTAACGGTACAACAGCGTGTTTCGTCGTCCTTGTGCCGTCAATAACCGTTAAAACACAATTAAAATCATTAATTTTTCTTTATCCCACTACATATACTCGGACACTGATTCATAAATTCTGTGTTCATCGCATTTGAGTGTACGCGAAAGCGTGTAGGGAAAAAAATTCATGCATAATAAACGTCCCGATTTGGCTTCGCCCGAAAAATATTGAATGAACGGATACTGTTTCGAAATGTTTTTTAATCGTTCGAGTATAAAATTTAAATAATTTTCGAAATATTTTCACGAAATAAAGTGTGTATTGTTTTCTGAAATTGAAAAACGTATTCATTATTTTAATTCGATTGCCCGCGAATCGTTCAGAAATTACTTACTACATATACGCGTATATTGTATAAATTTGCTGTTCGCGTTATTTGGACGGCATTGTTGTCCGTTATTTACACGTCATTTTATTCCGTTAATTTTTCGCTTTTAACAATTTTTTTTTTAACTTTCTTGTTGACCGAGAACATTTTCGCGTTTTTCTTTCGTGGTGACGAAAATCCGTGGAAAAAAAAATCTCAAAATCGAACCGATTAAAAAAACTAACAGTGAACTTTCCCTCGTTTCGAGCAAAAAACAAAAACAACTCTGCTGTATATTTTCGTACAGCCATATGGTATTATCAGACTTTCAGATTTATATATAATTTAAAAATTGCTTTTTTTTTTACAAAATTGAAAAAAACATATACATATAGGTATATTTACTGGCTGTACGTAATTTATGAAATAATAATATGCGGTCAAACACATAAAAACCGGATCAGTTATTAGGCCGCCGCGTTCGTGACGCACGTCACGTTATTCTTGAATGTCTCTCGCTTTTGTTTCCAAGAGGGCTGCTCCGCGCGGCTTAGATATCGCCGGAGAATCGATTCTGTTCAACCCCGGAAACGCGTAATATTTATTTTATAAAATTATAACTCTTTATTTTCTCTACTGTCGCCTTTTTAATTTATTCGGATTTTTTTTTTTTTCTTGAAACGACATTACGCACTTGTTTGCTCAGTGCACGGAAGTTTTTCAATTCATCGGTTTGGAATATGTGATTGTAATCGTTGAGCTGAAACGCCTTTATAGACCGCATATATAGGTTTTTAAAGAAACCGACGTCCAAACCGATACATGTACATTCGTCGGTAATTCGTTTGGGCGTGTAAAATCGTTTTTCAAACATACAATTTTTTGCCGTATTCTGCAAAAACCACGAAAGCGATATCGTAATTAACGTCGAGAAGTCCGTGTTCGTTCGCGATTCGTCGGGGAAAAAAATTAAAAATCACTGGACCGTATAACGCGGTATATTCCGCGGTGTACGGGAGTATTGTTTTGTGAACGCGGCGATGAAAATCTGCGAAGCTTTATTAAAACTAAATTTTTTTTTTCTTGCCGCTGTGCCTTCAAGACGCACGTACAGGGTCGGCCTGGCCATGGCCGCTAGGCCGCGAATGCGGCCGGGGCCCCATTTTTTTTTTTTTTTATACCAATATTTTTGAACACTATGTCTCCACCAGTTTTGAAATCGTTACCTTGTATTATTATAATGTATAAAAAAATAATGCAAAAATTGATTTGAGAACACAACAACAGCGGTTCGAACCCCGAACCGTACACGTCAAACCGTGGTATTTATCCATTGGACTATTATAATAGTATGCATTGAAAATTGGAAAAAATAAACCTATTAAAGAAACACGGTAAAATTGTCAAATTTCAAATTGCTTTAACTTAAAAACTAAATCCGACCACCAAATTCTGACTTCAACATAGGGTCTTTTATTAACCTGTATTAACTCCATATAGAAACAGAAGACGCTTGTCCAAAAAAAAAAAAATTAATTTTTTCATAAGTGGCCCGGAAAAATCTTATTTGGCCGGCAAGAATTTTAGAGTCACTCCGCCCTTGGATCTGGGACACCCTATATAATGAATTGTTTTTTTATTGATATGTATTTTTTAACTTCATATTAAGGGGGCCCTAGAATAAAAAGATCCAGGGGCCTATGGTGTGCCAGGCCGACACTGCGCACGTAGGTATACTAAACTCGCTGCATATAATAATGATTTCAAATAATAATATATTTTACACGCAGGTCTCGTACTACGGGTCAACGTGTGACGTACGCATATTATTATTGTCGCACTTATTCACACGGCCCGGAGTCACTCGTTTGTGTCACTATATTTGTCCGCCGTGCGTCGGAGTCGATTCAATGCACACTTTTTCGAAAGGCTTCCCTTAGAAATCCGTCTGGTAATATAGATGCAGTCGATCGGGATATTGTGTTTGTGATAATGTAGGTACTCCGGAAGGCGGATTTCTTTTTTTTTCCGCTGACCCGGCTCTCAAACCGAAAACCGTAACTATTACACTCGTTTTATAAGCTTAAATGAAAATAATTTTTTTTTTTTAAATATACGAAAATCTCATGTAACACGACGTTTCCAAAATATTTTTGCGATTATCGTGGATTTCAGCACCCGTGTCTTGCGCAGTTATCTACAGAACAAAAAAAAATCGTTACCTACAAAATCGACCTCGCGTATCCGTGTGCAATCTTTAAGCAATAAACGATTTTACTTTTCTTTTTTCTGTCGAAGTCTGTAATTTTCGTGATTTTATCGAAATATGCAGATTGCCTAATACAAATGCGTGCTAAATGATTCTTAAAAATCGTACGAAAATATCGGCCGGAGATTGAAACTGATCGCCGCCATTTCTCCTGTAATTTTCTATCTAGAAAACCGGTTCTTTAAAAAATTTTTCGTATAAATTTATTTTTCCAAACATCACAATAATATATACTCTCTCTTTTGCAGTATTCAATCTAATGATTGGTTTGCAGCAACTTCCATGTTTGTCTATTACTAGCCTTCCTCTTCAACTCTTGATATGAGTTACATCCTTGATCCTCTATTATCTGACTTATGTATTGCAATCTTGGTCTTCCTCTATGATTTTTTCCATCAATTACTCCTTCTAAGATTAGTAATAGCAGCCCATCGTGTCTTAAAATATGACCTATTAATTCATTTCGCCTTTTCTGTATACTCTTCCACATTGATTTCTTCTCAGATACACTTTCTAAAACTTCTTCATTAGTGATTCTATCAGTCCAACTTATCTTTTCCATCCTCCTGTAGCACCACATTTCGAATGCCTATATTCAATAATATATACAAAAAAAAATGCCAAACAGACGATTCTCGATGTCCGATACTTGCGACTGAGACGAGTTACGTCTCGTGCAGTAATATAAAAAACAAAATTATTCTATTTTATTATAAAATTGCCGGTTTAATTCCGAATTTGAACCAGTCGTTTGTTTGGGGGCGAAACGGGTTCCGATTGAATTTGTTGCAATCGGTTTTACTGCGTTCCCGTTCACATTTTCTTAGGCGAATAAAAAATTCTAGAAAATCGGACCATTGACACGACCTAACCTAAACTGCAGTACACTGCACACGTCATATAGGCAAAATTACGCTTATTATTTTATTTTATTTACTTTTTTTTTTTTTGGTGTGCTCAAATTGTGGATATAACTCTTACACATTTGAGTATTATTTCAAATAATATAATAATCTTTTTAAAATTTTATTTTTTACATCACTCTTAAACAATAATATTATATGTATATTAATTAAATCATTAACAACTTACATAACGTGTTTATTTGTTAAAAAAACAAATGTGTTTACGCGTTCTATTGAAACGTACTTTTATACTCATTGTAAATCCTGCAGTGTTTAACCTGACGCATACTTTACAAGCTGTATTTCCACATCGCTACACTTACTGGAACACTAACTGTCCGAAGAGTAACTCGCATACGTATTTTGAACGTTACGTCTCTTTTTGTTGAAAAAAAAAAACACTCTTGAGGCTATTATAGTTCAGTTCGTTGTACAGCGTATAAATTATAAACTACGCAACAGAATGTAATATTGTTTCAGACGAAACGTAAAATATTAATTTAAAACGTTGAAAACACTATTTGGTTGGTATCAGGCGAACGATTTTCATGTTTGCTAATTATAAAACAGTGGCGGAGAATCACTGTAGTCCCCTCCTCCCGGTATCCTCCCGGCCGAGCGCCCACGGAGTAGCCGCGCAGCACGTGGCTATAGTAGAATTGCCTGTCCGCGGCGCCGTGCGATTGTCGATCAACGTCAAAACTCGCTGGATTTTTACAATATCGAATAGAGAAAAGAAAAAAAATCTTCAATTATATTAATTATTATATTGTCAATAAAACAGATGAGAAAAGTCAAGAATTTCGCACGTTTCATTTACCGTATACATCATATTATGTACTTTGAATCAGAACCAGACGACTCGAATATCACATCGGTCTATTTTATTCGTAAATATATATATACGTATATATATATTCTCAGATTGGTTTTTCAAATCGAGCGGCGCTCTCGAGAATTTGAATCCAAATTCCCCCTACGTTACATCATCACGGTACAGCGTCCTGATTAAAATGTACGTACGCATTGTTAGACTGTCCGTCGACGATTGAAAGCGCGCGCGCGTACTCGATTCGATTCGCGAATTCATCAGCTAATGGATTGCACGAGACAGCACTCCGTCGGCCACGGGAAACTTCTGCCGCGTATACTTAGGGAAACTGAAATAAAAAAAAAAATAGTAGCAGGAAATTTTTTTTTCACTCCCTCGCATTATATTCTCAAACGCAGACAAGTTACATTCATACCTACTGCTACGGTACCCTTTTATAATATTATACCTACTTCGCTCTGAACGTCGCGGTGTGTTCTCAAATTCTTTAATAAAGAATATTTTTTACTCCCTCGTATTCGAATAGCGTTTAAACACTTTTTTTTTTCCTGTTATATTAAATATTAATATTTTTATCTTAAAGAATTTTAAAAGAAAGAATTTTGAAAGAATTTTAAATTTGTAAATAATCTTAAATATTTTATATATATATTTACTTGCGTTGTTTCATTAGAAATTCAAATACCGCGTCTAGCAGATTATAATTTTCAGATATACGTGCAGGTCTTCCTCGAAAGGTACAAAACCGGTATAGACGCTGGAATCAATCGATGTTCGAGGACTCGGATCGCTCGGCAGTCATTTCCCGTACTTAAAAAAAAAAAAAATTAATACAAATATCTTGAAACGCTTATGATTATATATATATAGTTAAAAGAATTAATTCTTTATTTCTGTTAAAGGGTATTAAAAAACACCGTTCCGTAGCAATACATCGGTTAAAAGGATTTTTAACACGAGTGTACTGTAACAACGAGAATAAACAGCAATGACTCGCAAACGTTATTTTGAACAAATTATATACGTTTTTGAAATGCGTAATAACCGTTTTGTCGTATAATCATTAAAAAAAAAAAAAATAATACCGGAACGTAATTTCTTCGAAATATTTGTCACTTAATAATATTATATATTTGTAGTATACTCGTATATTATATAAATAATAATAAAAAATATTTTTTTTTTAAAAATCATTTGAAAATTATTTCAAATACTTTCGGAACGTATTTCGAGTATTTATACTTAAATACATTGGATAAATAAATATTTGAGTATTACTCTATAAGTACTTTTTTCAATTATATATATATATTTTTTTGCTTACTTACTCAAATATTTTTTAAAAACATTCTTAACGACTCCGCTCTTATATAGTACTTTAATATATAGTCGATTTTTATTCCGTCCGCCAAATGCCATCGGTAATACGTCGTACGACTACAGCAAGAGCGATGATAAAATCGCGCAATTATTAGGACGAGATAGAATTATTTTTATATTTCATAATATATATATATATATAATACGAGTGCAATACTCACTATACGATTGAAGTGACTCACGGTCCGGATATTTCACGTTTTATTTATTATATGACTGTATAATATCACTGAAATTATCTTGTAACGGCGGAAAACACAAAAAAAAAAATAGTGTACACGTGAATTTCGAGAATTTTTTTTTTTTTCAATTTTTCGCTTTACCGATCGCGTATAATATTATTAATAGTGTCCACAAGTATTAACAATACTTTAAACATACTTGTGGTATTCAAACCTTCTCTCATCTCACGGCTCCCGTTTGCGTCTTCACAATATTTTGACACGGCTACCGAATTATGAATGACAAATAAAAATCTAACGCCAACACACACGCGCGTGTTTAAATTAATTTATTTTTCGTATAAAAAATATTATGTAATTATTAAAATCGAAATTAAACGTTTCGTATTATTTCGAATAAAATAAATCGATAAAATCGATTGGAATTTCATTATCGCAATATTGTCCTTAAAATCTCATCGTCGTCGTCGCGTTGATCCTTATATTGTATAATGTGTACTGTCTGCCGTATTTTAATCAATTGTACAGTTTAATTGGGGACTGAACGAGTGCGTGTACGCGTGTGATTACAACGTCACTTTCTGAAGAGACGGACTCGGCACAGCTGACACGTACGAGTGGCAAAAGGGTCAAGAGGTAGTAGGAGGCCGAACAGATTGACGGGCTGAGAACGGTGACGAAGGTTGTTTACAGAACAGAAGTACGACCGCGGTTAAGAATAAAAATGTTTTTGATTAATCATCTAAGGTTGTTTTCATAAAATTCCGTTTTGGACAAAAAAAAAAAAAAGGTTCGTTAAATACCACATTTTTTTCCCTCCAAAATAACACACGAGTACTTTCGATATTCAAGTAGAAATATATATATATATATATATATGTATAAACGGGTTGACTAGAGGGTCTGTACGAATATGTTAATCTCGAGAGAAAAAAAAAAAAAAGAATTCGTTTAAAATAATATACTCGTACGTCTTACCTATATTCTTTTATAATTTTCGTTTATACAAAATGTGTGCGTTATCGTTGCTGTTTCTCAATATCGCCCGATAAATAAACAAACTAAACGAAGATTTAAAAAAAATATATGTAAAAAAAACTCCGTTTTCAGATACGAAAACATTCCAACACGATTTTGGTACTCGACTGAAAATACGTTTAACAAAAATATACAATCGTTTTGTTCGGAATCATACCGCGTGGTAAATACCACACGTCGTCTCGGAAATCCAAAAAAAAAAAGGGCCGCTGAAATCGCCGATTCGCCGATCCTCGTCGTCTTCTAGAATTTTCAGTCCCGAAGAATTATAACCCACCCCTCCCTCTGAATTTCTTATATTATTTTATGTGCCGACCAAAAACATATATCGGTTATAATAACGCGAGATACTTTGTAAAAGAAAAAAAAAAATCCTTCGTCGGAGACGACGTCCCTGAGCGTTATATTAGGCCCCTCATGAGATTTTTAATATAAAATATATATATATACGACCAAGACCGTAGCCAGCAGATAATTTTTTTTTTGGGGGAGCTGAAAGTATATATTTGAAATAAAATAAAAATAATAAACTAATATTAGAATATAAATCATTAAATTTTATTTTAAAAAATAATTCAGGGGGTGGGGTGCGAACTCTAAACCCCCCTTGGTTACGGCCTTGTATACGACGCACAATTTTGTCACAAGACATTTTTTCTGTCTTGGCTTTTTTACCTTATTTTTTCTTTTAATCGGCTCGTTTTTTTTTTTTTAGTTTTACGCCCGTCAGCTCTTTCTCCGCGAACACTTCTTAATAAACGTTAAAAAAAAAAACACGGCGTTAATAATTCGCCGAAAATTAAACTCACATTTGTCATTCGCCAGGACGGCGTTTCAAGGATCTAGGTCGGCGACCCGGCCAAAAGCGAGGCGTCGATAACCGTATAGCGTAACGCAGGAGCGGAAAGCGTGCAAATCCACGGGAAACGGCGGCGGTTTTCCGAGGAACGACCTCAAAAAAAAAAAAAGAAAAACTGTCGGAGACCGACGAAAGACGCAATGCGAAGGGACAGTTTTTCGGGGACGGGAAAGTAAAAAAAAAAAAAAACCAGCGGCGCGGTCGGCCGGCCGGCCGGAGGGACGCGCTTTCGGGCCGCGCCAGGTCGGACGGCATTTTTTTAAGTGACCTTTGGCCGACTCGTACTGGCGATGGGGCGCGCGCGACGCCGTATCCGATAACGCGCGCTGCACATATCTGTCCGGTCTGGTTTTTTGGGGTTAGTGTGTGTGCCGGGGGCGGGAGGTGTGCACTTAGGAAACGATTCATTTTCCCGAATTGCTTCCTCTGTCTCTATCCGGTCGGACGTAACGCACATATCATATGGCCCCTCTTCCCACGGGAACAATATATGTGTGTGTGTGTAATGGTCGCGGGCCCAGGTCAAGGTCTCCGTTTCCTACTAACGTCGCCGGCCGAATATTACTTTCGACAATCTGTCGGCCGTTTCCGAACCGGGAGAGCTCGGACCCCCCCAACCGTCCGCACTGCACGCTGCACGCGGCTGCACGCTGCAGTGTCCGGGGTCTCTCGTTTCGTGAACTCTTATTTATTGCGCCGATGATGACCCGGACCAGCAGCGCGGAGACGGCGGATTTTTATTGCTGTTCCCGGCCACGGCTTATTATTATTCCTCGTTTTCCCCTCGCCGTCTTGGACATTACACGTCGGACACGACACCACCGGCCGCGTGTCGTCCCGACCGGATAATCGCAGTGAGGCGCGCGCGCAAACGTATTATCGCCACTGCTCCGCTCCACTCGCCGGGGGTCCTACCGAATAATATACGCGTAGGGGCTCGATACGGTGGAATGCGGGAGGGGGAATTAAGCCCCCCTGCGGATTCTCGCTCTCCCTGCAGTACGTTTACACGCCCGTTTTCCAACAGTCGCGTATCTCGCACTGTTATCGTTATCGTTATTATCATTCCTCTGCAGGCATTTGATACTATAGGCGTGTTTTCGCGATTAACCAAATGTAACCAGGTTACTGTTGTTTATAAACAAGCCGTTTTCGCGGTTTTGGTTATAATTTTGGTAATAACTTTTGGTTATAGGTTACTGATATTTTATAACCGATCAAATGTAATGGTTGTGTTATTTGGTTATTGATATAGGAAATGTGATAATGGGATATATTAATAAATTAAATATTTTAACATTATTTTTTATTATATTTTGCTGTACTATACATATTACATTACATTTGAACACATTTGTATATATTCATTGTTTAATTCATTTCATTGACTTATTATAATATGAACTATTTTCTGTTATCTCTAATAACAATGTATAACCACAAGCACGTTGTTTTCGCGGATCTTTAACCAATAACCAAAATTGTCTAAACGTGACTGATAATAAATATAACCAGGTTAATCGCGAAAACACGCCTTTTCTATAAGAGTTTTCGCCGCCCTCCACCCACCATCACCATCTCCCTCCATTTCTCTCGATCCCGAACTGGTTCTCTCCATTCTCGCACTTCCAATAATCTGCTAAAGTCTTCTCCCGCAACATCCAACCGTCTTTTCCCGGGTCTTATTCCCACCGGTTTCCACTCCACAACTGCTCTGCTTATACCATCCTCTTTTCTTCGCATCACTACGTGTCCCAACCACTGAATCCTTTGCCCGTTTGCGGAGCTGACAACCGACTCCATACCCATTTCTTCCTGTTTTGATTTATTATTATTATTATAATTATATATTTTTTTTAATTCGTATTATTCGATCCGCGATATTAAAAAATTTAATACGATATAATGAAATGCGTACGGTCAAAGCCTCCACATGTGGCGGGAAGGGTCCAAGAGTCCCGTAGAGGCCCGGCTATTCGGTGGGTCCCGTGAAATTTATAAATTTTTTTTTTTTCAAAAATAATACCACTTTAATATTTTGATATACGTAAGCGTTTTTAACTTTTACATGTTTTTAAATTTTTTACTTGAAAATCACGAGTTAAATTTTTAATCCATGCGTTCACCGATTCGAGTCAACTTCGGCGTCACTGATTGCGAAAGTATCAAAAAAAAAAAAAAAGTGAACATTATCAAAAGAATTCTGTAGGTCACGTGGCCGGATGTCATAACAGTGCGTACGTCTTATTGTTATATGCTGCCTCATTAGTACGCGATTTAATAAAACTTTAATATAATTCTAACCTTACCTAACCTAACCACTGGAGTATGCGATTATTGTTCAACTCACCGTTCATAGGTGCACGCGTACGTACGCAGATTACTTTATTGTAACGGCGAGGGAACGCTGTATAATTACGTTTTAATATGTCGCGATTAATTCCGGTTGGGAGACTCATCAGTGGCGTGTCTAGGAATCAAGGGACAGGGGCGCAATACATTATCCGGGGCCCATAACTTTAAAAACCCCTATTCCATAAATCTCGAATAAAAACACTTTATAATTTTAATTAGAATTTATATTATTTATTATAATTATTATGTTTTATTTTTAAAAAAAAAAATAATGACCAATATGCAACAGTATTACAAACAGTGTCCTATATAGTTTAACAAGTTAATTACACACGGGCAAAACAATAATTTATCGTTTTAAATTAAAATTGTTTTTAGCGAAATTCTTCCGTCTCGCACTCGCGTAATCGTTTAAAATTTTATTCATTTTCGCTATTTCAATATTGTTCTTTCCCTTTCTCTGCACTACTCTGTTACCAAAACGATTTTGACTGTAAGTGTATTCCTCGAGTAGTTTTTAATTGATTTCAGTTTTGTAAACGAGCGCTCAGCTATACGTGCATATTATACGAGCGCTTCAAATATCAGGAAAACTGTTAAGTCAAACCGTATTACTTTATGGCGACCCGTAAATAGTGTTCCAATGTCATAATTTCACAATTATTGTTATACCGTATAAAACTGAGCAATAACTCCGAAAATCCGACCTAATAATGTTTCGCAAAATCATTCGACGATTGGATTATGTCGTCATAGTCGAGTTTTAAAATAGTAGTGTGCTGTGTTAAAAATCCAAACATCACGAGTTCCTATTCAAATCGTGAAATAAACCGTGATAATACTTTATTGACTGTCAGTAAAAAAAAAAAAAAAACCTTCATCTCGAAATTGTCTTCTTTAATATTAAGGGGATTGAAAACGGGTATTTTCTCTCTTTGTCTTACACACATGAAACATAGCAAAATAAACGTTTCGTACTTCCAACGTACCGATCGATCTATTGGTGCGATAAGAAATTTGAAAACAGATTTGAATTCCTCGTTAATTTTACTACAAAACGACTTTCTCACTTTTTTCATTTCTTTTTTCATAAACCCTTAAAAAAATTAACCGAACAAATTAAACAAAAAATTGTTAATAATTCATTTTTGAAGGTCTTAAAAAAAATGAAAAAAGTGGGAAAGTCGTTTTGTAGTAAAATTCACGAGGAATTCAAATCTGTTTTCAAATTTCTTATCGCACCAATAGATCGATCGGTACGTTGGAAGTACGAAACGTCTATTTTGCTATGTTTCATGTGTGTAAGACAAAGAGAGAAAATACCCGCTTTCAATTCCCTTAAGTCGATAATCGCCGTCTAAAAAAAAAAAAATCATTATAACGTTTTTTTTACGAAAAAAAATTTTATTATTTCTGTAAGTATTGTCTACATTCTAGCTATTGTAACTGTAAAACATTAAATATTTTTTTAAATATAAATTTCGGTTGCTGATTCGGTTAAAACTCGAAACCATTTCGCATATAAATATATATATATATATATATGTTTCGCCCGTCAACGGTTATACGTATTGACGGCGTGTGTATATTATTATAATTGCGACAGATGATCAATTTCATTGCACCTGTTATGTGGAACAAAATGCGCGGTTTTTGTCTCATTTTTTTTTCACATATTATATTTAAAAAAAAAAAAAGCAAATTACAGTTCGGCTATACACTCGCGTTTTGTATTTATCGCGTGTTTTTTTCCTCACAATCCTGTTGAATTCGATACGTTCCGAATACGCACGAAACATTATAACAACGAAACTTCCGCCGAAACGCGATTCCACGTAAATAAAAATTCGATACGTTTGCGTTGTAATTACTGAAATAAATAGAAATTTACGTAATCAATATTTTTACGTTTTAATTATTGCTTTTCGTGTCGTTACACTTGAACTATATTTCGGTAATATTTTGAGTAAAACAAAACGTTTTCACGCGGATATTGCGGTAGGTTACACATCTCGAATGGAACTCATATGACGTTTTTTAATCGAGTACGGTTGAATTCGTACGGTGCAGTTGTGATGAAATGAGTTACAGGCACATTTTAGATAAAACAGTACAAATTTTAATACGATTAGTTCGGTTCCCAGGACCAGAATATCAATTTAGAATATTATTGTCAATCGGACAATTTATATTAACACGTTTAACGCTACTGTCGACGGCACGTGAGAAGAAAAAAAACCGTTTATGACGAAGATTTTATATAGAGTATAGTGTGAAAATCTGCAGGAAATCCTATTTAAGGAAAATTCTATATGTTGTATTGATATAATTGAATACTTATTCATTTTTTTTTTATCAAATAAAATTTAAAATCGTTTATTATCGGGGAATAATCAAATAAAAATAAAAGTTTGACATTTTTTTCATATAAAAAATTAAAAAATTCATTTTAATAAATACGCCGAAACAATCGAATACGCTATTACTGGACGAGTAATTCATTTGATTTGCTCGTTATACAAAATCGTTTACAAATACCGTGATTATTTATTTGTACGCAGCTCTGGGGCACTGCTAAAAAGTCGAACACACAAAAAATACAAGTGTTCCAATCGAAAACCCTCAGACTCATAACTGACATAACTCAGACATGACTAATATTTCGAACCACGCCCTCCACACAGATCTCCACGTTCCTCTAAAGTCGCTGAAACAGCCAAGCCGTACTACTCTAAATTCGTAGACCGCCTACAAAATCATTCCGACCCCGTTGTTAAGAGTCTACTGCAGCGTTTCCCAACATTTTTCCCTCGCGGCACACTAATCCCAACCCATATTTAGCCGAGGCACACTTGTCATATATGTGTACATATTTTTTTTTATAGTAGGCTTTCATCATATTAATTATTAATACCAAAGTAGTTGTGTATTAGTACATTACTAGCAAACAATTTAAAATGGTGCGTCTATTTAGAATAGAAAACAAATATTGTTACCATGGCATTACCATTATGGTTAATACCATGTTTTGTAAGTAAGTGCCTTTTCAGCTTACTTGGTACCATAGATTCATTAGATAGTTTTTCACTACACACAAGGCGTTGAGGTATATAGGCATTTCTCCACCAGTCGACGTGAAACCAAATGACAAATGGCTTTCACGATACTGTCGAATAATATTCTTTGATCGTACGTTAGAATTTTTGCTCACGCTTACCTCAACATTAGGAGGATTGAAACTCGGACCAGGCAATTCCTCAACATCAACTCTATGAGCATTATTTGGACCGGGCAATTCTTCACTTAATTTACGTTTCTTAATTTAAAAACGATCCATCGTACGTGCGCGACACGTAGTACGAGTGATAATCGAAGAGTGAAAAGAGAAAATTTCCGTTAAAATAAAACACGGTGTACTTCACGGCAGACGACAAACGACTAACTGACTAACATTAAAATATTAAATTATTTAATAAGAAATAGTGAACAAAAAAAAAAAAATGTATTATACACCATTTATTGAGAATTCAAGATGATTCGAATCAGGAAATCCCCGATAAGAGAATCGTTAAAAATATTTCAACCAATTACCGAAATTTTACGTAAACGTTTATTAATAATCGTGAAATTTCCAGGCACACCAATGTGCCGAGGCACACCGGTTGGGAAACCCTGGTCTACTGTCTATCTCCATCCCCGGAAACCCCGGCAGAAGAGTGAAGCGACAATGGCACCGAGACCTTAGAAGACGGACACATAAAATACCGCAAAAATAATAAAAAATTCGCGCCGAAGTGCCTTCGCGCCGGACGGTTCTTCACTCGCGCGTCATTCAAGCCGCTACATAATATTTTTTTAAAAAAAAACATCCCTTATGCTTATTGTAGTAATTTAAAATATGTACAAATTGTATAATCGTCTAATCATGTCTGTTACGTATGAATTAAATAAATATACATATACGATCGGGACAGAGTTTCCTGCGTTTTATGCACCTCATGTGCCGTATATATAGAGAAAAATTGAAAGTACGCCACTGATTATTACAATAATAATATGCGCGGTTGTATCGTTCGCGTCCGGTTCCGAACGGTTAAATAAAGGTCTTTTTTTTTTGGGAATCCACGTCTATAGCGAAGTGGTCGACGGATGCCTAACAATATGTCTTTATTGTCCGCGCGTCAAACAACCGGCGAATAACCCGTTTATAGACGTGCCTTTTATAAAGCGTTGAAAAACCATTAGCATTCGACATTTTCGAGGCGGAAAAGACTATATTATAATATATAATATGTAGGAGAGACAGAGAAAAAAAAACGCCAAAATTATAATTATTTCGTTTTTAAATTACTGTACACGTGCAAAATAAGGTGACGAATTCGTCGTCGTATTTATACGTATGTGATTATATCGTCATTATCCTGATGGCGGCAACTGTTACCACACACACGTTTACTATACTTATTATTAAATAATATATTATAAAACGTATATATATATATATATATACATTTTTACGAATAAAAAAACACTCAAAAAACAGTAGTAGTAGTCGTATAATATTCCGTTTTGTAATCCATAATTATTATTATTACTCGTTCTAAACACGCACGTAACGCTTTATTCGGTTTTCCGTTTCTGTTCTTTTTTGTTGCCCCTCCCTTCCCCATATCCATTCACCCCTACCGGCAAATCGTTATTGTATACGTTTGTAGAATTAATCATAGTTTACACCTATGTAATTCGTACACGACAAATTTTAAGCGTGAAAACGATGAAAACAATGAGACAGTGTTACCGAACAGAAGTGATATTTTTTCCTCGAGTATATTTTTCAGACAAAAGTCTATTTTTCAGTCAGTTTTTTAGAATCGAAAAATTCGACCGAAACCCCTGTGGACTTGACGTTATCCGCGTTAAAAAAAAAATAGTGCTGCGATACGGAATTCAGCTAAGCTCATATAATACGTGTGTACAAAACGTTTTTTTTCCGATCGAGCACTATTATTATAGTATTGTGTAAAATATCGGTTTATCATTTCACGTGGACAAAAAAAAACAACTATATTCGAATTTTAGAAGAAATTCGTGTTCTTCATAGTTTGCGTTCAACACGCGAAAATACGAATAATCCTAAAAAAAAAAACACGTGCTGCAGTTGTGATTATTGCATTAGGACGCGGACAAATCGTCTTATTAGAGTCTACTGTTTACGGATAGCACCCGAAATTGTAAAAACGTAGGAAAATTTGTTTGTGCACTCTTTATCATTAAAATATATATATATATATATTTTAAATCAAATGTATATATTCGCGTTAATATTAAACTGAAACGGGTTTAGAAATTTATTGAATAAAATCGAATTGAACAAATGAAACGTAATTGAACTGTTCGTATTGCGTATAACTCATTGGCTCGTTGCGTTGCAAGGTATTTTGAATATTCGCACTGGCGGTTTCTTGAAGAAAACACACCGAGCAATGTTATTTTCGTAAGCACAGGTATAATTTCAAAAAAAATTTAAAATTCGGAAATTTCTAAATTTAAAAAAAATTCGACTTTTGACGATTTTTTTTTTTTGTGTTCCAGTCACCCTGTACAATATTATCAAAGCAAATACGATAAAAAAAATCAATCGTGAAACGATAAATTGTAGCTGTCGTGCGTAGTTCAATGTCAGATATAATTTTACAACCGGGAGTTAAAAAAAATTTTTTTTTAGGCCATGGAGGGAGCCAGGGGGTTTAAACACGGTCGCCCCCATAAATAAGCCACTGTACTTTTTGAATCGATTGTGCCTTTGCCCAGCGCTTGACTTGGGAAAAAAGTAGTAGAGGTACTATATAGCTACATTTTAAAAATTATAGCGTCCCTAGCATTTTAATATCCCTCACATTACCGCGAGAGGCTTAGCCTCCCCACACTCCCTTTTACGGTACCCTAAGAAGCATTAACATAAAACCATTAAACACGTATCATAAAAATATAAAATTAAATAAAAACCCGTCCTAAGCAGTTCCCTTTTAAAAAGTACGAGTACGCTAGAACATCCGAAAAAATTAGTTGTGGTATTCAGTGCCCCCCTCCCAAATCAAGCACTGACCGTCCCCCGCGTTCCTTTTAAAAAAAAAAAAACAGTAGAGGTACGTTCAAATATCTGAAAAAATCCGGAGGGGTACACAGTCCCCGCGTCCCCCCCAAAGTCAACCGCTCTCTTTGCCGACTACACTAGCCGCGCGTATAAAAAAAATTAATATTATAATAATACGGTTTTATAATATTTATTAATAAATCGCGTATATTGCCGGGAAAGCTTTGGATATTATCGATTTAGTGACGACGACGACGACGCACGGTGGCGGCGGTAATGAATTTAATAATTATTAATATTCGTGACGGGAAAATAATAAATTACATATTTTATATACGTACTGTCGGCAACGGCTTCGGTGGTTGTCGACGATTATAATAACACAACACAACCGCGGAACACGCCCCCGATGCCTATATATAATAATTTATAATATATATATATATATATATATATATAGAGAGAGTTTTGGCATCGAAGGGGTGACGCTGCTGCGGTGACGACGGAACAACGATGACGACGGACAATATTTTTTATTTTTTTTTTTATAGAAGTTTTATATACATTATGCACACAGATGAATTATAAAATATAATAAATATTTTTCGGGGATTCCGTCGTCGGTGTTCGATGACGGGTTTCGAATTTTTCGATACGAAAATTGGAAAGAAAAAAAAACCACACGCGATTTTCAATTTTTCAATTGTCCACACAAAAATTCTAATTTACCGATTTTTCTAAAACCCACGAAATATCTTATAATATTATTAGGGCTGAGAATGCTCGGTAAAACTCTAAAACAATACTTTTATGCCCCGAATATTCAAAATGATACGCTAAAAGTTTGTTTGTTTTTATTAATTCCGGTATAAATAAAATAATAAATTTAAAAGAAAGTTTTACACACGGCTAGATCTCGTCGACTCGGAATCTTCTTTTAATCCGGGGAAAAAAAAACCGATTATTACTAACAACAATAAAATTGTCCGATAATAATATAATAATACGAGTACCCACTTTATAATTTGTTATATTTATATGATGAAAATCGTGTCGGTGCGCGTATAAATCTTAAAATAAAATTCGTATTTTTTATCCAAAACTTCGGAATGCTTCAAAACGGTCTGAAAAATTAAGAAAAATTTTCAATAAAAAGCGCACGTCCGAAACGGATTTTAAAAACGATTTTACTAGTTGATAACAAATTTTACTTAAACGCTTAAAAAAAAAATCTCTATCGAGGAAAACGGGGAAAACGTGTGAAATAAATAGTACATGCGCGTAAACGTAATTCGCTATTGGAATAAACGCGGTAAAGTATATGGACGAAAATAAGAAATAAATTGTTTTTGTTTAAACATCGAAGAATTATTGAAAAATGACTTTTCGTTTATGTGCTGAATATATTATACGCTATAATATAATATTTCGAACGGGACGAGTTTTTTTTTTTTTCTGAAAAATAAGAGGAAATTAGATTAATTTTATCAATTACGATATATTATTCGTAATTACAACGCTCGTATTGTCCAAGGAAATTATCGAATTTCACCGGGTTCGACGACTATACTGAGTGTAAAATATATAAAATATTTTTGGCGCTGACGTGTACGGATTGTTTATTATCACAGTATAAATATATTATAAAGTTAAGTTAAATATCTCTATTTATTACCGAAAAAAAACGCTCGAAATCAAATTTCATATATATATATATATATAACGACGGTAAGAAAAAAGAAATGGTAAAATTTACGTAATTATATCTATATAATTACGTGCGTATCCTTCAAAAAGTCCTTTTCCGTCCTTCGTATTGTACGTACGCGCACGTTTTTTTTTAATATTATACGCGTGTATTATACATTGGATGTCGAATGTTTACCGTTTCCGAATCATTTCCTTATTGCATTATAAATTCGAGCAGTATACGCATAAATATATTGTGTATATGCGTGAAACCGCGTTGAAAGTTACGAAAACATCGTTCGACGTGTATTTTGTGCGCGTAAAAAGTTTTGAAATCGCAACGGATGGAAATTCAACGACGAAATAACACAAAACAATTACAAACACAACGGGTTTGACCGGTTGATAGCGCGTGTACCTAATAAAATACACCCGAACAGTACGCGTCTTCGTATAGCAGCACACTCGTGTCCGTTTAACTTTCAACCGAATTCATCATAACGAGGAGGTGGGGGATGATAAATTAATTTTGATATTTTTTTTTTTTTCTGTTTGATTTCTATTAAGCGATGGGCAAATCGTATATTACGTTTAATAAGGAATCACTGGCGCAACTACTACAACTCGTGGTGCCCTAGTAAAGTAGTAACAAAAATTACACGATGTCCTAAAATAAACTACTTTATGTGTGCAAACGCATCAGACGGTGCCCCCCCAAAATGTCAAACGCACTCTGGTGCCCCGGTGTAAGTGCCACGCAACACCCCTGCTTGTTGCGCCACTGTAAGGAATACATTTTTCGTATGCACGTGTATAAAAATAATTTAAAATAACTAAAAAGTCTCGTGTTTTCCTGGAAACTTTTCAATCGAGGCACGTGGCAAACGTATACAATGATCGGTTCACAGAATTTTACGTTCCTGAACGTATAATAACGTGCACGCAAATTACGTACAATTTGAAAAAAAATTTGAATGGAAATCGGCTATGTGGGTCGCAAAAAAGAAGACAGCAAAATTCTATTTTAAAATGTTTTTATTAGGTATTATTTTTTCGTAACTTAATTTTATATGAAACGGTTTTAATCTAAAACCGAATTAATATTAATTACGCGTTTTTATGTTAATTCGTAAAAATAAAAAAACTAAATACGATTCGTATTCGTCTTTCTCTCCCGTTTTTCTCATCCGCCTTCAACTCTCCTATTTCGAGAGAAACGTCATTATGTACAGATAACGTCGCTTTTAACGCAGAACCAAGACGAATGTCTGTCAATCCGTCATCTAACAGGAAACTTCGTTAGTGAGAATAATAATTGCCAACACTGGTAAGTACTGCCTGCAAACGTTGACGAATTCACGAGTTTCTAAAAATCGGGTAAACCAACTTCGTTGAATTCGTTGCCCGAAATTCAATCAGTTCATGTTCAGTTACACGTGTGTCAAAACTCTTTTGACGTCGACTGACGTAATATTATATTTAAAAGAAAAAAAATATGTTTACACAATTAAAGTAAAAGTCTATTCTAATTACTTTGAAGATACTTGGATAGGACGCATGGACAAAATAACGAAATAGACGATCACTGTGTCAAATTGAACATTCCGATTTCGCAAGACTTGTCTAGATGAAGTAATACAGTAGAATGATGAGATTATTACTCAACGCCAATTTTAAATCGATGCTATTAAAGTATACGGAAATTCGTTGTGATATTGTAAAAAGCAAGAAAATATCAATAAGGTCAAAATTCAGCGACGCAATATATAACTGGAAAATGTCCACCGAATAAAAAGGAGAAAAAAAAAGTACTAAAACGAAGCTCAACGTTCGAAACAGGTTTGTTACGATTTTGAATATAGACCAATCGATACGAGAAATAGCTCGTATAATTTTCAATTGCGACTAACGTATTTCTAATCAAATAAATAGATAGAAAGTAAAATTTTATTTAGGAGCTATATAAATAAAAAAAAAAAACGAAAAACGAATGAAGCAGTGTAGGACGAGGTTAATGAGAGAATAAGAAATGATCGCAATAATGGAAAGAAAAATAACATGACGATACCGTATTCATGAAGTTCGCTCCGATAACGTCCGCGCATATTACGTAGAAATGTTCTAGAATTTTTTTTTATGTAATTTTAAGCGCATTTTTTTTTTTTAGTGCTTTAAAATCCGAGCGTTGTAAGACTTTGTTGTATTTTCTTATTGTACTATAATATATATATATAATTACCGTCGAGTAATTTTTTTCAATTTTATCGTGATGCCGTGCAGAAGACGGGCCCCGGCAGTGCAGTAGCGTATATGTATAAGCTATTAATACACGCGTATTAATATATTATTTTATAAATAGCCGGTTGCATTGTGTGTAATCGCTCTTAATGGTATCGCGTATAAATTTATACTTATAAATAAATGCGTGCGTGTAAAAACGAGGGGAAACGATGTTTTTTATAAAACCCATTATTTAGGTGCTCTATTATACGTTTTTTTTTTTTTTTACCTCGATTTAATTTGGCTTCACTACTTTAACCGCCACCACCACCACCGTCTCGACGGTAGTCAAAACTATATTATCCGAAAGCGCTTTTATTTAACAAATACATAATGTACAAACGTAGTTCGCAAATATATATATATATATATATAATAAATAATATATATGTTTACCGAAAGCGAAATCGTTTTGCCAGCTCGTTCCGATTGTTCGCGGTGTTTAATTCGGTTGTGAAAACAACTGCGTTTTGGCGCATTCGCGAATTCCTTATATAATTATTACGCCCGAAGAAAGTTTATTAAAATACGTATCGTGGTCCGCAGAATCCGATTTACGATAAACGACGAATATATTTTTTTTCGCATAAAAAAATGTAAAAAAGTTAATTTTATTTTTAATCGATTTTCACCAAATAATTTTCGAAAGAAAAAAAACCGTTGAAATATAATAATAATAATAATAATATATCGGACCATCTAACGCATAACCTGCACTAAGACAATTACCAGGAAAGCGTACTGTATTCGAATACTCTATTAACCTAGTCAAACATTTTAAACGGTTATTGAATTACGGTTTTCTGGGTTAATGGCTGCAGCAGTCTTAGGTCGAATACGATAAGGATTTCTTCGTATAAAATAATTATAAATATTATCTTAATTTTGTGTAGGAATTAAGTCGCCAAAGCAATATTATACGCGGTTTGAAATGCGGGAAAATGTTACAAAACCTTTAGGATCTATATAGCCGAGTACTTGGATTCGATCGGTCTTTCGAAAAAAATATCTATCCATCTGTGATTGAAACAACCGAGATCGGTTGTGACTCTTCCCGCCACGGCCTATAGTGTTGAGCGTTCGTATCAAGACTTGGAATCGGGTCGGTACGGGTGATGATCGGCTGTCTGAATTGTGTATGATGAGTGAACACATTTGCAGAGACTTGAAGAGGATATATACCAATTTTACTGGAAACGCAATCGACGAGAAATTTGCGCAAATTTCTATAAGCGGTTTCAAAAAATAATTTTTTTATAAACCTACGAGCCTGAAATTCGTTAAAATTATGTGTAATAAAGTTTTTTCCGTTATTTCTAGTGAAGGGTAAAGAGAAGAGCGAGCAAACAACGCTATAATCGTTGTAGTTTTATTCGGAAATTTAAACGCGTTATTATTTACATTAAAAATCTTCGACTAAAATCCTTGAAAATATCCTTTTAAATAAAAATATAAACATTTTTCGGACATCGAAAGTTTTAATCCTAGAGACTGCGTCGATTTCCGAACACCAACAAACTTGTCTATCGCGTATACCTATATAAAGCACAACCGATAAAATATTATAACGATACGCGTGGGGCGCTTCATCTGTACAAGTTATAATACAAGTGCGTATAATTCAAACGGTTTATCTCCACAGTCGTAAATACCGTAACGATAACAATATTGTAATACACGGACATGGGTGGTACGAGCTACAATAATTATAATAGTAAATCAAAGTCTATATTATTATTACAACGCTGCTAAACGATATCGCGAATATTATAGAAAAGGCCGGGTCGTTTTATTGACTCGTTAAGTTAATAAAAAAAAAAAAAAATTAAAAAAATACGAGTCAAATTCCATTTTTTTATTATTGATTTTAAAATTTAACTCGGAAAACATAACTCGGGTTGAATTTTTTAATTTTCCGATTAGTTGTTGCTGATTTAACATGCTTTCATTTTTGTGCAACTATAGAGTTCACGCGTTATAATATTCGATTAAAATCGACTTGCGGGATTTACAACGTGTTCGTCGATATCGTTCGATAAAAAAAATCGGTGTGTTATCTTCTGGCCAAAATATAAACATCGAACGAGTTCGAGAGGAGTATTATTGTTAGAAAACTGCAGAATTATATGTGTTAATTTATACGTATTATTTTATTTATAATATACGAGGCTCATCAATACAGTGAAATCATTTACATCTAAATATGACTACTAAGTGCGGAGAGAGCTAGTAGACAACTAGTAGATTACTAGTAGTAATAGTATGACTATTAAGTTATATTCATGACATTTGACTATTAAGTGGAGAGAGCTCGAGAATCAAAATGTGTTTAAAAAAAAATATATCTATATCAATACTGATGTCATTTGTCATCGCGTGTCCTCTTGTAAGGAGTTTAAAAAAAAAACAAATGGGTGGAAAAAATGTAAAAAAAACGGTTTCCAGAATGTTTACATTATAAATTCGATAATCACGCGGTGACGAATAATCATAAATAATTTCGGAATAAAAATCAATAATATCGACGTATTCGATATCGACGGAACGATTAAAGTTAATATTATTATTATTAAATATTGTTTTTCGCGGTACGCATGTAATTAACGTTTTTTTTTTCTTTTACGCATTTATTATATTTTTACAATATTCAAATTTATCGCTACGAAAAAATTTCATTTTTCTGTTTTTTTTTTTTGCACACAAAACGTTCGAAAAATAATCGACTTTGATAATATAAATTCGTAAGCAGTATATCGAATTTACAATATATTATACCAACAATTTTTTTTTCGAGTTTTTCGACCGTTGTGCGCCGCCGTTGCAGAAACACGTCGATTATTGTTATTAAATAACGACGCATGCGAGTACCTATTAATATTAATATACGTATGGTGTACGTATATACGACAGAAGTCAAAACTCGATATTATACAAAAAAAAAACCGTCGGCGAGACGAAAAATTAAATAGTATTTTTTTTTTTTTCGTTTTTTACGGAAGACACGCTACATATGTGTTCATCGGGTCGTAATAATAATTATTGTTATTACACGAATTTCACACGTAAAGTGGCAATAATAATAATAATGATAATAATGATAATGATAATATATAAGAGCGCGCATATAATATAATATAGAAACGTTATTATACACACGTTATTATTACAGCACCGTGCGGTGCCGGCGTCTGTTCAAACGAGACTCGTAATTTCGGTGCAGTACGTTATTATAGCTGGTATATTCGGACCGATTCGTTTTCTCTCTCTCTCTCTCCGCTCGCCCGTTTGTCGCGGGGAGGAAATTAAGAGGTGTTAAAACGTATATTTTTAACTATATCGATTTAAATATACCGCCGAGCACGCCGAGGTCGTTTTATACGCGCGTTATTTCCACGAATCGATCGGTATTTAAAAAATATAATATTAGTACGACGTTAACTCGGTCGGTTTTGGGGGAGGGAAACGAAAATCACTTAAATCGTATGGTTTGATCGACATCGCGTGCCCGTCTCGTTTTTTTTTTTTTTTGTGTTTCTCTCCCCCACACCTCGGTATTTTCGTTTCCGTATACCGTATACACTTACCGCGAGTGGTTTTTTTTTCTTGTGGAAAGCCGACGAAATCAAATTGGAAACGAACTCGAAACGATTATTATCACGGGAAAAACGCCGAGTAATACGCTGTAATTTGTACGGGTTTCGTGCGTTTGTGTGTGAATTTCGCCGACGACGACACGCGTTTAATTAAATTCCGCCGAACGAAACGACCACTGCAATATATTATTAAATATATATATATATATATATATATATACATCCGCGCGGATGCTGTAAGACCGGGTTGTATAGTACGGCCGGTTAATACCGCGCGTCCCGGTGGCGGATTTACTGCAGACGAGGGCCTTTTTCTCTAATCGTCTCCTTCTGAAGTGGGGCAAAAAAAAAAATTACTTTTTTTTCCCCCGCCGTTGTGAAAAAAGGGAACTCCTGTTCGTTTCTATAGAATCGAGAATTTTTTGAAATGTATAAATCCTAGAATTTCTGTTTCGAATTGTTTGTTATTATTTTATTGTTAAACGCGTTTAATTTCACAGGCTTTCAACGCTCGAATACACCAAACTGTTAATTCCTCCGCTGCTGCAGGGGCGAAAAAATTTGGGGAGTGGGTTTTTGAAAAAACGTAAAATTATTAGGTACTATATAATACATATTATAATCTTACATATATGTCGCAGCTTAATTGTCAAATTTTCTCAGACGTTTCGCAGGTGGTTCGAACCCACAAAACCTGCGTTCGACTCTGTTCTGCTTATATTTACAATCGCTTTGAACAGTTTGAACGGCGTGAAACTATTACGAGAAACGCGTGTTATTATGTTATCGACAGTTTATAGTGACAAACTAATTTTTTTTTTTTTTAAATACTTAAAAATGATTTTGAATTCTTCGCCACGCGTATTGACGCAATGGGTTAAGCCGGAAAAAAGGAAACGTTTTCGGCATTAAAATCGATAGGAAACGTCATAATATATTTAAGAATTCTATGGGCCGCAACAATTACAAATGAGAAATACGATTTTTTACGTTTTTTTTTTATATATTCAATTATTTCTCTGTGTATAGAAACGACTGTGCAGCTGGTTAGGTCCACTTGGCCGCGGATATACGACAATAGACAAAGGACAATATTAGTATGGTCATAAAAAAATATATATCTATATAAAATGTAAAAAAAAAACAATTCGCTATTATAATTTATATTATTTATTATATATAGAACCTAAATCAATTAATTAAATTAAAACAATCGAGGCGTATAAAAAAAAAATATAATAAAAATAATATGTAATTGATGCACCAGAGATAATCTTCAACTGGTCTATTTTCATAAGCTAAACATAGTTTAAAATTGAAATTTGGGTACTTTAAAAAAAAATTGTTTTCTTAGCTATATTAAATCCCGGCGACATATTGTTTCTAATTTTATACAGTATATTTAGATACTGTCGTTCTTCCTTTTGCAACGCATTTGTGAACTTCCTTACTGATGGACGAAACCGTCGCAAGTTTGGGTTATGTTGGATTAGCCACCGTTACTGTCTGCTATCCATTGCTCGATTATGGCACCGTCTTGCAGAATTTTGTTTCATCCCAAATAACCTAAAAAAAAAAAACGTATGTATCCCTTCGCTCTCCCCCAAGACGCGCGAGTACAGATAATAATGTATGAGGCGAGAGCAAAGAAATTTCAATTATACCCGTTGAAAGTATAATACGTGAGTATTTGGAACGAGAATTCCGGAAATATTGAACAACGTCGAAAAGTGATTATAAAACTTTTATTTTTTTTTTTAAAATATATATACACATATTTAAACTGTTATGAATGTAAATTTAACCCATTTTTATTGGTTCGACAATGACAACTGGCAATTGGTTCGGTCCCTCCTCCCCCGAATACATATTCACAAGGCCTAATTCCTGCAGCGAGACGCTTTTCTCCTGTCGCTCACAGTGTTTCTCGAAATTCGCACAAACGCGTCAAGTACGTGCGCTATATTATATTATTACAGTCTATTCAACTGTAGTAAAAAAAAACGAGTTAAAAAAAAAACGCTCCGTTATAAATATAAATATAAATAAATATGTACACACACAACGGAGACGGCGGTACATGGAACCGGCACAGCACGTCCTCGTTTTTTTCAGAAAATTAAAAAAAAAAACGGTGGCGTACTGCGCCACACACCGTCTGATTGCTGCTAGGAGTGCAGCGGCGAATCGTTCTTGCGAAATTCCTCGCGTGTGTACGTTCGGTTTAATTAATGTCGGCACCAGCCACGTACACACACACACAGAGAGAGAGACCCTTTTCGGTTACGATTCATTTGTTTGAGCCGCAGCTGGGGTTTCCATGCCGTTTCCACCGGGGCGTCGTTGCCGTCGGTCGATTTTCTCCCTCCGTCGTCAATCCCTTCCCCTATACGTCGTCGTCACCTATATTCCCGTCTCCTCCTCCCCCGTTCAACCCGCTCTTTTATAATACACACCTCTCCTCGAACCACGTATCCCCTGTCACTTCTGAACCGGCAGAACTCCGTTCCTGTCCTCACTCTCTCTGTGAAATAAACGACCGCGAGTGTCGAGGGGAAAGGGGTTTTGAGTTTTTTTCTTCTATATATATATATATATATATAACGACTCTAGAATAGGGCGCGTAGTCTCTCGTACAGTCTGGCCGGTCGGTCAGAAAGAGAACGAGAGAAAAAAAAAATCCAAAAACAAAACGGCGAGTGATGGAAGGGATTGCTTTTTTTTTCTTTTAACCGATTTACACTCGAACAAAAGGCGATAGAGCATAATTTTCGAGTACCGCGCGACGGGAGGGCTCGTTATATATATTTGAACGATCGGACGAGTGTAATACTCTTGGTGGTTTTCTGTTTGTCTACAGGTTTTCTCTCTCTCTCTCTCTCTCTCCGCACCCTCCGAGTGACTGAGACTTTAAAAAAAAAAATTCTATTACGTACGTAATACGTAAGTATACACACGTACTTACGAGAATCCGATCTGGTATATCCGCGGCAGTAAACGAGAAGAGGGGGAGAAATCTGTGTACACCGTCGAATTTCCCGTACGTCCCGTGGGAAATCGTTCAGCTATACGCGACAATAGTATATATATATAATATAAAATGTTCGCGAGATAATCATTTTTTTTTTCCATTGCGACCAAAGTGTTATACATGGAAGAAAAAAAATTCCGATATCGCGGCGAATTTTCGGTTCGTGAGAGGCATACTTGAATCCCGAAAACACGCACAAAAAAAAAGCTACACGAAATAGCTGGTAGTCATTCTCTATACGAAAATTTAATAGTACCTAATAATCTGGACGCGATAATATTGAAAAACGTTTAACGAATATGCTGCACACACTGGTCGACTGAATCGCGGGGGACGAGTACGGTTTTCATCGATTTTTTTTTAACTGTTAGTGAGCGAGAATCCTTTGCACGTGATTTTTTGATCCATTTCGACGGGTGTTTTTTCGGAGTTTGTTTGCCGCTGTTTAAAACTAACTTAAAAAATGTAGCGGAAAACAAAACATTCTGTCGAGAAACAAGACGAAAAAAATGTTTTAAAGTTTTTAATGTCGATAGAAGAAACTCGAGGTGATTTGAGCGTAATTCGCTCGCTGCAGTTCATTATCAAGGCTGTAGGTAAAAACATAAATTACGATTTTTGTTTTTAAACATAAATACACTAGAGCGCAAATCCACGTTTGTCACGGCAAAACGATAAAAGCTACGGGACGGATTCGAGAAACGACACTTCTAGAAGCCGCGGGATATAGTGACGTGTGAGAGAGTTTCACTCAAAGAGTCCGAATCCCATCGATACGGCGTGTTTTCAAGAAAATTTTCAAAACAGTTCGACATTGTTCAACGGCCACCGAGTGTTTCGACACCCCGTGACTTTCACTTCTTTCCAAAGGCACGTTCAATTAACGTCTCGAGGGCGGATACAGGGGGGCTAAGTGCCCCTTCTCCCCGTTAACGAAAACAAAAAAAACACAATTCCATTAGTATTTATTACATTGTATTACGCGTATTATAACGTACGTGAGCAGAACGTCGTTTATATCTCCAAACACACTACTTACGATTTTACCTTCTCTCCGTGTCAGCGTAGCGTCTGCTGCAAAGAGTTTCTCATCATCATTGAGAAGAATCCATTAAAACAGAACGTCAGACGAATACGATTGTCAGATCGTTGGTGCGCACAAAAAAAGAGCAGTAATCGATAGATCGGCAAATACAGAAAACTGCATTTCGTTCTTACAACTTTAAAATGATATCGATTTTTTTTTTCTGGCAATTCTGAATCCGCCTCCGTCACGCGTGCGGACGTGGAAAAGTCGAGGACCTATTCCTCCAGTGCAGACGGAACAGAAAGCGCTCGTTGAAAAAACACGTTAATTCGTACGAGTCAAAATAGTGTTATACGTTCGTTTATGCTTTTTATTTTTTCAATTATCGTTCTGTCTCTGATAAATCCATACACACACACACACACATTGCGCGTTACTCCGTTCTTATCTTTCGACCCTCGTATCGTACTCCGCACGGCTGAGTGAGTGGTGTCCTATTGCTGCAGTACGGGCGTCGTCGTCGGGTGGCACGCAGCAGACATAAGGGATTTCGCAAATGGATTTGTCGTCGTCGTCGTCGTCGGCGGTGGCGGTGGCAAAAGTCGCGTGCCACCCTCTCCGGCGGTGGCGGAGGACGCGTGTCCGACGATATTGTCGCGTCCACGCCCGTTAACCGGATTGCGCTCCCGACGACCGCCACCACCGCATATTAAGAGGGTGCCCGGAGTACCGATTTAATACGTCGTCATTATTATACATTCACCATGTGCGTCGGGCCGTCAATCTCCCGCGACCGGCAGACGTGCAGTTTACTATACGCCGTGTGACGTTTCCGAAAAGCCAGCGAATATAGAGTTTTTTTTTTTTTATGTACTCGTTTTACTCTGTGCGCGGTCCGGTCCGAATCCGGTCCGATCCGAATAAACGCGAATCGAACGCTCGGTATAGTCCGACTGTTTTCGGAAAGAAAAAAAAATCCCGTCCTATCTTTCCCAGTCCAAATTCGTACAACAATTCATTTGGGTCCTGTTTTCGCAACAAAAGAAAAAAAACGATTTCAGTATTCTGTCCGGTTTCGGTACCGTCCGGTCCGTTCTTTTTTTTTATATAATCGTTTTCAACAAGCGTACCTATTATGTTATCAGAAACGGGCATTTTTTTTATATAAGATTTAATAACGATTATTTTTGATCGTATTATAATAAATAACAATAATAATGGGTTTCATAGTATATATTGGTATTTCAAATAACAAACAGCGACTTTCAGTCTTTTCAGCGGCGGTTATACACCATGTTCGAGTGGAAAATGGAGCTAACCACCTCTGCCAATGAAATATCTATACATAGACGAGTAATAACCAAGAAGAAAGATCTATTAATGCGCCGAGACGAAACGCAGGCGTGGAAAAAGGAAGAACGACGTGCACGGAACGTAAACGAAATAACAAGAAAACAAGAAAAGAAAGTAGTCACCAGATAGCGCTACGACAGAGCATAGAGGGGTGGCAGAAACGCGCATATAAATAGCGGTTTTTTTTCACAACACGCACATATAATAGCAGTCAGACGCAGAACGCCGTGACTACACTGAGCGGTCCTACGGTTTCGCACCGCTATTTATAAGCGCATTTCTGCCACGCCCTCTATGTTGTGTCGTAGCGCTATCTGGTGACTACTTTCTTTTCCCGTTTTATTCGATCGGCTGACGCGCTATGTCGATGTGTGCGGGTGTTTAGTTTGACACTGACCAAGCAACCCCGTTCGTACACGCGTATACAATCTTTATTTATTTTATTTTTTTTATTTTTACTAATAATAGTATTATTTCGCGTATTTCAATGAAATGAAATGAACGCAAGGATAAACTTTTCTTCGTTTTACACTCGTTTACACTGTACACGACCGACCGAGTTTGTCGTCAGCTAAGCTCTAAACGCTCGATCACGACCGATGATCAGCGCTTACCTCTCGCTACCAACGCTTACCAACTATATGCAATTTGCTACCGGAAAAAATGCTACATATGAAGATCGGAGCAATCTTCCTGGTAGAATTTTTGGGTACAGATATGAAAAAAATGTATATATATAATTATTATTTTTTCGGTGGTTTTTAAGTCATATTTTTAGGCGCTTTTGGGAAAATCGAAAAATGACCTCTCTAAAGTACCAACTAGATGCGATTTACTGCCGGAAACAAACTGTGACCGTAAAAATCGGAGTACTCTTTCTGGTAGATTTTTTGGGTATAGGCATAAAAAAAACATCATTGTAAACCCAATAGATTCCTCGCTACGCCAAAAATCTAAAATAAGTGTATATTATTGATAGAGGATATTTGTCCTCGATAGTATTCAAATTATGTCTATTAACGTTTAGAAAAGGGACGATTTCGGTTTTACAATATATTAAGTAACAAAATTTTACCATTCTTGCATTCGAAATTCGAAAATCGAATAGCGCAAATTTACAAAAAAAAACATTTTTCGTCGTTATAACAATAAAAAATTAGTATTCGAATACTTTTTTTTTTCTTTGGAATACAATTTAATTTTATTCGAATAAATATTTTTCCCTGCTTATCCGAATACTTTTTTTAAACATATTTTTTTAAATACTGACTGCATTAAAAAAAATTGGGACACAATATTGTCGCGTTGTTCAACTGCAGTTTCGTAGCCGAGTATAGAATGGTATTTTTATATAACTGAGCGACAATTTTTCTTTTTAATCGACACGCGCAATATTATAACACACGTCCTAAAATCGCCGAAGAAAAACGAAAAATAATAAATCATAGTAACCGTGAAAAATTGTAGAAACGTTTTAAATATTATAATAATATATTATCGCGCGGTGTGATATTCGACGCGCGCCGTTGCCCCGGTAACGCGAACGAACACTAACGACGTACCGGTCTGTGATTATTATTTTCGTATTTGTATTCGCATTATACCGGTAATCCATCAAAACGGAAATAAAATTTCGAATATTGTTTTATTTTAAAATAATATATCGAACGTCAGAACGCGCGTATAGTAGCGGTAACGTCCGAATGAATGATTATTATTAGTTTAATTTTTTTATATATATATAGGTATATAGACATTTCACTGTCATTACTTATATTCGACTGATTTATAATTTTATAAACGTGTATATACGACCCGAGTAAAAGTCGCACAGAACTGATATATTTTTAATACGGTCGTTGACGTATTTGTCGATTGACCGTCTGTTGAAAACGAAACGAAAAAAAAAAACCTCGAAGAAATAAAACGTCGAAAAAGCGGCCAGAGACGGCAGATGTCGCCATGGGCGACACATTTTTCACGTATTTTATTGGCGGCAAATCACAGCCCCATTTAATTTTTATTGAAATAAGATTTTTTTTATTAAAAGATTGAAATAAGACATTCTACGTTAATTCAAAAAAAAAAAAAATTCGTTTATAATTATCGCTTATTTAACAATTTTATTTCGATTAATGGTTTATAGTCGTATTAATTATTTTTTCCCAACGAATGTTTATACCACGGATAATACATAATGGATGGGCCATATTCGTTATCAGGCGTTCCCGAATCTTCTGTCTCACTCGGCAAATATTTAGATAACCGTTGCGTAGATAACAGAATGTACTATTTTTTCAATTATTATTTCATGGAACAAAAAATAATTTCTTGCTGAGTAGGATAGAAGATTTGATTTTAATATTGCTATCACTCTTCTTTGCTCAGGAACGCTGCCCGCTACACGTATTGTATGCACATGGCCAATCCATTATGTATTATCTACGGTTCGTACAAAACTGATAATTTAATATACTTATAATATAGAGTAATATTATTTACGTATATAAGAATGTTTTTTAAATTTTATGCCGTTCGGTTTTTTTTTTCTAAACGCTCTTCAGAGAGATCTTTTAGTGGCCTAAAGAGAGTTAGACATGTCTATGATGACCCAATGATCGTTTTATACCTATATACGTAAAATCAGATTTAACCATCAACATACAGGCACAATTATATAACGATGAAATAATTCGAGAATTCAGTGAACGGAAATCGAAGGCTAAAATATATAAAATCATCGTGATAATATTAAAATTTTAAATAACATTATTTTCAATATATCGGTAAAACATATCGTGTCGAAATTTTTATAAAATTTTGTATTCAAAAAAGAAGAGCACCTAGTATAGACGGCATTATTAAAATCTTGGGCGACAAAATCCAAAATACGTCGTTGATGACGGAGTGTATGCGTAAAAACGTAAGAAAATGTTAACATTCACTACGAGTATACACCGATGACACGATATCGGTTTACGCAATGGAATTTATAGTGAAAAATTAATATATGTATAAAAATTTTTTTATTCGAAAAAAAATTATAATTACAATCTGTATGATAGTACAATAAGTAATTGAGGGTAAATATAAGAACAGAAAAAAAAATAAAAAAAAAAGAAAACATGTATATGGCTTGTGAAGCGACCGCTCATTACCGGTACTACCACAGAATAGGTGAAATTTCACCTATTCTGTGGTACTACTACATATGTATCAATAACCGAAATAATTATAATTACGTTGAAATCAGCGCGACCAATACGAATTTATAAAAAAAGCAATAATTATGCAAATTTATGATTTAGGCCGAGAGGAAAGAAAAATACGTTAATTTCATATAAGACAATGCGTGTGTACTTTATAATATTAACCACTTTTAAACGTTTGCCGAGCGTCGCCGTTCACACTAAAATATCTTAATTTATTATATTTATGTATATATAATATTTAAAACATCGTCTTTTTCTTTCTTTTTTTTTTGTAAATGGCACCGAGTCTTTTGTATACAAATAGTTGCGCGCGTAAAAAAAAAAAAGCTGTCGAGTACCTATTTAATTCTTTGTCGCTCCTTTGATAACACTTCAAACGTAAAATATTATTGTAAAGTGAATTTTCTTTATTCTTCCGTCCATTGTGTGTACGGGAGGCAAAAAAATAAATGAAATAAAAGTTTCATTTTAAAATTGTCTATACTCGGGTTGTTTGCGCATCGAGAATCGTCTCGTCGGCGAACGATTTTATTATTATTATTTATTTATTTATTTTTTTACAACACTCGTTCAATATTATACGGAGTTTTATCGATTCGAAAGACACAGTTTAATAGAACCAATTACGTTAAAAAAAAAAAAAAAAATACTATAGGGAGTCGTTTACGCTATTACGCGTCAATCTCAAACACTAAAATTTTACAATAAAAAAAATTCTCCCCCGATAAGTAAAAAATCGATATCGGACAATTAAACAGTTATAATTTTCAAATTGTATATATTATTTGATTGTGTCGAGCGATTCGATACGAATTTTTCTATATCGGTTTTTTCACGAAGAAACGTAAATTATCGAGCTTGTAATTATTTAATGCACTAAAAAAACTATTGAATACGCCTGCGATTACGCACTAAAAACTGACGAAATACGCATTGAAATTTACTACGGAATATCTTTGTAATACACAAAAATGTGCGTAGGTTTTTCAAAAACATGTAAAAATTTACCGGTTTTAGCGGTGCCTGCTAACTGTTGTTACTCGTTGAAATAACTTTAAAGATTTTAAAAAAACCTTGTTTTCGAAGGCGAGAATGTAATAGGATGACACTGGGAATTCGGTTTGTGTATAAAAGCCAAAATTTCCTTTCATTTGAATAATTTCAAAAAAAAAAAACGAAAGTGCACCGTCATTTTCATCGAGACTATCGACGATTCGTCGCCTGTATAGTATTTATAATATAGTTTGAAAGTTTTTTTTTTCGCTATAATATATATTACTGCGGAAATTTCGCAAGCCGAATACGGATTTGTTGGACAGTTTTTTGTTCTCTCGCGTTACGTAAATACAAGGGAAAAAAAGCGTATAAACAAGAAGAATTCGTGAAATCGCGCATTTATACGGCTTAACGCCCGGTGAATAACGCGAAACAAATTCTCGCCGAACTCGTTTCTTTCTACGGAATAGCGCAAAAACAAGACACGCGATTTTGTTAAATTCACAGCTCTGGTAATTATTTATTAATTTTTTTTTTACTAAATCTGCAGTACTTCAGTAGGAAAACGGGATTGCACGGTTAGGTTAGAAACGTGAGTGAGAGTGAGTCGGCCGCGAAGAAATACGAACTCGAATGGAATATAAAAAAAAAAACTCTACGTGGCTGGAAACGGAAATAATAATACACACGTATTACAAATGAGTCACTGGCGGTACTGTTGGGTGTTCGTAAATAGAGCAACCTGCAGGGGTAAAAACGGCGCAGTTTTTATTCAACAGCTGTTGTGTATAGGAGGTATCGCATTATAATATTTGTCCTATAGTCGTTTTTTCTTATTATATTATATTAGTACGATAATACAAACGGAAATTTTCCGGTCGAAGTTTTTGATTTCGCCAAAGAAATCTGCAGACAAAAGACAACAAATGCGCCCCGTAATCGGGACAAATAATGTGTGTGGTAAAACGGCACGCGCCAAATTAACGTTATACGTATATAAATCTATTTACTACTTTTGGTACGTACGCGTTAGGTTAATACCTGAAAACAAATTTGATTAAATTATATCTTATTATATAGAAGATTTAAGTATTTGCGCGGGGGAAACCGAATTCTCTGCGATATCATATCCCAATCACTGGAGGATTTACAGGGGGGCGATAGTGTTTTTTTTTTTTCTATTACTGCATCGTAAACGTGAACGTTTATTTTATTCTTAATCCGCGGAGCACTGCAGCGTAATTATAACCTTAATATTAGATAGGTAATAATTCTTCGGGATTTTTAACAATCGCAAACGTTGATAAAATTGTCTCGAAACAATTCGATAACCTTAATCGGTGCGAAATTATCGAAATCATTAGTCAAGTTTTCGTTTTTCATAAATATTCGTTCTCAACCTGAGAATTAATGAGGTTAGCCTGTTTTATTTTCAAATTGGGAAGGTGAGTTCTCTTCATTGAAATTATGTATAAATAAAAGCTCTATAGCTTTTATGAATTACATTTTTCTTATTAATCGCGATGATATGTGCGTAATAATGATATTAAATACTACATATACTATCAATAATTAAATATATTTATATTTGAAGTAATTTTGTATTTGCTTGCTTTAAATTTATTAGATTGAAGAGACACGGTTAAGATCTCGAAGGGGGAGAAAAACGCTCAACAGCATTAGCACTCCTCGTGCAGCGTATATACCTTTAAAGACATTGTTTTTGATTTTGGGTGATATTATTTACCACAGAAAAAAAAAAGAAATATTTATTTAATTTTATAGAAATAACAAAATAATTTCGAATCATTAAACATTATATTATTATTGTTTATAATTTTTCCACCTTTTAGTAAGAAATCTACCAAAAATGTATAGTACGTGATCAACCGATATTTTTATACATTACAGGTATAATATTAAATATGTCTATTTAAATTATTTATTCCATTCCGTTAATTTGGATCTTAAATTATTTTCTTGATATCAATACAATTTCTCACACGAAAATCTCTTGTATAGAGGAAATTGAAGTTTTATTAATATATTATTATGTAATATTACTACATAAATATATTGCATTAAAACGATAAGGACACAGGACAATTGGCCTTGCATCGAAACCCGTGAACTTTACCAAACGGCGGAATGTTTTCTCTCCGCGTACCTTATACAACGGTGAATATGATCAAAAAAAAAAAAAAATGGGGGGAAAAAAGATAACTAGATAAAAAAAAATGGTTCGAAAAACGTTGGGAGATCTTTCCAAAAACTGACCGGTCAACAAATCGCGACGTATTAAATAGTTGGAATATTAAATATTAAATTCGACGGCTCGAAACGGAAAAAAAGTTGATAATTTTTTTTTAGAAAAAAGTGTCCAACAAATTTCGGACGAAAAAAAATTTTTCGGGACGGTTTAAGAAAAAAAAAAAACAGCTGTTTACTTTGCAGCGCCGTTTGACTTCGTGGACTCCGTTATAACTTCGCAGCCGGAAAAGGATGTACACGCGTGTACATTGTAGCAATGAGTCGTTGGCGCGGGAGTTCGTACGCAAAACGACATGCGATATGCGGATGACGTTATTGGAGAGAATAGAGCGTTTTCAGCTCTTGTCATCCGGCCGTCAGAATCGCGTGTCCTTTCGGACAGGAATTTCAAACACGGCCCTCGCGGAGCACTGGCTGTGGTACACGACTACAGCATCGCAATATTATATATATATACCGAATTATTATTATAATATCGTCGAAAACGACCGTTATTCATTCCGACGAGTACTGCTACCCCTCGATAAAAACCTACAACAGCAAGCCGCGGTACACGGAGTTTTTTGAAGCGCACGGGGTTCACGAAGGTGGAAACAGACGGGTTTTATCTCGTCACTGCGCGCGGCGAAATGTAATGCGCGCTATACTCGATACGAGGATTTACGAGAAGGAATAAAAACATTTTCTCGTTATTTCGACGGAACGAATTCCTGCGGTTCTTATAAAAAAAAAAAAAATATATATATATATTAAAATGAGCTTAAGCGTATTACTCGGGTACGGAAATCGCGATACGCTCGACAATGGCGCCGCCGTCGTTGAAAAATTTCGTGTTGCGTGTAATTTTTATTTTTTTTTCACGAATTTATTTTATAAATTTCAAAAATTTATACTTCCGAAATATATACTGTCATACAGCTGCAGATTTTCGTCTACGGTCACGGCCGACGATAACGTTAGAATAAGTAGCTTTAATATTCCGAAAATCTCGTATCCCCGCGATAATATATATATATATATATATCCTAAAAAACGTGCGGTTTAATCAACCGTGAAAATAGTTTAAATAAGTTATTTTACAAAGTAACGACAAGCCCGCGAGGCCGGTGAATTAAGTAAACGACGTATTTCGTCATTATAGCGGACTGTACACGAAACCCGCCGATTTTCAATAAGGTATTTTATTATTATTATTACTTTTTTTTCTCTCTATAATTTTTCGCAACAGCTGCGGCATAAAGAATTCGATTTTCACGGCGCGTTTATAGAGAGATTATTTTTAGTAGACCGCGCGCGATATATACACATTAATGAAATTCTCGTTTAACGCGACAGAAACGCGAGTGGAGTTGAGAATTCGATTAAATAATAATAATTAAAAAATCCGCTGGAAACTTTCACCGCGTCGTCAAATATTACACGCGCGTACAATCGATTTGTAAATACGCGCGCGTATTATTTATACATAACGCGCGGAGAAAAAAAAAATAACGTACTTTATTTTTTAAATTAAAACTCGAAAACTTTTTAATTTCAAACGTTATTGCGTATTATATAACTGGAAAATATTAAAAAACAGAATTAATTTTCTCCGCGGACGGACCGCCGCCGCCGCCGCAACCACTGTTGAATTATTATTTATATATCGAAGAGAGGATAAACCGCATATATTCGCCGTGAACCGCGGACGACGGCGGTACAATCGTACGTTACGGATTATTCGATTAGACAGAAAAAAAATTATTATAAATATTTTGAAGTTTTCTTTTTCTTTTTTTCAGAGACCTGCACCGCGCAAAAGACGGAAGACGAAAATAAGTTTGAAAAACAAACTCTTCGTTCTCGTTTCGCCGGCTAATAAGTGCAGTTTTCGATACGTGATTACAGTACCTGGACCATTCTGAAATTCAGCAAGGAGAAATTTACAAGGATCGATACGAAAAGATTTTTATTCTCTGTATACAATTTTTTTGATATTCCGAAAATATCAAAATATAATCTCCGAATCTACACTTCTACGTTCAAGTATAAAAGGATTCTATAGGTACTAGCGAGCTCCTCCGTTCTATCTCAAATATAGATTATCGTTTCTTTTTTCAACGATTTCAACTAAACTTATCGTTTATTTTCGTATTTTAGACGCGTTTGGAAACTGCAGGCTAATGAAACTCGACTACATTAATGTGGCAATGATAGACTAGTCGTTTAAATGAACAGAAATATTTTGAAATAACGCGTAATATCACATTACAGATACGTTTAGAAAAATCCCGAGATTAGTTGTGGGTATAAATCAAACGGTACGCTATATTGCGAAAAGTCAAAATATATCATTCGAACGTCTACAGATCACTCCAATTATACCGCGAGTCGTTCGAAAATCTAATAGAATAAACATCCTGAAACGCGTTATATGATTTCGAAACACGAATTGTCAAAGTACAATTCGCGTGCAGCGCAGATTACTATACGGTTCGGTGACGGGCGATCACAGCAGCTGCTGCGAATATTGCGCGACCGACGCAAAACTCAAAATCGCTTTATAATAGAGTATTAATTTTATAAAATATATATTTTTTTTTTATATATAAAATCCAATAAATTATCGTTGAAAATAAAAAATTAAAATTTAATTTCTTAAATTTTTTGCGCCCGGGGCCCAAGCGCCTTCCCCCGTCGCTGCGGCTCTGCGAGATCGCACGACCGCGTATAGCGAGTTATGACCACGGCGATTATCTCAAAGTGAAATCTAACAAACGCGAAAGCGACAACACGGTGCAGCAAAAAAGCTTTAGATTATTCACTTTTTTTTTTTTTCTTTAATCCCTTCGTATACACGTGCGTGCGGCTGTCGTACACGTGCACTACTATTACGCACATAATACGAGAGTAGTATATCCTGTAACCACCGCGCCGAATCAACAACGGCTGCTGCTGCTGCTGCTGCTGCTGCTGCTGTTGTATATGGTCGCTTGACACACGAGTGTGTTTGCGAACGATGGGGTCTTCGACGGGGTCCTGATGGCGGCGGTCCTGTCGACGATTGCGGTGGCGGTTAAGAAGCCACTAGAAATCGCACTCGCGGCCCCGGTGCCGGCAGCCAGCGGGGACGGGCGGGCGCTAAAAAAAAAAAAAACGGGGCCCGCTGCTGCGGACACGGGGGCGGGTTATGACGGCGGCGGCGTTCAACGTAAAAAAAAATATATATATATAAAATAATAATAATGAGAAAACAAAAAAAATAAAGGGGTGGGGAACGATATATAATAATACGAAACCGCATAGCACATAATTATTATATTACGTCATAATATCGCGGCGCGATTATCAGCTATCGACGATTGGACACGCCCCGCGAAAAAAAAGTAAAATAATATTATGTACTCGTAGTTAAAATCGTCGATAAAACAATTCTCTGCACGGTATTTAGTTAGTTTTTTTTTAGTTTTTACGTTTTTTTTTTTTTTTACATGTTTTTGCCGAGAAAATACGCCACTGAACTCGTGAATACATGGAACGCTTGTATTAATCAAAATACGACCCCAGACAGGAGGCCGCCATATGCATTCTATAAGGTATAAAATATTCATGGAGAATACGATGAAATATAGTTTTTTTTTCCACGATATTTATTATGTTTTATTATTTACTTTGAGATAACAGGACACAAAACGACGTGCTTACAGTATCAATGTTAGCACCAAAATCGATTATTTTTACGTAACGAAGTCGGTAACAAAAACAGGAAAATAGGAACGGAATGCATATGGCGGCTCATTATAGGCGTCTAATTTTTAATATAGGAAAATTATACAGAACGCGCGTTCCATGTATTGAGTTCAATGGAGTACGCGCGTGGATGGAGTTTTCTCGGCGACGATTCATTTTCCTATATGAACTGCAGATATACAAAATAAGAATTTTTTTAGCGCATAAAAAAATCGTGTGGTTCGAGGTTACAGAGGTCATATTTTGTGCGCAAAATGTTATGTTTTAGGAACACGCATTGAGGTTTAATTCGGACGGTTCACAAAAAAAAATATGTAACGGTTTACAAAAAAAAAAAAAAAAAAGTATTGGGACTTACGTCATTTTCTATCCACACGATTAGATCGGATGAAATTTACCGTCGTTCAACTTGAAAGCGATAATATTATTTAGTGAATTTTTTTTTTCATCTCGTAATACTGAATATATTACTTATATTGTGTATATAATTTATTATTAGATTCTGAGCGGAGAGATGAATCTATTGCTTTTACAATGATGTTTTTTTTTCTATCCTGTGTACAGATTTTCGACCAGAAGGAGTGCTCCTATCTTTTCGGTCACTGTTTGTTTCCGGCAGCAATTCGCATCTATAGTTGGTACTTTATGGAGGTCATTTTTCGATTTCCTCAAAAGCACCTGAAAATATAACTAAAAAACGCTAAAAATGCAATTTCGTCTTAATCGATTGTTGTTTATTTCTTCGTAACTAATAGTCAGAGAAACCTGAAATTTTCACCAAATATGTAACTTTATATCTACGAGAAAAGTAAGCTCCGTTCAGAATCGTTTTATCGAATGCAATGACTTATCATTGCTTTCAAATTTTAAATAAAAACAAAACACTAAAATCTTTATCCAAATAATTCGCATAAGCGATATTCACACAACACTCCGCGGCTCGTTACCTTTTTTTGCTTTTTTTTATGAGTTCAATTAATAAAGTGAAATATGCCTTAACGAAATACAGCAAAAATATTTTAATAATAATTTCTTCTTTTTTTTTTTACTTCAACAACATCCTCGAGCAATAGAAATGCGACTAAATACGTCGTCTAGGCGTGCATATTACACTAATTTTTATACAACAGAATCGTCCTTTATAAGGTATTGTATAACAAACAAAACGACATAATATAGGTATAATGAGTTGCGTTTATTTGATCGCATCGATTTCGGGCACAATATGTGGGGCGCATCGTCGCGTTACAATTTTATTATTGCTACAATACAGTACTTAAATACCGGTAAATTGTTTAATGTTTGTATATAATATATGTATATAATACGAATTAATGTAACGCACACAATATAATAATAACAATAATGCGTATAGGACGCGCGTGATGTTTGTTCTCCCCAGAGTTTGAAAACATTTAGTGCCGGCGTATTGTGCACGATAAAATATTCAAAAACTCTCTGTACGTATATATATATATATATATATGGTGTAACGACAATGAAAACAAGGAGAAGAAAAAAAAAGTGTGCACTAGGGGTATAATAAATAAAATTACAGTCAAAGATATAATAATAAAAAAATGTATATACGTCAACAAGTGGTAAAAATTCAACTAGAGACCACGAGAGTGTGTTCTCGGCCCGTGTTTGTCATCGAGAATCCAGCGGGTTTATTAAAATCATTTTTTTTTTTTTGTTTACATATATACGTTTATAATCCGTTTACAAAGGTGCAGTGTTGTTCCACCGACGATTTCTCCTTATCGCGCATGTCTTTTTACAATTTTCCGGTCGTATACGACGCATTGTAAAACGCTTCGAGTTCAATGTAGCTCGGACTCGTGTTTGGACGTTGTAAAAGCGTGTAAATCCACGTATAAACCTATTTAATTTTAATAATAAAATGTCTACTTTTTAAATATTATCTTTACTAAATTTGACTTTAGAGAATCGTGAGTATTTTTCCCGTGTACGATATTTAAGCATTTAATTATTCGTTCGTGTACCGAGCTGATTTTTTTTTTTTTTAGTAAAATTGTTGTATAATTTTACCACCCCGCTAAAATTCGAGCTGTTTATTTGCTCCTACTACAACGGTTGTAGACGACTCTTCCACCGGGCGGAACAAAGTGTCTGTGCAGGGACGTGTGTTTAAGATTTGTATATTATATGGAACGGAATTTGAAGTCTATTTAAAATTTTTTTTTTCGCGTGTAGTTCAGGCGTATGTCAGGCGAATAAGAGTGGTGATGTACCCCTGGAACGTATTTTGGCATTCTGAGTTCTATTAATATACCGAGACGAAACGCAGATGCAGAAAAAAGAAGAACAACGTACACGGAACGTAAATGAAATAACAATAAAACGGAGAAAAAGTAGTCACTAGATAGCGTTACGACACAATACAGAGGGCGTGGCAAAAAGGCACATATAAATAGCGGTCAGTCTCGAACACACACACACACACACACACACACACACACACACACACACAGTCAGACGCAAACTACGTTGTTCACGCATGACCACCGTGACTACAAGGAGCGGTCCTATGGTTTCGGACCGCTATTTATAAGCGCCTTTCTGCCACGCCCTCTATGTTGTGTCGTAGCGCTATCTAGTCACTACTTTCTTTTTCCGTTTTACTACGGTCGGCTGACGCGCCATGTCGGTATACGCGGGTGTTTATTTGCATGCTGACAGAGCGACCGCTCGTACGCGCGTATGCAATATTTATTATTTACTTTTTTTTATTACTATTAATACTCGTTTACACTGTACACGACCGACCGAGTATATCGTCAGCTAAGCAATAAACGTTCGATCACTAACGACGATCATCGCGCATTGGTATTACTGTATTTAATTCCTGTGAGCTACAACTACCCGAGGCGGTTTCGTTCATAACGAATCGGAGGATATTTCCGTAGCGATCGAAGACTTTTCGTCACCGACAACTAGGTAGTCGAGACGCGTAGAATATGCGCTAAAGAACGGATTTTCGTAAAAATAATCGTGATAACGAAATTAAAATCGATCGATATAGTCGTGGCGCGCTACAGGCGCCTGGACCGAACCGAGAACGCTACCAAAACGCTACCGCGGACGAGGAGAGGAACTGTAAAAAAAATCGTCCAGGTACGCCGCATATGCGTATAAAAAACGAATAAAGCAAAAAAATAAAATAAAAAAATAAATAAATCGAGGAGATTGAACCGGCGGCGGCGACTGTCGTTCGAACGCGTGCTTGTGTGAACAATTTGTAATAAATGGTTTCCAGCGTGCGCGCGCTTTACGACCAAACTGCAGTGAACGACGTCCCCTAATAATGCGTATATTATTATATACGCGCGCGCGCGCGTAATACAATGCTCTGGTTTATGGTTCGGTAAAAAAAAAAAAAAAGGTTTCGAAACCCCAAAAGTGAAAACATGACGTCAAAGTTCAAAAGGGTTGCAACCCTTTCTGAACTAAAGGAAGGAACAAAAAATGCGTACGCTTATTTTTTTTTTTTTATTATTATTATTTCGTCTTTTAACGAAACAAATCAATTTAAATACGCGCGCGCGTCTACGAAAATTCGCCGTCGCCACAGTGTATTAAAGTGGAGGAGAAAAAAATTCTTAATTTCCTATACGGCCTTCGGTCATTAAATTGTCAAACAACGCGAGTATACCACTTCGAACCCGAATAAGCCGAAATATGTACTGAACGCAAATAAATCGGCACTCAAAATGAAAATGGTGAGTCGCGTTCGAATATTGAGACTTAAAAAAACTATAGCGAATGCAAATTAATGGTATTCGTGGCAGTGAACTATTGCATAGTTGTTGTCGAAATTCGGAAAATATTCCATTCGTAACAGCGAACGTTATAAATTATAATATTCGAGTAGACCGTCAAAATATGTACAGGAGGACACGATAAAATACACTGCAGGCTTCTATCAGTTATCACAAAATACGTGGTGTATTGTTCATTTGATTTTTCCATTTGTGCACGAAAAAAGAACACAGCAAAAGACTGCAGAAATGGTTATTTCGAACGCGTCTAATACAGAACGAAAAATTTCAAAGAAAAGCCATCGATAATAATTTTTTTTTTTTTTTGTAAACGTTATACGCTTTGCGTAGAATTTCGATTTGCCGGCGTTTTTGAAAAAAAAAACACTCGCGATATTTATACAATTACGATTAATATTATCGTTTTTGCGAATTAAAAACGAAAAGAGTATTTTCGATGAGAAAACGGAGGGAGATTAGGGAGATATATCTCTGGTTTTTTTTTTTAAACATATATGCGTATGGTATAATTATTGTGCTTTCCTTTTATCGACTTATCAGTAGGTAATGTTAACAGTATTATTGGAAAACATTATACCGCTAGGACGTTTGCATAGTAATCTTCAATTCCCTGACGCACATTTTCGTGTTTAAATACATATGTATCTCTACGAAGAAAGTGTAAAATTATTCGCTTATTACGTATTTTATATTGTTTTGTATTTAATAATAATCGATTAAAATTTTAAATATTATTTTGATTTTATTGTGGGTCGAATGAGCTGACAGCAATGCTATCAGTCCGTGTAATAACAATCGAAATAGATGTCGAGGAAACAATCGACGAAATCGTCGAGAAATCTATAGAAGACTAGAGTAAACGATATAAATTCATTGTAAACGTGCGAAAATCAAAGGTTTGTGTACACTGTACATATAAGTATGGTTATTAAAAATTGAATAAATTTGCTAAATACTGCAGTGTACCTATAATGTATTTCGATTGGAGGGAGAAAATTGTTTTTAATCATCTCCCCCCCCGCAAATAAATCCTAAATACGCCGTTGTGACGATGAAATATTGATACGGATAACTGCTCTTAGAATAGACTCGGACCACTGTCAGGACAACACTCGACACGATATTATCGAAGGTCGGAAGTTATTATTGGCTGCGTATTCGCCTGAACCGTTACGTGCGAACGCGGGCGCGTACGATAATATTGTACCATAATTATTGTATTATAACAGGAAATCGAAAGTGCCGCGAGTATTACAATATGCTCGTAACAGGTTACAATACATTGTGTTAAGCGTATAATAATAATAATAATAATATTTATAGAGAGTATATTATATAAAATCATACGCGCGCGTTCACGGTCCATAAGGCGCGCGCGTTATTATTTGGAAGCGTCCCAAGAGAGAGAGACGCGTTCGCGATATCTAATTAGCCGTTAAATTCGATAATGACAAAAAGGGGTTTTCTACCCGTCGCGGTGGACCGCTTTTGGCGAGCTGCTGCGTGGAAACTGCAAGACGCGCGAACAAACCGTAGCAAACACGCGACTTACGACGGCTCATTCCCTCGTATAAACCAGCTAACACGCCATCGCGAGATAAAAAAATTAATATTTATCTAAAAAAAAGGTATATGTAGTATGTACGTCCACGAATTCGTGGGCTTCCAGTGAGAAAGGTTTTCCGAGTTCGGAATGGACCAACACTAAAAGAACGTCCGTGAACTCTGCAACGACATGATCGTGGAACAGGCGGTCGGAATAGATCCGAACGGCGCGCGTCCGAAGACAGAGTTTTGGCGAAATACCTTCCACCGCAATACGGGTTCGTTCGGGTCTAGCTAACTTGTTCCGGGCTAAAAACCTCGAAGTGTACGAAGAAATGCGCTGACCTTCGTTAAAACGGTAGTCTAGTCCAAGGTTCTCGAAGAAGCGGCCGTGGTCTCATGTTAGATCGCATTATTCGCTGAGAAACAATAACGTTGTAACGTAAAATTTAACAGTGAACGAAGAAAAGAAAGCGATGGAACGGAAGGACTTGGACAAAAATACGGTACTGATAAACACGGGGGGTCTACGGATTATTATGGTTTGGTGCTCGAGGCACGGTTTCGTAATTCCTCTCCGATTTTTTTTAAAGGCCGCTCGTTATATCGATTTGACGAAGATACGTTTCGTGAGTGCTAAACGACACTTTAGATATTCTAAACTTTCATTTATATTCGTCGAATTTTCATAATACATATTTTTATATCTAGTATTTTTTTGGTTTTCAGTATTTGTGTAGCTTGTCTTTATTTTCATATACTTCGTATTGACCGGTAAACGTTGTGTCCATCAGGCAACTCACTCGAGTATTTGAATTCGTATAAATAAAGCTGTTTGTAGAGATCTCGATAACCTCACACCTCGACCAATAAATTATTATCCGTACGATTTCGTTACGTTGTATTAATATTACAACTTTCCTAACGCGTCTAAAAAAAAAATACGATTTTAAGAAAAAATTGTTTTGATATAAGATATACGCCTACTAATTAAATAATTAATATAAAATCAATTTGCTTTATTGTTCATAATACTATCTGATCCTTTAAACTCCATAACCTCCCCTACCGAAATGAAAACCTGTACAAATACCTGTGCGCGTTATATATAGTATCTTATCCGTTTCCTGTTTCCGCGCGATTCTCGTGCAATATATAACCGAGACAATTGTTGCGCTAACAACCCCGCGCGCAATTCAAATGCGGCAAGTCCAATATAAATAAGGGATTTATTATAACACTATGTTATACAGTTACGTAGTCTTGTAATATTAATTGTAAAACGACGCGCGCTTATTAAATATAGTCGCGTTGGCAAGATTTTTTTTCCAAGGTTTTACAAAATAATAAAATTTAAGCCATAAATTTGTAGCAGAGCTAGAATTTCTATGCGTTCCCGTGGTTTTTTCGTTGTAACTCCCGAAATACAATAGAAAATAAAAAAAAAAAAACATTTTTAATTATGGGGGGTGGTGGATCGAACATTTCGCATGTTGAACACGTAAAACTGTATATATATTTTTTTTATGGCCGAACGCGCGACACCCGGAAAAAGTCGACGAAATTACGCCGGACTCGGCTCGCAACCACCGCGTCGAGAGCCCCGCCGTTGCAGGACTAAGGACGAAGGGGAAAAAAAAAACCTATACGAGGGCGAGAGCACGGGGAACGATGGAAGCCTTTTGGGCTTTTCAAAAGAGTCTGGGAAATTACTTTGAGGATAATCTGCAGAGGTGCAGCACCGCAGCTCTACACGCGCATATATACACGGAATAGAAGCTTATAACGATAAAGCGAAAAAGTAAAGTAAAAAAAAAAACCACCGAAGCATCCTCGAGCCGCACAAATTGCAAAAACTCGCTTTTCCATCACCGTGCGTGTATCGATACGACTTGGTGCGCAGACCGTGCCAGCCAGCACCGTTAATCCACTGTATTGCAATTTGTCATCGCATCTCCTTATATATATATATATATATACGTATAAAAAAAAAAAGAGAAAAAAAAAGTATGTCGCAGTAATACACTTCTCTATACACACGACCGCGTACCGCGCAGCCTCCTAAAAAAACGGATTCTCTCCGTATTTTTATTTCCCTCTATATCTCTTCTCTTTTTAATTTCCTTTTCCCTCGAACATCCCTATGAATTTATACACTCTTTCTCCGTATTTTATATAATACTTACTGATGTACATATAGTTATATAGGGTTTAGAATAACGGAAACGCAATGGGTTCGCGCACGTTCTTTTCCCCTCCTTCCCCACTGATTAAATAGAGTCGAGTTCTATTTTATTTTTTTTTTTAATACATACGCGCAGACTCGTAAAGAACACTTTTATTTTTCTATTCGGAATTAAACGGGTAAAGAAATTATTCGCGAAATACTTTTAAACAAAACAATATTACTTTCGGAATATATTCCATTCGAACATTTCGAAAAGTATTCCAGTCATTTTTTTATTTATTCCGACAATATTCTTCGGGATTATTCGTGTCTGAATTTTACGTCGTTATTGTCAAATCATCAGAGTACACCAAAATTCAAATACGATCACAACACCTGCAGTTTCTAACGCAATGGAATATTTTAATTTCTGCACAACGGGTTTTGGCAATCGTGCTGCAGAGTGTCAGCCTCGAAAATCTCTTTCTCCGAATACGGTCAAATGTTTTCAATTGAACAATATATACTTTATTGTAGGCGCAAACCGTTTTCTTGTGGGGAAAAAAAATCCCTATTAACAAAGTTCAAGGGGAAAATGTATTTAAAAAAAAAAAAAATCATAAACATTAAAATATATATATATATATTTCGATCTTTTACGAAAATGCTGTTCTCTTTATTCGTAATTCAATATTGAAATACGTATATTCGCGCATTCATCTTTGGAAAACTCCGAGCGACATTAATAATAATAATGTTCTTCAAATAAAAAAATATGTTTTTTTAAACTTATAAGAGCCTCTGTATAGATAAGACAATGTGTCGCCGGCAACCGTTTTAAGATATTATTTTTAAAAAAAATACTTTTATTTATTTATTTTTTTAAAAAAAAAACCCTTTTTATTGCGTTCAATTAATCGGAACAAATCCGATTACTGTATTACATTGAATCACTAATGGAGACATTTCAATCATAATGCCTTTTATAAAAGTAAATTGACAGTATTAAATTACGGAGTCACTTTTCGGGGGAATTTTCAAGGTTTATTTTATTTTTATTTTTTTACTATAGTGTGTTGTTAACTGAACCATTATACAACAGTTTTTTTTTCGTGAATAATATGTTCCGTCTACAACGAAAAAAAAAAAAAGAAGAAGATAAATAAATCATTCGAATTCGTTTTTTTTTTTTTTATTATTCACTCGTCGGTAAAATATTTAATAAAAAACGAATATTCCGAACACAGATTCGTATTGAAGAGGTTAGACATATTATATAACGTGTACGGTGTACGTTATTCATCATGTCCCGGAATAGATGTATACGAGAGGAAAATTACTCCTTAATAATACTATACGATTATGACGCGCGGCGACGTATTATTATATACACGCCACATGGACATAATTATATATGTGCGTACAGGTAGGGTTACCATAACTCTTCACGGCCAAATCAGTACACTCCTCGTTCTTTGGAAAATAAAAGGGATATTGTTCAGGAGTACAACACTACTGTCTCGAGTTGAGTATAGTCGGTTGATATAATATGTTAATCGATTAATAATCACTATTATGATATTTCTCACTATAGAAAAACATATACGCGCAACATAAAATATAATCACAAAACCTACTGGAAATATTGAAAAATCGGGAAAGTTTCTTAACTCGTGACGGTTTTTAGAACGGGATATAATCAGTAGAAAACTATATATGTTTGCACGGCCTCTGTGTACGATTTATTACTTTTTTCTTTTTTATGTTTAAAAATAATTGCTTCTAAATATACACGAAAATTGAGATCAACGCGTAAATATAATATTGTTCTATCAATCGCGTATTTATTATTTTGTCTCGTTTCTCTTTCCGACGTCTTTGAATACGCTTGATTTACAGCTTTTTTTTTTTTTAGATTCTGCAGGACGATGCGTTTTATTCTGTCTGTGAACACCGTTCCGCGTAGAAGGAATGCTCGAAGATGATTTTTGACAAATAGCGTGTGTATAGTAAATAATATAATAGAAAATAATTATTGCATTTGTGCGTGATTTACGCGTTTATCGATCGTCCCGGCACTTCCCTTCAGCGTGTAAAAAAAAAAACGAAACCGAAAATCACTAAAAGAAAACCGTCTAAATGTGATTTCGAATTCAAAATAACTCAAACCTGCAGCTCTAAAGGTCTCGATCTAAATGCCGCTTACTTGAACAGCGGCGTCCACAGAGAACTTTTTTACTCTTTTTTTTTTGTATACACCCATTGTCACACGTAATTAAATTTTCAAACTTTTTCTCGCGTGTTTTTTTTTTTTTTTTTATTCCGTTGTGATAATATCCGCGTATCGTGCGGTGAGCAACAACACAACAATGCGGATATTATTGCGTTTTTAAGCCAATTTTCAGCAGATCATTATTGTGTTATTTACATTTTTTTTTATTAAACTCGTAACTGCACAACGAATTCACATATTTTATTCTCAATTTTCAAAAGTAACTTTTAACTCAATACTAATAGTAACTCTTTTATTATATAATAATACATATATGAAATAACGCAATTTTTCGCACAAAAAATAAAATACGCATTTTGTCGAAAAGTTTGAAACGTTTATTATGGAAAATTGTAGCAAACGATTTTCAAGATTTTTTTTTTTTAAATATAAAGTCTGACATTGTATTAAATTTGTTAAGCCTTTAAAACCAAAAATTACCTATATTTTTTTTTTTATGAATTAAATACTTCAAAATCTATATAATTGCTATAAATGGCTGAAAATTGAAAGAAATTAAAACAAAAAAATTGTTTTTTTCCCTCATATATTTATTTATTTATTACGGGGCGAACCCTTGATTAGTACAATAGAGTAACACGAAGAACAACGAAAAAAAAAATAGTAAAAGAAAGAAAAAAATATATATATAATATAAAGTCACAAATTCGGGGTGAACACTTCGTGTTCTCATATAATATAATATAACGATTAGTATACTCCGAAATCACGCGAAGAAATCACGCGATAATCGATTTCGACGAAATCGCGTTTTTATACGGTAATTTTTCGGTACAGTTTTCGAGTTTTTTTTCTCCTTCTTTTTTAGACGCTTTTAAAATAAAAAAAACGACCTCTCCGTATAAAGTTCAAACTATATACTGCGGACGCGCGAATGGCTACCGAATACTGTATTACGATTGCGCGGCGCAGTTAAAGATCGCAGAGTACTCTTTCCTGTAAAATTACTGGGTACAGACAGTGCCGGATTTATTGGGGGTGCAAGGGGTGCATTGCACCCGGGCCTCGAGCCTGAAGGTTAAATGGGGTAGGGGGGCCTCACATTTGTTTTTACAATTCCTGTTCATTATAGCAATTATAGATACATGAGAATAAATTATTGCAAAATCAGATATAAAAAGTTAAGTATTGTCATTGATTATTATAATTTACTTATTTAATTTTTTGATCGAGAATATTTAGATAGGTATTATGGATTTATGAAAAAAAAAAAAAAAAATTGCCAATACACAACTCCTTAAATCAAAGGCGTCACCAATTCCCAATATCACCAATATTTGTTTGTTTTTAATACAAGAGGCCTACCAATTAATGCTGCACCCGGGCCTCCAGATACATAGATCCGGCACTGGGTACAGACAGACATACCAGAAAAAAAAACACACGCACAATGAAACCAATACGCGCTATCAGAGAATGTAAAGAAGGAAAAAAAATCGACGGAGGACCGGGGCGCAATAAATGCCGTCGTTGAAGTCTCGTGGAAAAACGTTCGGAGAGAGTCGGCTAATCGGCGCCGGTATAACTCGCGTGCGTGTTCCGTGCTGCAGGGATAAGACTTTTACAAGACGGCTTCTCCGCTGCGGGATTTCGTATATACGGGGGATTGGCTCGAACGACCCGCGCACTATATTATTATTATTATTATTTAACTCGCGCTCGCCCCGCCGCCGTACGATACGAGAGAGAGAGAGAGAGAGAGAGCCGACCGATGATCGGTCCCTTCCTGTATACCGTCCGTCCCTTCGCGCCGCTGCAGGACGGTAACCCTCTTGGCGCCGGAGCTTTACACCTCGGCAAATACCGCGCCGACTATACACAAACGCCATATAAACCCGTCGTCGCGTCGAACTCGGGCACGTCCCTCTTTCCGCACGCGCACCACTCCGCCGCGAGTCTCGGCTGCTCCCGCGGGATCCGCGCGTCAGATACGGTTCCCGCCAGTCCGCGAACGCCGTTCACCCCGCGCGCGAATATACGAACGTGCACCGTACGCGCGCCTCCGTTGACTTCTTAATGGACCCTCTTGTGTTTCGTGTGATTTAATTTGAACTGTTTGCCAACAACAGCCCGTACGACCGGAACCGGAGCGCGGGTGTGTGTGTGTGTGTGTGTGTGTGTGTGAATCGGCCCGACGCGAACGGTAGTCGCGCGCAAATCAGTTTTTAAAACCCATTGTGCGCGCGCGCGCGGTGTGCGCCCGCGGCGGCCGTTCGAAAGCCCGCCCGGCGACTGCTGCGGGACGCGGCGGTTACGGTTCTCGCGTACACGCGTATTATTATATTATTTACATCAACAGCGGAAACGTATTTAGGGGGTGGGCAGAGGGGGCTCGGGCCCTCGGCGGTTAAATTTTAGGGGCGGTAAATTTTGGATAGCGTTTTGACATAACAAGGTAAGCTTTTTGGCCGATAAAAAAAAAAGTAGTAAAAATGATGGTAATAAAATTATTATTTTCGTTATCATTTGTACACGTAGTCGACCGTCATCGTCGCAATCTGTTTTGGACGCGGAAACCACGGAATACACGTCATAAACACCGTTGCACTCGACGTGATAAAAGCGTCAATATTAAGGGGATTGGAAGCGGGTATTTTCTCTCTTTGTCTTACACACATGAAACATAGCAAAATAGACGTTTCGTACTACAAACGTACCGATCGATCTATTGGTGCGATAAGAAATTTGAAAACAGATTTGAATTCCTCTTGAATTTTACTACAAAACGACTTTCCCACTTTTTTTTTTTATTTATTTTTTTTAAGACCTTCAAAAATGAATTATTAACAATTTTTTTTTAAAAATTTTTTCGGTTAATTTTTTTAAGGGTTTGTGAAAAAAAAAAATGAAAAAAGTAGGAAAGTCGTTTTGTAGTAAAATTCACGAGGAATTCAAATCTGTTTTCAAATTTCTTATCGCACCAATAGATCGATCGGTACGTTGGAAGTACGAAACGTCTATTTTGCTATGTTTCACGTGTGTAAGACAAAGAGAGAAAATACCCGCTTTCAATCCCCTTAACACAACGATCTTGCCTCTACATTCGCAAATGAATGTGTCCATTTTAGAAGTCTTTTATTGACATTACCAAGTGATGATTTACCTGTTTCTGTACTTAAACTGTACTCTCTAATTATAACAAAATAATTATCAACAATTGTATCCGTACGTAGAAATTGCGTTAAGAATTTTTCTGTCGTGTCCTACATATATCTAACTGTTCGGCTGAGAGATCTTTTTCAGTCTTAAAAAGGGTCAAATCTTATTTGAGATCAACAACAACGGATGAGAGGCTAAATTCTTTGGCTGTTTTAAACCATAGAGTCTGATATCACAAAGAACTTGGATTATGATGGTATTATTGATACCTTATTGCCAATGAAAAAGCTCGGCGTAAACATTTTTAATTTTAACATATTTTTATACATCAAGTTTTTTTTTTTTTAATGTTGTCACGACCTATTACGTAGAATTTTTTTTTGTATAGTTAATAATAAAATACATATACCTACTATAATTAAGTAATATGTACTTTAATTAATGTATTTTTTTATGTATACCTAATATACCTTTCAGAATACGAGTGTAACGAAGAACGCATTGGTTTCACTATGATATGTTTTTTTTCACAAATACACCTATTGCTGAAGAAATTTAGGTTGGGAAGGGGCGTTTTTTTTTTTACCTGGGGCGCAAAATTCCTAAATACGTCTCTGATCAACAGCGTCATCGGCCGGTACTAGCGGTCCAACACGCTCGACTTTTCCAGCGTACTTTATTGTGACTAGATTCGCGTTGATACGCCGTTTCCGAACGCGATTTTTTATATAAATATATATATATATCGTTTTCCAAACGTTTACAAAGCAAAAAAAAAAATGGCGAGCCCCGGTGTGTTGTTGCGGATATCGCCGCTCAAGTCATGAATTACTTGCGAAAAGGATTTTGGAGTTTTGTTTTTATTACGAATTCGAAAGCAATGATAAGATTCTACGAGCGGAGCTTCGGTGTAATACGCGTTTGTCTATTTCTCGTACAAAATTTAAGTAATATGCATATGTCTGACGTCGTGTCCAAATTTCGAGTAAAAAAACTCAAAATTAACTGTTTTTTTAGAATGAAAAAAAACCTCAACATCTAAAAATTAGCCATTAATAGTCTAAAATCGAATGAAACTTTTTGAAACAATTTTTTTTTTTTTTGAAGTCGTATAAATAGTACAAAGACACAATTTTGTTGGAGGTTTCAAGACAATAGAACGATAATTTTCGAAATTATAGCGAAAAAACTGTACGCGATATTGACGAAATCCCATTTTTAGCGGTTTTTCGTGATTTTTCGATAGTAGTTTATCCGCGTCGCGTTAAAAAAACTATTGGGAAAATCGAAAAACGATCTCTCTAAAGTACCAGCTCATAGGCGTGCGCACAGGGTGTGCCGGGTGTGTCGTGGCACACCCCGTGGCCCGTGGCTTTTTGTACAACTTTCATTCATTCGGGGACTTTGTTTGAATTTTAAGCTATAAATAATAAAAATTAGAGAAAATAAATTAGGCGCTCTAGCAAAATTTTTTAATATTCTAATGTAGGTTACTAACCACTAGGTATATAGGTAGGTATATACTATATTGTAAAAATATATCTAAATGTTGTGAAGCACAACATTTAATCAATAAGTTTTTATGAATTGATATTTTGCATTAAATTTATCCTTTTTTTAGGTTGAGAGTTAGGTTAGATTTGCTTGGGCTCATATAAGGGAAAGCGGTCCAATTTTCTTCATGGCACACCCCATACAAAATTCCTGCGCACGCCTATGTACCAGCTAGATGCAAACTGTGACCGTAGAGATCGGAACACTCGTTCTTGTCAAAAATCTGCACACGGGATAGAAAAAAAAACGTCGTTGTAAAACCACCTTGATCCCTCGCTCCGCTCAGAATGTAAAAATCCTTAAGGTACGGTTTCCAAGGCGCGACTGGCCGCAACGACCGTCCTACACAGGCTACAGCACACGACCGAATAACACGCTGCGACTGTCGCATAATATTTTCTTATCATAGCATTATATTTATATTTAACGTTGTAACGTTCAAAAATGGGTTGGGAGCACTTTACCGAAAGACGACAAGAGCGTCGGCCGTAAAAATGGCTCGCCGAATCTGTTGCCAACTTAGAATTATCGAGAAATTATATGAAAATGATTTGTATTTGTTTTATAGGTTACACTGTATATAATATTTGAAATTTGAACGGTGAACGCGTAGACAATTAATACTGTGTTCTTGTCTGTGGCACTAACCGACAGAAATCATATTTACGAGTATATATTTGTCATTTCGACGTTTGTTTTTACCCGAAATTCGAAAATTAAATTCTGTTTATTCTCTTATTACAGTATTATATTCAATAATATAATATAATAAGTATGTACACCTACCAACCAATTTATTATGCCATCTACCTACGCTATTCTAATGTGTAAATTATAGTAATTTTGTTAATATAAAACGTGTGTAACATTACTATTTTGTGTTATTTATAAGTTATATTATTTAAATAGATATATGAAAGATATCAAGTGATAATGGTTGTGCTTTTATAGCGCACAAAAATATTATCAAATAATTTAATCAAAAACTAATGTTTCTAAAATTTTACCATTTTTTCAATTTTTTCCATCCTTTAATATGCAATCTTGAATCAACCAATTTATACACAATAAAATTAAATTCTAAATTTACGAATATAAATGTGGTTAGCGTTACATGTAGAATGCCCGGGATTAAAGTGTATTGTTTACATTTTAAAAAAACGCGGGAATCGTTTGGACGATTAATGGCTGCTATCACACCCGTTGGCCACTCTCTTATATTATATCAAGGCTCTCTATGCGCGGCTATATTATGACATTATCGCCACGGCCGAAATCGCGACATTTATTGTTGATTATTATAACATACAAATACGTTTATACGCGATAATTTATCACACTATACTCACCACCCTCGCGCGCAATCGAGACACGCGTTTTAAAGGGTGTCCGCGAGTATACATAATCGATTAGTTTCGCGACGAATATAATGTATTATCATCTCGTATGTGACCGGCCGTTTATTATCCAATCGTATCGGATTCGAATGCGTAACACGCGTAATGATTGTAATACGTGATTTATAGATGTCTGCGGGAGATCGAGTGGATCCAAGAACTTGGACCGCAGGCGAAAATAAGGAAATAAGCCCGTTGTGCATTTGTGGACGTGAAAATGACCGAGTTCAAAAATTTGAGGTTTCGCCTACAATTTACTCAACACATCATACGTTTATCGTATGGTAAATGATAATAAAACAAAATTATAGAAAGCGGCGATTTATTTTAATTCGTTTAATTGATAATATAATTTAGTTTTTCATATTATTAGAACGTGAACGACTGATTGAAGTACCGCATTCACGATCGATTGTACACGCGATACAAATTTATATAGAGTCCGAGTTACATTCCTTAAATATTATATTGTCACTTGGTAGACGAAATGCTTTGATAGCTACAGATTCAGTTAAAGACCGTCTTGTATGTTTGTGAGTAAGTTTTCAAAGTTTCAATTTTTCCCCGACGAGAAGGCGTGACTCCGAGAAAGCTAAAAAATTGAACGATGTTGAATTTTACGAGAGAAAAAAATTTTCATTTGTACATCAGATGAAATGGAAATTCGCATTGATATCGCGCATTATTTCTTTACCACTTAACAATGATGCGTTGTATTCACCACTTCTATATTATCAGTGATCAGACTGTTGTCTGCAGTCGCCACAACAATAACAGACGTATTTCCACCGACATTCTATTTCGAAAACGTTTTAAATGAAATTATTACAAAAAATAAATTGTCCAATCGGTCGACAATATATTGTAAAAAAAAAAAATTTACTCCCTATAGATCAGAGGTCGGCAATTATTTTCTATGGAGATCCGGATAATTTGAAAAAAATTTTCGAGGGCCAAAAAAAAACTTGAATATTAGCGAATTAATGTATATATACGTACATTATACAAACAGATCAAATATCTATTATTCTATAATGTGCCGAAAACCAGCATTAAAGAAAAATATTTTTAGCGGTCCAGTTATTTCCCTCCGCGAGCCGGATTTGGACCGCGGGCCGCCTACTGCCGACCCATGCTATAGATCATCGGATAATAATATAATATTCGTCTGAGACGAACCACGGCTGGATTATCATGTTATATCATTATCACCGGTGTAATATAATATCGGTTTTTAAGTATATATATATATATATATATATAGGCAATTTACGGAAGCTGCGCTCTTTAATAATAATAATAACCGCTAATTGATCGTTCCTTTGTAATTATTATTATTACCGTGCTCGTCGTGAACGGGTTACGCCTCCGAATGACTCGAGGCCTTCGTAACTAACAAACACAATACGCCTCCACGAGATTTTCGTAAGCAATATTCCGTTCGCGCAAATTTCGTTTGGACACTGACGGTCGCGGTTTCGGATTTCTCAGCATCACGCACGTCGGCGTGCAACGATATAATATACATTTCATAATTACCGGATTAGCGTTATTACATTTCACTAACCGTAGTCGTCGTATTCAGACAATGTATAATAATACAGTAGGTATATAAGAACGTAGGATTTTAATAGAAAACGCGTATTTGAATTCATAATAAATTTAATTTAGCCTATATTCAATACTTATATCTTAAAACCTTGGACAAAAATGTTTTGGAAGTTTTTCATCGAAGCGCCCCCACTTGCCGGCGGCATTATAGTAAAATAAAAACGAAATTTTCGAGACGAATGGAGGAAATGTGTAATTCGATGTTATTGATATATATTTTCGTCATAACTCTATTATCTCTATAATTAGACGATGTATGTGTCTTATTGATATCTTGCGATTTCTGCGAGCACAACGCGTTCCATCAAGCCATATTTACCATAGAGTTGGATCGAAACGATACAGTTTTCGCACAGTAGTGATGGACCTTCGAAACGGCAGGTTTCGAAAAACCTGCACTCCCGTTCCTTGATCAGCCTCTCCTAAAAGCAGGATTTCGGTACTTACATAATGGATGAAAATTACTCGTTCGAAACAAAAATCAATCGATACTGCAACCGGCTGTTGACCGACTATATATAGTTGCAGTATATACCTTCAAACGCCGTTTCCATTAAAAATAAAATGGCATTCTTGAAATCTCAAAATCAAACCGCGCGTTCAAGTATACCTACCGATCGCCAAATGTATAATTGCGTTCCCTCCCCGTAACCGGGTTCGTATAGACTTGTACCACCACCAAGTGGTTCCCACTGTTTGTCGAACTGGTGTATTATTATAATGCGCGTATTGTGTCTTCGGCGCGGTCCCCTCGGAGGAAACCACTTGTTGGATAACGCCAGTGTACGCACAAACCGGATTCGTTTTTCAACGGTTTCAATGAAGCGGGGAGGTTTCAATGAGGTGGTGTGTGAGGGAGTGGGGAACGGAGAGATGGAAACAAGTACGTACTTGTTGGCAGAACAAAAGTTGTTTGTATAGAACGCGGTTTTTTTTTCTAGCAAGTGTGGTCGCACACAATAACTACTACTGGAGGAGTATAATAATCGAGTAAGCGCATAATATAATTCACACATTAAATTGGAAAAACGATCAATAAGTCGTACCTATATATACGCCGTCTAAAGACGTTTTCGAATAAGTAAAACTGAATTTTAGTTGTTTGAAAGTGTCAGTATTCTGAACCCGCGGTTCGTCATCCGGTATATACATATATATATGTGTATATATATATGGAAAATATTCATAAATGTTATCTATATCGGAAATCCGAAAAAAATAAATAAATCTATAAACTTTTTCCGACTCGAAAGTCGACGTAACACCTTTGGATTCAAAAACGTTTTTCATAAGCTCATGCACGAGCGTTTTATAAACGACTGCTGAATTATCGAGGAACGTTCATTGTTTTGTAACGCGTGCGTTTGATGAACGGTAAATATTGATCGAGCGCAATATCATATTTATCATTAAATATTGTGTGACACTGTATTTGTCCACTAACACTTACTCTGCAGTGCGGATAACAATGAATTATCGATGAAAAGAGTGTTGTGATACGTAGGTGATGTAATAATATCTTACATTGTCCGCGATAGCACTCAGGGGTCATATTTTCAGTTAACGGCTCGACAAACAACCGCGTAACAATATAACGTGTTTCTTACATAAATATATATATATATATATATATATATATATATATATATATATATATATATATATATACAGCTAAAACGGGATCACCGAGACTATCTATATATTGTAGACGTATAATATTATAGGTATACAAATATCGTCGTCGTTTGATCAATCCGGACAAAACGAACTCGGAGATTATACCCATATATATATAAAATGTGTACATATAAAATATATTGTAGTCGATTTTTTACCGTATCGTTTCATTTATAACATTACACACGCGTTTTGTACAGTGAAACTCGGTAATTTTCTATTATTATTAATCTGTCTGATTTTTCTATTTTTACTCGCTCCTTTTTTTTTTTTTAAATCGCAATAAATATTTTAACCGACTCTTTTACCGTTCTCCTGATATGTCTGATTTGTATGTGCGATTTTTTTTTTTTTTTTATGGTGAATATTTTAATGAACTTGCTGAAAACCAAGTTAATCAAATCCCGTAGCAGATTTCGGCGCATACGTGTTCGCAGTTTCAAGGAGCAGATGTGCATGATTTTACAAAACGGTCAACATCTCCGCTACGTACGTGATGAAATAAATTGTATACATTTCTATCATATATGTTTTTTTTTTGATTTGTCATACATATTAAGCTTTATTTTTAACCGCCTAATAATACTTACTGAGTGATTATTATTTGAAAACACATAATGTAATAACACCGTGTGTATATTGTACGTAATCGTCGGTAGAAAGTTTTCCTATTAATATTTTTCTTAATAATTCTTTTTTTTTCAATAAACGTATGAATAGCGTGTGCGTAAGGTACGAAATTGTAGGATATTTTTATCGATTTCCTGTTTTCATATTGTATTTTTTTTTTTTATGAATAAAAAAATGCGAACAAATATTACTGTAAAATAAAATACGTGTTTTTATTAAAATTTGAATACATACATATGTATTGAAAAAAAAAATTATAATTGTAAATTATGACCGACGTATAGGTAACGTGGAAATAACTTCGTCGACGAATTCGTCATGCCTGGAAACAATATTATGTAACGCAAAGCTTCATACTGAATTATTCAGATTCATTCAGATCGAATGCAAGGCCGCGCACTGCAGGTACTCGACGAGTATTATTTATAAACGTCCATCATCATCTGATCTCGTCATCTAACAGAGCAACGCGGCGCGTAGTTATAAAATAATATTGTAAAAGTGTAGGTAGTTAGTTTAACTTAAAACGTGGTGTTTTCAACAATATATATATATATTTTTTTGTTTTTGGAAAAAATTTAATAGGGAAAAAGTGAATTCGGAAAAAAATGGATCGGGGGAATAATCAGACGCGTAAAATATTCGAATAAAAGAATTCAAACACTTATATATATATATATATATATATACAGTGGCGTATTTTCAACTTTTTCTGGGGGGGGGGTCCAAATTTTTTTTTTTGAAAATTCCAACATGATATATTGACATAAGGTATTTAATAAAAAATACCTTTGGATAATCTTTTTTTTTTGGTTCTGGGGGGGGGTCCAGTACCCCTGGACCCTCCCCCCGTAAATACGCCACTAATAATATAGTAGTAACATATATAATATATATATATATACTATGCGAATAATACTTTTCAATGAAAAACAATTCGAATACGTGTTCTGAATACTTTTGCCGGTGTATTTTTATTCCCCCGAAAATACTTTTTTTTCCCTCGTCAACGAATAATCGATTCACGCGGTGAAAATAATACGTTTTGTAATACGTAAATTGTCGCAACCTGCAGTATCCTGTAACGACAATATTTTTAAATAGTAAATTGCGCGCGTTACAAATTCCGTCATTATATAGAAACGAGATTAAAAATATTATTATATTGTAAAAATAATTAATCGTGTAATGGGTGGAATATAATTAAATCACCGAAAATATAATAATAAATAATTACCTACATACACTGCAATTGCATCATCACGGTAAACGCGCGCGTTCGCGTGTTTATATAGTAATTATGTTTTTTTTTTTTTTGACATTTTCGTATACTTTTTAAATAGTTTTTTTTTTTCAAATATCATCGACTGTTTTGCGGTATTTGAATTCTGGCGGATTCAAACGGTGTGTAGAATTCAAGGGGACACGAACAAACTCGCGTAGAACTGTTAAAATTGTTTTTCCGTATTGTTCCGAATTATTATAATTTTTAACCCGTAAATTATTTTTATCCGAATAAAAAAAGAAAACAAAAGTATTCTTCACTGCGAGTCTAGGGAAAACGTCGTATACAGTAACAATAATTAATTGCCCCCCCCTCGCCACAGTTGTCGCCGTTCAAAGCGCATTTATATCGCTGTAATAATAATAATAGAAAATACTATTCTCCGAATAAAGGAGAGAGATAGCAATATTAAAACCATATCTTCTATCCTACTCAGCAAGAAATTATTTTTTGTTCCATGAAATAATAATTTGTTCCATGGAATAATTGAAAAATAGTGTATTCTGTTATCAACGTATCGATAATCTAAATGTTTGCCGAGTGAGACGGAAGATTCGGGAACGCCTGATAACGAATATGGCCTATCCGCGTTATGTATTATCTATGATTTTCCCAGAATAATGTTTTACGGAAAGCATGGAACATAAAACATGGAAGTACACTATCATTGACATCACAAATGTCATGGAACACAATTTGTTACAAATAAAATTTTTAAAAAAAATCGTTTTAAATTATTTATTATAAATTTAGTTATTACTTTTGTATTTTTAATATAACTAGAAAAAAATTCTATTATATAAAATGTAGACGGGAGGTATGGGGACAAAGCCCCCACGACTCTGATGTTAAAAATGTTAGCCTCCCCCAGAAATTTTAATCGATTTCCGCCTACAGGGTATCCGACATCAGATTTATTATGAATCGTTTTATGATATTATGTTGTAAAATATTATTTTCCGCGTTATTCAAAACGAATAGTATAAATTGTACGCGATAAATAATAATAAAATTACGCGAGCAGGACACACAAAAAAAAAAAAAAAAACCCTATAATATACCCGTCACCCGAAGTGCGCAATAGTATACATATAATAATAATAATAATAATAATATCGTCCTCGTCGTCAACGGTCGCGTATCCTATAGCCGCGCGCGTATATATATATATATTGATCGAAGAGATTTAACGCCACCGGCTTTTGACGATTTAATTTAGAGAGACTGCAGGAGACTTCGGGACGGGATTCCGCGGGACCCCATCCTGCGGCGGTGGCCTCGTGTAATATAAGCGCAAAGGATTAAGGACTACGTACACACACACACACACACACACACACACACTGCACTGCACAGGCCCGGCAACGACGAGGGACACGGTGACTGCTACATATACGTATATTGGGAAATGACAAGCGACAAACGAATAATAATAATAATAATAATAAAAAAAAACGTAATAAGACGGTGTGCAGAGGCCGAAACGCGCGAAGGGCGAGGGGACGCGGACGCAAAGTCTCGCATCGCCTCCGCCCGTCGACAGCCGTCCGTCCGTCCGTCCGTCCGTCGGACAGCTAAGCCGCACGATTTTCGGATTTCGCCATGTCCTGCGCTCGCGTATAACACTATATACACACCGCACGAGCACGACGCGTAGGAAAGCGAAATAATAAACAACCGACACGCCTCGGTGTGATCTAATAATTTTTTTATCCCACGATTATTTTCTTCTTTTTTTTTTATATATATTTTTATTCCATTCCTGCATATATATATATATATATATATCCGTTCTCCACACGCCACAGCTCCGCGCCGTTCTCCGTCTCGTTTCGTAAGCGTACGAATATGATACAGAAACGAATATTATTACTCCACACATATTGTTAATATAGACACCGGATATTTTATGCGCTCGTTTAAAATCCTATGAAAATTATTCGCGTTTTATAATAAGTGTTTCGTCGTAAAACAATCTTTTTGATCGACGTCTTCGACATCGGACTTATTGAATAAGGGGCGTATTTAGAATTTTTTTTTTTTTGGTGGTGGGGGGGCTGAGTAATTGAGTAAATATCATTGTTGAATTATTTCTAAATTTTAATCCGAGAGTAAATCTTAAAAATAGGACAAATTACTGAATTCTCAACGTTTTAAAAACAACTACATATAGGTATTAGGAATTTATTAAAAATATTACATCCTATAGCTATAGCCTATTATAGAGGGCATAGGAATTAGTAAAGAAAGTTCCTGAAATTTCGGGGGGAGGGGGTGGCTGGAGCCCTTCCCTCCCCCATAAATACGCCCCTGTATTGAATCTAGTGTTTTTAATCGTTAATTTATATACAAAACCGTATAGAGTTTTGTTTTAAAACAACTGTATTGACAAAAAAAAAACACTAATAATTATCGCATTATTTTAGTGTTTATCCACTGTTAAGGTGTCGAACGCCGAATTTTCTTCGCTGAACTCTAATTTTTATTACTACTATTATTATTAACAGAGCTTCTGTAATTTTCTCGTATAAAATTCAATACACGTCGCGGGAATTTCAAACGATACAATTTATCATTATCATCTGGGCGACCGAAAGTAAAAAAAAAATTGACGTCTCGTACCACTACGTTAGACTCGCAAAAGTGTATGAAGACGACGAGTATTCTTGCCTGGCCGCGAACGCTTAAAAATCTGTTCGATTCGACACGGTGGTGTAAATTCATGTAGGCGCGCCAAAGTTTTCAAATTTAAATACTATAATATAGACCACGCGTCGAGAATAATTCATTCGAAAAGTGTATATTTTATATCGGCAACGTGCGAATTTAAAGTTACCTACATAATATATATTAATATATTATTATGCGTACAGCCTCCATAAAGTGTCATTATAAAAAAAAAATCGATTTCGTCTCTCCGTCGACATAAAGCGGGGTGGAAATTATTTTAAAAAGCTCTATATATACGTACCTACACCGCGGTTAAATTCCGAACGTGCCTGCGACTATATATACTGCAATAATAATAATAATATGACGCGTACGGCAATCAAAATGCGAAAAGCATTTTTTTTTTTATACGTTTCCGATCCGAAAGTTTCAGCGGAGGGTTCTCGGCGCGAATGGACGGCTGTGGCGATTTGATTGAATTCCGTTGTGCAGTTGCTGGTCTCGTATATGAAAATATATACGATTTGAGAACAAAATCTCTCCTCGTCAGAAACGCAAGAATTACGCAATCAGATTTCCGACCAGTGCTCGAAGTTGAGGAAGGGGGAGTACCTCTTTAAAAAAAAAATATTTTAGCGTACCCCCTTTTGATTTTTCACAATTGGACGGTGAGAACGGCGGAATGGGACGGTCAAGCGACTCTTTTCACATTGTTTTATCGAATTAATGCGAAAACGTCTTTAACATTTCTGGTTATCAACGCATGCAAAATTATAAAGATTTCGTGTTTACATTACAAATGTTGATAGATTTAAAAATATAGTGACGGCTGAGAGGAGGGGGAGCGAAGCCCCACGAATTTTCAAGACACTGAAATCCGAGTCCAGCTCGTTAATTTTGACCGGAGTAAAAACTCGAGTAAAAAAAAAAAAAAATTTCAACAAGGCGTCTAATAATAACGAATTGAAACGAAAGAAAAATTGTGTTCTCGGCCATCGATATTATTTTAATGTAAGTGATTATTCTCCGAAATATATTTTTTTCATTCGAAATATTATTATAGCGTGAACGTGGAAGTTTCTACGTTTCGTTTTAACACACCTTCCCCAGAGAAAAATCGATAGCGCGCCACCGATTACAGTAGGTGCATATAGGTGTTTTATACACACAGCATCTCGTAAATCGAAAAATGTCAAATAAAATACACACATTGAGTGTGTATACTTATACCGTTTTAAATATTATATTACACAACCGGCCGTACGTTTGTACACAACGATATCGTCATAATAATACGAATACCGCGATATAGCCGCACCCTTGTGGACCTCTGAAAACAATATTATTATGAGTACTTTTCTACCGTTTCTGGCGAGACACTCAATTTCGCAGGCTCGTGGCCAAAACGAAACCGATGGTGAAAAATGGGTAAGATGGGAGAATGAAGGTGTTTCATGATTCTGTTGAGAGAAATTTGCGGACTAGTCGGCAAGTATATTTAGGACGGTAGCTTTTTCGATGAGGATATAATAATCAGGGGCGCAATTTCACTGAAAAAACTGGGGGTACTGAAGCCTTTCGATTTTTCATGTTATTTTATAGAGTTATCGATATCTGCAACCATTCAATGACCATTAAACAATTACATATTTAAGTAATGGCTATGATGCTTTGTATAGTATATTATTATTTAATTACAGTAATTACACATTCATTGATAAACGTAACATATGAATTGATCAAATTGATATATTTTGTCAATAGCATATTATTATTTTATACATTTATAAAATCATCTGAATTTAAATTGTTTTCTTTAATTTTTTTGACCAGTCTGTAAGATAACATATTTTCAGTCATCACACGATTATTCATTTAAATAATATCATAGAACAAAACTGTTGTTATGTACGTATTTTGTACATAATAACTACTAAAACTTAAATAAATACGAAAAAAAATTGGGGGTGCTAATTTCAAGACTGGGGGTGCTAAGCACACCCAAGCCCCAAATTGCGCCTATGATAATAATATGTAAACGGATTGATATCGAGTGTTTTGAAGCTATTATGTAGATGACGCCAGTGGTCGATACTACTATATAGGAATGGTGCGAACAGACTCAACTCGCCACTGCGTTTTGAGTTCGATAGCGAACTCTGTGTACTTTGCTATCTTCTCTGTGTATGTATAGCTTGTAAATTATGTGTATTGGTTAATGCAATATCGATTAGGAAAACGTCTTTATTTTTCTTGCCGTGTATAATTGTAATGAACGGTTTTGTCGATCGTAACAGTCCTGTCCCAGTAAATTTTGTAGTCATCGGATTCTAAAAATTATTTCAGGTGTACGTTTTATTATTAATGTTATGACGTTATTTATATTTATCGTCCGAGTTTATCTCGTTGAAAAATGTGTGTATTCACAATATTATTGTTAAAAAATAACTCCGATATCGACGGCTAATTATATTATTTATTATGGACGAGGTCGAAGCAACAATAATAACGTTGTAGTCGCCTCGCGCGTACACGAGTATTCGAAAAACGTCGAACGTCGACAGTTGTTGAGAAGATACTCGGCGTGAAAAACGATTAATAATAATAACGTTCACCGCGAGAATGTGAATTAAAAATAAAAATTCCGAATAAGAATTTATATTGTCGTACACTATCGCGTCGCCACTTTACAACATTGTAATCGTTGCGAGATGTTCGCGGGCATTATGGACGACTGCAGGAAAACGGTAACGAATTTATCGTTTATTATTAAACGGCGTTGAACTTTTGAATTAATTCCTTTAGAAGCTATATAAACGAGAAGGCGAGTCTAAACGCCGTAGTTTACATACGCATAATATCTTCTGTAACGTGTAATAATAATAATAATTTTTATTTTTATTACCATTATACGAGGGTCTGACATAAAAACAAATTATTATTGCTCCGCACGTAAATGTGACATTTCAAATAAATGAGTGGAACATTAAGTTTCAGTAAACCGACTACATTTTTCAACAGCGTTGCACTGTCGCGCGCGCCTTCATTGTTGTTGGCTTGTTGTCATTGAAAAATCCTTACGGATAAGGGAATTCACTTATATACACGTTATACGTATAGTGCTGGTTAGCGCGTGTATTCATCGCCTTCTATATAATAATAATATAATAATACGCGAACGTTTATGACTCGTTTTCCCGTCGTGGGTCACTGTAAATACGTTTACGTTAAAATAATGTAACCGTAATAATTTATCGCGTTATAAACGAATATTATTACTACTTTATACTTTTGAATCGTCGTCAATCCTACGAAAAGAATCTAAAACAGGGTTGTCAAAGGTACGGCCCGCGGGCCACGATCGGCCCCCAGGACACATGGATTCGGCCCACGCGGCAGTCGAGTCTTCATCAGCCAACTTCATTAAGAATAATAATAATAATAATCGATTTTTGGTACTGACATTGGTAATACGTGATAATACGTGGAAAGCGTCTAACAGTCAAAATATTATGGTCTTAGGTCGCCATATAGATTCCGAAAGTATGAAAATCAAGGAGGATACAATGAAATTTTTTACATTTCTCCATGATTTATATTTTTCTTCGTATCCTCCATGACTTTCAAATCTTTGGTTATGTTTTGTCCTTCAATAAATTTTTCTGTATTATTATAAATTTAGAGTTTTTTTTTGAATCGGTCCGCCAAGCACGCTTCGAAAAAAAAATGGCACTCAAGCATATTGAGTTTGACGCCCCTGATCTAAAACACAAAACCGGTTACGGTATGTTACACGTTGATCTTATAGACGTTCTGAGCGTAGTATTGGTTATGGAAATTATGTCGTTTTTTTTTTTTTACTTATTTCTCGACAAATACTTTTTCGCGTATATAAAAAAGAGTGTACCGTCTATCGTTTAGGACCGCTTTAGGAAATCGTATCGAGTCCTACACGTTTTTCAACAATCCAAATACGCAATTTCTTCGAGCGCACCGAAAAACTATTAACATAATGTTTTTTTTATTATTATTATTATTATTATTATTGAAACTCGATTGATTTCGTGCGAAATTTTGAACTCATCAAATAATTTCCGGGTTTTTATTTGAAATAAAAATCGAATTTTCATTATTTTACGACCGAATTTCGTTTGAATTGAACAATTTTCGTGTAAAACTACACATTAAAAAAAAAAAAATGTTTTACCAAAGATAATAATTGTATTTAAGAGTTGAAAATTGAACGCGAAATTAACGATGTGTTTTGCTATACAAACTTAAAAATTCATAAAAATCAAATTGACGGGAAAAAAAATTATATAACCATTTGCGACCGAATTCTGATTCGTACGTGCGTTGTTTTGAATAGTTTTTTTCGAATAAACTATGATTTACCGCGTTCCTTTCAAATTCAAAATAATAATAAGAGAATCTAAAATCTCTGTCTGAACGTCTCGCTTTGTCCGACATCCAGTCAACACCGGTGGCTCATTTTTTTTCACTATTAAATACAATAATAAAAAGTATAGTTGCGTTTTTTTCTTTAAAACAAATAAAAATTGTATAAAAAAAAAAAAATATACATATATTATGTAGATTTATACGGGAAACCAATTTATTATTTAACAATCCCTTAGAGAAATCTTCTCGTCTCCGATAGTGTTTTATTTGTGTATAATTGTCAGTGGCGTAGCCAGGGGGGCTTATGGGGCTGCAGCCCCCCCCCCTCGGAAATGAATAAATAATAATCAGTTTTTTAGTATGTACCGTATATAAATATTATTTATTAATTAATTATATCAGCCTTAGCCCCCCAAATAAAAATCCTGGCTACGCCACTGATAATTTTGTGTACTAGAAAAACGTTAATGCTGCGACTATTATATTTTATAACGTTGTTACCGAAATTGAAATAATCAATTTTAAAATCCGACGATTTCGTCAGTTAAGTCTGTTATACCTTTATCGCGTATATATAACGTGGTAATGGTTTTGTGTAAACACATCGATTTTATCGTATAGAAACCTATATATAACCTATTTGACAAACATATTGTATAACAAAAACCATTGTCAACAACTTCAATATTCATTTGAGAGTTTACTATGTGTAGTCATTTTATGTAGTCATTGAAAAACCTTTATTTTACAGCGACAATTTATTACGAAAAAATTGATGAAAGAAAAAGTATATTTAATATTGTTTTCATTCGAATTGTACGTATTATATAATATATTATTATAGTTGTTTGTTTATTTTATAGGACTTATTAATCGCGTTCTTTTACCGGCCAAAAATAATAATCAATAAATATTTAAAATACGTCGGATCGTTCATAATACGCATTGTGTATGGCACGTTTTAATCATATTCTATATACGGTTATTAAATAATTATTAAAATTCTAAAATATAATTAATTTTTAATTGTGTTTATATAAAACGTATTTTGATATCATATTATTAAATATTTTTAAAATTACAAGGATGAAACTTTCAGTTATGGTCGGTTCCGAAGGAAATCAAACTCCACACACGCGTATATGCGTAATATTGTAATTGATTACATAGTTAATTGATTCGGGTGTACGAAAATCGTGAATACTTTTGATAAGGACCGAAATATTGGTCGTTTCAATATTAAAAAAAAAAACCAGTCGTTGTCGATACGATTGTTGGACGAAATCATCCTGACCGACGTATAAACGCGACCGCAACAGCTGTGCGCACGCAACTCTTTTGAAGTGGGAAGAAAAAAAAAATGTGAAAATCTGCGCGGAAACAGGGCGGTTTCAGTCAATCCCTTATTACGACCGTGTTTGTACCGCGTACGATTTCGGTTCGGCGCAGTACACGACTCGCAGTTGCTCGGTGTTACTTTCAATTTTATTTTCTACGTGTGTGCGTGTGCAGTATAATATGTATATTTATACAAAGCCCTTTTCGTGCCGTCGCCGGGGACCCTGCGAACGGTGCCGTCACACGAAATTACCATCCCTTTGAAGCCGCGTGTGTCACGCAGGATTAGAGGCGTGCGCGCGCGCCGTGTGACGTACGCTCTCATTTAAAATAATCTCTCCGCCGGGTAGGGGATGGTAGAGGGGGCCAGTTGATAAGTTGTACGCAACTTATCTGGATGAAATCTCAAAAATACTCTGCGCACGGCCCTTGAAATGCAAAAGCGACACACGCGTATAGTAATTCACTTTGTACGGTCCGCACTGACTGACTGACCGACCGACCGAAAATGGGAAAATCGATCCGTTATATTATAGACATTTTAAGAAATTAATTTCTTTTTTTTTTTACATATAAAAACACAGAGAAAGATTGAAAAACAGAGTAGTCGTACCGCGAGTGCTCGCTCGGAGGACAACTTTTCGTATTCCAGAATACAGAAAACGGTTTTTCTGTTGTGAAAAATGGTTTCAGACGAATTTTAGAGCGAATATTTCTCGTGACATTTTTTTTTTTTTTTTAACTCAACGAAATCGAAACTTTTTGCGAAAAAAAAATGTACAATTCATAAAAATAACAAGCAAACGAAACTCGCCGATTGTTTCTTTTGAATTAAGATTCAAAAATAAATCAAACGAGTTTGAAATGATTTTGAAATAACGTACATTAATCTGACTGTTTGGGTGTATTGCAGCCATACAAAGCAAGCACCTGATAATACATTTTAATCGCCTCTTATTAATTACCGGCGTTCTTCGTCTCCGTTCGTCGGCGATCGTCTTCGTGTGCGCACCGTACTCGCGTTATTGTTTTTTTTTTGTTGTTGTTGTGTTACCGTACCGTTACCGTTACCGTTACCTGTTACCTGTTGTCACCACCGTCGATCACCATCTCGTGTACCACCGTTTCACCACCGCTATTGTCGTCGTTATTGTCACCGTCGTTACCGTTTTCGTTCATTACCGTCGTCGTCAAATTCAAGTCATCGGCACCAAGTTCTTATATATATATATATATATATATTGTTTATCATTATTTAATTAATATTATGTTATAATTGTTTCTCGTGTCCCTATGCTGGCCAGTACTTAAATTGTAGTCCATGTTATTTATTTTGATTTTTTATAGTAATCCGTTCTTACTGAAATAGTATTATTTGGTTTTTATTTTCTGCTTTTCAATTTTTCCCCATTCGGTTTTTTTATACAGTCCATTTATTTATTTTTTTACCGAAATTTATGTAACAATGACGTATATATGTATTATATTCGATGTTGTTTTTAATACGATATAGAAGCGCGTACAATATTATGCATATTAAATTAATTAAATAAATAAAAAAAAAAACATTTTTCGTTAAAAATATGTTTAACGAATTCCTCTTATATTACGATTTTTTTTTTTTTTTTTAGCCCGTTAAACTTTATTATATGGAAGTTGCACTTGTATATTAGGGAATACAAGTATTGTATTAATCCACTGTATTGAGGGGGGGGGGAAATGATATTTTTCGGTACGAGTGTTCGTATAGTGTTTTTTTTTCTTAAACTATTCAAAAAAAAAAAACAAGCGTATACGTTTACGTGTCTGCGCGGGGGCGACTGATTAATGGAAAGAAATTAACTTGGGCGCGGTGTGTGTGTGTGTGTGAGACGTTTTATAAACGGATTAGATAAATGCAACGCGCATTAAAGTCGATTGATACGAAAGGGTATATACGCGTATACGCAGTCGTAGCGATGATGATGCGGTGAAAAGACGGAAAGAGAATAACGGATGAGGAATGCTGCTGCGCGCGTACCCTATAAAATATAATATATGTATTAGTGTGTACGCGCAGCACAGATATTATTATATCGCGTATAAAGAGAGCGTAACTTAATGCGTGCGTGGAGCGAAGCGATGGGGCGCGGGGGCGACATCAACGACGTGGAAAACACTTCGTCTCTCCCTACCGGAATGCGTGCTCTCGTGTGTGTGTGTGTGTGTGAAACAAGCACGAGACGGCGGCGCGCGGTGGCGGTGATATTTGCCCTCGTGTGGTCCTGACGTCGTCGTCGTCGTCACGGCCACGACGCGGCGGTTGCACGGTCGTGACGGTGACACGGTGGGGGGCGGGCGGGACGAAAGATGAATATCTTGTGGGCAACGCGCGCGCACTAATTAATCACGTTGTGTCGTATGCGCGCCCCGTGCAGTACCGCGGGGCTCGCGCTGACAGTGTTCAAAAAGTGAACTCGGTCGTCGCGCGCTCGCTCTGCGTGCGCGTATTTATTATTCGTGTGACGCTGCCGCGGTGGCTTATATTATTATTACACGCAGCGAATCGCGTTTTTCTTCTGTCGCTTCTGGATTTTAATTCGGACGGCGGTAAAGACTGGAGTAAAATTGTACTCGATTATTGATAACGGTGTCTCTATCAGCCCTCCATCCCCTCCAAACCGAATCTCGTTTAGACTATCAGAATCCCAAAAACCGGTATAACGACCCGTTTTCGAACGACCGTCCGACAATATTGTTTATCGGAACGGCACAACTCTATTGTTGTATTAATAAATATAGAATATGAAATACGGAACGTCTTTCGGCAGGTGAAAGTAAAAATTTCATCGACTCGACAGTGTATAAGAGATTTACAAATCGCACAGGACACGAGACCGAGTAAAAATCCTGCAAAAACGGATCTCACGTAAACCCATCCAACTCCACGGCCGATCGAATTTCATTTCGGCGGCCGAACTCAGAATTCGATATGTTAACGACGTGCCTCCGCCCGTTACGCGTTACGCGCGGTGTAACGTACGCCAGTGGTTCGCAATTGGCGGTCCGCGGACCCCCTGCAGGGATCCGCGCGTTGGTGTTAGGCGGTCCGCGGTCGTGTGAGTGAGTACTGTCACGACAAAATAAACAGGCCATAGTGTCAGCTAGATAACACGGCGCAGGTTAGGTTACCCAGACTCGGAATAAACGACAGAATTCGTGGATCCGTATTGCGACTGTAAAAAATATGGCAATGAGTGTAAATCTTGAAATCAGCTGGATACTCGATCATTAGCGCGCTCTTACGGGGAAATGGTGAAAATGACGCCACGTGATACGCCATACACACACCGTGTTGACAGTTGAAAAAAGAGCGGTAAACAAATGTTTTTACGGCGTCGTTTTCACTATTTCCTCGTAAGAGCGCGCTAGTGAATATAAGATTTCAAGATTTCAAGATTTACTTTCATTGCCATATTTTACGGGCCGTTGGGCGACCCCGTACTGTCTTGAACCGTGATAAATAGGTACCAATATAGACTACCCGTATAAAGCATCGAATATTATTTTTCGTCTCCGATTTATTGATTTTAACGGATTATTTTTACAAAATTGATAAGTAAGTATTTACAAAAAAAAAAAAAATAGGGGTCCCCGGACCGATATAAATCTGAGCTATAGGTAGTCCGTGTCTTCGTGCTCGTGTGTTTGAACGAAACGGTTTTATATGAGACGCGAGAATAAGCAATGGCAGCGCGGCGCAGCGGCGGCGGCGGTCTGATAAATTACACCCGTCGCCACCGTCTTCGTACGTTTTTAAACGCGACGACGATTTCCACCACCATCACCACCTCCGTCAGTCCTTCTTCTCGACACCCTCCGTTTTCCTGCGCGTCATTTATACACGTTCTTCGGGCACCTCCCCGCCACGCCACGGCCGACGGATATATAATATGTATTTTATATACGTATAACCAAAGCGCGTCTAAATACGTACACGAGTATACGGCGGCGGCGGTTGGTGGTTATAACGAAGCGGGGGCGAGTGGATTAGGGAGGGGGAGGAGAGCAGGACGTTGCCCACAATGATTGATTAAGAGATGACGCGCCGGCGGAGAAGGACTTTTGTTGTGCAGCATCTCGCGTACGTATCACAACGCGTACATACGTATAATAAGTAATGAAGCGCAGAGACTGGTGAGTGTGTCGTGAACGAGTCTTCTTGCACCGCGTACACTGCAGCATAATAACCGAGTCTGAACGCGCACACATTACGCACGGGGCCGTCACACACACACACACACACTATAAATTAAAGCCGACGCAGGAGCAGCTGCTTCCTGTCACCGGACACGGCTGCTGCTTCTGCTGCACGGTCTTCTACTAGTCCGCCATTTTTTCGTCGTCCGTTCCATTGCCCGGCCACTTCTGACCAACCGCCCGCAAACGCAATGCACTGTGTGTGTGTGTGTGTCGCACGAGAGAAATTATTCACGTAGCACAACGACGACTCGTTGTGAAAAATCGCCATTTTTTTTCCCCGAACCGAAATATCCGGTTATTGTGTATTATTCGAAAATTATTACTAAGTACTATTTATTTTAATGCGAAATCATAGCGCGAAGAGGTGCAAAAAAAATGAGATTTTTCTCTTTTTTTTTGTAATGAGAAAATCCGTACAGCGCGATACGTGTTAATCCTTGTACATATATAAAATAACGAGCCTTTTTTTTTTTTTGTGTACCAAGTTTCTGACGACACTGTTGAACTTTTTTTACGATTTGTGTACCAATTTTTCACGCCGACCACTTTTTTTTTTTTTTTTGTCTGTGAAGGAGACGGGAATGGGATGTACTGTACTCTTAAATGTTACGGGTTTACTATAAATACGCGGAATCCCGTTAACGGGATACATACATATATATATACACGTTGGAGAATTTTCTAAATCACTCCAAGAAATGTCTGTAGTGGAACTTTAAATGATAAGGACGGGTGGTACATCACAATATCGTAAAAAAAAAAAACAGCAGAAATTCATCCGAAATCGTGCACGAGTTTTTCGAATATTCAAATGAAAATTCGTAGATACTGTTTTTAAATATTTGTGTCCGTAATACGCGTGTGCGGAATCGTTTTTCAATAATAATTATTTTTAAAAAAATATAAATAATTATTACCTATTTATTATTTGAACGAAAATGTAATTATTACGTATATTCGTTCAAATGTAATACAATACATTTTGATAAAAAAGTCACCCGTGCTTGAATTTGATTTTATATTGACAAACCTGCACTGCAGTCTCTTTATTCGTCGTCCGGGAATCGCCTTGTACACTGTGCTGTTCATTAATAAGACTATTTTTATGATTTTTATAAGCGTTTGTAGAATTGAACATGTTCCTCTGTTAATAGTTCTTACACGGAGGTGGTTTTATATGCGAATTATATTCGGATATGTATGAGGAGGGTGGGGGGACGTTAGTTTTTTTTTCATTGTAATGTTCTGGAATTTTTTTAAATTTTATTAACATTGGACTTTTTTTTTTTTTGCGATACCCCATAACTGCAGAAGACCGTACGTCCAGATTGGTTTAATAAGTGATTTATAATATATTAAGAAATTTTGTCAGCGTATCGATTATTTATTATAAAAATGAGCGTACAGCAAACGAAGGCGTGAGTTCAGAACGAGTCTTTTTTTTACGTATAAGTGGTACTCCGTGTACTCCGTTATTATCTAAGATTAAACTTGAGTATTTCACTGCGCGTTGGAGGTAGGAATGGAAATATATATTATTTAGGGTGACCGCAGAGGACGGTTGAAAGGTAAATGTTTGTGCGAACACGTTTGTTTTGATTAGGTCCAATACGCCGTTTATATCAGACATTAATAGTTAAGATGGTTTTGCTGATTTGCAACAACTGCTTGAGGGTTTTCATGTATAATGTGTTGAATAATTATGGCTTTATCTTCGGCAAAGTCAAAAATAGCGATTTGTAAAGATAATCTGTTTTTTTTTTTAATACTCCATTACTATTTTGGAAAATAAAAATATAAAACGTTAAGAATTCTTTTTACTTTAATTATATACAATAGATCTCGTCATTCGACGCAATATCGCCCTATATATATACGTCATTACGACACAAAACGTAGATACGATTTTATGGTATTATTCGTCGAATTAGGTATTTTTAAATTTTTAATTAACGAATCCCATTAGTTACAAAAACAAAGGCGACTCGCCTCGATTGTCCAAAACGTTTTATCGCTTACGGTTTTTACGGAGAGTTGGATTTCATAAAATCGAAAATTTTTATACTTTACGCGGTAGTGGAATCAAGGGCGGATACAAGGGGGGGGAGGCAATGGGGGCAATTGCCCCCGTTCACAAAAAAAGTATCATATATTTCATTTGTAATTGTTTTTTTTTAAATAGACGATGACCTTTTTTTAGTTGATAACTAACAAATTGCCCCCCGTTTAGGACCACTGTATCCGCCCTTGAATGGAATGGAATTTTTAGCGTTTTATTTATTTTTGTTGTTTTTTTTATTAACGCGAACATAACGCGTATTGACGATAACCGCACGATAAAGAGGCGATATGAAAAATGTATATTATATATCCTCCGACAACGATGATACGCGATGTCAACTGTGCAGCGCGTTCGAACGTTCAAATACTATTATTACACAGTGCATAGCGGTTAGGTTGAACGAAAATCGTTATTTAACGCGATTATTCCGTTAATATAATAATATCGTGTGTCAACGCTCGACGTCATTATAAATTTCAATATACACGCGAACCATTATGACGATATTTTGTTTTCGGCACTATGCCGCCCACAATAGAATGTATTATTAATTTATTATTAACGCGTGACAACGAAACGTCCGCCGTGTTTAAACGTCAAACGCGGAGTTTTCAGCAAAAAAAAAAAATGTATAAACGACAGTGCGACGAACGAAATATTATTATTATTACTATCAACCACCGCGAATAACGAAAAAAAAAATGTATTCAGTGGCGGTTATAAGGGGGGGGGGCGATAGGCGGATCTCCGCGATGGGATTTGATATTTTCAAATTTAGTATATCTCTGACCTAACAGCACCGACTTGCGTCATGTAAGTTGGTCCAATTATATTATGGTTATGTTCAATTTTTGCCCTCCCCCCCCCCTTGAACGTCATGTATAAGGCTGGAATTAGTGCTCGACCGACGATCGGCGCGTACGGTACGCACTGACAGTGCGCGCTGATCATCGGTCGTGATCGAGCGTTTAGTGCTTAGCTGACGACAAACTCGATCGGTCGTGTACGCTGTACAGAATACACAAGTAAACGTGTAAACGAGTGTACGACGAGGAAAAATGAATCCCTTTACGTTCATTTCATTACATTGAAATACGCGAAATAATATTGTAATTATTAATAATAAAAAAAATAAATAATAGAGATTGCATACACGCGTACGATCGGTCGCTCGGTCAGCGTCAAACACACGCATATAACGACATTAGCCGACCGTAATAAAACCGGAAAAGAAAGTAGTCACCAGAGAGCGCTACGACGCAACATAGAGGGCGTGGCAGGAAGGCGCAGCGCCTATAAATAACGGTCCGAAACCAGCGGACCGCTCAGTGTAGTCACGGCGATCAGATGCGAACAACGTAGTTCGCGTCTGACTAATCTGACCTGATGTGTGTGCACGTATTCTATAATAAACTCATCATCACTCGAACTTGACGAAGAAGTGTCCATAATTACAATATAAAATTCAACACGATTGAATTATATATAAATCGTAAAACGTACGATCACTAAAAATAATAATTATTCGCTTATCGCCTATAATACTAAAACTTTAAAAATCGTAGACAAACTCGTAGGTACCCCGGGTGTTGCTTAAAATAAACCGAAACTGAGTGGAACTATTATCCGTTAGACTTCTATTGAAATACAGGCGACTATAAATATTATTAAGCTTTAGTCTTAAGTAGATATTGAAATACGCCGGCCCTGATAAAACCGCGGGCCGCCGGTGTCCAAGGCGACGGAAAACAGTAATATTTCGAATATTATTACCATTCGAAATAAACGAATTGAAATCGATTCCCGGATCGTCCAAAGTTAGATCATGTCGGACGAGGAGAACGAGAAGGAGACGAGCTTGCCGTCGCGTTACACGGTCGACGGCAAGGACGCGCGGTGGCGTAGGCTGTGGCTTCAAAAAGGCACCGGCCGCGGCGGCGGCCACGTGGACGACGTCGGCGCGGACCCGTACGGCGAAGTGGACGGCGGGCTGCCGCCGTTGCCGGACAACGTCAGGGACGAAGGGAAATACATCGGACGCCGGCCGTCGGACGCCGAACAACAGCTGCACGGGCCGTAACGTATTATAAACAATAATAACTGTGCCAAATAAACGCGTATAAGATTTTAAACAATATCGCGTTTACGGTCCATAAACCGCGCGCGCGCGTGCAGGGGGCAGCAGGATCGTTGTGCCGGTGGATTTCTCCTCTCTCCGTGTGCGTGAAACAAAAATAATAATATCGCGTTGGTCGCCACTGCCGCTGCTGCTGCTGCTGCTGCTGCTGAGCCAAGGTGCAAAAACGCCACTTGGACGACGATAAATTCAAACTAATAGCGTATTTTATTGTTGTTGTTGTTGTTGTTGGCCGTTCGCGAGGAAATCCGCAGCTGCTCGCGCGGATCCTGCAGCGTTTACGCGATGCGTGGTGTTTGACTTTGCAGTGACCGCCGACGGGGAAAAAAACTGTTCGAATAGGAAAAAATAGTAATAATTCCGTAATATACGCGCAGTGACGGCCTGCAGCGGCCCATCCGGCGGCGTACTGTGCAGTCTACGCCAGTGGCGCAAAATTTGCAAGCATTATGGCAATATTATCCGTAGAACACTAATTCGCTGGAAAAATTTCGTACGAAGACATTATCGGTGAATTCGTCAGCCTTAAAGCGATGAAAGCGAATTTTTAAAGTTTCAAATTTACACTGTAATAACAACCGATAAGTACAAAATGGAATTCTTCAAAAAAAAAAAATCGGTAAAAATAAAGGTTAAAAAAAATATCGTCACATCAGTTTTTTTAATTGGTAAAAAGGCGCTTTTTTTCTAATTGTCCCGAGTCTTCCTACGCCACTGGGCCAACCCGGCACATTTGCCCCCGGAACGGCCCAGCAGCGATTTATGTGCCGGCCCGTCAAGTAGCGAATTAAAATTTTTCTATAAACAATATAACCGCGGGCGTCGCTTGAGTGAATTACTACTTTAGAGTTTTGTCATTATTATCACTATAAATTTGGAAGCAATGTGCGATAAATCGTTCGATAAAACGATTCTGAGTTTCGGCCGTGTAACACAAATTTGTCGGAAAATTTAAACTGCTAGTAAAAAAAAAATACGAAGTATGTTGTGGAAGTACTTCTAATTTTTTTCCAGCTTATACAGTGATTTAAAGATTAATTACAACAATTTATAATAGTCAGCTGTGTTTTAGATCCTGAATTTAGCGGAAAAACGTATTGCGGGTTTAGTCGAGTTATTATTTCTCGTAACTTTGATTCACTATATAATATATACAGTGGCGTAGCGTGAAACTCGGTGGCCCTAGGGCCTATAAGAGACGAAGGCATTCTTTGTCATAGAAATTAAATTATTGTAAGAATGTTAATTATTAAATAGTGATTCTAAAAACAAAATAAAACATTTTAAAACTAATACTGATGCCCGTTTGAAAAATAGCGATGTCCGTAAAATGATAAACGCCACCGGTTTTTTTTTTTTGTTATTTTAAATTAAATATTAGTTTCAATACGAATATTATATAAAAAAAAATGTTCAGAGTTTTTTTTAATGTAATAATTAAGATCCTCTTGTGGCCCCTCAACTTGGACCTATTTTGGGGGCCCCTGGGCCTAAATACGCCACTGAATTGAATTTAAACTCAATTATTACGAATTAACGTGTTGTGTTTTTTACTTGTACGTGCTCGTACTTTGTTCGAAATTAATAAATTATAATAGAATTTTTAGAATTTTTTTGGTATTTGTTTTCCTTGTCAGTGTATTGTTGCGACAACTCAATGATAATAATAACAATGAGAAGAAGAAGAATAGTTCACGAGAAACCGGTATTTATAGTAACACGCACGCAGCGTTTTCGTGCAATTTTTCGAGTGAAAACTCTATCGAAGTTTTTTATTTTTATTTTTATAAACCCGTAAAACTGGACAAACTAACGTGATTTAAATTAGCAAAGTAAATGAAGAAAACAACCGGTAGGAAATACGAAACAGGAATATAGGATATTGAGAGGAGAAAGAAGAAAATATGAAAACGAGCTGAAAGACCTGGAAATCTTTCGGTAGGATCTGCGAATCACGCGGTAAACGGTACGCAAAGCAGACAAAAGTATATATATATATATATATTTCTAACAATCGTTACACGGTTAAAACACTCGCGCTGAGATCTTCAGAAAAAAAAAAAATCACTCGGTGGTACATGTACGGGAAAAATAAAGAGTCGTTTTTTTCCAGCGTCCGTCGGTACGGAGAACGCGAAATTATTCAAATTTTTTTTTTCTGTTTTTTTTTAAACGCACACTTTGTCTGTTTAAACTGCGTGTCTGTCATTTGTTTTTTACGGCGGTCCGTGCAGTGTTTTTATTCTCATCTCCTCCCCCACCCCGCTCGTTCCCCCCACACCGAAGATAAACGCGAACGGTATTCGAATTCGTTGACTCGCCAGCCGCTCTCTCGACTGCTGCTGTGGTGTAACACGACGACGCGGTGCAGCATTACTTTTTTTGGGCGTGTAAATCTTCGGTTTATTTTTTTTTCCGCTTCGTCACCTATCCCCCCCTCCCTTCCACCGCGCACAGTAACCCGATAGTAACCGTAGCAATGGTACAAAAAAAAAATAATAATAATAATAATAAATAATAACGAAATATACAACGTCTCATTATTTTACGTTTTTTTTTTTTCGTACCGTTCCTGTACATTACGTTTATATGTTTTTTTTTTTTGTTGTTTGCGTCATTAAAGAGGCACAAGAGAACTGAAATGGTTGTTTACAGTTAAGGTCGGGGACGAACCGAGCAGAATGATTTGACATCCTTAATGTCCGTTATCCTCCCGTTCCCTAACCTGATATTAAGGAACGTTTTAATGATGTCCCGCTCGCACCCTATAATTCCCCATTCAAAGAATATATACCGTACGTACACACACACACACACACATGATATATATTCGAGCGAGTATATATATACTGACACTCCCAACAAACCATTTCGCCTAAATAATTTATAAGCGTTTTTAATTTTGTTTGAAAAACGACGAATAAAAAAAAAAAGAAACAATATATATATATAGGTACGACGGTATACGTAATTGATGAGTACGAGGAACGCCTATTTTATCGACATATTTTTTTGTAAAGTTTTCGAAAAAAAATTGTTGTATTTTCATCGCGAACGTGTATATAGGTATATAGGTACGACAATATGAAACGAATCGACGTTATTTCTACGTCTTTGTATACAGAACGCGATGTACTCGTGAATTAAACAACAATAAAATTATGATTTATTCAAATTCATTTAATTTATTATAACATTTTGTAGTTTGTTAACGAATTATCGTATATTTCAACGAACTCTCTCTTCTTTTCGTTTCAAGTTATTGTCACGTGCGTACGCCGCGTATATTACTTTTCGCCGTGTTATAATTTTTTTTTTCTTTTTATAATTATTTCGTGCGATTAAAAATAAAAATAATATTATACTCGTGCAAAGTGTGTATTCCATTTTGTTTATTCCCAGTCAAAAACAATATGCCGACAAAAAAAAAACACATAATTTTGTCTGATTACTGCAATTGCAGTAGCGCGTATATAACAGATTTTTCGTTTTGTTCACTTCATCATATCGTATTTTAATCCTCGACAAATCGGTTTATTTGTATACATTTGTACGCGTTTCAACAGATCAGTCCTTCGTCCTGTCATCGCCACTTCTAACAACCGTATTATAAACGCATTTATTTATTTATTTTTTCTGTTCAAACGGTTCACATTATTTGTGTGATTCGCGTGTTATCTTGACTTCGTAAATGCGCGCCTCAACAGGTAGAAAATAATTTTTAGTTGCCCGGTGCTTTAAACTGCACACGTCACCATGGCCGCACCTGCAAAGTAGTCTATAAACTACTATTATTAGCAAAGCGGCCGCAAACGGGATCTGTTGTCTCGGTGTTCTGGAGAAATCCGTCGATGAGGACTCTTAGGATCGTCTTAACGTCAAACGTTTTACGCTCGAAGCCAGGACTTCAATTTATGTGCAACGATTCGTCGGCGTTCAGAAACCGTTTAGACCACCTCGCTAGGCGTCACAGAAAGTAGCGGTTGAAGACACCAGACAAAAAACTAAAGCCGGAGGACCTCGCTCATCGTTGATGACAAAGACTCGGCGACAGGGACCCCAATGTTGGTGCGATCGTACTCGAACGACCGCAATCCTCCGCAAACCGCCGATTCAATAACCGTTACCTCAACGGAGGTCTTAGACTTTGACGCCGCAACGGATAGGGACGAAGTTCTGGCCGCTTTACGCGCGGCAATCTCCCTGGAAAGGATGATGCGATCGGGCAATAATAAGCGAACGGGAATCGGTTTGTATTATAAACGAAAATACATCAGAAATCTTCCGAAAACGCGCAATAAATCCATTCGAAAACCTTTTATTCGATCTTCCTCAAAGACGCGTGTCAACCAGTCGACTATATACTGACGCACTCTCCTTTTCTTCCCGCGAATCCTTTTATTACTTTTCACATCCGTTTTGAAGTCTATCCGCAGCTTCGTCGACCTATTTCTCGTTTAAGAATATCAAATATTTAAAATGCGCGCATTATTTTCTTTTTGTCGTCTCATCTCGGTCGCATCATTGACCTACTTATATTAATAATTAAACGTGTATACGATATTATACAACGGGAAACGAGTGTATACTTCTAAAAAAAAAAAAAACAAACACAGACGATATGGTCAATCTTTCTCGTCGACTTCGGTACGGAAACTACCGCGGTGGAAGAAGAGTGTTTTATTTTATTTCGATATTCTCGCGATTCGGATATTTTCAATGGTTAGAAACTACGCCCCACCACCCACACACACGTAATATCCGATTATTTCAATTAAATCGTTATTAAATACGTATACGTGTAACGAATTTTGACGAAAATCGTTTGTTTCTTCAAAAACTATTTTTCTGTATAGTTTTTCTTTGAGCTGCGCGTTAAAAAAAAACTCTTATCGAGAAAATAGATTTCAATATTGCGCGCACGATTATAGTGAAAATCGAAAAACGTTTCAAAAACACAAAAACGTACCCAAGCCCGGATTAAGAAAACGTCGGGCCCGGGGCCAAACACAATTCGGGGGCCCGTGCCCGAAGCGGGTTTTGTTACTCATAAAGGAAAGGGTATTTTTTTTTTAAAAGTTAATTTTTTACGCAAGAGAATTCACCAAATGAATCCCGTATACCGTATAGGTACGGAAAAAATGTCGTCGTCTGAACAAGGCCATAGTGTTGAATTTCGTTTATTCCAAAATTAAGTCTTCTCGTACGAAGGGGCACACAATTAATTGATTTTTAGTGTGCCCGGGGCCACGGACCCCCTGGGCCCCCCCCCTTAATCCGGGCCTGAACGTACCGACTCGAGGTTTCTTTCTACCTCGAAAATTTACAGTGTACACGGCAGAGAAATCTAACGAAACGATCGTCGTTGTACGTAATAATATAGTTTCGGGTGAGAATCTATAAAAAACAGAAATTTGTCGCCTGCAATCTCGTCGTGTACTTAAATTTTGTTATTGTAAATATACGAAGCGTCGACTGGAAAAAAAAAAATTAGAAAACTCGCTCGCTCGTTATTATATATACGTACAAGAGCACGACGCGCTCGCCTCGGCCAGAATCCGTGAGCGTTGTATGCGCGCGCGCGTGCTTTTTGTTCACGCTGCTCGTACCGGAGAATTTCGTGTTGCGCTTCCGCGGCGACACGTTATACGTGCACGTGTATATACGAGATGAGTATATAAATCATAGTCATTAACGACGGACGGCGCGCACCACCGGTGCAGCAGCAGCAGCAAGCAGCAGCAGCAGCAGGAGGAGTAGGACGAAGATGATGATGATGATGATGACTCAGCGCGTATACCAGCTATATACCGGATGATGACTGGAGATCGTGCCGTGAAGTTTATCTCTCTGTGTGTCGGAAAAAAAAAAATAATATTTCCATAGTCATCATCACTACTACTACTACTACTACTACTACTACTACTACAACCGCGACGTGGTCGTCCGAAAACCACATATTTCTATCTCTACACTCGCTTTCTTCTATACGCGTATAAAAAACGCGCACCGTACGCTCCTCCGCGGTCATACGCTGCCAGTGCTGATCGCGCGTTAGAAAACCGAGTCCGTCCGCAGACACGCTGCAGCTCTCTGTACCGCGCGTGGCGTGCGTATAAACGCTGTCATCGCTCGCGTCTGCGCTGTCATTACCTCGTTTTGATATTACAGTTTTTTTTTTCCCCCCCGCCTTTCTCGAAGCCGGCAGTCAGCAGCAACGCGGTCTAATATAATATTATAATATGTTCGCGTGTATACACTGCGGTTAAGTACGTATTATAAATACGATACACGCCTCGCGTCGAAACTAATATTATATATATATATAAAAAATACAATAATAAACGAGAAATAATAAATAATAATAATAAAACGGCGTGTGTAATGAAAAGAACGCGCGTCATTATGAAAATAACATATGTGCGCGGGTTCGACGCGATACGGTGTCATTATTACGGAATGAGCAGCAGCTCGGTCTGCGGCGCGCAATACGCAATGCGTTTGTTGTATACGCGTTTATCCGCAGTGTTTTTTTTATTCTCTGGAACGCGAGGGGGATTGAAAAAAAAAACTCTTACGCGTATCACGCGTATAATTATAAAAATATAAATAGGTTAGACGTAGTGTAATATTATAATTCAGCGTTCCTGGAGGGACACGCGCAAAATTCCAAATTATTACTGTGTTATGTCGACGGGGAAAAAAAAAAAATCACGACTCCTTTATAAATCGATTTTTTTTCCTTTCAAACCCATCGTCGGCTGAAATTATAGAGTTAATTGAACGCAGCGTCCGTATCACGTCCTAATATAATATTAATACCCCGATGGTGGTTTTAACTCTCGGGTCAATCGATTGTGGCTGAAATCATAGAAAAACCTACCTCCACATTTCCGGTACTCTGGTACACGGAAGTTTAAAGCCCATCTCACCGTTGGTTTTATAAACTCCTGACCGATCGCGCGAATTGCTCTGTCTCCCGCATACGTTTCGGTCGCGCTTTCACTTCCGTCGCATCTGTGACGTTAGCCTTTCCAAGTGTCCATCATCGTCCTTAGAGCGCTCGCGCGTTCGTTCCCGCTTAAAATCCCAATTAAATCACATACTTTCTTCTCGGTCGCGCGCTGTCGTCCTAGGCACCGTACAAGGTGATACAAATCATACTGATTATTGGGAACGGAAAAGCTGAAGACCGACACGAAAAGAAAAAGAGAAGAAGCTAACCGTACAATTCTTTTTTTTTTCAAAATTTCAAAGGACGATAATAATAAAAATCTCCGAATCGTCAATACTAATAATAATTGTTTAAAATCCAATAGAAATATAATAATAATTTACTCTTTCGACGAACGTATACGTGGTAAATAATAATACGCGTTTTCGTTCATTTAATTCGAAAAATTATTCCGCCCTCGTGAAAAGGGTGGACAACCGTCGTGCGCGCGTCGCCTATGTACGCCTTAAACCCGGTCGCCGACGACTATAATATGATGTATGGCGGTCCGGTACACGTAATATTCAATATACCGTATTATTATTATTATTATTATTATGCGAAGGAAATCGACGGTCTAACTCGGGCTTTTTTTTATATATATTTTTATTATGTGGTCAGAGAACCTTTTTTTTATCCGAGGGTGGAGATGCTGCGCGACCGTACAGATCGCCACGGTGTGTAAATGAACGTCCAAAGGGTGTGTGATAAAATCGTTCCCCCCCCCATCCGTCCCTTCGCGTCCTGTATACACGCGTTAAACTCAGAAAAAAAAATAAAAAAAAATGTACGCGTTACACGCGTGTTATTTTCGTTTATTAATATTTCCAAACCGTGTTTTTATAACACTCACTTGTCACCTCAGGAATTCTCGCGTTCGTCAAGTGGTTAAGCGGCGTGACCACGCGTTTTCGGGGCACACGGATAACACGCGCACACGGCACTGAAAAGCGTGTGTAGATTTCCACACGATTTTTATTTTTTTTCCTACTAAACCACAACGCTTTGCATAATAAACCGTTACAAGGCCACCACCGCGTGCAGCAGTTCGTACTTTTGTAATTTGAAATTTTTAAAACGGCCTTAAACCGCGATGACTAATCACGAACGACCTGTCAGCGGGCCCGACAGTTGTTGCGCACGTCGCGCGCAGAATTTTAAACTCCGATTTCCGGAAAAATTAACGTTTTATCAAATATGTTTTGTACGTTTGGAAAAAAAAATAAGTAAATTCAAACCGAAGATGTATTACGAAAAAATATAAAGAAATATATATAGAAAATTGTTTCGACGAGAGCGTCGTACAACAACGGAATAAAAAATAAAAATCAACAAAATTACACAGAGAAAATCGTTTAATATCGCAATAAAAAAAATAAATAAATTTATTAAACAAACTCGTTACGAGCACAATCTGCTCCGGCGGTTCACGCGTTCAAACTATTACGGATTTCTTAAGTACAAATTGATCGAAAATAGTTTAAAAAAGAATATAGCATAATACATGAAAAAAAAACCAGCCGTTATTTATACGAATATTTTTTTTTCTATTGTGGTTTGAACGAAATAACCGCTGTGATGATTACACCACAAAAAAAAAACGACTGTCGTTTTATCAATAATTCTTACGCGTGGCTGTTAAGATTTTATTCGTTGTCCCACGTGTGTACACGATGCGAGAAAGTAATTTCCAAATAGATTTATGAATAAAAAAATTTTTAAAAAAACGTGTGTTTGTTTGTTTCCAACGATATTATTATAGGAAAACACGTGTATTTTTGTAAGATTATTACTAAAAATAATATTTAAGAAAACGCAAACGTGTTGACATCGTACAGCGTTCGAGAGACCGAAGTACTTCAACAACTCGAAATAAATCGTCATCGCCTCGACTCTGCGTACACCGGACGATAACTAATTTCAGGAGTGGCGCTGATCAATTCTTATACCGCTCATACAATATCGAAAATTGTTAAAACCAATCACGACACATGAAATGCCGCCGTGTATGACTATAATATGCGCGGTACTTAGAAACGTGCCGATTAAAAACCTGTAGAAAACAGAAAAGTCACGCGAATGTTTGGCGGAAGCAAAATATCGATCGTTTAAGTCATATATCACTGATCATCGTGTTCTAAAAGCAACGCTTTGTTGTGTCCGTTTTTCGTTGCTTCCTTTGGGTTTCGGTAAGATGTCCGTAGCCCATCGTCTACGTCAAGGAAACAGTCAACTCTCGGTCTTCCTCTTGGTCGTCCTGCTCATTACTCTTCCTTCAAATATATTATCAAGGAAATCGTTGTGACGGATAATACGCCAAATAAATTCGATTTTTTTTTGACACGTATATTATTCTATAAATTTATGCGACACCGAGAGCGTTACCGTGGCGTCATGAACCCGGCTCTACTCACCACCCGGCCAGGGTACTTCTATACCATCGTTGCCAGTTACATTGAAACGGCGATGACATCGCGATCTGTATATATATTATATATAGATATATAGGTATCTATGTAAATAGGTACGAGGAGATGAGGACTAAGCTGTAGGTAACTTTTTGTCACGTGTAAAAAATAAATTAGATATATACATGTACCGATATGTATCTGCATGCAATGTACTCCTGATGTCTTTTTTTTATTGTATTGTAGTCGTTGAGATCAACAGCGCTGCCGAATAATCGTACTTTTTTTTTTACTAAAATCAAATAAACCGAGCATTTTTTTTTTTTGTCTACGATATTTAAGAAAAAAAAACTTTTGCCAAACGTTTGTAGAGGACTTTTAACGCTTCCGAATCGTAATTTCTACCGTCGAGTGTAGTAGTGTTTTTCGTATAGAACTGCGCCCGAATCGCTTTTTCGTCTGATATATTTTGTGCGCGTTGACGCCGTGCAGGTCCTCTTAACCGAATATTTACAGTCGACTCGGTTTCGACAATAACGACAACGCAATACACGCCAGTATATATATATATATATATATATATATATATAATTATCTTTCCGACGAATATATATTGTGTACGTATGTTGTACGTACTCGCAGAGAAAAAAAAAAGTGTTAAATTATTCATATTTCGTTCGCTCTTTCGAACGAGATAATAATATATTCATAACGTTTGGAGTCATGCGCATTCGGCGGCACTAAACGAGCACGATCGGTCGACCTTACACGTCAAAAGTCACGCGGAAAATTCGCATAATATAATTCGGAACAAAAAACGTGTTACGCGCGTCTAAATTCTATATATACTATTATAGTGTACCGACCTACACTGCGTGTGTGTGTGTGTTTTTTTTTAGAACGATTTCGTATAATCGACTTTAAATAGTCCTGTGAAAAATAAAAACGCGTTACGAAATAATATTATTTTCAAAAAAAAAAAATGCGTAAAAAACTAATAGAACGCACGGCATTAGGTTATTTGTAAAATACCGTTCGAAACGTTTTTTTTTTTATCGTTTATCGCGCAGCGAATCGCTCGATTTAATAATGGGATCCATTAAAAAACGTCAATATAAACAAAAATGCAAAAAAGCGTTACATTACCGAAGTACGAATATTATATAAATCCACCGCAAACGTTGTAACGAATCACGCGTTACAGACGTGAGACAATAACGAAATAAATCATCCGCACGTCACGGTGCGAATATTTTTAAAAAAAAGAAAAAAATGGCAAAATTTCATTTGCGATAGACTATTTGTAATAATCATCAAAATACAAAACCGAAACTGACGGCTAAACGACGCGTATTATTATACGAAACGTGGAGGCGATAAATTATTATTACATTTTTTTTTTTGTAACAAAATGAATAATTTTCACTTATAACACTTATAATCGATTCGATTAATACGAGTGGTGGAGAGGGGGCAAAGAAATTTAAAAATTCTTTACTCTATAAAACCGTAATTTTTAATATTTTCTCGTTTTTTAAGTGCTTTGCCGTTAACTTATATATACCGATAATCCAGTGGCGTAATTACGTCATATGAGAGGGGTGTATATAAATTTAGCATTGGATAAAAATGATTGACAAACATTAATATCATATATAGTTAAAGTAATCCGTTATTTTATATTTTTATTGTTTTCTCTAATAAAAACTTCGTATTTTATAACAAAATTTCTAATTTTCTTCGTTTTTTAGCTAACTTATTGGGTACTCCGTTCCGTCATTAATTCAACGTCTGAATAAAACCTTTTTTCGGTGACTTAACCTAACCACCGCACCATACCAGTTGGTAATTACCTACCGCGGCTGAATAAACCGAGGAATATATGATGAATATAATTTTGTCAATACAAAAAAAAATATATATATATATATTTTAATTATTATAATTTCTTATTGAATTTTTTGTACATTTGACCAGCAGTTCCCAAAGTGTGCGTCGCGCGGCACCCTGGCCTTTCGTCGCGGCGATGTCTTTAAAGGGTCGTCGCGCCGCCGCTATAAATATTTACATATTACCCGCAGTTTTTTGTAGTTTTATTTATTTTTAACTAAAAAAATTTTTTAAAAGTCATCAATAGGGCGCCCTGAGAAAACATCAGTTTCAAAAGAACGCCGCGAGTCTAAAAAGTTTGGGAACCGCTGCATTAGCCCGTGAGAGGGAATTCGTTCACCCCGTAATTACGCCCCTGCTATAATAATCGTAACGTTTAAACCGCAGGAACAGTAGGTACGTTAAAAAAAAAAAAATCGTCTCTTTTATAAGAACGCCTCGCGTATTAAACAATTAATTTCGCAATAAATATTGAAATAATTATTTACGGACGCGCGAACGTACGTTCACAAGAGAATAAAGAGAAAATAATAGATACTCAAGCCGCCTGAAAATACGAGATTACAAGAACGAGTTTTCTCATTGTTTCCGCGTATATAATTTAATAAGTTATTATTATTTATAATAACCGACAAAGTTCTATAATAAAATACCGAACGGAGTTTCACTATAAACTATAAACGTGCACCAGCTTACGCACCGTTGGAATTATCTGCAGTTTTTCGCGAAGAAAACATTATATAAAGACATATCTGGGGAGGGGGGTAAGGGGGCGCAAATACTTTTTGTACGAACTTCTGCGTTTCGATGAGGGTCGCTTTTTCCAGTGCATACTTCCCGCATACGAGTGGTGTGCAGAACGTTCAAAGATAAAACCTTAAATTAATAAACGTCTTTGCTGAAGACATCGAAACCTACTACTGCTGGAACTCGCACGACTCAAACGTGCGGAAGGACTTTCTAAAAAAATTCCACGATTTCCGTCTCGCGTTATATATCTCTGCGCGTTCATTAATGTGAATCCTTTGAACGGCTCCGAAATAAATTTCACTACTTTCTATTAACCGCGGGAAAACGACGCGGATGTCGACATTTACTCTCGCGCTGTGCACGATTCAAAGAAAATCAGCTGTCACGCGCTTAGGTTTTACGCTTAGTTCCGTTAAACAGCTCTGTACCTCTATTCTGTAACTCGATATGACCTGTTAACGACAACTTTCGGTTCGTTAATCTATCGAAACGATTTATAACCTCCCAGAAAATTGTCGTTAGCTATCGATTTCTTATCGTTTTGGTGGACATACACTTTGTAAGCCCAAGGTATCGATAGAGTCATTTACAGAATCACAATGCCAACAACAAAATTCGATACATTTTTAAAATTTCGATAAGAAGCTCTTATCGAATTAATTTGTTAATACGTTATCGAGTTACAGAATAGAGCTACTGGGGACTAAACGTATAACAGCTTTTTTTGTAGGTTTTACCGCCCGCGGTTCTTTCTAGGTTTTTATACTTCTCCCGCGAATCACCGAGTTCTCGTGGACCGCGCGTTGTCAACGCAGCAAACGTAGGTTTAAGAGAAAATATGATTTAATCAACAGATCTGACAACCAACGGTGCGGTTATCGAGGAAACCGTTATACAAATATTGACAACACGAAAACGTTCAGAAATACGAAATTGTTCTTATTTTTTCAACAAATATTTTAATTTATATTCAAAACGATTATATTCCGTTTGAAAACGTATCTATTTATTTTGACTTCGAGACGCTAAAATTATATTCTCACTTTCCCACCCCTCAAACTTACCTCCTGATTATACCGCGCGTACCACACGATTATCTACGTAATATCATAGGTCAGTGGCACCGATCACCTAATTTATCTATGACATATGTCATAGTAGATTTTGTAGTTGAGGCCCACAAAATCCAATCTTAAGTATAGGATTTAAATGTTTGTTCAGCTGAAAAATAAAAAAAAAACAAATGGCTTATACATTGCATTGTGTGGATGCTCTCATTCGTATCTAGTTGTTAAATTGAAAAAAAATTGGGGGGGGGGCCTCTTGATGTATAATGTCATAGTATTTTTTAAACACATCGGCACCACTGTTATAGATTATTATAATTAGGTAATTTTCAAATCAAACAAATTCCATTTAAACCTAATGTCATTCGGCGGGATTTTTTACCAATCAACGCGTATACCGCATTGGCTACCTTAAAATTACTCGTATTATAAAAAAACAAATTATTATTATTATTATTGCATATTATTATTATTATTATTATTATTATTATTATTATTATTTTCGGGTATCTCGCTATTACGGATAGTAAAATTTAAAACTATTCCAGGGACCTTAGTCCAGGTGAAATAGTCTCCTACTGCATGAATTTTCTCATGGTATGACAAGTATCTATAATTACTGACTTCTGAATCTTTTTTATTATTATTATTATTATTATTATTATTATTATTATTATTATTATTATTATTATTATTATTATTATTATTATTATTATTATTATTATTATTATTATTATTATTATTATTATTGTTGTTGGTGGTGGTGGTAGTGGCGGCAGTATCATTGTCAAACATTAGAATAGGAAGAGAGCAGCGGCCATTCAATAGGTTTCAATTGTTGTTTATTACACACACACGAACGTCGCGGCGCCGCCGCCGTAGATTTTCATTCAAACGTTTAATAAATACGTATTATACACACACACACACACACGCGCGTATGGTGTTATTATTATTATTATTATTATTATTATTATTATGTATGCCGACTACTTTTACTATAATATTACGGTTATTACCGGTTACAATAAATATACCGCGTATTACCACAATTGGTACATAATATTATGTATTATGTATAGCGCATTATATTACACTACGCGTATTACGCGATATATAGAACCTGACAGTAGCTCGTGGTGTGGCACTCGTGTGTGTGTGTGTGTGTGTGTGTGTGTGTGTGTGTGTGTGTTTGTAGGTATAAGTATCGAAAATCATATTATTTGTTGTACTCGGCGCATACAAAATATTCGTATTATTCGCCGCCGTCAAGTGCGCTACCGAAAAAAAAATCACAAACACAATAAATACGCGTCGGGTTTATATAATACAAAAGTGTGGCTCGAGCGCATCGTGTTTCGACAAGTCCGCAATCGGTAAATGTGTGTTTCACTTCGCTCCGCTCTCGCGTCGTTTCTTCTATATACATATACGATATCGTATATACGGGGATACGGCTAAACCGCGGCGACTTGAATGAATTTGTAAATACTGTGTTCGGGGCGTTGGTAATATAATATTGTAATGAAATTTATTACAATGTTATATAATATATATATATATATATATATATATATTAATAACAAAACGCGTAAAATGTTACATGAAATACAAAATATATATATATTAGGAAAATTGCTTGTTTATTTGCTTCGAATAACATTCATTTCCCCATATCTTTCAAACCACCAATGTTTTCTTTATTTATTCAGTTTTAAATTGTTTTCCTTTCTAAGGGTTTTGTCTTGTAATTTCTTTTTCTCTTTATTATTATTATTATTATTATTATTTTGCTTGATTAATCATTTTATTTCTCGTATTTAATTGTCAAGAGGCAAATATTCGTATAATTTACGTCTCTTATAAAAAGAAATGTATACGAAAATCGCGTTATAAACGTAAAAATAATAAAATTTCATTTTTTTTTTTATATACAAATATCGTTGGATAATATTCGCCAAACGATTATTATGAACTCAAGCGAATTATAAATTCGCGAAAATTCTATACGTTTAAACGGGTTATGATACGAGCGTATTCCCAGAAATTCACACACAAACACTATATATATATATATAGTTTCTATATTATAAATTTAATAAATCGGTATAACGAAAAATCACACGTAATTTTTATAGAAAAGTCAATGGGTTTCAAATCTATGTGTATGGAGAATTTTGAAATATTTTACGTACGTGTTACAAATTTCAATGAAATTTCTATTACAAACATACAATTCAAGTATATATTTCCGCGTTTATACTGTTTTTCCTTGCTTGTACATCCATATTAGGCCACTTTTACTAATGTACAATTATTTTATACTGTCAAAAATGATATTTTTTTTTTTATTACTGTTATTTAATACAAGTAAAACCTGTAACATATTTACAAGGCTCGAGACAGCAGTTGCGTTTCGGGGAAGAATTTACGTGTTTTGATATTAAATTATATTAGTGCACAACACTTTTTTATGACTAAAAAAAAATGTATTAAATTTGGAAGACATATAAATATTATTCGCAACGCGTGTACCGTTTTCGATAGAGCGGCATTTAGCCCGGGGCGTGGCAAAACGACCGGTTGGCATATTGACATTCCGTACATTGCTACACGACTGCCGTTTCGCCATTGGTCTATTCAAATTTACCGCCGGAATTATATCGTGTTCCACGACATTTGTGACGTCAGTGTATTATTATTATATTAAACTCGTCGTAACAATAAGTTTAAGCGAGCCACTCAAAATAAAAATATCCATTCGATTTGTTATGAAAAAAACCGCTTAAAGTCGCTGCTGAAGTGCGCGCGTTTGGTTCGTTCGATAATAACACACTGACGTATCACAAATGTCACGGAACGTAATATAATTTCGGATTTATAATTTCCGCGCGCCCGTTTTATTTTTCCAAATATTTTAAAACATTATTTTCCGCCTAATGATAATAATATAATAACGATAAAAACGTGAATCGAGATAATTGCTATATATATACAGGGTGGACAAGAGAAACGGGAAAATTTGAAAGTTATGGTGGCAGCCCTACGGAGCGTGTAGAAAGGCGGTAGTGTTATTGTTATGTTCACTGGTATCCGCCATTTATTAATAATGGATCAGTGGATACGTTCACAAAGTGCATTTGTCGTAAAGGCGTATTACAAAAATGGTGATAGTCTGACTGCTGCTCGCAGGGAATTTCGACGTCATGGTCTTGTTCCATCATGCAACGCAATCAAGACTTGGGTTGAGAATTTTGAGGAAACAGGTTCAGCTCTCAAAAAGAAACCACCGGGAAGTCAACGAACCCGACGAACTCCTCAGAATATTGAAGCAGTTCGGACGTCATTTGAAAAGAGCCCACGACGTTCTGTAGGAAAACGAGCAGCAGCATTGAATCTCAGACGAACAACTGTCCGTCCTGACCTGACCGAACTTGAGTATTTAGTGTTATGAATCTCGAATGGCACAATAATATGTACTTAACGTTTTTCACAATAAATATTAAAATTAATTTTTTTTCAACATTTGCGAGAGTTATTTCAAATTTTCCCGTTTCTCTGGTCCACCCTGTATACAGAATTTACACGGCAATAAATTTGAAATGTAGACCAATCACGAAACAGTGTGTGTACAATGACCGGTACTGTGCTCGTACGGTTTTATGGGTTCTCGTTATGCAGCGACGAGCCGAGTGAATTTTTTTCTAATAATACTCTTTCGCGAGCTGCGCACCGAATATAAACGATATTATTATTTTCGAGTCGGCTCGACGGTTTGTACGTGTAATGCGACGACGAGTCTTGGAAAACGCCGAATTTTCGGTGGAGGCCCGCGCCGACCGATTGATCGTCGGATCCGATACGCCGCGACCTAAAGCCGCGTGCACACGTGAACGAACGAAATCCCCGATTCCGTGTAATCAAATTATAATAATATTGAATTTCTCGGTGCGGAAAACGTGGCGAGGGGCGTGTGTGAGAGAGGAAAAAGGTACAGTAGTGTAACGACAATAATACACGTCGGAGGAGTAGATCGAGAGAAGATTATGTCGCAAAGTGTCAAACGCGCGTGATGGATATCGCGGGTTGTGCCGACGCGGTGTGTTTCTGCGCGTTTACAATACGCGAGATCGGGTCCCCGCCGAACGCGTCTCGCGGGAAGGAAGCGCGGTGTCCGAATTCGATTTTCGATCGCCTCTCGAAGATACCCTATTTTTTTTTTTTTCTGTATGCCACTGAAATGGTTACCTACTGGATATACCATTTCGGTTTTTATTTTTCTTTCGGATTTGCTCGGTACAGCCGGTGATCGAAGTGCAGGATAACAAAATAAGTGGTGGGGCGGGATGGAATACGCTAACTAAAAAAAAAAAAGTGCAGGGACGACATCATCCCTTCATATCCTCCCCCTCCCCCCGCCACTTCGACCACTGGGTATAGTTGTACGCGGTTCGTAATTCCGTGACATCACTAAGTGTATATAGCTTATATCGTACACGTAGCCGGGATTTTATTTTGGTGGGGGTCTGTTTTCAGAAAAATGTTGGAAAAAAAATTGGAAATTCGATTTGTATTTGGACTGGGTGTCGAATAAATAGGTTTAATCAATGTTTATCGAACGTTTTTAATCGATTGTTTTATTCGAGACCAAAAACACATTTCGACAGAAAAACTAATCGAAAAGTTTCTCGCAAACGAGTAATATTATATTATATTAAATTAAAAAAAATGTCGAATTATTAGTAGATATTTAATATTAATATAAAAACGAAAAAATTTCGAGGGTGACGTGTTCGGACTACCACCCTGGACACGTTTACTGATTTATATTATATGCAGGGGCGTATTTAGAAATTTTTTTTTTGGGGGGGGGGACTGAGGCATTGAGTAAATTTCATTGTTGAATTATTTCTAAATTCTAATCCAAGACTAAATCTTAAAAATAGGACAAATTACCAAATTCTCAACATTTTTAAAACAACTACATAATATTAGGAATTTATTAAAAATATTACATCCTATAGCCATAAAGCATAGGAATTAGTAAAGAAAGTTTCTGAAATTTCGGGGGCTGGAGTCCCATCAGCCCCCCCCCATAAATACGCCCCTGATTACATGTATTTTTATGCAAGTACGCTTGACTTTTATACCTCGACGTTTTACACATTTTGAGGTACGTAGTATAATATAAATGTATACAAATTTAAATTCGATTTATACGAATAAAAAGTCTAAACGGCTATGATAATAATCGTCGTGTTTATCAATAGTGCGAACGAATTTCTTTTGCGTATTTATTAGATTTCGCGTGTTGATTGCAACAAGTCTCGCGACATTAATGCTCATCGAGTGTTCATTGCGAATTGGCTTTGTGCGAGTAGAACGAGTTTTTCAAGTTTTCCATTGTCTGTGATCCAGCTCTCGACGTCCTCGGCAATCTACGGAATGCAACACGGTTCCTTTATATAAAAAAAAACACGATTTTTAATAACAGCGGTTAGTAGGAAAAATCTCGATTTTACCTCCGAACCAAATCAGATATTTTTCAAGCTAAATATATGATAAAGTAGCCGGTAAATAAGTGTAATAAAAAAAACCAATATCAAAACTTAACGGATCGCGCGCAGAGCTCATTTTTTACTGCGCTGTTGCACGGAATATTTTGCTCAGTCGAGAAAGCCAATTTTTTTTTTTTGTGTAGTCAAACTCGTGCTATAGGTGATTAATTAATATACTAAAAAAAAAAACAAAATCGGTTTTAATCGAAAATTTTCGCGAAAACGCAAAATAAATTGTGGTAGACGAGAAGCGAAAGAACTATCAGTTAAAAGAAGAAAATATTCCAATCGTATTGTGTTGTTTTTGGAAAGAAAAAAATACATAGTTATAATATTTCGAACCATGTAGAAGTGAAATATATAATATAGTATATATACATAAATTTATTTATCGTTAATTAAATTTATTATTAAAAAAAAAAAATCTATAGTTTTATTAAATATTACCCTGCAAATATCATTACGTCTTTCGTTGATATTCACGAGTTTTCGACACCGTCCTAAATAATACCCTTTCCCCTCCTCTCCCTTCCTGCATATCATAAATGCGAAGTTAAGAAAAATCCTTGGAACAAGCCCTGCAGACGTATCGCCGAAACTGTATATCGAACTCTGCGCCTATAGCGTATTCCGACGGATTATTAATAATAATATATTTCGTTTCGAATCGTTTTTTTTTCTTACTTTAGAGTCGTCCGGTTTTTAACCGACTTCAAAAAATGAGGTGGTTCTCAATTCGGTTGTATTTTTTTAATGTTTGGCATCTCATAACACCGTCATTTACGGACCGATTCGGATGAATCTTTTTTTTTTTTGTATATGAAAGATTATCACTTCCCGTACCGATTTCGTTAATATTGGCCAGCTAGCGTTCAACCAGTATAATTTAGTTGTTTATATTTTCCGATTTCATAAGTGTTGGGGCCCAGTATCCTATACTTAACCGCCCAGTCAAATGTAGGAACAGGAACGACGATACGACTACTATAACCAGTGCGACTGAAAATGACGAAATAAAAATATAAAGAAACCGACCAAAAAAAAAAAAAAATGCGCTAAAAAGTACGAAAAGAACCTTTTTGAAATCGGCGCCGAATTTCAAACAACACTACATCGCGCAGAAACGCGTTTTATTTAATATATTAATTTATCGCCATATCTAATATATAATTATTATTACTCGTAACGTCTCGTCGTCGTATAACGTTTGGCGATAAAAGAAAAAAATCGTATATAATAATTTCTTTTTTTTTTTTCGCTATACACTAACTAAAAAGTTGGTATTTTTTTTTTTACGCGACCACGACATACGACGACTGAATTATTTTCTATATATAACGATACGCGCTACTACATTTAAGGCGCCCCAAAAACGCGACGTGTCGAATCGTCCGGATCCGTCACAATATTATTGCGCCGCGCAGAAATGGAAAATAATTCCGTGCATCGCGTTATAATGAGTTTCCCACGTGTCTTCAATAACACTGTATATATTGTGTACGTCGTGTATTGCAGTACACAACAGTCGTAACACGGCAAATACGCGCGCAAATAACGAAGTTTTGTGTGTGTTATAACTTCTTTCCACGTCGCTCACACATCGCGTGAAACGCGTTCGCCAACGATTCGTCCCGTCTGTAGGCGCTACGCCGCCGCTCGAAAAAAAAAATGAATTTTTTAAACGTATTTATTTATATAAAAAAAAAAGTCTGACTACAATTTAAAATTTCTAAGCCGAAATAGCAAAAAAAAAAAAATAATGAGGAAAAAAAATGAATAAAATAGTCGACGGTACGAGTCGACAAACAAAAAAAAAATGTATAAAATACAAAACTTATTATACGTATTGGTCGCGTGACGGAAATAAGAAGAAGAACAATGTGTACGTATTAATATTTATAATAGTTTCAAGTTGCGGTTTCGAGTTTCAATTATTATCAGTAGGTATAAGAATCATTTATTGTTAGTGGTACGACGCTGTTAAATTTCCTCCATTTATGTAGAAAATGCGTTTTGGAGCATAACATATAATATAATATTACCCGAGAAACTTTCGAAATCTTTAGAACGCCAGCTGAACGTCGCGTTACCGTATATAAAATTGAAACGGAATTGTAATTGGGATTTGTGAATAATCGGCATCTTTATTCGAAGTAATTTCGTTAATAAATATCATTATTATTAGTCGTCATGACAACAGCTCACACATTTCCGTCCCATTTTCCGAGATTTACACTCGTACCGCAGTAAATAGACGTTTACACATCAATAAATATTTATTATACGCTATATTTCGTCCGGCTACCGCGGAGTATAATTTTTTTTTTCGTTAATTTCGGCAGTGAACGTATTGAATTCAAAATAATTTATATATATATACTTTTATGACGATATTAAATTTATTAATAATTTCAAACTCGATTCGCACCGACTATATTTCGATTATCGCGATATTATTATCATATTGATGTCTAAACGTCTATTACGGCTGTATGCAGTGGCGTATTTGAGACTTCACCTCAGGGGGGGCGATGGTAAAAGAACTCCCCCCTTCCCACCAATAAAAAAAATTATATGTAGGAATATAATTATTGAACAAAACACATTTTATTTATTCAGATAATTTTTGATAACTATAGTGTTACCAACATTTTCATAAAAAATACTTGTAACTTATAACACAGTACAATATAAAATAATATAATTTTTTAAAATCTCTTGGGGGCGATTGCTCCTATCGCCCCCCCCTCAAATACGCCACTGGCTGTATGAGGATAAATCTCGGGAAATGGGACGGAAATGTGTGCTGAGCTGTTGTCACGACAACTAACAATAATATTTATTAATATTAATAATATTAATTAATTTACCCTCGATTATAAATTGCGTGTAACTTGTGAGCTGTTGTCACGACAACTAATAATAATATTTATTATCGAAATTACTTTGAATAAAGATACCAGTATTCACAAATCCTAATCATAATATACCCTCGCGCGACGTTTACACTTCAATGTCTCGACTACTGGCAGACTCGTTTTTTGTGTCCTTTGCGATAATACAATAAGCGATTTCTGTAATCGAATCAATCGATTTACATTTACTCGGCCTCCATTCAGCGAAACTTTTTCTGAAAAATCGGTTTTCCGAAATCGCGCGTGTCCTACCGCGACGAATCGCGTTATAAATATATTATATTTAATATAAAATATATTACGTTTAGCTCGTCGAAATTTTGTACGTTTATGTGCCAACAACGCGGATTTGAACTCGCGCAAAGTAATACCGATTGAATTGCGCGATTGACAAACGTATCGTAGCGAACATTATCGAAATGGTTATTTTTTTTTTTTGACGGAAATCAACTTTGGAAAATCGTTCCGATAACGTATAAAAAGGAGTTTTTTTTTAACGTCGACTCGATTGTTTTGAGACCCACTGCGCGGTGGACCCGGTCTGGAGCAGTGCGCTCACACGTTATCCGCGGTGCTATGTAATATATACGAACGAGTCAGATGTAATGTAATATATTGTACGCAGCCGTAACTCGCGCGCCTTTGTACAAATATATTATGCGTGTATGTGTCATTTACCGGAAACGTTTAGAGAGCTCATCTTTTGTCCTATTCATAAAGGAAAAAAAAAAAAAAATAACACACCGACTACGTGACGACGACAACATTAAAATATTGCATTTCGTGTTATTTTTTTCCTCGCCACATCAGCAGCAGCAGCAGCAGCACGACAACCGAAGACGCATATTATAGGAGTATACGCGTTATAAACAGGCGAAACTTCGAAATTACACTTTCGACAAGAAAAATACCGGTAAATTTAATGGAGAATTTATTACAGTAGCGTTAAACGAGCGCATTATTTTTTATTTTTTTACAGTAACCGCAGCTCGTTAATAAATAAACAACGTCGGCGTTACACTACGAGTATGTTTATACACGACGTTTGCATATAGATTATAGAGCCTTTTTGAAACCGGTGGAACAGATATCGTCGCTATAGAAATCAATTTCAAATCATATCCTGTATATAATAATTTGACTTGTATTTTCACGAATTAAAACCTAAAAAAAAAAAAGTAACGTGTTCGATTGACGTCTTATTAAAAACGTTCAGGTGTTAAAAACAAAAATTAATTATTTCACGACTTAATTACCTAAACATTTATAAATAGCTCAAAATTGAATACGACTTTTTGAACATTTTTTTTTTTTTCGTAATAGTATATTACAGTATAAAGTTACGTATCCGTTTAAAATTTCAAGACTCTAGATAAATTATTTTCGGAATTAATATTTTGACAAACTCGCAATTTAATGTAATTTTTTGGTAATTTTTTTTTTTTATATATAGTGATTTTGAGAAAATAGAAAAATCTGCAGTATAAAGTATATACTGTCGATCAGATAAAATTTACTACCGGAAAATGTATTAGCGCATAAATATCGGGGAACAATCCGCGTGATAGAATTTTCGATTACAGACATAAGAAGTAAAAAAAAGAAAACGACCTGCGATATACCGCGTTCCTCGTTCCGCTCGGCATAATCCACAATATACTTTTAGTTAAATTGTAAAAAAAAAAAAAATGTTTTATAATCGCTTATCGAGATATTCTTGTTTAACGGAAGAACAGACATCTTCTCATTATCGATACGGAAGGCCCATAAATACAAATATGCATTTATCTGTTTATAAAATGTATTCATATATACGGCCAACGCCCTCGTTATTCATTAGTTGTTGCCGTCGTATCGTCGTACGTTTTTAATTTGTCGTGTGAAAATTGTTATGAGTTTTTTTTTTATCATCGCGTATACATCAACAAGTCAATATTTTAACTTGCATGTTAATTTAGTAGTTATATTTGTATTTGAATTTGTTGTGTGTGTGTGTGTGTGAACTTTAATTCATAGATTTAGGTGAACGGCGACTGGCCAGTCTGCGTGATATACGTATTGTAGTGTCACCTATTGCGAGTACAAATTTTTATCATTATTATATTATTGTCAAATTAAGAAAACTAAATTTTAGATGTTTATATCTTGTATTTAGTTTAATTTTTTTGGGCCAAAAAGGCAATTATTTTTATATTGTGTTAACAAATTAATTATATTAAATCGTTTAAATACTCTTTGAGTTACTATTGTTATTCGTAGATTTAAGTACCTCCGTTTATACACGTATATATATACATATATACAATCGGATTGACGCGGATTAAAATTTTGCGGCGTCCGAGATCACACAATATTATTTTATGCTCTCGGCCCGATTCAATTCTTATAAATCAAGACACTCGTGCGTCTGGGCAGCTTTAAGTAATAAATAATTGAACATTTTTTTTTTATGGACTCTTCCGAAACGTACACGGCGGCACCCGTAACGATATATTATAATAATAATAATAATAATAATACGTAAATAATTCGTACCATTTATGCGTATACGCGCGCGCGCGCTGCACAAACAGTCCGCGCGTTCGTTTACCATAATAATATCGTTTCGTACAAAACGCACCTCGTCCTTAATACACGAGTAACACGTAAGGATAATAATTTTATTTTCGAGGATTTGCGGGCGACGCATACACGTACTAGCGTATTGTACACGCTACTTAAGGGATGCTGCGAGGTATATACGAGGACGTGCGGGGAACCGAGGGATCAGAGAATCCTATATAGGACCGCTGATGCTGATGCTGCACAGGATGCAAGGATTTATAATCCGCGTGTACGAGCGCGCGCGCGCGCGGCAACGGCCAAAGCGACTATCCGCGACGAGGACGGAGGGACACGGAGATCGGTTGTACGAAGGATGCGCGCGTGTGTGTGTGTGTGTGTGTGTGTGCTATGGGGGCCGAGGGATTGAAAATCACCCCACGATAGAGAGAGAGAGAGAGAACGAAACGAGAGGAGAGCGAAAAAAAAAAAAAAGTAAAACCCGGGAGCCCGTTGTGTAATGTCATCAGCGACTATGGCCGCGGTAGGTACACACACACACACACGCATACGAACCCCCCGCCGGCGTTGACACACACAAAAACCCGACACACCTGGCCCTGATTTATTATGAAGGGTTCGCGCTGCAGCGGAACACCGCCGCGGCCGATTCCTAGTACGCGCGTTATACGAGAGAATGGCCGCCGCCGATACATTTACGGGCCCCCACTGACAGAAAAAAACTCCCCCCCACCACTCCACCTTATGCTTAAAACGCCCCGCCGCCCCCGCCGGCCGCCGCACAACGTTCTCTGCATCTGCCTCGCGGCCACGACGGTACGATATAGGTGAGAGCGGCCCGTGTGGTTGTAAGTCGGTACGCGTTATGCGCGCGACGCGATCGTTGCCTAGAAAAAAAAAAAAAAAAAGAAACGGCTGAAAGTGAGCACAGAAAAACAAAAAAAAGTGTTTGTTTTGAAATCTCTGTCTCTCGTCCCTAGCTCTCTCCGGTCCGGCAACGTCGTCCGGAATTCCGTCGGTCGCCGCGATGCTGCGACGGAGATTTCGAAAATTCTGCGCGCAGACTCCTCCTGGCGCGCTTTTCGACCAATGCGGCGACGACCGAACGCTTTTTCCTCTCGCCGCAATAATGTCGCGAAATTCTTTCTTATTATTATTCTCATTGCCGCAGCAACGCGATTAGGACCGGGTCTCGTACGGCAGACGGGATCGGATATTTTCTTCTCGTGAGAACGAATATTGTACGAGAGAAAAAAAACGAGTCTGCTAGCGCTCGACGCATTGACGTGTGAACGTCTCGCGCGCGAGCGGTAAAAATGGAACGGAATTGTGTTTGGGATTTGTGAACATTGGTATCTTTATTCAAAGTAATTTCGATAATAAATATTATTATCATTGGTTGTCGTGACAACAGCGTACACGTTTCCCGAGATCTGCCGTCTCATACCGCCGTAATTGACGTTTACACTTATTTATGCATATGACATATCGGCTTATATATATAATTTTCAGAAAAAAAATGGTAATGTATTAAAAATAAATAAATAAATGAATTATAAATTATAATCGCACAGCAAGTTCCCCAAGCCATTTTGCACTTGAATATCGTTTTCCGAGTGTTTATGGCGGATACGAGAAAAAAATTTTTTTTCAAAATTCAAAATTTCAAATCTATTATTTTCGGCTTCGGAATCGTTTCGTTGTGTACACGCGTCCTCGAGATGTATCGGTGGCACATTTTTATATGAACTGCCAGCACAGATTTAATAGGCTTATAATAATGTGAACATAACGTGTTTAGTTAACACCATATAGTAATGCTCGTCTCCAAAACATCTCGTATTACGTTCGCCGTCTGTTGACGTCCATCGCGCGGTCCGTTTAATTTTTAACGGTGTTAGATGATTTTGCAGATCGTCCGATTGTACAAATTCGATCAAAAACGCTCGTATTTCGTTCCGAATATTCCATTCGTCTAATAAAAAAAAAAAAAAATTCAATCTGGGATTCGACACCCATCATTACGCCACTGCAGACTACTGCAGGAGCTCGGAAGCGTTCGCAGTACGAATCGCAAGATTTATAGCCGAGTTATAAATTCTGTATAGCAAAGTACGGTGTTTGAAATAAAAAACGAAAATTCAAAAAGCACATTTCGCCGATTTTAGAAAGGAGAAAAAATTGCGCTCATAATATACGATATATTGGATTGGCTAATATTTTTTAAATACCGTTACTGTTTTTCAGTCGTCGACCAGTCTGCCTGTTGTAGATTTCATAAAAAAATATTTCCCAGTGTACCGGTATACGTGAAACGTATTTTCGAAGAATTCTTTCCGCGTGTTTAATAATAATAAAAAAACGTTCGCTTATTTAACATTTTTGTTGCGCGTATAATATATATATATATACGGAGATTTTTTTTTTTTTGCGCAAATTTCCATAAAAGTTTTGTCGATTTTAGCTCCCATAACTTCCAAGTCATAATAATTATTATTACACACTCGTCTTATTACTTTTTAACCGCCATAACACGCGATATCTACTGCAGCACTTATTATCCAGTACAAAATATCTGTTTGTTCACTAATATATTTATATATAATTGTTCAATATTTTCACGTCGAACCGACAAATCAGTGAAATAATTGTAGTATTTTCATCGAGGACAGAGTTTAAATCACAGTGCATTGTATTGCATTATCAGATTCACTTTAATCGGAATGCGCAGTCGCGCTCGCATTATAAAACGCGTTTTCCACGCGTTTTGTCCCTTGGCACTCCTGTTCGGCACTATATTAATTTTCTATTAAAAACGTAATTGTGAAAAAATTAGCCGTTTCTATATTTTATTCCGCGACTATACGCTCAACACAAAAGAATATTGTCGTATTTTAAATAACATTCGAACAAAAATGTTTCCGGCACTCGACGCGTTCACAATTTATACATACGAGTATTTAAAATAAAGTAAATTTTTTCTAGTACCAAACTCGGTAGGTATATTTTATTATACGCGTTGATAGTAATGAGCGATTTTTAATTAAAACTCATTTTAGGTAATTGAAGCGTATCTGCAGTGGTAGTTATTGTATAGTTGTGAAATGAAAATATTATACTATACGATTTCCAGTCGTTGTAATCATTATGTAGCATTTTTTTTTTTTTTTTTTAATACTTGTACACATTATTACAATCATACAGATGGAGTCTAAGTTAAATAAGTACACAATGCACGTGTATATATATATTTATAGAAAAACTATGAGGAACGACGATGTTGAATCGCAGTAGGAGTAGGCACTCAAGTGTATTAAAAAAACATTTTTTCGTAATGATAGTAAATGCGTACAATTTTACTTTTTATTCGTCAAAACGAAAATATACCAGAGAACGCATATTTTATAGGCTATGGGTTTTCGTTGTACATATATAAATATACTGTAGAACGGTTATGAAAAAATATTTTAGTAAAAATATGAAATTCCAGTTTGAAAACGAAATAATATGCAGTCGTCAGTAAAAGTAGTATAAACAGTTTACAGTGTGGACCGTTTTTCAACAGAATCGATCGTCTGTTGCTATATTGTCGATCGAAATTCTGTTAACTGTTTCTATCGTTGCTTCTGTCTATATAAACATGGAAAATTCGAACGTGTTTTTTTCTTCCTGAAATTTATTATCGACCGATAAATTCGACATTTTTTTTTTCTGTATACTCGAAATATTATAATAGTGACGTATTTAAGGAGGAGGGCACAGGAGGATCGTCCTGCCACCACCATTTGCTGTATTTATATACCTAATGAATAATAATTTACATTTTAATATATTTTATGAACGCAAAATCGACGTTTATTAATTTAATACCGCGATTACAACTTGTAATCATCAAAAGACACTCATACATTCATGCTTCTGCGGTGTTTTGTTTTTTATCAATATATCATTATCGGACACAGACGCGTATAAGTTATAATAATAATATATTTAATATTATCGACGAAATATAATATATTTAGTTTGTAATATTATTTCACGAGTCCGCTATTACGGTTTCACTCATTTACTTTGAACAGTTTTAACACTCGACGGTTATTTTTTTTACAATTTTTTGCTGAAAAATTAAATTTTTCAATTTTGTTATATTTTCTATGCGTCATCGGTTCGACGTGTTGAAAACTGATAATGAAAAATAAATGCGTCCGACAAAAGAGAAAAACAATTACAGATTTTTCCAACAGCTATTATATTATATATAACGTCATGTTTAAAATTAATACACAATGCATAAAATAATTTTTTAAGTCGAATAATGTAATTAAATTAAATTTCTATTATTCGATGTCTTATCGTTGACTTCGTATTTTTTTTTTTATAGAAATGTGATAATTCGTTTTAAATTTTGTTGATGCTTCCCATTACACGTTTTTAAATACGCTCCTGTACTCATATTGTGTTCGCGTGTGAAATAATAATAATTGATAACATTTTACAGTTTTATATGAACAAAGTCTCAATAAAAAAAAAAATAAAACATTTTACAGTTATCGAAACTGATCGACAGTCTCTATTTAATAATAATAATAATAATCGCGCGAATTTGTGTATTTCGACACAATATTTGTACGGATTCAACTGGTTTTGCTCACACGGTGTTGTAAAATAATAATTTTTCGCTATCCCGCCCGACGCCACACGATATTTTGCCATCGGGTTCACGGGGTAAGTATCGTACGTTGCAAAATCTGAGGAAACCGGTTTGCGCGACCGAACCCTCCTCGCTGGATGGACCTAACCTGTGCGCGTTTTCGAAAAACTCGTTGGTCAATTCGTACTCGCGTATATAATTCCATTATTATTATTATTATCGTTTCCGGGAGTTTCGTTGTGAATATTATATTCAGACGGACTAAATGAGAATTTTAGATTTTGAGCGTATCGATGAATCTATTGGTTTTACAATGATGTGCATTTTTTTTCAGCCTGTATCCAAAAATTCTACCAGACGGAGTGCTCCGGTCACAGTTTCTTTCCAGAGTTAACAGTTAAAAACGAAACAAAAACAAATTATTCGTGGATTTACAAATAATGATAATGTATAATCTTGTTCAAATAAATTACGACGATGACGGTGTTAATAATTGTACACTTTTAAATAGGTACCCGAGTTTATTGCAAGAAATTATATTAATATTATATGCTCTATACACATTCTATTATTATATATTATTAATGATAAACAATATAACACCGAAGCTCCGCTCGAAATCGTTTTATCGAATGCAATGATTTGCTTTCAAATTTATAGTGATAACTAGGGCTAGGATTTATATGCATCGGCATATTTTTTTTTTTGCAATTTCTGATCACTGCTTTTGTTTGAAATGTCCACGAATTACGTCATAATGGAACAAATGTTGGTTACTTTATTTTGCATATTTTCGCATATTTTGAATAAAATGCATGTTATTGCATATTTCAACAATAAACACCTGAAACGCGTGTTTTATGGTATATTTTAGCCGCGGTGGTCGGTAAAAGAAGAAAACGGAATATTATAAGTATAAAAACATACAAAGATCTAACAGAAGATCTTTTATTTTTGAAAATTGTAAACACCACATCATTGTTTCGTGTAATACTATATCGAATAAAATATTAATGGTTTATAACAATGTTTTTAATATATTAGAAATTGAAAATGTTGTTTTTGTATTTTGTGCCATATTTTTTCACATTATTTGTTGCATATTTTTTAATAAATCTAACGCACATTTTACCTTATTTGATTGCACATAAATCCTAGCCCTAGTGGTGACCTTATATAAACTCTATATGAAATCTAAGAAATTCACTTTGGCGACATTCACAACACACCGCGGCTCGTTACCTTTTTCCTTTTCCGTTTGCTCTTAAAAACAATTCCGACGGGTTTTAGAATATTATGCGGCATTTTCCGTGTTTGGGGAATATACATATATAGTAATAATATATGACGACGTTATTCGACAATAGAGTCGTGGAACGTCGACGACCAAAACGTATACAGTAGGCAGTTGATGTTTTTGACAGTTAGTTTTTGTGCGTGTGTGTGAAGGGTTGCTGCGAATCTCAAATGCGTTATACCGCTGTTTCTGACAATTTCAATTATTATCAACGCGTCAAATCGAAAACCGAAAAAAATGTGTACAACGTCCACGGCGACGGTCACGTCGAAAATCGTTTGCTGTCTTTGGGGGATGGGAGGAAGACAAAAAAAAAGCGTATAACCGCAGGTACCGTACTGCAGGATGCTTTTAACGTGCAAACTGACACATTTTCCGGGATCCCGCAGGAAATAATACAATAATTGCCTTTGGCGTTTTATAAGTTATTTTCATCACAAATCGTACGACGTGTAGGAAATAAAAAAAAGAAAATCGTTCGGGATACCGCGAATTCGATGCGAGATACCTATATAAACGTTGGTTTTTTTTTCTTACTACTCGTGACAAATACGACAAAACGGTCCTAGTCACGCCAATGCAGGTCTGTCTACGTATTATTTTTTTCCCGAGACGGAATTTAAAACGAAATTACAAATATTTACACGAGCGGTGTCGTTAAAACCCTTTTAGGTCCTTCCCCCCTCCCCCAAGAGAACGACGGATGTACTAACGGTCATTGGCTTACTCCCGGGGGGTTTCGGGTTAAAATTTTCCCCCGGGACCAAAGAAAAAAAAAAGGTTAAAAATTATATAGTGTGTAACGATGATGCGTTGTTTTATTTTTTTTTAATGTCTGCACCCAATGAATTCTACCAGAAGGAGTGCTCCGATCTTTAAGTGTACCACTATTTTCCGGTAGCGAATCGCATTTAATCGATACTTTAGTGATGTCATTTTTCGATTTTCTCAATACCTTTTTTTTTTTTAAGCGTCAGAAAAGACTACCCGAATAATTACACAAAATCGATTATCGTTTTTTTCTTGGTAATTTCAAAACTATAACCATATAGGTCGTAGCGAAATCCGAAACGTTCACCGAATGTGTTAACTGTATACTTGTATCTTGAAAACCGTAAAGTGGCGAGTTTTTTTTTCATAATCGTATTCAATTTTTCGACAAATGCGTGTGATATATTTCGATTTAATTATACGATTGGATTCGAAATATTAAGGGGGAAGAAGTTTCGATGTTCAAACCCCCCCACCCCAGAGAGAAATCGAAAGTACTGTCTCATAAGGAACAGGAAGTCGTCCTGCAGACTCGCGGGGACCGCCGCGCGAATCCCCCGTTCGACGACCGGACACGAGTTTTTACACGTGTAAAAAAAAAAAAAAAAATAGTGAAAATTATTCGACGAAACTCGCGGCTGGGCCGACGCGTTTGTTGTTTTGTTTGCAGCCGCCCGCCGCTGCTCTTCCCGACTGCCGCCCGCGCGGGGTCGGGGCATCCGGCTAAAGTTTTTGGCCATCGCGTTTTCCGCGAACGGTTTTTTTTTGCTGCTGCGGCAGCAGTCCCTTCGCGCTCGCGGACACGGTGCCAGACTTCGGGGCGCGCGCGCGCGATGGGCGTTACGAGCCGAGTCTGTGCCGGCGGGAAACAGGGTGGGAAAAAGAAAAAAAATTTATTATTTCGGGAAAGGCAAAGACAAATTATTCCGAGTAATTAAGTATACGGGCGCGCGTGCGGAGGGTGGTGTGAACGACGACGCCGGACGACCGGATGCGGCGCAGCTAACTTATAATTTCTTAGCGTCGACGGTTTTCGGTGCGTAGGAGGCGGACGCCGCCGTGTCCCCACCGGTACGGCTTTTATATTTCACCGGCGAGAACGGCGGAAGAGTAATTAACAAAACTTCACCCATTACTTTCATCCGTTCGCCGCGTCGCGTTCAATTTTTCCTTTTTTGTCTTTTTCTCGTTTCGTATACGAGTCGCGGACTTTTCCCCCGACTCGTTCTCATTATTATTACTTTTTTCTCCCCTTCCCCCGCGGGCCCGCTCGCAGGAGATGTGTGGCTCCGTGGGTACGCCGGACGCCTGGGATTCGCGGTGTATTTTTTTTTTTTAATTTTTCCTCTTCCAACCACCTCGTCCCTTATTATTCCCTCGCGGTATAATATTTTCTTCTGCTCGCCGGAATATTACATTAACGGCGCGCAATTATTATTACGCATCGCGTCCCTTCGTTGTGAATACTGCAGGGGGGGTACACGCCGGCTCGATTAATGGAAAATATTCTTTCTTATTATTTTTTTTTTTTTTTTTGTTTCGTCGCGATATTATACTAAAAAAAAAACCGACCGAGTACACTTCTAAAATTAATACGTAATGCGCGGATTAACCGGTATACGATGATATAATTATTATGCGTGTGGTCTTTTGCGTCACAACGATGACGGCACCGCAGCAGCAGCACAATTGGATTCTCTGCGGCGGCGGCGGCGGCGGTGTTCTTTTGTCGCGCGCGCGATGCGTTACACTCGAACGATTAGGAGGATTCGTTAAAACGTAATCCGCGCTCGGCAAAGGCCGCAAAACAAATCGCGTGCCGAATATTATCATTGTTGTTGTTGTTGTTGTTGTTGTTGTGTAAAATAATCATCATCACAATACGCGCGCGCGCGCGCGTCGTACACAACACCAGTTGCACGACTCGCCAGTCGCCGCCATACACTTTAATAACAATAATAATCGCGTCATTATTGTATTGTGTGTGTGTGTTTTTTTCGTATATTATTATTATTATTCATTATTGTACGAGTAAAAGGCGCCTAGTAGTAGGTGCACACAATTGATACCGCTGCATTGTGGACGGATGACAAAAATAATCGTCGCGTCCACACAATATAATATTCGTTTTTGTTTATCAATCCGAATAATTGGTCTTTAACAAATTTTTCGCAATAAATGCCTTCTCCATTTTTCTCTGCCATACACTCGAGCTTCCCGTAGGAATAGTGACTGCTGCATTACTTGACACCAATGTATTTCGTCCTAGCAGGTCCTTCCTCTTGATCTTGTCCCTTATTCTATCGGGTTCCTTCAATTATATTAAATTATGCGATTCATCTCCATGTCTCAACGTGTGTCCTATCATCTGCCGTCTCCTTATTTTTATAGTATCTATCAGTGTTCGATTTTCATCTATTGTCTTCATATTGATTTTCTACCAGTCCAGCTCATCCACTGCATCTTTCTCCAACACCACATCTTTCTCTTTTTTCATATCAATCGTCCGCGTCTCGCTTCCGTAATATAACGGACACACGTATAATACACTACGCGCTATCTAATCAGTGGCGTATTTACGAAGGGTTAAATAAACCTAACGTAACGTTTCGCTGGCGTGGAGACCGTTGTTTTACTTTTTTTTTTTTTTGACGTGATGTAAACGTCTATTACGGCGGTATGAGGGTAAATCTCGGGAAACGGGACGGAAATGTGTAAGCCGTTGTCGTGACGACTAATAATATTATTTATTTTGTGCATATACGGTTTTAGTGTTTAAGCGCGTTGTGTATTATATTAGATTTTATTTTTCAATTCTGGAAAATCACAGAGATCACACAGAGTTTTCGGATCGAATATTTTCGAGATTTTTCGAACCCCGTTCGCGCGCAGTACAAAAAAAAATTTTCTTTTTTATCTATTAAATTTCTACGGGAATAATATTATTGAAAACTATATACGGTTTCTTCGAATTTTTTATACTGAAATTTTTTTTGCGTATATATTTTTTTTTCTGCTAATAAAAATTCGGTGTAAGTGAAATCATTTCATTCGCGGGTCCGTCGCCGGCCGTACAAATATAATTCGCGTACACAACGCGCCACGACGAAAAGCGTCGGCGTCGGTCGGCGTAGATTGCTATAATCTGACGTACCGGGGAATTCGGTTTCCCTCCCGTCATCGTATCGACTCTCGTTTACGGTCGAACGGGTTTTAAAGGCTGAAAAATTCGGCGTTCCCTTTTTCGTTTTCGTTTTCTGCACGCCGGAGGGTGCTGTTGATACGCTATATATCCTCCACCGAATGCGAGCTTTTCGTTTACGCACACCACAACCGCATTCGCACGACTTTTATAGGCCGTTTTAGGCCTATGCTGCGAGCAGTGGCGTGCTCGGGGGAGGTTAGGGGTTATATCCCCCATTGTCTTTTTTGCCGACTTACAGAAAGCCACTTATTAGTTATGAGCTGCAGTTTTAGAGTCATTACTATTAATACTTTTCATTAGTTATTAGCAAAAAGTTATTACTTATGACAATATAAACATTCACTATACATATGTTATATTAATTGAAAAATTTGGTATTAGTGTGTTATAATTTAAATTAATTTTAATTATAGAACAATTTACAAATGTACATTTATAATTATAAGCTAGAAACGATTTTGGAGAGTTTGAAACGTAAACATTTGAGGTTTTGGTATTACCATAACAATTCATTAAAATTTAAAATGTATTATTACTATTTACTTATAACATCCCCCGCCCCTATTGAAAATTCCTGGGCACGCCACTGGTTGCGAGTATCGTCTCTCGTTTTACTCGAAACACGCTGTACATACGGGTGTGCGTCAGGAGCGTACTCAGGAATTTTTTTTTATAGATGGTGGGGGAAGGGGTGCAAATTCGTTCTCTGACTATAATAATTATAGTTAAATTCATGACCGCAACGGATTACCGTTAATAACGCCATAATAGTAAAAAAAAAAAAAGTAAGTACATGGATTTGCGTGTTTTTTTTTTTTTTACTTAGGAAAACGGGTCGCTGTAAATTGCGTCCCGGACGTATTTTAGACACGCATAAATTGCGTCCCGGAAATGTTTTTAATTATTTTTGCCGTATAAAATATCCACGTTTTCGAATTTAGTACATAATATAAAATGTAAATTATACGTTTTAGAATTTATCGTAAAAAAAATGGTTAAAAATATGCAGAAATATATATAGAAAATCGAATAGACAAAGAATTTACGGCAATTGGGCCAAGGAAAATTCAAAATTCAAAAACTATTTGTACGTATATTATTGCTGTTAAATTAGAAGAAGAAGAAAAAAAACACTTACACGTTTTAACAGTGCACGACCAACGTTGAATATCATTTTTTAAGAATTTTTGGAAACGAAATTTGAAGCCATCGACCACTTTTAACGTTTTTTTTTCTCGCTTTTCGTAACATCAACACAATCGTTGGTTTTTATTAAATATGAAACACACAAAACAAAAAAAAATGTACAGTATTACAGACGACTACACGAACTACACGATCCACTACTGGCTGCTAGTAATATTGTATTAGTGAACATATTATTATTAACTACATCGTAGATAATTATTTATCATTAAATCGTGTACTGCAGCAGTCTGCAAATAAACAGAGTATCCCGGAATATCAAAAATACCCGGGACGCAATTTACGTAGTATATGACTGTGCCATTTTTTTTTTTGGAACGTAATTTACCTACTCCGAGGACCTAACACGCTAAGTGAGGTACAAATCCGTTTCACGACAATAGTTGTAACGGTCAAATTAATAAGAGCCCCGTCGTTGTCGAACGGTTACGACGTCTCGTTGTAATCGCGAGAAACCCTATATAATGCTGCCGGCCAACGATATTATTATTATTATTCGTCGCAAAATGTTGTAAGACCACGAACACCGTGGTCATTTATTTTCCTGTTATTAAAAATTTTCTTATTGTTATTTTGTATTTTATTAATGAAATTGTAAATCTTCAAATCATGGATTAAATTGTATTGTACTCGCCTCCGGGGCGGAAATCGCCTACGGCCTCAGCGCGAACACAGGGTAATATATATATATATATAAGTGTATTTAATTTGTTTAAAATATAAGGATTGTGTGGCCGGTACACCGTGTAAATATATATATTTTATTATACCATTTATTCTTATTTTATTTCGTTATTGTAAAAAAATCCCGTGTGCTCCGGTTTCCGAATCTATACGGGATTTATATGGGTTTACGGCAATACCTGTAGGTACCGCCAATTTATTTATGCCCGAAAACCGTAATACTCGTGCGAATAGCTTCTCAAAGTCCGCTCGTGATATTTCGTATCGCGCGTACAGTTTTAAATGAAACTATGTGTATTTTGTAAATAAAACGATTTTTCTTTTTTTATATATTATACTATTTTTCGAGCGCGTTTTCGGTACTATAAAATCCGAAACCGCGGCGGCGGTAATGACCGTATTATTGTACGGTAGAAAAAAAAAAAAAAGCGTTTTTTTTTAATTTCTCGACTAATTACATTTTAAGACTATTATATACGGATCGATTGTGCGGAAATTCGCCGCGAATATTATTAATAATTATTATTATTATAAGGGGTTGACTCGACAAAAATCCCGCGGGCGCGCGCGCGCATAATATTATAATAATAATACAGAGCCGCCGCGAGAAGATCTCTCGCATTCGGCTTGACAAAGATTAATCTGTCGAGCGAGTTACCGTCGAAATGACCGAATATTTGTTGCTTTCATTAATTACAAAACTATAATTCCCGAAGCTTTGTTCGTCGAATTACAACAACTATATACACCGTCGTCGTCGTCGTCGTCGCCGCCAACAACCGCGTTTTATTCCGACGACCGAGCCCAACCGTTGTCGAAATTCAATAAATACAGACGTCAACGACAAATTAATACGCGCGACGTAATTAATAATTCGCCACCGATGAACGACAGAGTTACGTGTAAAATAACGCGAAACGATATATAAAAATTATCATAAAACAAATAAAAATTCTGAAATTTTTTTTACATTCTGAGCGGATCGAGGAATGTACCGGTCTTACAACGACGTGGTTTTTTTTTCTTCTATGTCTGTTACCCAAAAAATTCTATCAGAAGTATTGCACCGATCTATACAGTCGCACTGCGCACTGCGTTTCCGGCAAAAACTATATAATTAATAAATACATATTATATTAATATAATATAATTGGTACGTTAGATCAGCGGTTTCCAAACTTTTTTACGGCTACGGCACCCTTAGAAAATAGATTACGTTTGGCCAACTCTCACTCGACCTTAATTTTTTGAATACTCGAAACACTTGAAAAAGGCCAATCGTGTTGTTTGTACGGTTCCAACTTGCGGAACCCTTGCGATTGTTGTACGGAACCCCTGGGCACTTTGGGAACCGCTGCGTTAGAGAAGTAATTTTTCGATTTCATCAAAAACGACTGAAAATATAATTTAAAAATTACGGTTAAAACGCGATTTCGTCGCAATCGATTGTCGTTATTTCTTCGTAATTTTGAAACTAATGCGGTTATAGAAACTTCAAGTATTCATCGAACGTGCAAATTTAAAAAAAAAAATTTCCGAAAACTTTCTTTTTATTTTGGACTATTTATAGCAGTTATATAGGTTTTGAGATATTCGTTTCGTACACCGAAGCTCGATAAAACGATTCTGAAATGATTAATATAATATTTTTTTTTCGAATTTATAACGATGGCGATACACTCTAATTTTTTTTTTATCCGAGTAATTTAACTTGAGTAATATAATAATAATAACTCGCTACCTTTTTTTGAATTTTTCTAAACAATTATCCCGATTTCCCCCGTGTACACTAGAAAACCCGCTGACGTATATTTAAATGCGTAACACGCTCGTTCGACTCGGATAATTTTTTCGGCATCCAAATCTCGATTTCACGTCACTTCAGACGGTCTATACTTATACAGTAGGCGCCCGGCGCGCACTGAACGAGCAAAAAAACTGCTCGGAGCCTTTTTTGAAGACACAATCGAAACGAGTAAATTAATTGACGCACTAAAACACTATACAAAACGAAAAACACGCGAACCGGTCTATTTTTTTCACCGAGAAAAATACAAAAGTCACTATGGTCATCACATTATACGAATATAGACGACCGAACACTACACTACGTTCTTCTCGCGGTGCACGCTTTTTTTAAAATTTTTACTTTAAATATTTCATAATTATATTTTGAAATGCGGCACGCGATCCGGACAAATCGATTTGTATTCGTATTTTTTTTTTATTTCACTGTTTCAACATGAATTGCCACAAAAACGGTATAAAATCGTCTTCGTCAGTACACTCTCGCCTCGACGACTGCTAACGTTATAACGAAAAATTTAAAATTAACACGCGATTTTGTTTTGTCTCAGTACGAATGGAATTCGTTCCGAGCAACTCGGAGCGGTTTTGCTCTTTTTGGATGTGCGCGCACGTGCGCGTCACGAAAATTCGTAAATGATTCTGATAATATTTTTTTACTTAAATTTCAAGAAATCCGTTTTAAACGTACCAGTGCGCGTTGTAATATGTTTTATTATTGATAATATTCACGTAGTAGTCTCCCTCCCCTCGTATTTATGCGATTTGTATGCGCGACGGCGAACTGTATTGGATAAAAAAAAATATATATTAAAATTAAAACAAACAGAATACATAATACGAGCGAAGTAGATGCGGTATTATATAATATATACGCACAGTTATGTGTGTTATTTTTTTTTTTTATTTCCACTAACCCGGTATAACCCGGTCGCTTTTCGTGAATAATTTAAATGGCTCAAGCCCAGGACTTGTATATTTAAGGGGTGGGCTTCGGGAGGGCGATTGTCAGTGGGCGGCATTTTTTTTCTTTCGCGTATATTCGCTGTAAGGTCCTTTTTTTATTTGGTCGTTTCACGATTTTAAATATTACATGAGTTTTGATTAGGTCATTTTTTTATTCTATTTGTACGATACTCTTTTTTTATATAACCGAAATGAAAACATTGTTTGCGACCACGCACGCGTGCTATCAGTGACTCATGAAAATATCTTCTAAAGATCTATCTGAAACGTTGTTAGATATCACTCTATGTGGGAGTAAATTCATTACGAAAGAAAATATCTATACCGTACGATGCTTTTCGTTTTCCACACTCGGCAGAACAAAAAAAAAAAATGACTCAAGATCAAAACGGGCCTTTCTTCAGAAACACTTTGGCAGTTCTCAACCTCGCCGAAAGTTTGGATTAAAAAAAATTGTAAATACGATATTTTATCAGTTTTAAAAAAGAAATCTATTGTACTCAAAGTAAGGTTTAAAATATTGTATATAGTCTGGTTATTCTTAGATTTAGATTAAGTTTTATTTTATTTCACTCTTGTATTTATTGTTACGTTTTTGGCGTATATGAATAATTACTTGTTCCGTTTCGATTTTAAATTTCTATTGCTTTTAACGCATTGATAACTAAATTTATTAAATAGATATTGGAATTAGAATTCAAAACAATAAATAAAAAAATATGTATATGTAAACGTGTGAGGCGCTGAACTCAATACACGGAACGCGCATTCTGTGTAATTCTCCTATACGAAAAATGGACCCCTATAGTGAGCCGCCATATGCGTAATTCCGTTTCTGTTTTCCTGTTTTTGTTACCAACTTCGTTATACAAAAATAATAGATTTCGGTGCTAACGTTGATACTACAAGCACGTCGTTTTGCGTCCTGTTATCTCAAAGTAAATAATAAATTATGATAATAAATATCATGGAAAAAACCATATTTCATCGTATTCTCCGTGAATTTTATATCTTGTATAGAACGCGTCAAGGCGGCCTCCTAACTGGGGTCATATTTTAATTAATACACGCGTTCCGCGTATCGAGTTCAGTGGTGTGTGGTTTAAAAAAAATTGTTTAAAAATTAAATACTATACGGCCTCGCTCGAGCCAAATTACTATGCGCTCTGTACCTCTATTCCGTAACTCGATAAGACTTGTTAACGACAACTCTCGGTTCGTCGAGTTATCGAAACGATTTATAACCTCCCAGAAAATTGTCGTTAGCTATCGATTTCTTATCGTTTTGGTGGACAAACACTTTGTAAGCACAAGGTATCGATAGAGCCATTTACAGAATCACGATGCCAGTAACAAAATTCGATACGTTTTTAAAATTTCGATAAGAAGCACTTAACCGAATTAATTCGTTAACACGTTATCGAATTACACAGAATAGAGCTACTGGGGATTTTTGTGCAGCGTGTATACGGTTTTTTAACACGGTCGCGCACACGCGAATTATTATATTATTTTAAATAATATAATATATTATAATGAACAACATAAACACACACACGCGCGCGCGCGCGAAGAGATTCGCGAAAACGTGCTCGACTACATTTTATTGATTCGATACGGTGGTCGCGTATAGTGTATTCGCGGGCATTCAGTAGGGCGCGCTCGCCACTCGTATAGCTCGCGGGTCGCCGCAAAACGCACCGGCGGCGGCGGCGGCGGTGGCGGTCCAGCGGGCAGGAATTTTCGTTACGGTCGCCGGGGAGGACGAGAGCAGGGAAAATGAAATGAAATTCTTCGTCCCGAAACGAATTTAAACTTTTTACCGCGACAATGCGCGCGTATCGCGCACACCGCGTTTATTTTATATCGTTATTTGTTTTTATTGCTATTATTATTATTATTATTTTACTCGTTTCGCGAACGAGTCGTTCCCAACGATTCCAATATACGAGAGCGCGGGTACCGAGAATGTGTTTATTATAACGGAAAATCGTATTATTTAATAGACTGAAAATTAGTTATCCGCGAATGCTTCGAACGCGTTAAATGAACGCGAAAACTTTGCAGTTTCCATAGCGTACACTGGACGATTACTATGATATTTTTTATTCCATACGACTTTTGTATAAAATAAGATTGTTTTTAAACATTAAAACAAACTTCAGTTCTATTATATAGTGTTTCGTAACGATCATCATCATCATCGTCCTTTGAACTCCGTAAGAGTTTTGTCTACCACCGTCATCCGACCTCCAATAATCGCGGTCCCGCAGAATCCGTTTTCCTCCCGATCCGTATTACTAATCTAGTCTCTCCTGCAGACGTACCCCGCATCAATGCATCGTTTCTTTGGCCTTGTCGCTGTTGGCTGATATTCGACTGACGTCCTATATTTGTTGTTTCTTCTCTTCTCGTCGTGTGCCCAAAGCGAATTTTAATAAAACAGACTACAATAATAAAGTGTTTTTCGCCTTTATCCACACAATATCGCGACGTACTACTACTGCGGTATTTCAACGCGTATTAGGTGCACACCCCGATCGATTGGTGAGAATTGATTCTCGTGAATGGATCGCGTAAAAATCTCTAATAGAATCGTTTCGATTGTCATAAAAATTTATTGACTTGGAAACGCGATGCTATATAACGATAACAATATAAACATTATTTTTTTTTTTTTTTCGTATATAAGTATATATTTCCTTTGTCGCCGCGGTTAATAATATTATATTATTATGTACACCTATACCGTTTCGCTGCTGGTCGATAGACCTGCTCGTGTATTTAACGTCCATTGTACGCGCGCGTAGCTCCTTACAAAACATTTTTTTTTTTTTTGTGTCCGATCGATTCAACGCGCGATTAAATCATTTCGTGTGCACAATAATATAATAAGCACGCGCTCGTACAATAATTAAACACACACACACACACAAAAACGTCTAATCCGTCGTGCAATTACTGTATTATTACAATAATAATAATAATAATATGGTAATTCATTCCGGCACTTGAAAATATTTTGAATTTGTATATTATACTTGTGTGTGTGTGTGTGTTCGTGTAATGTCTACACACAATCGATAAAACGAAAAACGCGTCAAACGACGCGCAATACCTGGTTGCTTTGTATATATACACACCATTGCTACAGCAGCTGCTGATGCCGCTGATGATGATAACAACAAAAGACCCGCGATACCTGCGCGTCAAAACGCCACGACGTCTCATGCGACTTGTGTGTGTGTGTGTGCGTGTGTCACGCCGTGTTTGTTATCAATTATACGCGCTACGTTATAATAATTAGACGTTTATTTTTTTCTTTCCTCGTCAATTTTTAACGGACATTTATTGTTTTATAGTATAGGAAAACGCGAAAAATTCGTTGACTCGACAATATTGAGGACATTCTAGAGACTATATAGAGCCGGGGACTCAAAAACCGTCGGCTCTTGCAGCGGCGCGTAATTAGCGTAATTAGGTCATGGTGGATGAGGGGGAATCGATAATTTTAGAAGAACAAATATACTTTTTTTTTTTTAAATAAATCTGTGTTCATTCAAATAAGACCATATTAATAATTGTACATTTTATATTTCAAATCCATTATTTTTGGCTTCAGATAACCATTTCGTTGAGTATACATCCTCGAGACGTATACACAGACGTACTTGCAGCGTAGACTTATTTAATAAATTCGATCGATTATTACATACAATGAACACAGAACACTCGTCGTGCAGCACCAAAAATTCTACCAGAAGTAGTGCTCCGATCTTTTCGTGTAGCACCTTTTTTTTTGATCGCAAATTGCATCTAGTTTATACTTAAAAAAGTCATTTTTCGATTTTCTCAATACTTTTTTCAAAAGTCAGGAAAAACTACCACCAACTACATAAAAACGCGATTTCGTCTTAATCGATTGTCGTTATTGTTTCTTCGTTTATTTATTACACCGAAGCTCCGCTCAGAATCGTTTTATCGAACGCAACGATTTAACACCCCGCGGCTCGCTATATTTTTTTACTGTGTTTTTCTAGAATATTTAGCTAAGCGTGTCACACGCATACAATCGTAGACATATAATATTATATAGACCGCGATTAGAGGAAAAAAGTACGGAGCAAAATATGTGCGAGAGAGAAAGAGCCGTTTGAGGGTTTTTTCACGGACGAATAAATAGTCGTGTATCACCATTCGCCGCGGATTCGGAGGATATGTTGCTGCCACTATTATGTTTTATCATCCGTGAAAAACAGCCTCTTCTAAGTGTGTCTCTCTCACAGACCTATTAACTGTAATTAACAGGTCTATGGTCTCTCTCGCATGATGACCTAAACCGAATTAAAAACACGTCGAATTTAATATTCAAAATCTCTACCCCCCCCCCCAAATCGTATAATAATTTCCGATACAAAGAGTGTGCAAGCTTATCCCGGCGAGTTCCGTGTGATATTTTCGAAATTTTATGAAAACGGTATAAATGTGGTGGTGATGGGTGGGGGGGATACAAACCGTTTCACCAAAATATATTACAGAAAACGAAACAAAAATGTGCAGCACGACGTGCGCGGCGGTAAAACACTACGGGAACACATTATTATATTGTACGCACAAAAAAAAAAGCGTATCACGTCGTACGTGTGTGTGTGTGTGTGTATAACGGACCGTGCAGGGGGCCACCACGGTGGATCGACTGGCACACACACACACACACGCGCGCATAAAATATACTATACGAGGCGGAGTCCCCGGGCGCGTTTTTATGTTCGTTCGCTCGCGTACCCTCCGCGCGCCAAAAACGCGTCCGCGTACTCATGACCGCGCGTTTTGCAGCTGCTCGTTGCGCACTGCGCACTGCGTGTGTGTGTAGCACCGTATACGTTTTCTCTCTCTCTCTCGCTGTCGTTCTCGACGGGCCGTGTATGCGCGGCGCGCAAAGGAGAGAGAGAGAGAGAGAGAGAGAGAGAGACAAGGCAAGGTGAAATAATAATAATATATTATGTGTGCGCGGGGAGAACCGTCGTCGGTGGTGGACGGGGAGGAGGAACAAACGGCGGAGCAGAGATTTCGACACACACCTGTGAAACTCTCGCGCGTTCACCCCTGCGCGTTCACGGTACATAACGCGGCGGCGGCGGCGGCGCGCGGTTATAATACGTGCAGGGGTAGTCGTACCGGCGGACGGATGCCGGCGGCGGGGCGGGACGGTACGGGGGACGACAGCGCGTCGCGAGGGGGATTCCGTCGTACGCGCGCGCGCGCGCAGCGGTGTGCAGCGCGCGGTGACCAGAAGCGTCGTCCGCGTGTCTGAAGCGGCTGACGCGTTCACGACTGTTATATTGTGCGCGCGCGTATATAATATAATACCTGCGCGCCGCCGCGTCGTTCACAAAAAAAAAAAAAAACCCCAAGACCAGCTGCTCGCGCGTTACACATTTAACGTGCGCGCGCGTAAGTACGAGAGAATTTATTACTCGAATAATAATAATAATAATACACGAGTAAATAAGTTTTTTTTTTTACACTCGCTTATATTTATTATAACGTCGTACAAGGCGTGTGTATATATATATATATATGGCGTATTTAGGGGGCGGGCTGCCGGAACTCGCGTATATATATAAAATATTATACTGCAGCAGCAGCAGCGGCAACAGCGGGTCTTGGGCCCGGCGGCGGCGGCGGCGGCCCGTTGTTGTTACCGTCGTCGTCGTCGTCGTCGGCTGCTGCTGCTGTTGCTGTTGCTGCTGCTGGCGGATCGAATTTCTCCCGAATACCATATTATATCGTCCGAACGCGTGACACGACGTATTCGGTACTGCTATTAAAAATCCGTCGTTTGTGCGCTATAAGGAGATTTACGCGCGCGCGTTTTGAAATCCTTTAAAAACGTTTTATATATACAATATTTCGTCGAGAAAAATAGTTCCGTTTTTTATTTAACGCGTTAAATATCTTGGGGAGGGGGGGGGGTGTTGAAAATATATACGTTTGATAACAATGTATGGAAATACTGATAGAACCGAATAGAATCGATTGAATGTTTATGAAAATTACTCAAACCAACCGTATGATTGATCTCGTATAATACGTACTTGGTGCGCGATATGTAGGTACACATTGTTTTGGTGGTGTACACTTTATTTAGCGTATTCAAAAAAAAAATAATAAATAAATAATACGTTACGCGATAAAAGTAATATTCGGTATTATGAGCTGAAAATAATAATAACACGTTCAAAAAAAAAAAAAAAATGCTTATTTACTAAATAATATTCGAATTGAACGGTAAACTTCGCCCGATCTAATCACGGTAAAAACTGACGGAAGTCACAATTATTGTTTTTTTTTTTTTTTTATAAACCATTGCATTTTTTTTTTGTGAAATGTTCAAATTAAACCGTAATACGTATTCCTAAAACATATCATTTCGCGCAGAATATTACCTCGGAATATATTATGAATATTTTATGAGCTAAAAATTTTTTGTACATCGGTTCGTACTGCAAGGAAAACGAATATTCGAGAAAGCTCGTCACAATTGGAGCCGCGCATATTCTCGGTAAAAATAAATACGTGTAAAAAAACGAAAATCCGCTGTCTGTAATTATTGACGCGGCAATGACACACGAAAAAAATTAATAAATATACGAAAACGAAAAAAATATTTACCGCGCGCGTGAAAAACATATAGTTCGTCGTTATATTTAATAATATATGAATTTAGTGTGACCGTTAAAAAAAAACACAAAAAATCTAAAAACGAAATAAATTTATGACTCCTAATAAATATAACTATTATATAACAAGTTTAAAAACCGTTGTTTTACCTTTTTTTCTTCTACCGTATACCATACGTATAATCACCGCGTAGTTATTCCGTTCATTTCAATCGAATAACCGCATTAGTTTCTTTTAACCAGAATAAAACTCGTAAAGTTTTTTAGCTTTTAAAATGTGTTTTTTTTTTTTACAATAATTATTACTTTGATGATTGACAACCCCACCCCATCAATAAAAAAAAAACCGTTCTTTTCGTCCGTCAACAATAGTACAATAAGTATAGGTTATAGGTTTTAGGTATAATAATAATTTGACGAAAAATATACGAATAAAAACCGCGGGACAAAACGCGTCCCGTTCAACTTTGGTCGGGACAACGGGACAATCCCTTATATTATAATACGGGGGACGTATAGTGGTCACCCCATAATACATATATATATATATATTGTATATATGCAGTATTTTATAGAATAGGGGAAAAATACGCGAAAATAATAATAATAACGCGAAATAGGTATCCTGCACCCACACTATTATTACCGTATTAGAATGTTCTCTCTCTCTCTCTCTCTCTCTCTCTCTCTCTAGAAAGGCGGAAACGCGCGAACAAAGCGTGCTGTGGTATATATACGCGGAGTTACGAAATTTGTCGTGCTTTTCGTTGTGAAATGAAAAGAAAAAAAATTGGCTATAACGTACAAAAATCGTCTCGTTCCGTTCTAACCGCGGTATATTATAAAAATATTTTTGAAAATTTAAATAAGATTTGCCGACAATTATATTATTAATAAATGATAATGCATAAAATAAAGTACAGATAATAAAATCTATATACGAGAGAACGTGACGCGTCTCATTCAAATTCGTTCAAAAAAAAAAAAAATGTTTAGATTTTTAGAAACTAAACAACCCGCAACCCGCTTGGTGGGCAGCTCACTTTAAATAAAAGTTGTTTCTCTCTCTAACAATAAACAGCAATGCCGTTCATTACACAAAATTTTGTTTTATTATTTTTTTTTTTTATAGTACAATTTTCGGGATTTTTTTAATGCAATACATTTTAATTTTTTTTTTTTTTGTTTACTGCAACAATATATGACCCCTAGTCATTACTGTTATTATTATTTAATATTTATTATTTTATTATTATTATTATTATTTATTTATTTATTTATTTATTTCATATAAGAGAGGTCACGCGCAGGGCATCAATAATTCTACACATTGATCAATATTTATTTATTTATTCATTTAGACGGGCCATTAATAAATAATATACATGTCAATAAGTGTATACTGCAGTGAATATTTTTTTTCTTTTTTTTAAAACTAATAATACATTCTAAAAACGGGGGAAAAAAAGAACGTATTACTACTCGATTGTTTCTCAACAGATGTATAATATTATTATATAATATAATATTAGTATCATATATATATATATATATATATACAAATATTATATATAGATGAACTCTAATACCATTGTGCAGGCAAAAATCAATACATTCGTTTATATAAATATATAATATTTCTTTTATTGTTTGTATCGTATATATACGTTACTAACTGATATATTATATTATAATACGTACGCATATTTTATTATATTATAATATGGGTGGTTGTGGTGGTGGTAGTGGTAGTGGTGTCCTGCAGTCGGTTTCGAATAATTCGCACACTTACAAATTATTGCGAAGGAAAAAAATTAGATAAATTTATCAATAAAGTCGTTCGAATAATATTTTATTATTATTATTACTATATACGCGAGGAAAACGAATATTATTTGTTCGATTGTTCCGACGACTCGCGTATGCGCCATGTCCACGAGTTAACAATAGAATTTGAAAATCAATATAAAAAAAAAAAAACAGGTCTTGTATATCCGAGCATTACAATTGCACTTATACCGTTCGGTTTTTTTTTTTTATAAATATTTTTACCTCGTACAATACGAACATTATCTATTGTCGAATCAGCTTCAGTGTATTATATAGTAAATATAAACTCGCGGATTTGTTGCTGTACGACAATAATTACCGTATAAATAATTTTACGTATAGACGTATAATTGATGGGATTTCAATGGCCACTGTATTATGGGAGGAAAAAAAGAAATTAGAAATTTCCTGCGAACACTCGGTGCATGTTTGACGCATTGCACAAACGTCCTCGCGTATTTCGACATTTTCACCGGCGAATAACAGCTTTTTTTCTGACGTTATATATAATACGTATTTTTTTATCGACTATATAATACCGTTGGCAGATCTATATGGAACACTTGTGAACAATATAATAATGAACTATATACACGCAAGGTATATATACCTGAAGTTAGGTTACAATAATGTACATTCGTATCGTAATGTGGAAAATATACATTTTTTTTTAGAGAGAAAAAACGGGTTGATTTTTTTTTTTACTTCCTCATCAGTTAAACTACGTATAGTTTACTGCAGTTATGATCGAAAATATTTTTTTAATGATTATTACAACTCGACTCGGATGTCCGGGCGGAAATGATATTTCTCTCGAACGATTAGGAAATTTAAATCCGGTTGTTTTTTTTTTCTTTTCTTAACGCGAAAAAAATGTTTGAAAATACATTACAGCGGATTTCAAAATGTTAACCCGATTATATCGACATTTTCAATATCGGAACATACATTTTTTTTTAAATTTCCGACGCGCGTCCAAATTACCAATACAATGTGTATAATATTATCGAATAATCTTTTCCTTTTTGTGGCCACTAGGTATTATTCGAAAAAAAAAAATGTGTGTATTTATTTCCCGTTGCGAAAATATTAATTCGCATTTTCGTCGTGTAATATTTTGACGATAGAAATAGACGCGAATTTCTTCAGCTTTACATCATTTATACTTCAAATATCCTATACTTCCTCCTCGCGATTACACCGCAACGGTTCTTCTGTACGTTTTCAATGCGCGTACCTAACCAGCTGTAATAAACATTCGAATAGCTGATCCCATCAGACGTTCCGCTAACATTTCTTTCGATTCGTTCTCCCGCCAGTCCGTCGTATTAGCTCCGCAATCAACTTTCAGGTAACAGAGACCGACGCGATCCGATCACTGCAGTACACGTTCCATTTTCCTCTTCTAATCGCCACTATTACGATTTCGAATCGAACGTTTAACGTTTCTGTTTTCTATTATTATTATATTATATATTTATACTTATTTATACCCATTTACGAGATACATAGCTTTTTATTCGAACAAATACAAATAAATGTTCGTATAACCCTGCAGGCTAATGATTACGCGTCGCACGGTGTTCGCGGTGGTGGAACTGGTGGTCGGGCGCGGCGCGAGTGAACCCAGCTAAACGCGAGGGGACGGGTACCGTCGTCAATGGCGGCTGTCCTATACGAGCGCGGTTTGTACGCGTCGCGAACGGTGGCAGCCATCGTAAAACAATGTACTCTCGTACGAGCTCCGTAATAACGATCACGTCTCTCGTAAATACAACGCAGTGAAAACTCTTTCTGTGTATTTAACGAAACACTAAGGAGCCGTAACAGATTATTGTTCTTTCGGTAAAGAGAGGAGTTTAAAAAAAAAAAACCTCCCGGAACAAAATCCGATAGACGAATTAAATATTTTATTAACATTTACATGATTACGTCACTTGTCAGTATTTTATTTTATATCGCATCATATACACAATACGCGTGCAACGATTATTTCGAATAATTGTCTTTGTTCGCTGTGACGACGCGTATTTTTTTTCCATTTCCCGAGATCACGCGCGGATTCACGGGGAAGGGAGGGGCAAATGGACTTTAGCGCCCCCCGCCCTTGGGCTGTATTTATTGCATACAAATTTATACGTATAATACCAATACTATTCGACAAGCATTTATTTCTCAACACATATAGTATCTAGATCAGGATCAGTGCGCAACTATCTAAATAGGTATGATTTTAGATAGCTGGTCCATCGTATATAGTCCCCCAATTTGTGATTTCTGAATCCGCGCCTGCCCGAGATCAATCGGTGGTATCGTCTCGGGCGAAACGCACAAGTGTTTTTCTAATAATTCGGCCGCGTTTGTCGAACGCTCGGCACATATTTGTAATATCATAAATATAATATGAATATAGCATCATATTATACGAATCGCACGCGGAACGTTAGAAAGATTACCGCGGTGTATTCGTGATTCGAACCGCAGAATATAAAATTTTTTTAAATGTTACAAAAGTTTTAATAACTATAACGATACGCCGTAGTGGCGGTCTGTCGCGATTTTCACTCGTTTTAAACCCGTTTTAATCGACCTGTGTGTTTGTCGTGAAAATCGCGTTGCGCGTTTATAACGTATATATACCTACTGTTTACAGAAATCAATAATTGAATTTATATTCGTACTTTCGTTGTTTCGTTATAGTTCGCGTCGCTTGTTTTTATATATTTTCCTCGTTTAAATGTGGTTCGTTAATATTTCGAGTGAAACGAGTAAAAAAATATCGTATTTCATTATTGACTAATAATGGCGTACGTAAGTTTTTTTTTTATTGCCGCCGTTAAGAAACACGTTTGAACTGGAGGTATTTTGCAGTTTATCAAAACTAATATTTTTTGCGCTATAAACAGGCGTCGTGTATTATAAAGTAATGGGGAACACCACTATGCGGAGTCCGCGGACTCCTGGAAACTTTTAAACACACTTTGGCCGTTAACGACCGATTGATCGATTAGATCGATGCGTAATAAATGTAAAATAGGATTTACACTACAGCGTATCATACTCTTGAGGGGGAGGGGAAACTTATAAACTCAATGACGAGCTAACGACGTCCTCCCCCCTCTCCGATCATTGGGTTCAACCTCTGCCACCTCACCATTATCGATTGTATAGGAGTTTACGACTCGAATCAATTACGGACAATATACGGATATTTCGGATATTTTAATTGAGAAATAAATAAGGTCCACATCCTCTTCCATTAACGCTTTTCGAGCGAGCTTGTGTTCAGATCCTTCCCTTTTTCAAAATGTCTCCAGGTGTTTCATAATATTTAGAATATGTGTTTAGGCGTCGAAATATACTAAAACATACTCCAAAAGCAGGGGGGCGATCCACCTATCGCCTTCCGTGCCCAGATATCCGCCGCTGATGCGCACTATATAATGTACGATTGCAGAGATCAGTAGTGGAGACGATTTTTATTCGAACCCGTTAACAACGCCCCGCAGCCTGCAGCAGAGTACACGAAAATCGATCACACCGCAAATTATTTAAGAAACAAAAAGAGGGAGGGGGGAACAGGACGTATCCCGTCCTCGTTTTGACTCCGGCGAATTAAATTAAAACTTTTATTTTTTTTTTTTCTCAGCAAACACGTACTCGTACACGCGAGTATACCTTATTTCATAAAAGGTGTAAGTCATAACGCTCAACGACAACAACAACAGTAATAACAACAAGTGAATCTATACTGCTCAGACAAAAGACACGGGAGCAGCGCGCACGTATACAAAAGGTATTTTGTATGTATAATCCCTCCTTTACTTTTTATTATTATATTCGTATAAATAATATTATTATAAAATATATTTTGTTCCGCGCGTGTGTCCATTGAGATACCTACTCGTCGTCGTCGTCGTCGTTGAATAGAAGAGAGACTAACGCGCGTTTTCCCCCCAAAAAAAAAAAAATAAAAAAATAGACTAATTTCGTACGGTACCTACGCGTGCAGTATAGGCGTCCTGCACGCGCGTTACATAATAATACACTGGCGCGGCGCGCGGTATAATATAATACATTATTATTAATACGTTAACGCGTATTATGCGCGACTCTTATTTCTCTCTCTCTCTCTCTCTCTCTCTCTCTCTCTCGTACGACAAATAATAATAATAATAATAATAAAAAATCGTTGATCTTTGACGTCTCGCGCGTTCACCTCTGACACCCCGACAAACCGAGCGAGCAGGAGAACAACACAACAACGCGGAACGCGAAACACCTCGCGGCAGCAGCTACTATATTATAATACTTCGCCTCGCAGAGAAAACCACAATGTGTGTATTGTACATAATATATTTAGATTTACCGACGAACGTGGAAACGCGCACGTGTGACACAACGCTACGATACGATGATGATGATGATAATAATAATAGTATTCAAAAACCCGCGGCGGCGTAACAATAAAATAAAATATACGCTATATGGCCTCATAATAATAATAATAATTTATCTTCGTCCCACGAAACGATCTCTAGGACGCGCAAAACGATCCGAGACGATCCAGGCGCGGATCCGGCGGACGGTATAGTCTTGGCCGTAGATAACAAACGTGTATAACGGATAGGCCACTGCTATATTGAATGCGTGCATGGGGTAGCATTGGCGGTCCATTTCGAAGGAGAGAGGAGTCACTGTTAGAACGGTACTCTTTCTCGCGCGGGGTATATTTTAATGAAATTATTATATATTTATTGTCTTTGGAAATTATGCGTGACGATAACAGTTAAATTTCAAATTTTTATATTGCGTATATAAAAGTAACATTGCCGAAGATTTCCGCGATGCCTGGAATGCCTGACTTGACTATACTTGTACGCTCACTTGATTGTATCAATCCCGCCCATACAAAAGGGGCTTGTTTGTGCTATTTTATGTTTATATTTATTATCACGGGTTGTTATCACGTTGTGGCGTTTTAGGCGCGGGAGAAAGAGTGACTACTGTTAATGGAAGAAATAATAAGCTACCCCGTATAATTCATGTAAAACAACCGCAAGACAAGACGTAACGACCCATCCGTATATTCATTATCTATGGTCTTGGCCCAACGTTAAAAAAGAAGAAAAAAAAACGATTTCGTTTCATAGACCACGTGAAACTGTTAACGGGTATAAAATGTCACTGACAAAACGAGGATAACGAGCCTTGCGTGGGGACGTCGTTTAATATTACTTAGACGAGAGTTTTAGAGTTTATTCGAAAGCAATTATGAACGACGTTGCGTTCGACGGAGCATCGGCCGCGGTGCAATACACGTCTTGTTTTCAGCCTTTGCGATCGGAAATTACCGCTTTTATGACTCGAATAGCTCAACGTTTATTAATTGCTATAAACAGCGTAAAATTGCGAGAAAATTTTTTCACGTATTCGGTGTAAAATTTCAAGACTTGGGTCCTCGTTATTTTGATAGTTTTTTTTTTTTGTGCCACGCGTTTTAAAAACGATCGAGAAAATAGTTTTTCTTCCGATTTTTCGACAGTTCATTGTGCTGCGCACGAGGAAACTTTTGAGGAAATCGAAAAACGTTTCAAATAAAGTACCGACTACATACACGGATTTGCTACCGAAACGTCGTTACGCGTGACCAGATCATCCGAGCGTTCTGTCTAGTCGCGAAAATTTTTAAACAGAAAAGTAGAAATAACCATTTACGAAACCAATAGTTTCCTCGTTTCTTTCGGAATTCGAAAAACATAAACGCAGTCTGATAATATTTATTGTAATTGAACGAATTTCTGTTCGATCATTGTGACCGAAAACAGATTATAAGAAAACCGAATAAACGGACACTTTTTGCTTCTGAATATTTATCGGAGGATATTCGGAATTTCTCCAAAGCAAGTTACTGAAGGATTTCGTAATAAAAAAACACACTAGAAAATTACAATTGCGATACATAATATTATGTAACCGAATAAAATTCGCGGCCAACATCGAGTGATGAGTACGTATTATATACACACGTATAACGTCTGTTTTTTTCCCCCCATATTAAATTTGATATAAATCTTCCGAATTTATTGTATAAATAAAGGTTCGCTTTGAATTAGTTGAAATATAATCGACAAAAAAATGTTTCCGCATTAATAAACACGAAATTATGAAAATATTACCGACTTTTTTTTTTTTTGTTTCATTTCAGCATCTCCTAGATCCGCAAATGTGTCTAACAGACTATTCATTTGTAACGTTCTCGCCTATAATATAACAAAACCCGGCTGTCGCCCGCGGCCGACTATTTTTCATTCGGATTTCAATGCCACCCGAACACTAGATAATGCGTATTTTTAGTAATACTTTGTTCTTTTTTTATCGCCCACAGTAAAAATTCCTTAAAAAAAAAAAAATTTACGGGACTCACTGTCGCGATTTCGTGTATAATAATAATTCAAGTATGTACACGGAAAAATAAAAACGTTGGCGAAACAGTAATTTGCTTAAAATCGCGTCGGTTAGTTTGCACGGGGACCTGCACCGAGACTGCGTATTATAATACACTTTTTCGCCAATCACAATGTGATAATGAAATAACACTTCTTTTTTTTTTCACGTGCGCACACCGTATTATAATATATTTTTATTAAACGTTAGTAGTCTCCGCCTCACACGTCTGTCTACATTTTGTTAACATTCTATGTATTGACTAATTATTATGGTTCTCGCGTAAATACGCGAACGCGCATAAACATTTTCAACGTATAAAGTATAATCTTAATCTCAACAATTCACCTCTTTGTACACTCCATGTGGAGGAAAGCGTTTGCGATTTATCCCATATCCTTTTCGATTGTCCCGCTTTATCCGTCAAGCGTATTACTCTATCCAAATCTCTTATCTCTTTAAATATTCCTTTTAATCTCCCTGCTATCCTGAAGTCAAACTCCGCTCCTGCTATTATCCTTATTATTTCCTTCTTACATGAGGCTGGATTCTCTATTTAATTTATATTTATTTATATTTTACTTTGTTGTTTTTTTTTCTTCTTTTTTTATGTATGAAATTTATTATATAATTTGTTCTTAATTTTGTTACTTTTTATGATTACTATATTATCATCATTGTTGTTATCATTAATAGTTTTTTTTATTTTATTATGCTATATATATATATATTTTTTTTTGTGCTTTCAATTAATTGTCGAACTCAATAGTATCTATACTAAGAGTTCTAAATAAATAAAAAAAAAAGTATATTTCGCGTAATCGAGAACCGATGATATATTATAATTTTTCTTGGACTTATTGAAATACAATATGTATATAGGTACGCGCGCATAAAGTTTGCTCGTTAACCGTTACTCCTCGCGTGGGTTATTATTTATTTATTTATTATATATGTTCGTGTAGGAGTAGCGCGCGTGTATAACGAGAATAACTGACTATTTAAAGCCTACACGCGCAAACCTCGGATCAATATGCCGGATTTAATACTTACAATATTATGTAATTCGAAAAATTACGTTTTTTACGTTTCAAACGTTCTACATCGAGACACAATACGTATAGTTAACCCTACATAGAAAGTTATAATATCTGCGCGTAAAACGCACGTCTAAAATTCTATAAAATTGATTGTCATGCAATCTCTTTGCAGGCTCAGAGTTATGATTTTATCGGTTAGTCGGCTGTGTATAATATTGTCGCGTTTTACCTCCGAAATCGTGTAAAATATCGTCTACGGAAACACAAAACGCGTAATAATTTTACGCATCGTTACTTGCACGACATGTAAATATCAGTGTACTTAAATTACACGCATATATTATATCCGACAAAACTCTAAATTAGATATTCCTCTCGTGTATAATATGAAGGCACAAGTATATCCGTCATTACGGAAAACGTTGTACGCGTGTTCGTCCAACGTACGTACACTCACTCGTAACGTTTTCTTTTGAACCAACAAAACGTTTCAGAATTTTTTTTTTTTCTTCACAAATGGAACACGGTAAATTATTGGTACACGCGTAATTATATACTAATCGACAAAATACAACGCCAAAGTGACGAGAAATTACGTATACGAGCACCTGGAAAACGTTGTACGCATTATGTGTTGTTCGTGTACAAAAAAAAAGAAGAAGAAGATTTGCCGTAATAGCGTTTCAAAAAAAAATTTTAATTTAGAAATATTGTTATAGTTTTTTTCGATTTAATAGTTTATCGTAGCTACGCGATTAATTGAATCCGAGACATGGTTTTAAACGCATCGAAAGGGATATCGTTTTTACAGTTATATTTTATAATATTTTAATATGACTGCTAGAAAAGCTATGCAATTATTTATTTATTAAATATTGAATAAAACAGGTTTATAGAAAAACAACATTTTTTTTTTCCACACCGTTCGTTTTGTTGATAATTGGTATTTACAACGTAAACTGTACGCATCATTACCCGTACAATGTGTGTAGGAATTTAACTATTCTATATATCAATATATATACATATATGTAGAGTAATAATAATAAATTAATAACAATAATATTGTTTCTCTTTACAACAAATACAGCGCGATATATTTTTGTGTTAAATTGCGTTTGCAAGTATTATACGCGTATAAACGTTACAATCTCTGCGCGACGGAGAGATATCGAAATAAAATTTATGAATTTTTTACCGATTAAATTCGATAAATACTTTATGATTCAGAAAAAAAAAACACTATTAAGCCGACATCACGGTCACCGCGCATAGTACGACGCGGCGCGTATTTCTTTGTTCGAATTTCGGCATTATGTTTTAGCGTATCACACGCGCTGGTTTTTTGTGGAAAATTGCGCGTGCAAATAAAATAATAAAAATTTATATGCGAAAATACATAGCGACAACAAAGCGTATACGGAGATTACGTGTATAAAATTGCGTAGATACGACGACGTACGAAAACCAATCGTTGTACCGCGATACAACGTAATATATTCGGTTTTTTTTTTGTCTGTGTTCGACCTTTAAGACTTAGCAGAGTCTCTTCAACTCGGTGTAACTGGGTATAGGATAGTGTAACTAGGTACTATAGCAGGGGTGGCCAAACTGCGGCTCGCGTCACAGACGTAAGCGGCTCGACGTCTTATCGTAAGATACAAAACATTTTTACAAAACAAATTTTTTTTTTAATATAAATTTATGTATTTAAAAAAGTATATAATATTTTATTAAATTACAATTCATAGAAAAAAATTTACAAAAAAAAAATAAAAAATATAGTGTTCTTGATATAATATTTAAATATGTATTTTTTGATGATACGCACACGACGTCGAACGGCACTATGAAGACATATCCGTATGTATACGTTATGTAGACAAAATTAAGACAAAATTTAATCTGACATTATTGTTCGTTATTATATCGTTTATCAGTATGATAACTGAAATGTGATTATCGGATTTTTTTTTTCATTTCGGCTTTTCCATATTTAATAACATATATTGGGCGGCTCGCGAGTCTCTTCTCGCTGGCCACCCCTGTACTATAGCTATTAGCGTCGAAAACTACATGTATTATTAGTTTGATAAATACGACGGCGTTCGATTTTCCACTTTATTCGATAACGATCGGTTGATTTTCCATGCCGTGTCCGTTCGTCGTCCTACGCATCACTCTGATAACAATTTACTGTTCGAAAGCGTCATTTTTTATTTCTTCGTCCGGCACAATAACCTTCTCCGGCGCGTCTCGAAGCTTTCAAGAAAATTTCACGACATCCGAGTCTCGCGTCCGCTTGTGTATACTTTACGCGTGCTCATTCACGGAATGATCCGATTTCCTCGGTCACGATTGTACCGGCGGCGGCCTGCGGGATACTTGAAGTTTTGTGGCGTTTTGCGGGTCGAACAAGCCGTATAGAGTAAATCCCGTCTAACGTTTGACACGCGACCTCAGTTTTCGACGAGCGCGAGACGCTCTCGGAGAGAAGTCTCGCCGTTTCTCGTGTGCAAACTTTCATCGCTGTTCTGCGTGTCGAATCTAACGGATATATGCATATAGGCGCCCGCAGAAATATTTCTAGGGGGGGCAAGCGTTCAAAATATACTATACACGCAGAGGAATGATTTCAGACAATTTTTAATATTTAAAAAAAAATGTATAAAAATAAAAAAAAATACCAAAATGTCGGGGGGGAGGGGGAGCAAATGCACCATCTTGCCCCCCACCCCCCTTGCGGACGCCTATGGATATATGTACGTATTTGTAATTCTCACGGGATTTTCTCCGCCACGTAAAAATTCTGCTGCGTATCAGTATACAGCGCGTCTCGGCCGGATTGCGAAACGTTCAAAACCGGTGCAGTGCACACGAGTATATATGGCCGGCCCTCACTCCGGGGTCTCGTCGTAATATCCCATCGCGCAGCGCGCCCCGTACCCTCGCGTCGGTTCACAAGCCCTTTTATGTGCGAGTCCCCGACAGACCGAAGGTCGCGCGTGTATATAGACTTTTTTTTTTATAGAAATATAAGAGGGTTGTGCGGCGTACACGCCGCGAAGAAGAGGGATTATTATACGATTGTATACGCCGCGATGGGTTTTTTTTTTTGTTCTTTTACTTCAATTTTTTTTTTTTCCGGAATATTTGGAGCGAGCATATAGGATTATTCGAAGCGAAGACGAAGGCCGCCGCGGAACAATACACTGCAAGACGATCGTATTTCTCTTGTCGGAAAACGATTTCACGTAGGGAAGAAACCCTCCACCACCCTCCTCCTCCCCCCTTACATACACGCCGGGTTATTTAATATTATGTTTAATGCTTTATTATTATTGGTTCTTTCGTACCTTGTGGGTAACCGAGACACGCGTTTTCTTGTATACTGTTTACACGCGGATACGGAAAAAAAAAAAGTAATAATAATAATTTCGAAAAATCGCAGGCGTTAATGAAACGGAAAATTCGTTGAGAAATACTCCATGGAAAAACGTCGTCGTTTTTTTCGACTATATATATATATACATTTCTTATACATACATATATAGACGAATATTATTATAAAACGGCGATCAGTTGGCGAGTCCGAAACACGTTTTCGCGTTGTTCAAAAACATGGCGTTTGTTCGTGTGGAGGAAAACTGGACGAGACACAGAATACTTTGAATCGTTTTAGAAAAGCCCTTTTTTCTCGTAATTTTTATTCTTTTAAAACAACAGTTAGATACGCGCGTCGTCGTACCGAATTTTCGTTACCGTACGAAACGAAAACGTCTTTTTACAGGGGCGTATTTAGACATTTTTTTTTGGGGGGCTGAGGCATTGTTGAATTATTTCAAAATCCTAATCCAAGACCAAATTCTCAACATTTTAAAAACAACTACTGCATAATATTAGGAATTTATTAAAAATATTACATCCTGTGGCCATCGGGCGTGTAGGAATACATAAGGGAAGTTCCTGAAATTTCGGTGGTGGGGGGTGGGTGGGGGCTCATCAGCTCCTGTTTTTTTAATTCGACTAAAACGCGCCCATTAAAATGTCGAGAAACGCGCGCGAAAAGTGCTGTCGAACAACGTAAACGCGTCACACGCGGGGAATCGAATGATGTAAAACGTTTTTTTTTTTTCTATCTTTTCAAAAATCATAAATTTAACGCGCGAACCGCGCCTAATGGCGGCTTCAGCACTGAACTCGATACGCGGAACGCGTACACATCAATTCGAAATATGACCCCAGACAGGAGGCGTTCTACAAGACATAAAAGTCATGGAGGATACGAAGAAGAAATAGAATTTTTTTTTCCACGGTATTTATCGCCGTTTTATTATTTACTTTGAGATAACGAGACACGAAACGACGTGTTCATATTATTACAGTATCGACGTCAGCACCGAAAATCGGTTATTTTTTTTACATAATGAAGTTGGTAACAAGAACAGAAGAACAGAAACGGAATGCACGCGGCGGCTCGCTATAAGAACACATATATTACGAGAATTATATTACACAGAATGCGCGTTCCGTGTATTTGAGTCCAGTGCGTTGCAGTTACACAATATTATCTTACGGTTTTCGCAAAGGCGATTCGATACCTACTCGCGCAGCGGTAGGAGCTGGTATTTCTTTTTTTTTTCACCCTCCACCTAGCTCGACCACTACATATTTTAAGGGCTCTTTATACCCGAGTTCGTTATACTCGGTCCGTATACACGACACGCGCGCATATATTTTTTAAATCACCGTACGCGCCGACCAAAATGAAAAGAAAAAAATATATATATATATTGTACACACACGCGTGTAAGAAACGTCAATACCACCACCAGCAGCACCGCCGTTCTGTTGAGCCGCTGGAAAATTCTCTTCTCTCGCTATTTTTTTTTTTCCCCATTTTTTTTCCTCATCCACTCCGCCGCCGCTTTCTCTTTTACTCGGCTCTCTCTCGGTCTAATGACGGTCTTTCTACTCCTCCTCGGCTCCCCTCCCGCCCGCGGTATTACTTCGACCGCCTCGCCGCGACCCGTTTCCCCGCTCCCCTCCACGCCACCGATCCGGCGGCGGCCGTCCGTTCGAGTCCGTCCCGAATGCGGGTGAGCCGGAAACGGATGTAGCCCTTGGCAGCACCGGAGCCGACGCGACCGATCCCTCCCACCGGCCCTCCGCGCCCGCTTTCGCGGAACTCGAATTTCCGGCCATTGCAACAGACCCCTCCCCTCCGGTCCCCCCGCTCCCTTCCGCCGCGCTTACGGCCGCAAGTCCCGTCTCGTCGACACCCTTCCCTGCCCCCCCCCCGACAGTTGGGGTAAAGGGACGGAGGGGGGGGGAGCTGTTTCTCTTCATTGTCTAATGCGCTAACGCGCGATACGAGATATCTCATACGACGATACATATATACCACCCGAAGGAATATTTTTTTTCCTCTTTCTTTTTGAAAAAAAAAAACACATTTTTTTCCCCGTTCGATTACCCCTCGTTCCCCCCTCACCAAAAAAAAAAAAAGAAGATATTTCTGTAAAAACACACGTATACCAGCGTGTTTTCATCGCGTAGCCCCCCCCCCAGATTTGCAAAGACTCGGAAAGTTCTCCGCGCGATACTAAATAAACTCAACAAATACTATAGACTCGGTTCGATTGAATTATTATATTATAAACAACGACCGCGACGTGTGCGGCGCAGTGTTTATAGTATTTTGTTGTGCGTAGCAACTGCCGCGCGCCGCGGTATATATAATATTATAAATGCGGACACGATGACGGAGCTTATTTCGCGAGACAATATAGGCTTTGGCGGAGTGGGGCTGGTGGAAAAAAAAGAACACCGAATAAATACGGTAAACGTTCTGCACTGCGGTATAGAAACGACGCGGAGCCGTTTAATCGGTTTGTAACCAGAAAAAAATTGAATCGTAATTTCTGTATTTTTTTTCGCATAAAAATCGGTTTTTTCCTCTCTAGATTTTATTACGGATTCATAATATAGTGACGGGCAGTCTTGTAAAAAAAAACTAGTATTTAAATACTTTTTTTTAAAAAGTATTTTACCCGAGCCTGATGACGGGGATTTCGACCCGTTATACGACGGATCAATTAAACAGACCTCACTCGGACTAAACTCAATTCGTTGTATTGAGTATGTTATACGTTCGTCGATTATATTATTATAATATATAAAACGTTCGATTCTGTGGTTTACCCGCAATCGCGGAACTCGATTATAATTGTATTGATTCGAGCGACTGCAGTGAATATTATCGAATCATTGGTATACATATACTTATAATTCTACTACTTCGATGTGCATGTAAAATTATGTCTTGTTTTGAATTGACACACACTCGGTAGGAAATAATATTATAAACTGCAGTATGCGTAATTATTTTGAATTTTTTCTCTTTAAATTTTGAATTCGAAAAGTGTTTTCACTCACCGAAATCTTTGTAAAATAATTTAAGAATGTTTTTAAAAAAAATGTTAATACTCGCATATACGCGACGAAAGGTATATATACGACGACGAATAACAATTAATAAAAAAACATTTATCGTTTATACAATTACAATTAAATATAAATTATAAACTGAAGTACGCGAAAAATCCTGTACTTGTACAAACGTATTCGATTCGATTTATATGATATTCAAAAGCGCAGAAACATGTCGTATGACAAAAAAAAAAAAATTGAATGTATTACGGGTATTATAAATTGAATATAAAATGACGTCGAGTATAGATTTCATCGATTGAATTACAACGGCGATTAAAGTCTCGCATCGTGAACGAGACAAAAAAGGAAACGACTAGAACGGGCACGTGACGCGCGAAGGAAACAGAAATCCGTGGTTAAAAAGTACTTCGAGAAAAGCGAAAAGGCAAACCGCCGCGACCTTTTTGTAGAGAATTCGTCGGGAATAAGACTGTAAATATTTCTCAGATATCTGAGAATTGGCGCAAAGGAATTGAATAAAAAAGGAGGTAGCAGGAAGTGGAAAAGGATACGTTTAGCGCATATGACGAACAAAAACCTAAAATCGACTCCATCGAATTTTCGTAAAAAAAAAATATATATATATGTATGTACTTAAAAAACGTGGGGGGAATCGTAAAAAAAACTCCCCTCGAGTATCGGCACCGAGCCGTTGAATTTCGAACAGAACGGCGCCATCTGTGATCGTTCCGAGCAAACACCGTACGGCAAGAATATCGTAATTACGTATAGGTATCAGGTGAGTACTATAATGTCATTTACCCGCTGCTGATATTTATTATTCGCGTGCTTGTAGTAGATAAATTTTCTTTTAGCAGTCGGAACTTATGTTTTTTTATGTCCGCCATTTGCCGTAACAGACGTTTATACGGGCTTTTATAATATTAAGGCAAACATTTTTTTTTTCGAAATATTATCGGTCTTTATATTGTGTATAAATATACAGTCGAGAAAAAAAAGTATTTTTGCTAAAAAAAAAAAATAACAACCTTCGAATTACATTCGGATAGCGGAACGATTAACGTAATAAACGTTTAGATATTCGCCTACGGTTGTTTGATATTTTTTTTTAAAGTCGTGTAGATAATATTTCGAACGTATATTTACATCAATTGCAAACATTGATATTGTTTAATTGTTAAAATTATTAACAAGTGCATTCATTGTTTGAATATTGATATATTTATAACGTATCGGAACAGGGGCGTCATTTCGATTTTTTCTATAGAGTAGGGCAAAGTTTTGAACGGCCCAATTCTACTATTCGTTTGATTAGAACTAACCACAAAATATTTTGCTTCGCTCGTAAGTACACACAATTTCTCGACATACGGCCATACAAATATTATATTTAATTACCTGCGTACAGTGATGTAGTGGAGGGTATGCGCCGCATACCACTTCGTAAATTTTAAGAAGTGCGTATACCCACGGGAAAAAATAAAGACCGCGGGTATGCGGTAGAAAATGTGCGTATTATCACTTGTCACCCAAAAAAAAATACATTTAATAATAAATGTCAAACAAATATTTCATAAATATAATGTGTTGATGAAAAATTGATAATAAATCGATTTTTATATTCGATACAATAAATTAATGATACTGCGAATTTTATGTTCCAAGAAATTATATCCTGAATCTTACTGATAATATTGTATTAGGTTTATATAAATATGACATAAATCGATATAGCATTAATTATATAGTTTTGTTAAATAACATGCTCGGTGTACTTGACGGAGGCAAGGGACAATAGTACGAGAAAATAAACCATTTATTGATAGTTTTTCCTCGTGCATTTATTCAAGAAATCGAAAAATAAGATTTCGAACGCCTATAACAATTTTAATTTTAATTAAAATTGTAATTTATTTGAAAAATCAGTCGATATTTTATTTTTAAGTATTGATTATATGCGAATTACTTTTAATATTCATATGTTTGTACTCAAAAATTCTACCAGAAGGAATGGTGTCCGATCTTTACGCACTATTTTCCGGTAGCAAATCGCATTTAATTGTTGCTTTAAAGAGCCCGTACGAAGTGTACAATAAACACAGGAACATAAATATTATACGCCGTTTAAAAGACGAGAACTTTTTCAATGTCTTGTTGGAAACCGTATAGAAAACTATAGTGTATTCGGTAAATACAAACAAAAATAAAAGGTTATTTCGAAAATCCGATTCCAACGAAACACCGAAAACGTTCTCGTCTTTTAAACGGTACATAATTTAAATCTTAATGTTTATTGCGTAATTAGTAGCGTTTGAATTACGAAAGTACTATTTCGTTCTATTGTCCGTAACACAGATAGAGACGACAAATGCCTGTGGTGCAGTAGCGTCATTTCAGTTTACTCAAGGGGGAGGCAAAAAATTTAACCGGCCAATTTAACTATTTCCCACTTTATATTTGGCTCAATACGATTTCTGTTTTACATAATTCCGATATTTTCGTTATCATGGGCACGAATCGCCAGATATTTTATTTTTAATTTTTTTGTTAGGGCGGGGGGGAAGAAATTCATTACTTTCTCAACTATAATAAATGTATCATAAATGAATATATAGTACATATGAGATTCAAGTTTCCCTTGTCGTGACATGTTAGAAATGACGTTTTGTGACCAGTTCTGAGCAGCTTGTTCAGTTTTTTTCTTCTCTTTCTCGCCGTCTTGGTAACTATTCTATTTCCATCATCATCTCGGCACAAATCATGTCGGCCCACTGTTAACAAGAGGGGGGCAAATGCCCACCCTGCCCCCCACCAAATGACGCCACTGCTGTCGTGTAACGTTAACCCGCGGTTCGTTACCTTTTTTTTTTACGCCAATTATAAAACGAACTATGAGAGTCTCCGAGTCTGTAAAAAAAAAAAAACGGAACATAGAGGGAAACGGTAGTTTCTTTGATATTTTTTTTTTTTTAAACGTATAAACGATACGCGCCGTTTTTTTTTGTTTAGGAATTTCGTGGCGGCCAATCAATCCTTTAACGGGCCATCATAATTCTGGGTTTACGACAAGCAAGAAAGGTGTTTCTTTCTAAAACAACATAGTAACTGGGATACGAAATTTAATGTTTTCGAAACATTCCCCTCGATATAGGATTCACGTTGGAAGGGGGTGCATTTATATGGTGGTAAATACCATATTACCACATTATAGTAATGTTCACCACCAGTGCCGTCTTAAGGCATGGGTCTGGAGGGCCCCCAATTTATTTACAAAATAACATATTAATTTTATTTTTACTTAGGTATTTAAAAAAATTAATAAATCTTCAATGACAAAAAAAAAAAATTTTTTAATTATTAACATTTTGAAATTATATCATAATAAACAATAAATAGTAACAGAGATTCTAATCAAATTTGGCAATTTAGTTTTTACTGATAAAGTATAATTTTTAATAACTAATATACTTGTAATATATTACGTGTTCAAAAAAAATGCATATATACATCATAATTTAAGTATTCAAAGGCCCCAAAATATTTCGGGCCCTCGGGCCTCGCGTAACCTTAAGACGACTCTGGCAAACACTGTCCGTTTAGAACGTAATAAGATATACATATAGTTTATCTGATATTTACAGCTATATCCATTGACGTAAGAGCGTAACCGTTATCACCGGAATCCGTATATTATTTGGGATGATATTCGCGCGACCGAGTCGGCTGCGGCGGCGGCGGCCGATTCGCCCCGGCAAGAACGCGGCAAAAGCCACTGCACGGCCGAACGAAGCGACACACACACACACAAGATTAATGTCGGCCGTACGACGTGTGACCCGCCGCCGCCGCCGCCGCCGTGGGTAAAAAGCCACGTGCGACCCTCTGTCCTGCAGTATTGCGCGTTCTTCGCCACTATAATATATCGAAAACGGGGTGAACGGTGGCGTTCGTTGACATATAACGTCGTCGTCGGAGCCATCGCTGCTGCTGCTGCTGCTGCTACAACAGGGGAACGTTTTTTAAATATATATTTTACTTTTTTTTTTTTTTTTTTAAAGTACCTACCGCCCTTTCCCTCCCGTCGTAGTTTCGAATAAAAGTACGCGTGTAAGTCGTCGTACTGCACCGCCGCCGCCACCACCGCCGCCACCACCACGTGCTCCTATGGGGAAAATATTATGTTGGCATAACACCCGAACGACTACGCGGACCACCCTTTTATATTCTCGTTTCGAACGAACACCCCCCTCCCCACTCTTACACACACACACCCTATTTTCCAAGGGGTAGGTAAGGGGTTTTTTTTTTTTTAATACCCGTGTATCGCGCAACGAGTCCATCAATTCCAGAAACCATATTGCCGCGCGCGCGCGCGCGTCCAGTGATTTCATTACGATTATAATAATAATAATTTAATCCCCCGACGACGCGGTCTCTCTCTCTCACACACTCCTTTCATTACCCGCGTGCGAAATCACCCTACCCACCGCGTACATTTTTTTATTATTATTATTATTATTATCATCATCACGGCACTCTGTCGTCGTCGTCGTAGTCGTCCCTGCAGCCACCGTATTCGGTTTCGAATTTAATAACCGTTAACGCGGCCGCCACCGCCGCCGTCGGATTGCCGACCCTTTTGCACGATATATCGCGCGCGTTTATATTATACGTATACGCCGCGCTTTAGCCGGCCGTGTATGTAGGGACACCGATTTCGGTCGCGAATGTTTTGCATACTATTAACTGATAATATTACTGGTGGTGATGGTGGTGGTGGTCGGACGACGAGAAAAGGGTAGGCGGTATTTATTATTATTATTTAATTTTGTTTTTTTTTTTCTCTCTCTTGTTTTCCTAATCCGATTATACAGAGAGAGAGAGAGAGAGAGAAAACGTCGCGCGCAGATAAACGTATAGCGTCGAGACGCTTATATCCGTCGTGTGTACCATATTATAATACGGTATATCACGGTGCAGTACTACTACTACTACACTATAACCGAACGCGGCCGACGGATTTCGAACAGAAACGCGAAACGCGGTATCGCAATTCTCCCTCTCCCACACACACACACACGAACAGGGCCGTATTTAGGGCGGGGGCAACAGGGGGCTGTTGCACCGGGCGGCTAAATTTTAGTTGTAAATTAAAAATAAAATTGTTTTTATATTGCATTAGATTTGTATTATATTATAATGGAGCGGTTTTTTTCGTTGCTCCAGGACGACGAATCCCTAAAAACGGCCCTGCACACGATTAATTGTATAAATTCTACTAGTATAAAACGGTGAAAACGAACAAATAAAAATATAAAAAACGCGTGAAAGAAATATAGAGAGAAAAACGTAGAAATTAATACACTAGTAAATAACGAATTTTCGTGTACAATTAAGCTTAATTATAATTAAAATAAAATATGGAAATATATCTGATATAAGAGTCGTTTATATTAAATTTGTTCGTTAGGGGAAAATTTCAACTATTTTTTTTTTTGCTTAACTGTATTATACGGAATTATTATTATTTACGAGTTTATTAATGATTTATACAGTTTTTTTTATCATTCCTTTCACGTGTTCTTTTAATATTTTTCATTGAAATACGCGAAATATTATTAATAATAATAATAAATAATAAAGGTTGCATACGCGCGTATAAACAGTCGCTCGGTAAGCGTCAAAATAAACACCCGCACATACCGACATGGCACGTCAGCCGACCGTAATAAAACGAGAAAAGAAAGTAGTCAACAGATAGCGCTACGACACAACATAGAGGGCGTGGCAGAAAGGCGTTTATAAATAGCGGTCCGAAACCATCGGACCGGTCAGTGTAGTCGCGGCGGTCAGGCGTGAATAACGTAGTTCGCGTCTGACTGCGGGGTGTGTGTGCATTCGAGACTGACCACTATTTATATGCGCCTTTCTGCCACGCCCTCTATGTTGTGTCGTAGCGCTATCTGGTGACTACTTTCTTTTTCCGTTTTATTGTTATTTCGTTTACGTTCCTTGCACGTTGTTCTTCTTTTTTCTACATCTGCATTTTCTTTCGGTACATTAATAGATCTTTCTTCTGGGTTAATACTCGTCGATGTGAATATTTCATTGGCAGAGGGGTTTGGCTCCATTTTCGTCCCCCCTTTCCCTTGAACATCGTGTTTAACCGCCACTCCTATAGAAGAACAGCCATTAGTTAAAATAAGTACATTTCAGTAAATTATACTGAAGTTTGTAATAATTTAAATGTTCGTAATATTTGTAAAATACGTGTATTATTATAATATTTGTAATTCGTGATACGCGTGCTGACATATTGCGATTGAAAATAATCAATTAAATGAATAAAAAATAAGTAAAAAAAAAAAGAAATCGATTCTTCTCAAAATATCGTAATGCGCATTATTACAATTATTGCATTATTTATAATATGTACTCATCTGTTTGCAATTTACGAACCGAAATAAAAACAACTTTTTTATTCGACTTAATTTATTAACCTTCGACGGTAGGTACTATAAACTTGTAAAATATTTGTATACGAGGGCGATATGATAAGTAATGCTTTCGATTGTGATAAATATAACAAAAAATAATTTTGTTTCTACCGTCGTTCTGTAGAATATAAATTATAGTTTACAATCAATTTAATACGTGTTTGTTTATTGTTTTTCGTTATTCGTGTGAACGCTGTGAGAGAAATACGGCGAAAACTTCTTACGTTTTGTTGAAACAACGTGCGATAATTGAATTTTTTAAGCGCGGAAGATTGCAAACCAATAGAAATTCATGCCGGTTCGCTCGCTGCAGTTTACTGTGACGATATACCGCCATGGACGCATCGGTATAACGTTGGACGGTGGATTCTGAGAGGCAAATCTACTTCCGAAATTCAACACTCAGTCGTCCGCGAGAAAGGTCACTGCATTCCGGGACTCCGAAGGACTTGTGCACACTGAATTCGTGCGAAGAGGCACTGAGTAATCCAAAAAGCTACTGTGACACTCTCCAGCAACTAAAAACACTACGTATTCGACGCGTCATCAGACCTTCTCGTGACACATTACCTTTTGCACAACGCGAAACGACATTAAAAAACCGTACTCGAACCGAAATACCGCGCGCCCGCCTTACCGCCAAAACGATTTCCACCTTTTTCCCGAGTTCGAAAAAAAACTGTATTCGAGGAATATTGTAAATTTCAAATCCGACGAAAACGTTCGATTCGCAGAGTTTCCGCTCGGTCGATCTCGTCATCAAAGCAAGGATATAGTTCTACCACAGGGACGTAGCCAGAGGAGGGTTCATGGAGTCCGGACCTCCCCAAAAAAATGTCATTGACGACATTATTTTAGAATCTGAGTGGAACGAAAAAGCTAGTGTTTTTACAATTTTCATTTTTTTTTTTTTAACTTGACCCACCCCGAAATAAAATCCTGGCTACGTCCCTGGTTCTACCACGACCGTTTCCACGCACAAACATCGTTTGGAAAAACGCGTGACCTGCAGTAGATACGGAGATTATTGACATAATATTGAAAACACGTTTCTTTTTTTTTTTTCTATCTCTTTATACCAATTGCCTCGCGCGCGAAGTGAAGGCTCTGCTTGTAATATAGTCAGCCCGACCTCGAAGACGACTCATATAACCATCACCAAAAGTTCACCGAACGCTTTATTCTCCTATATAATATCGACGCCACAACCGTACATAGGTACTAACTGCTGCTGCTTGCTCTTCAATACATCTGATCTCGTTCAAATTACGAGCGTATATCATATATAATACACGAGCGCGGAGTATACACGTGCAGACGGTGTAAAGTTAGACCCGCGACTCTGTTGAATCATTAAATTTTCTCCAAAAGGGTCAACCGCACGCATATAATACGAATACATACATACATATATATATATATATATATATATATATATATATATATATATATATATATACGGTAACACAATACCCGATACAAATATTGCGGGGAAAAACGTTGTAATTTTAGATTTTTATAATGTCCCCCGTTAATGTTTCTCTCCGTTGAATATTATATATATATATATATATATATATATACGTTATGCGTCTCATTTTTCTGCGATTTATTATAGAGCACCCCTGCGCGAGTTCGCGCGTCGCGTCATCGTTCCCCGCCGCCGTGAGACGTTTCAGCAGCAGCAGCAGCAGTTACGCGCGCCGTTTAAAACGTCCCCGATTCCCGCGCGTGTGTGTAGAGACCTTTTATTTATACCATTTTGAATTGTTTACCGCAATTTGTGTCCCCTATTTGTCCGGTGCACGCGCACCACTGTTCGGGCACTCTCGAGTGTCTGTCGTATCCAAATATTTAATTTCCCGGCCGTCAGAAGTATTTAATCCGCGGCGGGGTTACGCGCGCTTCGACGCCGCGCGAAAAGCGCGTACAAACACTGGCGCGCACAACGCGTACAAACTCTGTACAGTAATCGGCCGTTTGACGTCAACACACGCGCGGTGTGTGATGATGATATTATTTCGAACGTTTTGCCCGTTGACAATCAGGGCGTGCGCAGGATTTCTTTTCTTTTTTTTTGTAACGGTGACGCAAGGTTAATTGGCAGGGTCGACTATATCTATTTCTTGTCACTCGATCAAGACCGGAGACAGCAAAAAAAATAATAATTTTTTTGGGGGAGGCTGAGAGTATAAATATGAAATAATAAACTAATAATAGAATATAAATCATTAAATTTTATTTAAGAAAAAAATTCGGCGGGGGGTCTGAACTCTAAACACCCCTGGCTATGGCCTTACTCTCGATAGCCTTACAGTATTAATGAACTCGGTACGTATAATAACGGTCGAACACTGTTTTGACGACGAAAAGGAGAATAGTATAGAAGACACTTCAACAATGTATGTAATTTAAAACGCGTTTTTTTTTTTTTGTAATATATCTGACAATATATGCAGGATATAATGATTGACCGCGAGTTATCATAGTTTTAAATATATACATATAAAAACGTATATAAGTAAGACATTTTACGCGAATTTAATAATATTCGTAAATAAATGGAAAAATTTAAAGCAGGCAGAATTGTTTGCACGGTGTGCAGCTGAAATTTATACAGAAAAAAAAAGAGAAGTTAAAAAAAAAACCGTTTTTCGCTATATAATACACTAGGGCGGGATGAACAACGTACCTACATATTATACAACATATACAGTAATAGCTATCAATAATACATTCATTTTGTTGCAACTTAATATTTTTTTTTTTGTTTTTAATTATAATCCGTATAATACACCGTACACATATTTCAATATTAATGCAGTGTTGGTTTAGACATTTTTTTTCTTCTAAATATTGATGTGCTCGCATTGAAAAAAAAACCGAACACGAAATACGTGCGATGACGTATATAAATTATACAATAAATCGTAAATAAATTGATCGAGTTGTCGGTAATAAATGATAATACCGAGATAATGTTTTTTTATTCGGAATTTTCGTTTGTTAAAAAAAAAAATCAATATTTCCAGTAATTTTTATTAACTATAACAGTACTGCAGTGCGGCAACGAAACTGTTGCCGATTTGAACGGGACGCCGTCGTGGAAGAAGGTGTAGTGAATCCGAGGTTGGGGACAATCTCATTCGATGATATGGGTCGACGAGACGTTTGTTCACCATCAATGACAATAGCAAAAGATCCGTCGGCTTGCCAAGGAACAACGCTAGTTTGCCATAAGAAGCTCACTTCTCTAACGGCCAGTCGTTGTCGCGCACTTCAATATTCCTCGTCTTGTTCTTAGCCGGCAATCGATTGTTTCGCGGGTGGACGTCTTCGGGACATTACTGGAAGTGTGTCAAGAAGAAGAACAAGGTAAGGTGGTGAGAACACCACAAAATATCGAGACATTAATACGGTCGTTTTCGCGTTCTCGCAAACATCGTAGATGCCCCACGGTATTCTGATCGAATCTGTGAGGCGAATTCTTTAGAAGGACAGTATTCGCCGTGCGATACTCATCGCTGTGTTCGAAAGAGTCGACCGGAACGTTAGAAATCGGGTAACTATCAGTGTACTAACAACGAAGGACGTCACTCGCCAGACATTATTTTATAAAAACCTTGTAATTTTAAATTTCCAATTACGTAGAGAAATGCAAGAAAAAAGTACAAAAAAACGGTAAGTATAATTTTGTAACGTATACTCTTACTGTTGTTTTTGGCCGGATCGCCAACCAAGATCCGTACAACACCGTCATACTGGCGAAGGAGATCTAGAATTTCCTTTTTTTTTTTCAAAATTAACACCGTGTTTTTTATTTCTATACGTTACTTTTATTATTTGTAGAGAATCTGACGGGTGTAAAACTCCAACAGAAAAAAAATGAACCGATTATAAAAAACAAAGACCAAATGTCTCGTGACGAAATGATCATATACGTACATTTTATATCAACGGTTTAAAAAGGAAAAAAATGAAAAAAAATGATCCAAATTACAAAAAAAAAAAAACCAAATACCGTCCAAGGTAAAAAAAAAACATAGAGACATACCCGATTTATTATACGTCATGGATGCGAGTGCGTCATGCATGAATCGCACACCCACCGTTGATACATCGTTGGGATAAATCCCTCGAGTTTCTATTCCGTGTTTATAAGCATTTTTCACGCAGAACAAAAAATAAACCCTAGATCTCCTTCACCAGTACGTTGCTGTACGGATCAGGTAGGTTGCAGGCGACCCGACTAAAAGCAAGCGCACCTGCAGTAACCGTAGCGTTACAATTTTTATTATTATTATTATTATTATTATTATTATTATTATTATTATTATTATTATTATTATTATTATTATTACGAGTATATTATATCGGTGGCGCACGCTGTGTAAACTTGGCCTCAAACGAAATATCAATTTACAAGCCACTCTGAAAACACGAGCTTTCCGTTTGCACGGTCAATAAATTTCCCCTCCGGAATGCAATATTAAAACGAACTCATAACACTGCTACTACTACTACTACTCTGTTTCTGTAGTGTATAAATATATATATATATAGTATACAGTTTGCAGTTGTCCCTTTTTTCCGGTCCGAGTGGTGTGCAGCTCGCCCTTCCGTCCGTTAGCACTAGAAAAGAGAGAGAGAGAGAGAAACAGGAACAACTAAAAATCAACGCGCATTCGCTAAACAAAATATTCTTCCGCGTACAAAATTTATTGTACAACGAACAGTACACACGGGGTCGGAGCCGGTTCAAATTTTAAAAAAAAAACGTTCACGCACTATAGACACGCCGTTGTCCGGGTGGGGGAGAAAAAAAAATTCGAATTAATTTCGAATAAATATATTCCTATATACTTCCTACATACTCTAGATGGAAAAGTATATTCTAAACGTTGTAATATAAATTTTTTTTTTTTTTGAATGGTCTTTACTATCGCGCCTCATTAATAATATCGTTTTAACACCGAATAATCGAAATAATTTACTCGCATTTTCCTAAATCATATGTAAACCGCACATATTCCATCGTCGGTAATTCACGTAATATTATGAATCAAAATGTCAACATCACGACCCTTCGAAAAGAAAATTTGCTAAAAAAAAAAAAACATACACACACACATATTATTTATACGAAACGAGAACTGAGGGGATACTATTATGTCACCCTACACACACACACACACACACGCATACAATTGGCACTAGGGATCTCGGCGCTTTATACATATATGTATATATATATATATATTTTGTTTTCAAACGGGAAGTCGATTTTTTTTCCGTCCAGTAATTCCGTTATTTATGCTTATTTACATATCAATAGTTATATAGAATTGAAATGCCGAATAAATCCGATAACATATTGGAACGTTATTATATAGCCAAATCGACCTTCGATTTGCTTACACGTAATTGAATCGCGGCGCACAGGAATATTATTATTATAAATCGCATCGTTCGCCGTGGCATTCTCCTAGTCTAATTCAAAGAAAATATCGATTTTTAAGTTGAACGTGCATTTTTTCTGCGACATCGATTATATATATATATATATATATATAGGGTTGTTAGGTTAGGTTAGGTATATTTGAGTTAAAAAAACTGTAAAACTACCCTCTTTGGCTATTTTTTAACCCTTTTGGGGCACGTGAAGGGGATGAGTGATCATGACCAAATTTCACCTAAATTACTTTCTTATGGTAATGAACAAAATGAGGAGGTGCGAAATCAAAAATTCGATAGTTCAAAAATAAGGACCACCCTAATATATATATATATATATTGATTTATTTGGGAAGAGTTGGTCCAAGATCGTGGAAGTTGGAGAGCATTGACAGAGAGGCGGCGAAATCTCTTACAGAGTCATGAAGCCATATGATGATGATGATGATGATGATTGATTTACAGTGCTTGAATTGTGTGTGCAAAAGATGGAGTACCTCTTCTTTTTTTTTATATATTTCAGCATTCCGCTCTTCTAATTTTACTAAACGGAACGCTGACGGGACGTCAGGGACTCCTTTTTTTTTTTTTCGTAACAGAAATAAAAATGGCTCAAAAAAATTATTTTTGTGTTTTCAATGCGAAAATGATATTTATTTGTGAACGAATATTATAAAATCACATCCAAATGAAATACTTTAACTTTTAAACGTTTATTAGACGTGTCGAATTTTCTGTTAAATTATTAATGCCACGCCAATACGTTTAGAGTACACCGGATACATTGAATATAAAGGGATAAAGGAAATGATAAAACAAGAGTAGAAAAAAAATTTGGCTCCGTTCGTATGATAATAATGTATGGACGTATTTACATATAGATATATTATTATTTTTGCTATTGATGATTTTTTTTTTTTTTTTTAATGATTATTTATGGAAATTAGAGATGGTGTGAGCACTTCACGAGTCTATAGGGAATTTTAGTTTTTACAGAACGCAAATTTACACTTTTTGCGTTCGTCTACTGATTTTCTTCCCCATATAAAAAAACTGTAGGTACTTAAATATAGAGATATATTTGTTTTATTGGACTTTGATGTGCAAAAACTAGAGGAATGTTAAAAAAAAGGAATGAATTTTGATGTTCTAATAAAGCGAGTGTGCACAACGACATTTATATAAACAGTTTGTAACCTTTTCGGTATAATTTTACAATTTTACTATTTATCATCACTATATATACACAGTAAGCGGTAAGAAAACGTTACACCGGCCCAATAGTCTTGAAGTCTATAACGTTATAATAGCGTTTTCATAGATCATTAACGTATTACCTAATTCTTCTTATTCTTTCGTGACTTCGGCCCTTTAAGACCGTGTCGTCCAACAAATTTGCCCCCGGTTATCCAACGGATAACTCCTTCCGATCCATTATTCCTGGTCTCACTTTCTCCAAGTCTTCTTTTATTCTGTCTTCCCGTCTTAGTCTCGGCCTTATCCGAGCGCAGGCCTCTTCTCTCGTGACGCATTCTCCGGTACCGTTCTCGCAGCAGCGATCCTCCTTGACGGCCAAAAACGACACGCCCACTTAAGTCTTCTTTTGGTGATGATACGTCTTCGCGATGCTCGACACAATTTCCGGAGTTCCTTGTTCTCGCGTGTTCTCCGTATTCACCCGTATACAGTTTCGTCTTTGCACGGTCCACAGATTCTCGTCAGGCGCCTTCCTTTCGAACACTGATAAAGCATTCGCGCGTGTTCGCCTATATATATACGGTAAGAAAATAATAATACGTAATAAATCGCGCGATTAATTAAAATTATTTCGGACGAAACGCATTGCGAACGAAAATCGAACACGTCTGTGAGTCTAGGTCCATTGGTTTCCTCCCCTCCCCCCTCCCCAACTAAACCGATTGGAAACTCTTTTTTTCTAACGGTATATTTCGGAAACCCGTGGAAATAATTTCGTACGCTATAGAGTGTTCGAGCGTATTACGGTCGTTTGACAAAAAAAAAAAAATACACCCTCCTCCGGTACGAATATTGGAATATACGAATAGCGCGTATAATAGTAGCCGGTTTTCCGATCGATCGATCCGTCGATCGATAAAATAATAACGAGCGGCGTATAGTCGTATACGAGTTTGTAGCGCGTTCGCGAAATATAATATGCGGAAACGGGACGTCAATAATTCCCTCGGCGGGGCTGCCGACCGGGGGTGACGGAGACGCGCGTGCGCCGCCGCAGCTATACCAAATGGACAGAAAATATTCCTATTAATTACGCAGTTATTGTGCGCGCACTCGCGCGTAATTATGTATATATATAAATGTATGTATGTATTTATATGTGCATATATACATGACGGGACAGGGCACGAGGAACAGAGAGCGCGCGCGCGCGCGCGTCTAATGAACTGTGAAGTGTTCGATAAAACGATGGACGACGGAAATCGCCGTCGACCCTTTATATAAAATATATATATATATATATATATATATAATATATTATTATAATGAACAGTGGCGTGACTGGCGGCGGCTGCGGAGAAATCAGTGGGTGCGTTCGAAGTTCGAATCCGGGCATATAATATGTATGTATAATAATAATATAGATTGGGGGGGGTCCGTTGTTATTGATTTACATTTTTTTTTTTTTTTTGCTGTGAGAAGTGTTAACAAAAAAAAAACGTAAATATTTCGAATTTTTTTTTTTTTTAATTTCCTCTTTTTAAAAATCGAAAATAACGTTTGTTTCGCGATAATTTTTCTGTAATTTTAAAAATACTAGTATCTAAACGAGTAATATTATGTGCGGTAACAGTGGCGTAGCCTGCAGGGAGGACGTTTAAAGGTTCATCACCTCTCCCCCGCCCATATAGGTGGCGTATTTACGGAGAGGGTTTTCAGATTGAAACCGCCTCCAGGTCCAAAGAAGAAAAAGGTTAAAAATTATATAGTTGTGAAAATGATGTGTTTTTTTTTTTACGTCTGTGTACCCGAAAATTCTGTCAGAAGGAGTGCTCCGATCTTTATATACGCGTGTATCACCTATTTTCCGGGAGCAAATCGCGTCAACGTATAGTTGGCACTTTTAGAGAGGTCATTTTTACCGATTTTCTCTTTATACTTTAACAGTCTGAGAAAAAACTGTCGAAAAATTACGTGAAAAACGGTAAAAACGCAATTTCGTCAAAATCGATTATCGCTTTTTCTTCGTGATTTTAAAACTAATACGTATAAATTACACGACTACATACTATAATGTACGCGCGAAAATACATTTAAAAATCAAGCGGTACGCAAACAATTTTCTAAAACCGGCAAAATATGCATTTTAAATTTTCGTTTTTTTAAAACCGCCTTTGTATAATAGAACGGATTTCTAGTTCGGTCTGCTCTCTAATCAAGAGCGCGTTCATTATTTTTCGTCTTGTTAACATAACGCGTGTTGTGTGTTTGATATACTACAGTAAATCATATCACATTTATTTAATAACCCCTCTCCTTGACTAATTTCTGGCTACGCCACTGCGCTGCAGTAATAACAGTGGCGTAACCATAAATTTAGGGCGCCGCGGTATCTTATTCTGGCCCCTCGTCTATTGATTTTTTTTTTTTCGATTTCATTTAAAAAATATTATTTTATTTTATTTTTCTAAAATCTAAGTTCGCTTACACTTTATGGTCTCTATATAAATCAACAGTACGGCCGTGAATTTCAATACAAAATCGAAACATTTTTTATAAATTGTATTTACGAGGGCCTATTTTCGGAACCCTTCGGGTCCAGGACCCCGTAATTATACGCGTATTTTTCCTGTCGAGTGGCCTGACTTCAGAGCGAAATCGTAGTGGAAACGCGCTGTAAATTAAATGTTCCCCCCTCATACATATAATTTTTTCGCGTGAAAAACAAGTCGATTGCGACTGGAAAACCGCGAAAAATCTGCGTAGAATATTATAAGTATCCGATACGAAACAGCCGCATCAGAAAAAAAAAAAAACGAATAAATAAATAATTTTCGTAAAAACGTGTTGGAGAAATATCAAACACGGGGATTTAATTCGAATTCGATCGTGACTGGTGAACGAGAAACATTCTCACCACGAGATTTCAAAAAAAAAAAACCGATTCAAATGTTAAAATGGGCAGAATAATAATATATTATACGATTACGACTCTATGCGTCTCAGACTTCGAAATGAATATTTTATTCCGTTACAAAAAAAAACGCGGTAATTCGAAAAACAAGCGGGAAAAAAACCCCAACGTGAAATAAGTATATTTGAATTATATCGTTTTTGTTGGTTTTTTTTTTCATTTCATAAAAAATAAGTAAATAATTTAATACTGTTATTATATATCTCGTGTACGGTGTTAAATCCGGACATTTTTTTTTCCTGTGGGGAAGGTTCACCTTTTTTTTTTTTAGTCGTTGAAAACAGTAAAATCATGACGAGTATAAACAATTTTGTAAATAAATTTTGTCGACATTTGTATGTGTCAGGGATGATGATTTAAATTCCACACCGCTCGCCTGAATAAATATCGTCTATAACAGAAAATGAAAAACTAGACAAACATATGAAAAATTACCCGAGACACACACTGCAGTGGCGTACTTCGATTTCTCTCTGGGGGTAAAGGATTAAAATATAGAAACTTCGTCCCCGCTATACAAACGATTTTACGTAATGTTTCGGATTAAAATACATATTTTTTTTTTTTACTAATAAATTAATAAAAACATATACCTATATAATACATAAATCGAATATTAATGAATTAGGTATGTATATAAAACTCGCGGTTAAATTTAGAAAATTTTGAAAACAGAAAATTATAATAATAAAAATAAAAAAATAGCGAGCCGCGGGGTGTTGTGGATATCGCTCAAGTGAATTACTTGGATAAAGATTTTAGAGTTTTGTTTTTATTATAAATTTGAAAGCAATGATAAATCATTGCATTCGATAAAACGATTCTGAGCGGAGCTTCGGTATAATGCACTTTGTAACTATTTTTCGTACAAAATTAAAGTAATATATTATGTCTGACGTTGTGTCAAAAAACCTCAGAATTAACTGTTTTATGAATGAAAAACCTCAAAATCCAAAAATAGCTATAAATAACCTAAAATTGAATGAAACTTTTTGAAATTTTTTTTTTAAAGTGGTATAGTACAAAGATACAATTTTTTTGAAAATTTCAAGACAACAGAATGATTATTTTCGAAATTATAGCGAAAAAAACCATACGTGATATTGACGAAATCCCATTTTTAGCGGTTTTCGTAATTTTTCGGTAGTTCATCGCGTCGCGTCAAAAAAACTATTGAGAAAATCGATAAATGACCGCATTAAAGTACCACCTTGATGCGATTTGCTTTCGGAAAAGGTGCTACACGAAAAGACTGGAGCACTCATTCTGGTCGAAAATCTGTACACAGGATAGAAAAAAATAATAATAATAAACATCATTGTAAAACCACTAGATCCCTCGCTCCGCGCATCCGCTCAGAATCTAAAAACATTCCAAACGTTTATTTTTTTATCGGACAGTTCGGTGTGAGTACTTTTACTCTTTCCGCCGATTGTCAGCGTAAAACCAATAACAGTCATCCTCGTTAAAAACAATAACCGATTTTTGAATTTAATATTTTATTTAATAAAAATCGAACGAATATTCAATTGTTATGGTTATCAACGACACGCGTCTGGTGTAGGATTTCTCAAGTAAGCCTTTCCGAATTCACTCGCATTATTTACACACTTCTGCGAGACTGATAATAGATTTTCGTCACAACCGTTTTCTTTAAATCGGAGAATTTGGAGCAACGCGTCGAGTTTGTTGTCGACTGCAGTATAGCTTTGAACGCGTGTCGATACGTAAATATTGATCAATGCGCAATAATATTTTTAATCGACCTTTTAGTCCTGTGAGAATGGGATTTAACTCGAACCCCCCCCTCCCCACCACCGCACACGCCCTATAAACACGCCACTGCAAATATTATACGTTTAATAATAATAAATAATAATATACGGAAATAGCGATTTTCCACAAAACTCTTCAAGTGCAGGGTGTGTGAGTATATATATAGATGCGTGTGGTAATTGTTTTTATTAAGTTTTCGGTCGCGTCGCCGATTTTACCCTTCTATTGTGTTCGCGCGAGAGACCTCTTTGTGGTCGTCCTTTTTTTTAACTTCAAACCACCCCGCACTCAATTTTCCGCGCCCTGTAAGGTCCTGTGCTCGGTGTCCTCTTCCAACCCCCCACAACTTCCCATATCCCTCCGGCCACTCAACTCATCGCCACTGATACGGCCGACCGCGAAGTTAACGTCCGTGCTATTACACGACGCATAAAGTCTCATTTTCGGACGAACGCGTTAACTGGGAGACATTTAAAAAAAAAAATAACGTAAAAAATTGTAAGCGTTATTATTATTATTATTATGCGTTAACGTGTAAAATACGAAAAAAATATTCGGACCCCGGGAAACGGTAAAAAAAAAAAATTAATCTGTCCACTCGATAAAATCCATTTAACAGTAATTCGCCTGGACAGAGAAAAAAAATAACAGTAATATATATATATATTTAACAATGTAATTAATTATACAGTCCACCACATATTTTCTATACACGGTATAAGTTGGGTTGAAAAAATATATTGTTCGTTGTTGGTTTGTATTTTGGGAATAAAAGTAATATTCCCAAGGGAAAAACGGAGTCGCAAATTATCGAAACGATTTGTGCAAATAAATATAACGAAGAACGTAAATTATGGATACGCCTACAAATAAACAGATAGGTACGCCAACAACTACAGCGGCGGCAGCCTTACAAAAAGAATTATCGCAATTGCGTATAAGACGAGGTCAGATAAAGTGTCAGTTAACGAAATTCCAATTATTTCTAAACAATGTAGGTAATGACAACAAAACACAATTAAAATTACGAAAAGAAAAAATCGAAAAGTTATGGGATGAGTTCGATAGCGTACAAAATCAAATTGAAGTGTTTGATACGGATTCAGAGCAAATTAATTATAGAGACTCGTTTGTGGATTTGTACTTTGAACTAATGGCCATAGCAGAAGATAAACTGATGACTGAATCGAAAAGTGATAATGATACAACAAGTGGTTTGAACAATGGGCCAAGTACCATAGCACATTCGAATTTTGTACGATTAAAACCACTGGAAGTGCCAGTATTCAATGGTCGATTTGAAGACTGGGCGGCGTTTAAAGATATTTTTGAGTCATTAATACACAGTAATAATACATTAACGAATGTGCAAAAGTTCCATTATCTCAAGACGTCATTATCAGCAGACGCGTTGAAAATAATAAATAATTTGGAGACATCTGCGATAAATTATACGGCTGCGTGGAAATGATAAAGGACAGGTATAATAACAAGCGGTTGTTGATACAAACACATACAAAAGTATATACGATTTAAAGGCCATAAACGAAGAATCGGCGGAAAAATTAAGAAATTTTACCAGTTTATTTAATCAACATAGGCAGGCATTACAAGCATTAAATCATGACCCAGATGAGTGGGGAGCATTATTATTACACGTTATAACATCCAAGCTAGATGCAAATACTTTACGTAATTGGGAAACATTAATGGCAAAAGAAGAATTGCCTACTATTCAATCACTAATCGACTTTTTACAAGAAAGGTGTCAAATACTGGAAGCAATCGAAAATTCAAGGAGTATGAAAAAAGAGGTGAGAAATGAAAAAAAGCATTTTTCGAATAAAATGCGTAGTTTTGCAACTACAGCCATGTCAATGAAATGCTATTTATGTCAGGGACCTCATGGTATTTATAAATGTAGTGAATTTTTGAAACTGAATATAAACGAGCGATTTAACAAAGTAAATGAATTGAAGTTGTGTAGAAACTGTTTACGTCCAAATCACACGGCGGAGAAATGCATGTCAAGAAAGTGTATGCATTGCAGCAAACCACATAATTCGCTGTTGCACAAAAATAAAATAAATTCAAACGAACAATCAGGTGTTGATAATAGTAAACGTAATATTGAACAATCAATGGCGATATCGGTGACTGGTGATGGGGACGAACGCGGGACAGGGCAGTCGACGGCCGCGATAACGATGTCTACTACGAGAGAGCATACAGAATTATCAGCGTGTTATGAAGTATTACTCGCAACGGCAATAATAAAAGTTTATGACCAAAGCGGAAATATATATTACTGTAGAACGTTGCTCGATAGTGGATCGCAAAGTAATTTTATTACGGAAGAATTAATGCACAAATTAAATTTGCCACGAAGGAAAGTGAATTATCCAATATCGGGTATAGCAAATATTACTCAAAACGTTAAGTATAAATTAAATATATCTGTTCAATCGTGTATAAATTCGTTCAGTACAACACGTTCATTTTTGGTACTCCCGAAGATAACAAATTGTTTGCCTATTAACACTTACAGTATTTTAAAAACTACGATGCCGGAAAATATAAATTTAGCAGATCCTACATTTTTCAAACGTGGAAAAATAGATATGCTAATTGGAGCTGATTTATATTGGGAAATTATGTGCGCCAATATCTTTCAATTATGCCCGTCCGGTCCATTTTTACAGGAAACGAAATTGGGATGGATCGTGTCAGGTCGTGTTAATCAAAATGAACGGGGTACGATAAGTAATTGTATGGTAACAATAAACGATAATTATTACACGGATTTAACGGAAAAAATAGAAAAATTTTGGAAAATAGAGGAAATCGCAACAAAGGAACAATGGACGGCTGAGGAGACGTTGTGCCTAAAACATTTTGAAGAAACTGTCAAGCGAGACATAAATGGAAAATTCATAGTTCGATTGCCGTTCAAAAATAATATAACTGAATTAGGTAAATCGTATCAAATTGCACTTCGTCGGTTTTATCGTTAGAGAAACGTTTAGCACAGAATTTAGATGTTTACGATCGTTATCGAGACTTTATGAAAGTTTATTTGGAATTAGGACATATGCAAGAGGTAAACGACCGCGACATGGATGATAAGCGTTATTTCTATTTACCACATTCGTACGTTTTAAACGAAAATAGTCGCACTACAAAATTACGAGTAGTGTTTGACGCGTCAAGCAAATCCGATACGGGTGTGTCATTAAACGACGTACTAATGAAAGGTCCGGTGTTACAAGAGGATTTGGTACAAATTATCGCACGATTTCGTACTCATAAATACACGTTTTCCGGAGATATAATTAAAATGTATCGTCAGATTTGGGTGGATAAATCGGAGCAGAATTATTTACGAATATTATGGCGACCAAATGTAAATGAAAAATTAAAAATATACAGATTATGTACGGTCACTTACGGAACAATACCGGCAAGTTTTCAAGCTATTAAATGTTTATTAAAATGGCGGAGGAAACAAAGGATCCCAGGGTAGCTACGGTCATAAGGCACGATTTCTGTGTAGACGATTGTCTGACGGGGGGTGCGACGTTAGCAGAAGCTATACAAATTCGGGACGAGCTAATATATACATTGAAAAAAGGTGGATTCGAGATGACGAAATGGACAGCAAATCATATCAAATTATTACAAAATATTCCCAATACAGCATCAAGCGCGGACACAGTGGTAGAATGGGGCGAAGAGGCAGTAAAAACAGTCGGACTATTTTGGGAACCACGTAATGATCATTTATCATATAAAATTCAAATTCCTATTGTCGAAAAATTCACCAAACGAAATATTTTGTCGTGTATAGCAAGTTTGTTTGATCCGTTAGGTTTAATAGGACCGGTAATTGTTGTAGCAAAAATAATTATGCAAAAGTTATGGTTGGAGAAAATAACATGGGATGAAGATGTACCAAATATTGTATGTGTTAAGTGGAAGAATTTTTGTGAAGAATTAAAACAAGTTAATGAAATAAAAATACCGCGTTGGTTGGGTAATAATAAGGAAACGAAAATTGAAGTCCATGGATTTTCCGATGCCTCACTGTGTGCTTACGGTGCCTGTATATATATACGTAATATATCAACTAATGGCGAATGTACCGTGAGATTATTAGGTGCAAAATCGAGGGTAGCACCATTAAAAACGACGACAATTCCCCGTTTAGAATTATGTGCGGCGGTATTATTAACACGATTAATGAAAAATATTGTATTAAATCTACGAATAAATATTACGAAAATATATTGGTGGACGGATTCACAAGTCGTTTTAGCATGGATTGCCGCAGAGTCCTCACGCTGGAAGACATACGTCGCAAATCGCGTAAGCGAAATACAAGAAAACACACAAGTGACGGATTGGAATTATATATCTACACATGAAAATCCCGCGGATATATTATCGAGAGGATGTACACCTGAAGAATTAACACAGAATAGCTTATGGTGGAATGGTCCTCAGTGGCTACACAAATCCAGTGAAAAATGGGAAAATAAATGTGACGTTACTAGTAAGAATATTTTATCATCAGACGTACGCGTAGAGGAAAAAGAAATTACTTTGGTGTCAGTGTCCACAATAAAAACGTATGACCTATCTATATTTAAACGATATTCATCATGGATGAAATTAGTACGCGTTACAGCATATATTTTACGATTTTTTTACAATACATTATGCAAAAAACAAAATAAAATAATTAAAAGCGGTTTATTGTGTGTTTCCGAAATCAGATCGGCGATTGTCGCACTTATCAAAATTATTCAAAACTATGCGTTTATGACAGAAATACGTACATTGAACTCTGATACGGGTGAATCGATAAAAGGTAAGTTATTGACCTTGAACCCATTTATCGATAAAAATGGAATTTTACGCGTCGGCGGCAGATTATCTAATTCGTCTGATATCTCGTATGAACAGAAACATCCGATTATATTACCGCATATAGAACCATTTTCTTCATTATTTTTTAGTCATGAACATGAACGATTATTGCATGCCGGTCCACAGGTAATGCTGGCCACTATTCGATTGCAGTATTGGCCGTTAAAGGGTAGACAAACGGCAAAAAAGGTTGTACATAAATGTATTCGTTGTTTTAAATTAAAACCAAAATTCTAAATCCTATTATGGGTAATCTTCCAAAATTTAGAATTGAACAACCTAGTCGATGTTTTGAAACTTGTGGCGTGGACTATGCAGGTCCGATATTTATTAAATCGAATCCAAAACGTAACGCAACTATAAGCAAAGCCTATATATGTATTTTATTTGTTTTGCAACAAAAGCGGTGCATATAGAAATGGTGTATGACTTGAGTACAAATGGGTTTATCGCAGCGTTTAAACGATTTATATCAAGACGCGGAATATGTCAAAACATATATTCGGACAATGCTACGAACTTCGTAGGCGCGCAAAGAAAACTAGCCGAACTAAAAACGTTGTGGCTTTCAAAAGAGCACAAGGAAAAAATTCAAGCCTTTTTCAATGATAATTCGATAACATGGCATTTTATTCCACCACGGTCTCCTCATTTTGGAGGACTTTGGGAGGCGGCGGTAAAAGCAGTTAAATGTCATTTAAATAAAACGCTAGCATTGGCTAAACTCACTTATGACGAAATGTATACAGTATTGGTACAGATAGAAGCGTGCCTAAATTCGCGTCCACTTATACCGTTATCAAATGATCCTCCGATTTATCTCTGTTAACTCCTGCACATTTTCTAATAGGTTGTTCACTTTTATCCTTGCCTCAAGCTGATTTAACTTTTCAACCTGAGAATTGTCTTACACGGTGGGAAAGGGTGCAAAAGCTTACACAAAATATTTGGAAAAAGTGGCGTATTGAATACTTGAACCAATTACAAGTCCGTTCCAAATGGTGTGCCAAAGGCGAGTCAAATATCAAGGTAGGAACAATGGTATTGATCAAAGAAGCAAATGTGCCACCTTTACATTGGCACATGGGGCGTATAACGTCATTACATCCAGGGAAGGACGGTGTTGTTCGAGTCGTAGAGGTAAATACTCGTAACGGACCCAAGAAGCGAGCTGTGCGATTGGTATGTCCTCTTCCTGGTCAAGGCGAAAATCAAAATGACGGTTAAAAAAAAAAATGTATCTATTACTTGAATTTTTATAATATTAGATTTTTTTGTTTGTTTTCTTTAGCTCGCGAATCGTACATAATTCAATTTTATTTATTCTGAAGATTTCATTTATTAATTTATTATATTATTGCAGTTACATAGACTATCGGCAATTCGAAAATCTCCATGAATCGAACTACGGGGGGCTTGGTCCCATAAAAAAAAATCTCCGTAATTTGCGTATTTCCATCGATCGAAATTCTAAGGTAAAATACGAAGTCTATTTTTGCTTCTAGAATACCTACTTGTATTACATTCGTATACGTATATCGACTTTATGTATATAAAAATTAAGCGTTGGAGAATAATTGATAACGATGATGTTGGCCGTAACACTAACTATATTAATATTATTTACCTCATTTAAGTATTATAAAATAATTAGACTTAATGGTGAACAACGTGCTTGTTTTCCATGCATTAACTGTAATGCCTCAAAATTAGTAACCATCGTTGTTACTCGTACAAGTATTTCTAGTTAATACATTGAAGTACAATAAAAAAAAAATATATATATATATTAAACATCAAATAATTAAATAAGAGCAAATATATTTGAAAATAATAATCGATATCTTTTCAGTCGACAAGCAATAATATATCATAAACGAGCGAATCATGAGGGGGGCAAGCAATAACGTAATATTATTTTTATTTTTTTAAGACGACATTGTCGATATTTTTGAAATCCCGAACAAATCAAAATATCTCATTAAATTTAATAGTAATGCTCACGCAGTTCCCCTGGTGTCGTTGATTTACCAGGGAAAAAAAAAACCTAACCTAACTGCTAATAATGTATACAACATAATACATGTAAAATAATAAGATCAAGTGGATTTTTAGCGCTTTTTTCCTAGGATTTTCATCGTTTTTTTTATTATTTTAATACGGTTTTGTGTTTTTTAGTGTTTTATACGCCATCCGAATTCCGCGTATAGTCATCGTTAATTCATTAGTGCGCGAGTGCGTAGCGCCGGGCGACGGCGCGGGCTGCAGGCTATACGTACGACTGCGAAGGGACTCGCGGTGTTCAAGGATCCTGCAGGGGCGCGTTAGAGGGATTAGGTCCCGTTGTCGGGTGCGGCCGGGCACACAAGTATACAGGGTTGGTTGGTGGCGCACGGTCCGCGGGAGTGCCGCCGGTACCGTCGTCGTCGTGCCACGCGTATCGGACGACGGACGTGCGCTGCAGGAGAAGGGGGCGGGCAATTGGCTCATCGTCGTGCACGACCCCTGACAATTTCATTAAACGTTTTCCACGTCGCGTCGCGCACGCACACGTCCCCCGCCCCGGTCCCGCACGCGGACCCCCGCCGCGGTCCTGCACGCCGTCGAACTATACCGCGAAAATCACGCCCCGACGACGTGCACGCGCGTGACGGTACCGCAGTAACCGCACGCCGCACGCTCGTCGACGTTTCGCGGAAACCTCCGCCGCCGCCTGCACGTATGTTAAAACGGCCGTCGTATATATTAATATTATTATACCGAACGGTAAGAAAAAAATACAGGAGCGTATTTATGGGGCTGATGGGGCTCCAGCCACTCCCCTCCTCGAAATTTCAGGAACTTTCTTTACTCATTCCTATGCCCTATTATATGGCTATAGGATGTAATATTTTTAATAAATACCTAATATGTATAGTTGTTTTAAAAATGTTGATAATTTTGGTAATTGGTCTTATTTTTAAGATTTAGTCTTGGATTAGAATTTAGAAATAATTCAACAATGATATTTACTCAATGTCTCAGCCCCCCCAAAAAAAAATTTCTAAATACGCCCCTGAAAAAATATATACCCTCAGAGTGATGACGCCATAATATTATAAATAAAATAAAAAATATTTTAAGCAAATTTACGCGTAAAAATATAGGTTCTCGATCGTATACTACGATTGATTCTGTAGGTACTTATCCTGTAGGTCGACCCGCGAAGGCTTTATCGACGCAATCGACAGAAATCTGGATTATCTTATATCGTCTCGCAATCAGTATGTCCGATCTATACGGTGAGGATGAGGGAGGAGAGCCGGGATAGAGGAACGATGGTTGCAATTCGTTTAAATGCTGTTTGGCTTTGTTAAATAATATTCATCGCGAAACATTAACGTGCAAGATCTTTGCTAGGCCTAAAAATGTAATACGTAGTATGAGTTTCACCCGTTGTCTCCTTGTCCGCGTGTATGTTAATATCCAAAATTATTTTTGTTTTTATTGTAACTGTCAATCTCGATGGGAAAAAAGAAAGGTCTTTGCTATTATAATAAGCAACATCCTTGGCGTTTACAATTCTGTCTATATACATATATAATTACTACTTATATACGCCGACTTAAAGCGGTTTTTTTTTCATTTTAATTTCATAACTATACTAATAGAACCTATTATTGCGCATTATTTCTCGTTGTAGTAAATATTAAATCCACGAGACTCTTAACTCGGGGGACCAGTGGCGGTTTTTAGGGGGGGGGCGATGGGGGCGATCGCCCCCTGGACGTTACTTTTACACATAATATCTATATTTTAAATAAGTACACAAAAATTAATATTATTATGACAAAAGGTAAAAAAATTCAAAAACAATAGAATAAGTCATCTTCACTATCACAAATCCCAAAAAATTTTATTTTGAAATTTACATATTTATGCATAATTTATCACATTTGTCTATATTTTATTTAATCAGTGAAGCTAATGCCCGATTCCGCAATTTGAGGAGTACTGGCGGTGCATTAGCGAAAATCGGGTTAAATTATTGGGGGTCTAATTCGCTATAAGACAATATACTAAATTACCATTGAAAAATTTTTTCTCGCTTCGCTCGATATGTGTCTACATATAAATACATTTTAATATAATAATAATTTTTCAAACCATTTTTGAAGGGCTAACTAAACTTTTAGGGGGCGAAGTCCTCCAAGCCCCCCATTTTCTACTAATGAACTAAACTACACTAGAGATATACATGTGAGAAGGGGTTTGATATTTTCAATCGCCCCCCCCTAAAAGTTTCGTCAAAACCGCCACTGCGGGGGACGTGCAGGATTCAGCCAAAAACATAAATGATCGACGGCGAGGCGAACACGGTCTAAAATGAGTTGCGAATGCCCGTGGCTGTGACTTAAAATTTTTTCTGACAAACTCTGAAACTTTGTGAATCCTAAGGATGCGGGTTCTTGCCTACATCACCTTAATGTTGAACTGAGGGAGTCTAAAAATGTGTATTTGACCGCAATCCAAATACCTGCGCACTCGCGCCACGCCACTCTGCGGGACACGATAATTCGAATCGATATTATTATTATAATATTTTGGAAAACTTTTGCCACTTCCTCCTCAAAAAAGACTTCAGATCCGCCAATGATCTCACGAATTTATTAAAAAATACAATTTGACAAAAAAAAAAAAGTTTCGTTTTTATAAATTCTTTGGTGTATGAATTGGATTTTGTAAACGGAAAACATTGTACTGGACTGTTATATAAAACGCAAGTTGGACTGAATGTAAATAGTAAATAATTGTATCGCATAAGAAGGACTATAGCATTTGCTAATTATTATTATTGAATAAAAATAAAAACAACAGGGTATAAACTGTAAATTCGTTTTGTGCATTATAAGGATCCCAAGTATAAAATTCTACGTATATATTGATACATATTTTAAGCGGTTTAGATTCTCAAGTTTTATTAGTTTTGGTACTATTTTTTCACGCTAATAAGCGTTAAATTTAAATTATTTTGTGTTTTTCTTAAATCTCGTAACTTTAAGAAAACCTTGCCGTTTCGTATTAGATATTTCATATTTTAATCTATATATTTTTATGTATTAAATTATCGCGATATCTTGGCAGTGTGCGAGGGGACAACCTTCACTTATAATTCATATGGATAAAACAAATTTTTTTTTCACGCTATATTCAGGGCATATTTTATGATTTTTTTTTCGGTCATATTATAGCGTACATTTCAGTACCTTTTAGTACTGTAAAAATCCGAGCCCTGCAAATCATAAGTATTAGGTATTATATATATTATATAGTCGCACCCGACGAATGTTAATCGGGGGAAAAAAAAATGTGACCGCGTTATTAAACACACCGAAAACGAAAATAACAAATATAATGCAACATTAAAAACAATTATACGCGGTTTTTTTTTTATTCAAAAAAAGATGCTTGAATCTATATACACGACCCGTTCAAATCGCAGACTTCTCTCGAATCTCGCTTTCATCTTGGCAAACCATACCTCATTTCACACGTCGGACAATTTATACCGTACTAACGATGATTTATACCGTTAGGAGTGCACGCAAAATATTATCGTATAATATATACTCTCCGCAGGGTACATTTTGCATCATTATATTGCGGCACGATAATAAATAGGGGAGAAAAAGATAGCGAAATATTCAACGTCGTAGCCATCACCTTCTTATACGGTCGATTAAACAATATATTATATGGTACGCGGTATACGTTGTATAGCTGGACCGATATGACCATAACATTTATATTTATTGCGCGTATACTAATAAATTGTTAATATTTATTTGAAAAATATTGCGATTTCCGGCGAAACGGTATAATAAGGTAATTTGAATGATATATAATTTCATTACAGCCTAAACTCGAGAATTAACGTGAAAACTAAGGGTAAAATGAAAAAACGGTATAGCGACCCGGGAGCGTGTTGTGGATGTCGTCGCTTAATAAGTGCGGAATTACTTATAAAGAAAGTTTTAGAGTTTTGTTTTATTATTAAGTAGGTACTATATAAATTTGAAATCGACGATGAATCGTTGCATTCGATAAAACGCTTCTGAGCAGTGGCGGTTATAAGAGGGGCGATAGGTGGATCGCCCCCCTATGGGATTTGATACTTTTAAATTTAGTATAAATCTGACCTATCATCACCGACTTGTGTCACGCGATAAGTTGGTCCAATTATGTTATAGTTATGCTCCATTTTCACCCCCTCCCTTTTGAACATCATGTATAATGCTGGAATTAGTGCTCGATCGATGATCAGCAAGTACGTTTAAATATTTTCATTTCATTGAAATACGCGAAATAATAATATTATTGATAATAATAATAATAATAATAAATAATAAAGATTGCATACGGTCGTACGATCGGTCGCTCGGTCGACGGTCAGCGTCAAACTAAACAGCCGCGTCCCGCATATACCGACATAGCGCGTCAGCCGACCGTAATAAAACGGGAAGAGAAAGTAGTCACCAGATAGCGCTACGACACAACATAGAGGGCGTGGCACAAAGACGCTTATAAATAGCGGTCCGAAACCACCGGACCGCTCAGTATATTCGCGGCGTTCAGACGTGAACAACGTAGTTCGCGTCTGACTGCGGTGTGTGTGTGTGGCGTTCGAGACTGACCACTATTTATATGCGCCTTTCTGCCACGCCCTCTATGTTGTGTCGTAACGCTATCTGGTGACTACTTTCTTTTCCCGTTTTATTATTTCGTTTACGTTCATGCACGTTCTACATCTGCATTTCGTTTCGATACATTAATAGATCTTTCTTCTTAGTTATTACTCATTTACTGGTCGATGTGGATATTTCATTGGCAGAAGGAGTTGGCTCCATTTTCGTCCCCCCTTGAACATCATGTATAACCGCCACTGGTTCTGAGCGGAACTTCGGTAGTTCGGTGTATTATCAATTTTATAATTATCGTTTTCAATATATGCCTACACGATAATGAATTTCGACGAAATTGCCGTTTTTAACGAGAAATTTCGGTACTTTTTTGGAACGCGTTTAAAAATTATTCAGAAAATCGAAAAACGACTTGCCTATAAAGTACTACCACATAGCAATATTTTCTATCGGAAAATGAGTACGAGCGTATGTGATGAACAATATAAACATTAGACACGAATATATGAATATTAGGTGAAAATTTTCGACAATTGATTTTCAAGTGAAAGCGTAATTATTTTTTTATAGCTTTTTCAACTGTGCAAAATACAACCGACCGAGCTTTAGAATAATGTCTGATACTCTGATCATTATCACTAGATGTTCAGTGTACACATTCATCAATGATGATTGAACCGTATATTAGGTAGGTAGGTCTGGTGTATTTCTTCATTGCGATAATATAATTATTTCAATGTTTTGAATTTGTCTTTGAAAAATCGAAATTTACTTAAAATTGTAATTTTTCAGTATTATACCAATGGATGACTTCCTAGTTCCTTGTCACGCATGTAAATATATGTTACATAATACATTCAAGGCTGGGCATTAACGAGTTAAAATTAAGTTAATTAACGCGTTATTTATTTTCAAATTAACTTTCAACTTGAAAAGTTACTTTTTTAACTTAACGTGTTAACTTTTTAGAAAATATCCAAGTTAAATTTTATCTACATAAAATTTAAACTATGTTATAAATTATAGGTAATATGCGCCTATATACATTAGTGTTATTTCATATAAATATAGGATTATATTATATTTTAGGCCCTGTATCTTGGCGGATTTCTTTAAATAATTCAATTACTAATTTCTTTTTGTTATTATCAATGTATACCTTCAAACACCATGGCCAATTTAAATAGTACCTATTAGCAATTAAAAAAATATTATCATAGTAAGTATATTAATGGAAGACAAAATTACCATTCTAAAAAAATAAAACACAATTTTTAAAAATTGCACTGCCACTATTTAACAAAAAAACGTTTAAAAACATAATAAATTAACTTTTTAAGTCTAATTGATAATATATATATATATATACTTCATTTCTACATAAAAAAAAATTATACCTGCCTTAGGAACAAAAAAATAGCAACATACCATAAAACTAAAACATCATCATGTTTTATTTAAAATAAAAAACATTGAGCACACCATAATAATATGTAGATAGAAGAGCTACGAAAGTTGGACTAATGCCCAACCTTAATGAATATTTGTATTAAAAAAAAACTAAGTTTATAAAACACTAGGATATGTATCAGTGGAGTGCAATGGTATAACATTATGGGCAAGCACTAAAAAAATTCTAGTATACCTAAAATCGAATAAAAAATTTAATCATGTCAATATTTTTTTTTATTAAAAACCGAGTTTTAAATAAAAGATAGTAAAAACAAAGGTAAGTACATTATTATCAATACAACTATTTCTGTTATAATATTGGTATTTCAATACCTAACTGCAGAGTATCACTGGCTATGAGTAAAACGGCCAACAGATAATGCATGCCATGACAGTGGCCGCTACAGTAAGTGCTTCTGACCATTATGTTTAATCTGCGATATTTGGTATTTTTTTTTTAATAGTCCGTTTCATTAAGTATAATATATAACTGAACAGAGAATTAAAAATTTAACAAATTTTCACAGATTAATTTTTTTAAAACTGCTTATACTATCGAATAAATAAAAACTATATATCGCAGATAATATTCTCTTTTATTGACTCCACGAATTTTGATACTATAACATAAATATATACTAAATGGTATATGTCCCTGCAAAGTGTGATTTCACTGTATTGCCTGTAATACAAACTGAGACAACAAATTCGAGAGTATAGCGTCCGCTTAACAGTAAAAAAATAATAATTTAATTGCATAATCAACACATTTTTATATATTTATTGGTCTTCTGTAAGCCATGAGTTTATCGTGTTCATATAACTGATGAATTTGTTCATACATGAATCTAAAAAAGTATAACAGATTATCATAATTTTCTTCGTTGGACTGATTATCAATTTCTATGTATTCAACAAACAATTGATGAATTGCTTCTATAGTTGCCAAGAACCACCTGGGACTGCCTTTTTGATGCCTCCAAAATTGAGATAATCGTATTTTTAATTTCACGCACGGAAGTTCTAAAACACACATAGAAAAATCGTTAATATTTTATATCAATAGAATTAATAAGTAAAATATTTTACCCGATATCATGGGATTTTTTAAAATTCCGTTAGTCTGATTCCAAGTGCTATCAATAAACAACGCGTGTGTTATAAGTCCGCTTAATTTCTTTGTCTCCTTGTGTACTTGACTGTTAAAATGTCATACAAATATAATTTAAAAAATAAGAAACAAAATACGTGTAAAACACATATATAATATTGTATACAGAAACTTTGGCACCAAATGTACATACAATATTATTGTTAACAAATTTATTACATGGTCAATTAACGTTCAAATGGGCATAACTAATACAATGATATGATGGTTCACCATATCAATTGAATTACTATTTACGAGAGGGCAAGTTTACTCAAAAAGAAAAGTTTGGCAAAATTGACAGTAATGTAAAAAAATTAAAAAAATAAAAGTACAATTTAGGGGGAACTAAGCTCTCTGGTCTTATCCTAATTAAATCACTCCTTATTATGATAAAAATAATATAATATTATTTTTAAGATGACTTGCTACTAATATTTCTTTACAATAACCAAAATCACTATATATATTTCCAATATGATTTTTTTTATTATTTATTTATACTATTATAAAAGGACCAAGTAATAATAATAAATATATATAAACAAGATTAAGATTTATAGTTTACATACTTTTTTTTTGAATCATAAAATTCTTCTAATGTGGACGCCAATTTTCCAGGATAAATAAGAATTACCTAGAATTATATAAAAAAAAAATTATTTCAATATTTTTCTAAATTTTAGTTAAACCCAATAAAATTATGACAAAAAATGGACATGAGAAATGTAATTAAAATACTTCGAATAAGAATTTGGAAAGCGATATAATGACGTTAGTATTACGTTACACGGATAAAGTTATCACTTATCACATTTGACAAGTAAAAATGTACTTTTGTTTTTAAATATAAATAAACCGCGCTAGTGAAACAAATATGATCAGTTTCGATTCGAAATTCAAATTCGTCAGGAAGTCAGGAAAATGTCGCAACGTTATAAAACACGATTTATTAAATTACTGATCAATGATAATATCGAGACGAATACTTTAAAAGCTAACCTTGTCATCCTTGGTGTATTTCGGTATATCTGGGTAAATATAAATAGTAACGTCTTCTGGTGCTAAGAGGACAGCATGAATGGCAGTACTTTTGCCTGCAATTTCCCGACTGTGTTTAATGATGTCGATTTTGAATGGTAACTATAAAACATATCAAACAAACAGCAATATTAATAAATAATAACTATAAATGTGTACCGGCACGTCAAACGTAGGTATTACCTACCAGTGATGTAGTCAGAAATTTATTTCGAGGAAAGCACTAAATTTCTTATCACCATTTTCAGAAGTGTTAAAATACTAATAACTATGGACCGATTCATTTTTTTTCTCACAAAAATATGTGTGATATTTTTCATTTAATAAATCTATTCTCCTTATACCTGTATTTTCAATAATATGAAATCGTTTATAGGTTTTTGAACAAAGTATAATTTAAAAAATACAAGTGTTATTTCATATTTAACTTTTGATGAAGTAAAAACGAAAGAAAGAAAAAATGTACTCAAAATTTTAAAATTTAAGTCTTATAGCCAAGTGTATCAATTGAATGAGTTTTAATCCAGCACTTACACAATCATACTTTGCAAAAATATTATTTACATTTAATATTTTCAACGTTGACTTATTTTATACGTTCACACAGAAAAACCTAAGACCATTTTCATTCAAATATGAAACGTTTTAAAACTATATACCAGTAGAAATATTAAAATTGTTTATACGCCTTCCGACTACGTATCTTATATATTCAGTCAGGTACTAACCTTGAGCAATGGGATTTTATTTTCTAAATCGGAGTTCAGCGTGTAACACGTATAGCAAAAGTATTTCCTAGACTTTGAGCACTTACGACACGGCTGTCGTTCCGTTATATCGAATAACTGTCGCCAGTCGTTGGAAATACGCAAACCTTCGAAAGGATCCATCGTAACGAAATCATCCGATCGCGCTTACAACAGCTGAATACTGTGTTCGAAAAAAAATGATTTTCCACACGGTTTGACAAACGAAAATAATAACAAAAAAAATGTAATAAAACGTAATAAATTAAAACGGGTTCTGAATACTCGAAATGTACCTATAAATCGCGAACGAATTTTACACGCGTAAATTAAACAATTTACTTATGCACTTAAAACACTTGACAATTCAGTGCTGAAAATTTAGTTTTAAAAATTTAGCGCTGTGCTTAAAAACTCGGTAACATTACCATATGCTGTGATAACCATGTGGATCGGCGGCCGCGATACGCGTTATCGTCGGCCGCGTTCAATTCAGTGGTGCGCAACCCGGTTCGGAAAAAACGAAAATCCGAAGAAATGTCGCCTCACCTTCGCCAGACATTATACGTGTTTAACTGGAAAAATTTTGGTACTTAAAAAAAAAACGGTTAAATACTTTGTTGTAAAATAAAATAGATATTTTGAATATCAACGAATCTATAAAAAAAAAAAAATCCGACCATTATTTCAAAAAATCATAGGTAATAATAAACGTCGTTGTAAAACCTGTGCAATATCATATTATATAGCTGTTTCTCGCTGCTACGCTCGTAATCTAAAAAAAATATATAACCGAGTCAATATTTACGTGGAAATGTGTCATCATTTATATATATATATATATAAAAGCGATAAATAAAAAAATAATTACGAAAATAGCCCAAAACATCCAAAAACACTGAAATACTCAGTGTTTTTTTCCTCTCGTCGAATTCGTCTTCGTACCAATAGCATATTCGACTTATTGTATAGTAATTAGTAAGGCTTGTCACGGTTTAGGGTGTTGGATGCGAACACCGGCGGAAGAAACAAACAAATTTTTCTCTAATAGTATTATAATAATAAAAAATAAGTAAACAAATAAATAATATTATAGCATACATATAATAATATTATTATTATTATTATAACACGATTTTTGCTATTATTGTGACGAGCAATATGATGATAATTTGTTTTTGCAAACAAGAAAAAAAATTAATAAAATAAAATAAACGCGACGTGCTGATCGACGGGCGGACGGTAACGAACAAGAACGTTATTCGAAAGGCCCCGTTGATAATTTTATGCGTCAGATTGCCCGACGTTAATTATCTGGATTTTGTGTGTACCTATATACAGGTTCTTTAGTGAAGTGGACGAGTGAAATATCGTATTTTTAACAATTCGAGCTGATAGAAAAAAAATACTCGAGACTTTGAAGTGTAAACGTCTCGTGAGCGGTAAAAATTGAACGGAATTTTGATTGGAATTTGTGAATAGTGGTATCTTTCTTCAAAGTAATTTCGATAATAAAAAAATATTATTATTATAGTTGTCATGACAACAGCTTACTGCACATTTCCGTCCCATTTCCCGAGATTTACCAGCATACCGCCGTAATAGTAGATGTTTATATAGGTACACACCAAAAAATATATATGCAAATGCTATACGAGCGGTCATGCAGTCTGTCTCATAATAATACTGAGCTCTGAATTTATATTTACCGCGTACAGTGTACACTGCAGGTATTTTGTTTTATATACGCGTTCAGTGCGTGGGGTCATTTTTTTTTTTTTTTTAATTTCTATAAATCGAGCGATTCGTGAAACGTTAACGTTCGAAACACTACAAACATTAGGTATATGTGCGCGGGGCGACGACGTATCAGCATCATAGCGGTCGATTGGATTGTCGATAAAATAATATATTCGCTGCAGGGTAAGAAGGGATTCAGTCTGCAGTGGCTTGCTGCAGTGTAACTCGAATAATAAGCAATAATCTCGACGTTTCCCGTACAGAATTTATTTGTAGAAAAAAAACTATACCTATATATATATATATATCCGTTTTAATACACGTTTCATGAAACGTGTTAAAAATTTTCGCGACAAAATTAATTTACGATATAATATTATATAAATATAAAATTCGTGTTTTTCATAACGATATCGAGTAATATAAACCTGTACGAGAACATAAAAATCTTATTAAAAACATCATGTCGCGTATTTCGTTAATTTCGTTATAACATGATATTATGTAGTAATTTTAAATTTGTATTTATATATATATATATTTTTTTTTTTTTAATTAACTTTCTAATTAATTTTTTTTTCTCGTCTACAACTCGCCTATAGTATATATATATAAATTATTTTAGATCCCTCCCCCCATTGAATGTGTCATATAATTCGTGGTTACGTTGATATTACAGATGCGCTATCAGATCAAAAATAATAACATAGATAATGATAGATTGTTCAGTCTAATTGAATAATTTATAATATAGCAGTGATGATTAGAACTTAGTAGGTACATATATATTCTTACGAATCAATTTTTTTATAACAACCAACTCACTTGTAGTATTGTACTAAAACTATGGAGCAGTGAGCACTGACGTCAGACCCACCCACCCAAATTTGAAATGGAGCCGTGGCTCAAAAAAAAAACCCCTTCGCCACGCCCCTGAATGTAATAACTATTATATTTTAGGTACTTTAATGTAAAAAGTATAATTATTTTAGAATATAAAATACGAATAGCGATATTATATAGTATACCTACCTACAGTGGCAGTATAATATATTTAAAATAAAAATATATCGATAATCTCGCTCCTATATATAATTCGCGTTTAAACCCCGATTTTTTTCAAGCAAATATTATAATCAATTATTACCTATATATTTCATAATATTAGCTGTATAATAATAATAGTTAATCGTGTTAAATTTCGTAACTATATATAATTGGTATATTATTAAATTATACTTATTCAGTAGTTTTTATTGCGTTAATTTATAAACGCTGCAGAATAATTTAAAAACAATATAATTATTAAACCATTATATTAAAATTCCCTTCCCCCTATACCGCATACACGTATCGCGCGGATGACTGTACGTTGTTTTCGCGTATATATTCCGATTGAATATAATCAGTGGCGTATTTTCAACTTTTTTCTGGGAGGGGAGGGGGTCCAAATTTTTTTTTTTTTTTCGAAAATTCCAACAGGATATATTGATATAAGGTATTTAATAATAAAAAAAAAAATACCTTTGGATAATCTTTTTTTTTTTTGGTTCTGGGGGGGGTCCAGTACCCCTGGACCCCCCTCCCCCCCGTAAATACGCCACTGAATATAATTATACCATTTAATTATTTGATATTCGTATATTACTGAAAAAACATAGTGAAAAGAAAAAAAAAAAAGTATTCGGAATATGGCGTAGGTACCTATATAATTGCAAACGATTTACAATAAAAAAAAAAGAAAAGTAGTTCGACGACGGCGGCGTTCGCATAATGTTTTACACGAGGCGCTGCTGCACACCGAGTTTCGAACGCTCCCACTTTGAGTACACACACACACACACACACGTCCGCCGCGTACATCAATAATCGCGCCGTATTGATAACGCGTCGCGTTTTATTTTGATAACGCGATTAACCAGTACGACACGGGGCAGTTCGTAGCGTGCGCCGTTCGCCCTGTGCTGCCGTTTGAACTTTACATAATTAAAAATCTATAACTCGGCATTATAAAACGCGTATAATAATAATATTATGCTGTTATTGCGGCGCGCGCATTTCGAGCGATCGGAACGGACGGCGATGGACGTTTGGCGCGCGGTATCGCGTAAATCGTGCGAGCAGCAGTAGTAGTAGTAGTAGTAGTAGTAGTCGGCTTTTCTTTTTTTTTTTCGTTTCCAACACAGACGACAGGTGGGTCATAATAAATTTTCCGTAATAATTTTTCCACGGAATTTTCTCGTATTCCGCGCGTTCGTTATGTGGAAAACCATTCCGTTCCCACTCGCCACCCGTCGGTTTATCAAAAAATTATAATTTAACCGGCGCGCGTCGTTTAATTTGACGCGTTTAATTTAAAAAAAAAAATATATATATATTATCGTTAATTATTTTCGACTTGGTTATTTAATGTATGATTTCGCGCCGTATCCGTGTGTGTACAATTTAATTGAATTCCGTTTGGGAATTTGACGGGTATTGAATTTCTTCCGTCGCTTACGCGTTTTTTTTTTTTGGCCGCATTCCAACCGGAAAGTCACTGCACCGTGTGTGTACGTACGCCGCCGTAACCATAACGTTCAATAATATCGGTGGTTTCTTCTTTCCGGACTGCTGTAATAAACGGGGCGGTTTTTTTTCTTTCTGTTTACAGGAACGATGAAGAAATTTGTGATTTCCCTGTTGCTTTTTCATTTAATACTGCCGCTGTGCTTATTGATATGTAAGTTATTATATTATAGCGGAAAATCGACCAGAATTTTTATTTTTTTTTTTTTTTCCAGGCGTCTGTTTGAAACAAAACGCGTTGACCGGAATCTACTTGTTTTTTCTGCTCTATCTTCCGCTCATCAAAACGCCTACTCCGAAAAATATTAATGGTAAGAGTTACTCGTCGGGACTTGACGAACGATTTGCGATTTTGGATTACTCGTTGGTTTTTTTTTTTTTTTACAGGCAGTCCCGGAGTGTTTTTAAAAATCGTTACTTTAATCAGTTGGCTCATGGTTTTAATTCAAGTCGTATTCCAAATAGTCCTTCTTGTAATGCAACCGTACGGTCAAATTCTGGAGCCGATTTGTAAGTTATCTCGTGTTATACGCAATTAGTTTTAGAACAGCGTAGTTGGCCAAACACTTTTTAAATTTTGTTTTCGCCAAAACCGAATTTAGAATATAATTTTCACAAACAATTCATAGTGCGCGTACATTATATTATACTAAATAAATTTCTGAATTATTATTTTAGGTAGCGTAATGGAACGCACGTTTCGATATATCGGTCTGATCGAATTATCGAAATTGCAATTGGTCGATATATTTTATTTCTACTTGCCTGAACTAATAATGGTTTGCGTGTCTACAATCGTGCAACGGACGTTGAATAAAATCAACGTCGAAGAGGAAGAGACGGCGGAAAATTTTATGGAAATTTCCAATTCCGAATCCAGAGCGACGTGGCAACAAACGAGTTTTATTTCTGTCGCCATTTCCATGGGTAAATCATGTGGCTCACGCTTTATGTTTTTATATACTTTCAGTGGGATTCTCGAGATATGTACTTGTAATTCATTTTATTTTTGATTATAGGGAAATACCTTTGTTTGGTTATTATTTGCCTGGCTGGAGTCGTTGTACCGTCGATTATTAGTGCTTTTTATTACATAACGTTTTTGGGAATTTTGACTTGGTGGTCGTGTTATAATCCGATAAATCGTAAATTCGCCTATTTGTTTCGTTTCGTCGGTTTCATTGCTTGCATACACGTATCAATACTTTTTGTATATCAAATGGAATGGGCTCAAATTCTCTTACCAACGGATTCACCGATAGCAAGGTAAAGTTATTTTTATTGCGGACATACTTTTTTTTTTCACCAAAATTTTATTTACTCTATACTTACTGAATGTATTATTGTCAAGTATGCACGTACGGGTACGTTTAATTTTATTTACACAAATGGTTAAAAACGGTCTGTGTCATTAAAAAAAAAAATGTACGAAAGTACCTGTATTACAATTCATTCTGAACAAAAGAGAAAATTGTAAATACAGTAGAGTCTCACTAACACGGTAATCGGTTCGTATCAATGAAATTGGAATGTTTTCAGAAGAAGTGTTTTAAGTCGTGTAACGTTGAATGTGTCAGTGACAACGGTCGAAGACTTGAGTGCTTATAATACAGATTGGATTAGACACAAAGTTCTACCCCTTTTCTGTGACTTCCTTTTTGATACTACACTGCAGTAGACTTTTCGAAATCATTTATTTCATTGGATGTGTTTGCCGTATCTTAACCGTTGAAGGAACGTAGTTCACTTAATTTTAGCGTACTCCAAGCGAAAGAACAGCGTCACGGAGTCAGTATCAATAAGTATTAGATTAAGTAAAAAAAAATAGCCAGTTATTAGGTTTTTGTCTGGATAAGTCTGAAAATAAAGTACTATAATGTATTATCTCAGTTGAAAATTTCTGTAATGTCGATCGATAGATGTCGTTTGCCGAGTAATAAAAATAAATTATGAAGTGATATGAACGGGAAGATGATCAGACAATCATTATGGTAAATCAAACAAAATGTTGTAGCTGAACTGAATACGATGCCCAGAAATTTTATTCTACAGTGAATCTGAAAAGTTTCCTGCAACTACCGTTTGTCAAAGTTCTATGTTATATTATATGGTTCTTTTTTTTTTTTTTTTGTTAACCATGATTGATACAATTTCAAGAATTGTTATTCGAATTAATTTATAAAAAAATTAATTGTTTTTCGCATTTATTTAATAATTGAATTTTAATACATTTAAATTGTATTTTTTTATAATATTTAAATACATATTTTTATGACGTTAATTACACTGTTATATATCGTTTCTGAAGTTCCTTCGAAGCTAAACTGCGATGACTCGTGCAATAGTCGAACGCATAATACTTAGTAGAATTTCGCCTTAAACCCATTTTTCAAACCTGTAAGTGGATCTGCAACGTCGGCACGGTTTTTTACGTGTGCATGTAGCTGACCCCAAACTACGATTCGCGACCCTCTGATTACGCACCACTGATCTGCAACTTTGTCCTGGAGCTCTCCTGCTAGCAGTTCGACGTCTGGGAGTTTCAGGTCACACGCTGTCAAAATTATTAACAGTACCTACCTATTACAAATAGATTAAATTCGAATTTAACAAAGCAAAAACACTAAAATGTTGATTTTACATTGAAATTAAAGGCGTCGATTTGGAACGTTATTCGTTGAGAAGAACTTTGGCTGAATTATTATGACGGATCGATCGCGTGTTACACCTCACGTTCTCGTGTAACACATAATATTCTTAGGTTAACTCACAAACCAAAATGGCCTGTCTGGTGGTTATTCTAAATCTGTAATTAACCATGACGTGTCGTGGATAGGAGGACAAAATTTTCGATGTTTAAAATCCTGTTGAAGGACTGTTGAACACTTCAAATTATGAATAAGTCCCGTATTCGACTAAATCAATATATCCGTGTATATATTCCGGTACTAGCAGTACGATTTGAGTTGTTGAAAACTCGATCGAGTTTCAAAAAAAAAAACCGAATTTGTACGGGTTAAATAACAAAATATAAATAATGTACCTAATTTTATTGGAAAACCGTAATGGAAATGAAAAATAAAGTAGTTCTGTTGCCGATTTCGAGTACTCGAAAGTGTAGGGATGGTATCTTTATGGGTATTTATTGATTGTACACGTCTAATAAAACGGCTCGACATCCTTTATGACGGCGTAGTAGAACATCGTTTAGAAAGAAAAAAAAGTATACTCTTTTACTAATACAGTTTTTCAATATTACTTTAATAATAGTTATAAATAAAACCAATACAATAATGATGATTTATTAGTCAATATAATGTGTGTGTGTGTGTGTTCGTTGTGTAGACAACATTTTTACTGCCACTCGATGGTGTATAAACGCGTAGAATAGAACAATACGAAACGACAATCCGAATTCAGATAATAAACGTGACTATAATAAAAGTAATTTAACGTCAGCCTCCGTAATAAATCGATAAAAATACGCTATAATATATAGGTACCTAATGAATATCGATGCTGAAACGAGAATAAATTACAAATTATTTTACTCGTGCAAATATTATGTCAATAATATTGTAATTGGAATATTCAAATTGTTCGGTTAACACCGTGCTAAATTTCGCTGTACCTACGTAGCCACTAACACAATTCAGTGTTTTCGAAAAATAAAAATATAAATAATAGTTAATACGGGATTTCGAAATTTTTCTTTTTTTTTTTTTTAGTCTTTTAATTTGCGATTTTTACACATTTTTTTTCACAATACATTCGCGGACTATTTTCGCTGTATATTATACGAGGACTGCCGGGGAGAAAATTCTTGCATTTCTTTTTTAAATTTATTATTAGCTTTGGTTCAAAGAAACTTGTAGCTCTTATAATAACGATGACCAAATGATTCCCATTTAAAATAGATGTCTCTATAAATAGAAGCAAGTAGGTATATGTTATGTATAAAATTACAATTCGCCAGATATTAAATCATAAATGGTTTATATTTAAATATGTCAGTTTTATCGCGAGTATTTTGTAAAATTAACACGGACTTGTTATTATGAATTTTGTGCATAATATACACACGCATTATCGGATTAAAAAATATAATTTAATGCACAGTGCTGGATAATAATATTAAGTTTTATTATTAAATTAACCAAAATTCTGTTGTACATATCAACTGGCTAGATCATTGAGAACAGAGTTTTTGTAATAAAAACCTTGTAATTACAAAATAATGCATTATACCTTATACGTATCACGTGTCGTTTTTTTTTTGTATTACTGACCACCATATAATTAATTTTCAATTATAACGGGACATTTTTTTTTTTTTTAGTATAATTACAGTCGTCAGCGTTCGGTCGTGAATATATTTTTTATCATTTCGAAAAAAAAAGAACGCTAGTAATTTGGTAAACAAATGAAGTAAAAAGTTTTTTCAGAAACTATAGAATGTAATTACTTTTGAAAACCGCATTGAAATAATAATTTATACTCGGTCGAACGAAATTTTAATAATCTTACAATATCACAATATTAATTTAGAATATAAATAGATTTTCAGTTTTTAATATTATAATCGCGTATTTTATCCGAGCTTTTAAGAGGGCCATGCACGGTCAATCAGAGAACATAATAATAATTTTGATTGACGAGTGTTCGACTTCCGTGCGCGGTCAAATCAATAATGACAATCTATTCGTTCATTCATTTTGTCGGTCAAAAATAGTTGATTGCTCAGTTTCTTTTAATTTTTCCAGTTGATTTTGTAGAACAGGGTCTTGTTTTAAAATTCTGTTTTCGTACGTGTCACTTTAACTTTTCGCGCAGCAGGTAAACTGCGATATAAATCAATTAAGTCGCGTCAAAATTATTCGGTATTTAATTTATTCGTTGTTTTTAGAATAACCTAACGTAGGTGTAGGGAATAGAAAATCCATGAAAATGCACAAAAGAAATCATGACTGAACTGGCGTCACATTTTGAATTCGTGTAAGACATTCACGGACAGTCACGAATGTCAACCATCTTTTGACCGACAACAGAAATTCAAAAATATTTGAAATCTAACGGTCACAAGAGTAGAGATTGTCAATCATTATCGTGCATATAGTACATACTCACGATTAGACTTGACTGTGTTGACACATCGATTGTCATCCATAACTGACCGCGGATGGCAGTGGCGGTTATAAGGGGGGTGGCGGTAGGTGGATCGCCTCCCCATGAGATTTGATATTTTTAAATTTAGTAGGTTTATCTCTGACCTAACAGTACCGACTTGTCTCATGTAAGTTGGACCAATTATGTTATGGTTACGCTCCATTTTCGCCCCTCTCCTTTGAACATCGTGTATAAGGCTGGAATTAGTGCTCGACCGACGATCAGCGCTTACGGTACGCGCTGGTGATCTTCGGTCGTGGTCGAGCGTTTAGTGCTTAACTGACGACAAGCTCGGTCGGTCGTGTACAGTGTAAACGTGTGAATGTGAGTAAACGAGGAAAGATGATTCCTTACGTTCATTTCATTGAAATACGCGAAGTAATATTATTATTTAATAATAATAATAAAGATTGCATACGCGCGTACAAACGGTCGCTCGGTCAGCGTCAAACTAAACACCCGCATATACCGACATGGCACGTCAGCCGACCGTAATAAAACGGGAAGAGAAAGTAGTCACCAGATAGCGCTACGACACAACATAGAGGGCGTGGCAGAAAGGCGCCTGTAAATAACGGTCCGAAACCGTCGGACCGCTTAGTGTAGTCGCGGCGGTCAGGCGTGAACAACGTAGTTCGCGTCTGACTGCGGGGTGTGTGTGTGGCATTCGAGACTGACCACTATTTATATGCGCCTTTCTGCCACGCCCTCTATGTTGTGTCGTAGCGCTATCTGGTGACTACTTTATTTTTCCGTTTTATTGTTATTTCGTTTACGTTCCTTGCACGTTGTTCTTCTTTTTTCTACATCTGCATTTTCTTTCGGTACATTAATAGATCTTTCTTCTGGGTTATTACTCGTCCATGTGAATATTTCATTGGCAGAGGGGTTTGGCTCCATTTTCGTCCTCCCTCTTCCTTGAACATCATGTATAACCGCCACTGACGGATGGCCCGCAAAAACCAGTAAATTAACGAAATTTTCTATCGGTACGTAAATAGACAAGGTTCATGATAACGCGTCTTTTACACTATAGCATCACTATAATGCGGTGTTTATTCTGTTTAATACGCTATATATGTAAACAAAAATTCAATTAAATCGAATTATCAAATTCTTTATTGCAATGGTGTAGTGCCGATTATTCTGAAAATATAAAAAATATAAATACGTGCTTTATAATGTCGTCACTATTCGACAGTTCTAGTACGCAAATATGACACGTGTGATGATCTGCAATATTAAACGTACGCGGTAAATCTCATTACAGTAGCCCAGTGGAGGAAATCGCCTAGAAAATGATCGTGTGTAGCCACATCGTGTGATTAGTTAGACGTGGTTAAATAACTGAGACTCTACTATGAGACTCTACTGTACTCTACATATGTATGAGACAAATACCAAAAAAAAAAATTCTACACCATGTTTTTGATTATCAGAAAAGTGTGTTGTTTTATAAGATCTCCGCGGACATATTCATCGTGCGATTAAATATTACAGAACAAGAAAATTAATTTGTCACCGTTACTATTCTACAATGCGAGAACGTTTTGTTTCGATTAATTTTCTACAATTTATAAATATATATTATATTCTATGATATGATTAAAATCTTATGACAAAACATATCATATATATCTACTAAATTTACCCTTTCATACATATTTACAAATTATTATTTATTACTATTTTTAATAGAAAAATTGTTTTATTTTTATGAATCACAAACGCGTATTAATACGTACGCAGATTTTTTTTTTAACACACAATATTTGTTTTATAACGCGGATTTTTCGTAATCCGTATGATGTAATATTATGTTTTTCCATAGATACTATGGCCTCATTGCTATCAGAAAAACCATTTGCGCGGAGACTGTTATAGTGAAATTCGTGGACTGTGAATGGCCGATGTATGCGTTTCCTTTAATTTTAGTCGTTACACATTATATTCTGTGGTTTGAATCACTTCTCATATTAAACAATCCGGTGAGTAATATATATTTTTATTATTTAATTAATTATAATAGATCTCTGGCAGTGTTTACGTTCTGTCGACGTATTTATCTACAGTTTTTTACCATTAAAACGTGTAGAAGTAAACACGCGTTGTTAACGTTTTAAAATCAATTGCATTAGCCTGTATAATATGTCATATATACTATATATTTTGTATATGTGTATCATTACAAACCTATATATTTTATTATCACGAAAATCGCGGATTTCTATTTTTCTGTGTTGTAAAATACGATTTCAAACAACTCAGCATAAATAATTCACGTGATTAAATATGTTTTTGAAAATGTTTCAAAAAAAATGGAAAATCGTTCAAATACTTTGTTAAATTTAAATTTGCATTAGCATTTAATATGTCAACCAGAATACCTTTGATACATATAAGTACATTTATAAGTACATATAGTATTTAAATAAAATATACGAAAAATCCATTTAAAACGTATCATTTGAAATAAATATATATTTGTATTAAGATATCTCGAAAAATTAAAATATATTTATTTTTGCATTCGAATTACGTATAATATTTCAGTAGACGTAATAATAATAATAATAATAATAATAATAATAATAATATACCTGCAGCAGCAGTGTAAGTCTTTATTATATAATATATTCGATAATAATTTGGTATGACGTAAATTGTGAGCATACGATCTACACAGAATCATTTAATATATACAAATATTCAAAAATTTGTCCTTATAAATTGATTTATATAATATATAGCTCATTATAATGTTTAACATCTTTAACGCGTATTTTGATATGAACTTTTGCGTTAGGGAAATCGCGTTCACGAGGGAAAAATTATTAAAAGGTATGATATAATTCTATATATAACCGTCTGTCATTCGAATAATATTTATTTTCCCTTATTTATTTCCCTTATTGTTTTTGCGATTATTTATTTATTTATTTTTTACGTTTATTTTACGTTTGCAAAGTACTATAGTAAAAAAAAAAAATGTCCTTATATACGATATATAATATATATAGTATATATATTTAGCTGAATGACGAATGTAGACATAATATACATTTAGCTTCGGTAGATAAATAAATAGTGTTTACAAAAACGAATTATAATGATAATCGTTATTATTAAAAAAATAATAACGAAAAAAAAAATCGATTTATAATAATATGAATAGTAATGTATACGATGATAAAAAAAAACTAGGTCATAGGCCGTAGCAATATTGATTGATGAGAACTATATACATAATATTATTATTATTGTTATAATATTTTACTGGCGGTGGCGGCGTGTATAAAGAGTTCGAAATTACAGGATCTCGAAACGAAGGAACAATTAGGGATGACTCGTCAAGTAACCGTTCGTCTATCACAAAAAGGTCCCAATAAATATTTCTTTCGGAATAAAACCAATCGTTGGCGTTCTGCTACACGCAAAGTTTTCGTATGTCATTGTTTCAAATGTGTATACTGTGTGTGAAAAAAATGCACCGTAAATTCAATCACAAGTTTTTGAAATTTTTATATTTATAGATACCTATAGTAGTAGGGTGACCATAAAAAAAAAATTAAATAAAATACCGGACACTTTTCGAAAAAAAAAAACAAATTTTTGACGTCACCTCTAATTTGTTTTAATAAATACTAAATTTATAAATCGCTGGTTTTTAATTAAAAATAAAATATGTACGTGAAAACAATTTTATTTCGATTTTGATGGTCGGGTTAATATTTCTTCTACTGCTGTTTTTGTATAATATACTTATATTTGCTGAACTGATTGAACCGAGTAACGCGTACAGTTTCGTTTAATCGAATATTATAAAACGTATTACAAGAACAGTTTTTAAAATGTGTTTTATACAATAATTATTATTACTTCGATAGTAAACAGCTAAAAGAAAAAAAAAATTCTTTTCGTTTGTCCACAATACGTAATAATCGTAGTAAAAAAAAAAAAATCCTTTCCACTGCTTCACTTGCAGTAGGCTGGCATATATCGCCGAATAATATTATACTGTGACATGTTTTTTTTTTGTGACAATATGTTACGGTTTTTAGTGCAGTCAAATACTCACACCACTCGACTTCCGCTTTAGTTGTTTTTTCTGATCAGAAAATGAATACTATTTTGAACGTTTTCTCAAGTGAACGAAACGGGTTAGATCCAACAAAATATTACAAAATTCTACTACTCCGTGGCATTCGACTTGTTAAAATATGATTTTTTTATATATATATATATAAAATAAGCAACAAAATTATTATATAAAAACAGAGTCAGCAAAAAAAAAAACGAGATTAATACTAGATACAAAGGTGAAAAACGGACCGTACATGGTGGTCACCCTAACCTATAAAAGGTCACATTTGTGTAAATACAATATGTTTCATTACAAATATTCGTGTGCAGTACTGTTGTAATCGAACGCACGGGGTTTTATCGATCTGTACTACTTGTTTTATAAAGAAAAAGTCGTTGTCGAAACAATATTTTATAGCAAAAAAAAAAAAACTGTATATAATAATAATAATAATTAAAATACGATACATGTACTTATATTATCGAAAAATGTTCCTTCAGATTTACGTATATTAATAACACTAAATTATGCACAAACACTTTAAACGATATGAAAAATATAATCATTTTTTTAAAACTACAATGCGTGTAATTACATTGGTCTGGAATTTTCGTTCTTTGCGCCTTCCGGACAACCGCGTGTATATCATATAACATAAATATTATCCAAAATTATTATTACATCTAAAATCATATAGACATTTTGACTCGAAAGCGTGCTGAAACCCCACATTTCGAATACTATTATTTGTATTTGCCTTTCGTCGGCTGAAATATGTTCTTATTATTATCATACGCGTACAATCGATTTAATCCGAAAACGAAACATATAAGACGTACCATCAGGGGCGAACGCAGAAAAAAATTTCGAGAGGGGTTTTTGAAAAATGTAAAATTATTAGGTACCTACTACATATACTATCTAAACTCTTACATATATGTCGTAATTAATAACTTTAACATTTTCTCAGACGTTCCGGAGGGGGTTCGAACACCTACATCCCCTTCCTGCGTTCGCCTCTGCGTACCATTAGTATTTATATACGTGCAACAAACGGCTGTATAAATTCGGGATGATATTATTGATAGCAAAACGTCTTAACCGCGGCGATCTGCGTCGTGTGAAAATAAATTCAAATTTCAAATAAGCAAAATCCAAAATTTCATATGCATTTCGTTTTATTGAAATTAAATCGTTTTAAAATTAATTATCTAGGCTATATACTATTTATACCTATTTCAATTGTCAATTTGGTGTACATATAATGCACTTTTTTTTTTCTATTTAGCATCTACCAACATTTGTTCGTGTATAACGTACACGGCGATGTCCAATTTCTTATACATTTACCATAACAGAAACGCATATACCTACGAGTATAAAATATATATCAGTATTATTGATTTATTTACATTTTTTTTTTTTTAAAGCTTTTTATTTGCGGTCTTCGGCTTTATACACTTATTATTATTATTATTATTATTACTATTATTATTATTAATTTTTTTTTTTGTACATGCAATTTTTATTTTATGTTTTAAAAAATATACGCTCATAATATATTATACAGTTCGTACAATTTACGCTGCAATGTTTTTATTATAGACGCACACTGAACTTAATTCTGCACAAGCTCATCCCACAGAAAATACGCCTGTATGTATATAACGCCAGTGTATTATTTAATTTTGTATTATATTATAATATATATATATATTATTATGTAATCTAAATGAAATTAACAGGATGTACAGCTAAAAGAGGTAAAGAAAACATGTTTTAAAATTTGAAAATACGTTTGGTTGTCGTTCAAGTAAGAGTTTACTAATTCGGGGATAATTTATATATAATATATGTTATAAATTTTCTACGTTTGCTTGATAAATGCGTATACTTAATATATTATTCACGCGATTGGCCGTGTTTGTGTTAATGTCTCGTTCAATGGTTTTTAAACACTAACACCGTATAAATGTTTTAACTAAAAAAACATTGTATATATATATTTATGAACATCATAACTGGGTGCCTTATTAAAATTAAATATTTTAAATACACTATGTAAAAAATTAAACCGCTAGGGTGGTGATATTATTTTTTTTAATTGTGTAATCAAGACGGATTTATTAAACTAAAATTGTACCGAAATATACAGTTGTTTTTTTTTCTCGGTTATTTTACGTAGCTTAAAAAATAAAATAAATCCTAATTCGTTCTAAGGTGCACCGTTTTCATATTATTAATAATATATAGGTAATGTTTTCAACGAATCGCCAACACTCGATAAACGAGAAGATTCGCGCACGGGATATTATTATAATAATTTCTTTGCGATTTCAAATTAAAAGCTGTACATCACGATATCCATATATATTAACATTGATAATATTACGCTTAAACGTACTCATAGAAGTGTATTATATGTCGATGAAAATCGTGTAATATCGAATTTTATATTTATTATATAATACAGTTGATTCGCGGCCAGAGTTCTCTTTACACTACGAGTCCGACTACAACCGATAGTCCGTCGTGTAGCGTACAAGAAAACGAAGCTCAAAAATCGAACGTCCAAAAAGACGGTTATCCGGACGAAAGTAAATATTTAAACTTTTCACTAGAATATTATATAACGTGCGACGGATACAATAAACTAGACATTGTCCGCGTATAATTGTTTTTTTCCTCCATTTCTAGAAGAATATAAATCAAATATTTTCTATTATTTAATGGACGTCTTGAGTACGGTCTCACAATTTATAACCCGTACTTCGTATATCGGCACGAATATTGTAATGATGGTAAGTCACGATGTAGGTATATTATTGTATAGCGTATTTATTTTTGTTTGTTTTTTAACGTTCGCGGTGTATCCGAACGCGCGACAACAGGCCTGGAGTATAACGTATCACAGTTGGTTGACATTCGTGTTGCTGTTGTGGGCTAGCATTTCTTGGATGGTTCCTCAGCAAAGGAAGATAATGTTACGATCGTCGCCGTTTATAGTTTTTTACGCGGAATTTCTGCTCTTATCACAATTCTTGTACGCAATGAATTTAAACGATTCCGAGTTACCACAGACTATTCAAGACTGGAATTTAGAACAGATCGGTTTCACCAAAGTTCTTCATTTTCCCTGCAAGCCTTTAATCATTAAGGTAACGTCGTACAAAAAAAAAAAGTACTCGGTATCTAATTATTATTTACGCGTGTTCGACGGATTTAATTCGTTATTGTATATTGTAGACATTGTTCACGACCATGTTCTGGATCACGATGCGGCAATACATGCAAGAAAGAAGAGAAGCCAGAAGTCACTCGACCGTGGCGAACATGATCGCGCCCGTTCAAGTCACAGTAGGAACGGCCACAGGTAATTTATGTGTTTATAAAATTCCGTGATATAATTGATTTCGAGATGAATCGTCATTTTTTTTTTTTTTTATAAAACGTCTGTTACCGCTTTTGTATTGTTACAGCTATGGGAGGAGATTCCGGTACAAAGGGAAGTCAGCTAATGCAACGACTGGGCGAAGAAGCGAAAATAATTTTGACAAAGTTTTGGATATGGGTCGTCGCATTTGTTTTATTCGGAATTGGCATCACCGGTGAACGGATGACAATATTTCGAATTATTTATATGGCACTAGCGTTGATATTTTTACTGACGTTTCAAGTAAGACATTTTATTCTGCGCTTTTTTTTTACCGGTAGAACATAATACCCATGACGAAATAACATGGTATGCCAGCAACATGAACGGATTTGAGAACAGTTCGAGTTGCCATGGAATAAAATATAATTTATCAATTACGCCATGAAATTTTGACGTCATTCGGTCTTATCTGTAGCATTATCATATTAATGGACCATGCCGTTTGCCTGCGGATGGTACGGAGACGTGCGGACGTGTTGAATGCCGAACGTGGTGTTCAGTGTCCTCAACAAGTCAGACTCAAACTGCCGCCCTTGATCAGTTGTAATGATATCTGGAACTCCAAAACGAGCAATCCAGTGCGACACGAGAGTGGAGGCGACAGTGTGGGCGGACATATTGTCAACGGGCCACGCTTCCGGCCAGCGCGTGAAGCGGTCCACGCAGGTGAGCAGGTACTTGGTGTTGTTGGAAGTCGGCAGTGGGCCCACTAGATCGAGGTGGATGTGGCCGAAACGACGATCCGGGGCTGTGAATGACGCAAGGGGCGATGTCGTGTGCCTATGAACCTTGGCCCTCTGACATTGCTCGCAAGCTCGAACCCATCGGCGAATTTCGCGATCCATCCCCGGCCAGACAAAGCGTGCCTTGATGATTCGGCTGGTAGCTGCGCGGCCACCGTGAGCTTGCCCATGGAGCATTGAAAACACTGCACGTCGATGTCGTTGTGGTACAATTAATCTCGTCCGCTCGTGCGCTTTGTCGAAGTAGACGGGTCCGTTTGCTGTCTGACGCGCTTCAAGCTCCAATGAAGTTCTCGTGACGCCGGAGATGATGTCTCGGAGTTCCGTGTCGTTTGCTTGGTCCACCGCCCATTGATTGAGGTCAGGTAGTCCGTCCCCGAGAGCTGCCAACTCAAAGCGAGAGAGGGCGTCGGGCACGACGTTACTCTCGCCGCTGACGTGTTCGATGACGTGGACAAACTGGGACAGAAACGCGACGTGACGTGCCTGACGGTCGACAAGTTTCTCCGTTTTTTGTGAGAACATGAACAGCAACGGTCGATGATCGGTCTTGAGAGTCGTGAGCCTACCCTCGATCGCGTGAATAAAATGTCGTACCGCGAGGAAGGCAGCCAAGAGTTCGCGATCGTACGTGCTGTACCGCGACTGCGCACCGGTAAGCTTTCGCGAGAAAAATCCCAGTGGTTGCCAGTCACCCCCGGCGAACTGTTCGAGGACTGCACCCACGGCGATGTTTGATGCGTCGGTACTCAGGCGCAATGGCGCCTCGCGAAGTGGGTGTGCGAGTCGTGCTGTAGCGGCGAGAGCTTCTCGGCAAGTGTGAAACGCCTCGCGTGCTGCGTCTGTCCACGACAATGGGCCGTCGCGTTTCGGCACCCAGTGGCGATGTCATAGAGTGGTGCTTGTCGTCTAGCTGCGTTCGGGATAAACCGGTGGTAGAAGTTGAGTGACCCGAGAAAGCGTTGTAGCTCCTTTTTGGTGTTTGGCTGCGGCCACTGACGGATGGCGCTGACACTATCCGGGTTCGGGCGTAGACCTTGTGCGTCGATGACGTGACCGAGAAATAAGAGCGAACGTGCAGCGAACACGCACTTGGCCGGATTAATAGCAATGCCAAACTTCTCGAACCGACCGAGAACAGTGCGAACATGCTCGACGTGCTGCTCTGGGCTCGCGGATGCAATCAGTACGTCATCGACGTACGCGAAGACGAAATCGAGGCCGATGAGTACTGTGTTCATTAATCTCTGAAACGTTTGTGCTGCGTTGCGGAGCCCAAAACACATCACAGGAAATTCGAACAGGCCGAACGGTGTGGTGACGGCAGTCTTGTGGACGTCATTGGCGGCGATGGGCACTTGGTGGTAGGCGCGGACCAGGTCAAGCTTGGAAAAGAGTACCTTCTCTGCTAGACTCGCCGAAAATCCTGGAGATACGGCAACGGGTACCGGTCAGGAACGGTGACGTTGTTAAGCCGACGATAGTCACCACACGGTCGATAAGATCCATCTTTTTTCGGGACCAACAGAAGCGGACTCGCCCAGGCGCTGGCTGACGGTCGACATATCCCCTGCTTTTGCATGAGGTCGAAATCGCGGCGCGCGATGCGGAGCCGGTCCGGCGGTAACCGTCGTGGACGAGCGAAAAGCGGCGGGCCTGTCGTTGGAAGCACGTGCTCGACTCCGTGTAGGAATGTTTCTGGAACGGGTGACTCGCGGGTCACATTCGGAAAATCCCGAAGTAATTCGTCCCAGTTGTGGGCGCGCATGACGGCAAAAAGCGGGGCGCTCGTGGTAACCGCGGGAGTCACTGCACAGGCGACTGTCCGTTTGTCGGTCGGATCGACGAGGCGGTGCCGTCTAACATCGACGAGGAGTCCAAAATAATGGAGGAAATCAGCCCCGATGATAGCGCGCGAAACGTCGGCCATTTCGAACGTCCACGTGAACGTTCGTGCGAGGCCAAGGTCAAGGTTGAGCGTCTTGGGCCCGAAGGTTTTGATGCGCGTTCCGTTGGCGGCTGTGAGGTGTACGTCGGATGGTCGCCGTGAGCTGTGATCGTGAGGTATGACCGAAATCTCAGCACCCGTATCGATAAGGAACAGCTTGCCGGAACGGAGGTCGTTGATGTGTACCCGCGTTGAATTATTCACGGCATGCAGGGCGGGAGTCCTGTCCGTGATGACTAGTTTTCCGACGGTGCGGAAGAACTGCGGTCTTGCGTTCCCGGTTTAAAATTACACGGCGGGCGGCACCTGCGAGCGCCGCTGCCGAAGCGTTCGTGGAAGTAGCACGCTCCCGTTGATTGCTGCGCAGTCTGCTGCGCCGGTGAGCGTCGTCGCTGTTGCGGTGCATTTTTTGGCTGGTCGACAATTTTCATCAGCGACTGGACCTGTCGGGACAACGTGGACACCGCATCTGCCAACTCTGTCATTTGGTCCTTAGAGAAGGCGTCGACGCTTTGCGGGTTTGAAACCTCCATAACCCTGTCTGCGCGGGTGGCTAAAGAGTCCAGCGGGCCGTCGAGGCTGGAGATGATGGCCATGACGTTGGACGGTAGCTTCTGAAGCCAGAATTCCTTCAGTGCGTCTTCGCCAATGCCGGTCGGCATGACACTGCGCATGTCACGGAGCAATTGTGAAGGCCGACGATCGCCCATGCCACCGGATTTTACGATCTCGCGAAAACGCACTGATTTAGGTAGCCCGAAAGCGTCGATCAGACGAGTACGTATCGTCTCATAAGCCACGGTTAATCCGAGGAGGTCGCCGACGGCTCTGACGCCTTCCTCGTCCAATGCCCCGATGACGAAATTCACGCGAGCGGCGTTGGCGGTTACACGATTGTTCGCGAAAACTGATTCCGCGTGAGCGAACCAAAATTCGGGCGACTGTTTCCAGAATGCCGGAAGACGAACGTTGGCGATCGCGTCAACGGACGCGCTATCTTTTCCATCGGTCATGGCGGCGAAACGGAATGAGCGGATGCCGGGCGCAACTACGGAACGACGGGCGGAACGCGATCGCGAAAATCGGGTGCGACGTACTCGCGACGACAGCAGCGGTGCGACGGGCGACGAAAACAAGTGCTCGCGGACGGCGTAACGGACGATTACGCGGCGATGATCACGTCGAGGTCACCAATGTGGCGGCCGAACGGATTCTGGTCCGGCGCCAACTCAAATAAATACAACGTCTTATACCACAGAATACTGTAACATGATTATGAAGAATCAAAATTCAAAATAAATAATAGATAACACATAATTATGATAAGCGGACCGAGTGACGTAGGCACCGTGCGCAGAACTCAGTTGCTGGCATACCATGTTATTTCGTCATGATAATGCCTATGAGAAGCGACACTCGAGTTTGTTTAAAAAATTCAGAGGCCCGGCCGTGAAGTTAGTAACGACTAACGAACGTCCCGAGGTTCAGCCTGAAGTTAATAACGTTTATACCGCTATGTGATACGACAACCGAATCCGGGGAACGAAATTTCGCGAGCATTTGTATCGTCGACGTTAATGATCTCTTTCGACTTCCGAGGACAGTAATGTTTTCAAAAGTCTAAAACAGTGGTTCTCAACGGGGCGATATCGCCCCCCAGTGGGCGGTGAAGGGTTACCGAGGGGCGATGAACTAGTTTTGGGCGGTAGGGGGGTGGTGAACTAGTTTGGGGGAGGAGTAGGGGGGCGGCGAGCGTGTTCATGCAAAAACGTTGTACGTGGTGCGACCTAAAAATAATACATAAAACAAAAACTTGCTGAAAACCACCAAGAGTTCAACCGTCTCGCTGAAGTTAATTTTTTATACAACAGTCAAAAACCATGTGTACAAAAACAAATAAGCCTAGCAATATATTTTTTAATAAACTAAAAAAATGTATTTATTATTATAAAATATAAATTGATAACATTATTAAGTTTTTTTAAATGTTTAATTAAATTAATTTACTAGTACTATAATTAATAAAAAAGTATGAAATATAAAACATAAATGTAAACATGAGTTATTAGATAATTTCAGTTTTTTTTTTTTTTTAAATTTTCCAAATCATCAACTCCCTTCCTATCTATCTCCCCATACCCTTAATTATAGAATTCTCACATAGGGGGCGTTAAAAAATTGATTGCTACTCAAGGGGGGGGGGCGGTAACTTAAAAAAGGTTGAGAAACACTGGTCTAAAAACTCGGATTTTCATATTGTACGATCAAATGCGTTTTTTGCGATTGAAAAACCATTATCGGTATTACTAATTCGTGGTGATATGCCTCGGAATCTGCCGATTTCGTGAGGTCGACGAAAAATATTGTGATTGTACCATAGAGTAATGTTACATAAAGGTGGCGTTCCATAGAGCTACAGAACGTCACATCTCTTTGTTACTCAATGGACCGAACGAAGGAAATCCGTAGGGTATCGCTTCTATTATGTTCTATGCTTTTACAGTGTATCTCGTGAAGTTTTTATAATTTAAAGCCAAAGCGATGGGGCACGAATGTACGATCGCAAAATCAGTTCAAATTAAATAAAAAAATTGTCTCGAGAGCATAAGATGGAAAATATTGTTTATTTAAAACTAATTAATTGTTTTTTTTTTTTTTTTTTTATCAAATTTAATAGCTATCTTGGGTGTTGTGGAGAAAAATAATGTATGGTTTTTGGCTCACAGTCATAATTTATTCAATGTTGATTTTAGTCATGACGTACACGTATCAATTCGATAATTTTCCAGAATATTGGAAAACGTATCTAAAAATTCCTCCCACGCTGTAAGTTTTGACGTTACCTATATGTACATATAAATAGGTATCAAAAAAAAATATATATATATATATATATATAATCATGACATTCACGTATTGTTTTTGTTTGTGTAGGCAACTAGACATCGGTTTGGAGAAATTCGAGACTGGAGAGCTTTTCATACGTCTTTTGACTCCAACGTTTTTCGTGATTATAACTGTTGTTCAACTGTATTATTTCCATAACGATTTTTTGGCCATTTCTGACATAAAAAGCAGGTATGTTTATTTTCACGGCTCATAATTTCGTTTTGTTTTAATAATTAACGGAATAATTAAATTTTTTATATATATACCTATATACGTAATTTTTAAATGTCTTGCAGGGGTACTAGCGTTGTAAAAGTATCCAAACCGGGTAATTCTGGTTCGGATAGTGACAAAGAATCGACAAATTCTAGTATATCCTTGACAGATGACCGGAATAAAAAACAGTTTTCACGACCGAGTTTTATTTCTGAAAGAAAGTCATTTAAAATCTTCAAAAGTAATTATAAATATATATGTATTGTATTTGTTTTTTGTTCTGTAAAATTGACGTTTTAATATTAATAATTTTTTTCGGTTGCAGATCTACCAAATTTCAAATTGCGTTCATTCTTTAAAGTGTTTAAAACATTTCTGTCATATATAATTGAGTTATCGTGGTTATATGCCGAATTGCACATGATAAAAATAATATTATTATGCGTTATGTTTTTGGCTGTTTATGAGGTAAGCCGTAAACAAATTTTATTATTTTATAATTTTTTAGTATCTATACATAAAAAACAAATGAAAGGTTAGTTAATGAGGGTTGCTCAAAAATCTGGAGATATTTCGAGTAACCGGTTGGATTTAAATTTGAGTAACTTTATACTAATGTCATACACATTTGATATTAATGTATTAGTTACCGGTCCGCATTAAAAATGCGCGTGTACAATAAGTATAAAATAATACATGTATAATGTTTAAATTATCGTTTTATAATCTGTTGTTTTTTTTTATACATACGATTTATTTGTGTTAGGTGTGTTTGATGCATTTTATACTGGTCGTATTGGCAACAATTTCATTAGTATTTAACAGCCGTATACAGTCGATTATCGTTTACATTATATCCGTATATGTATCAATATTATTACTAACAAAGATGATCTATCAAATTGAGTACATACGAGAAGATACATGGAATGTGACGTGTCCAGTATGCTTTTTAATGACGTGTATACATTTGTTCGTAATTTTATTATATTAATTAGTTATTATATTGTGTTCAAGGATCCCGATCACCCAGATACAGTTAGGTATTACAACACTGCTAATTGGGTAGGATTCAAAAAGTCTACAGCTAATATATCTTTGCTCAATTTACTTAAAGGCTATATTTGTAAGTATTAGAATAAAAATAATAGAATATTTTAATATGTTATTATGTATTTAGAGCAGAGGTTGCCAAACTTTATGTGGCGATTATATTTTTAATGGGTCGTATAAAGTTTTGGAATATATATTTATATATATTTTTTATGTTATAAAACACTTAATATTAGATTAAATAAATGTTGTTATTAAATTATTTTTGATAAAAATATTGTTTTTACATCTTTACACTTTTTTTTTTATTTTCGTGAGCAATGAGCAAATGTAAAAGAAAAAATGTCTAGCGTATGTTGTGGATCGTCATAATTAAAAATTATTCAAAATAGATTGTACCGTGAAAAGTTTTGGGAACCTCTGATCTAGTATATTAAATACTTATATATTTTATTCTTTTCAATGAGAATATATTATGTATTGTGTTTTGTACAGCTATAGTTTTTGTTATAACATTACACAGAGTTGTGATTACTCGACAAAAATATAAAAGACATTTAAAAGGTAGACCATTGGCGAAACCTTTAAGAATGTTTCCTGGTATTACTTTTAAAGACGTTGATCACGATATACCACATTGCATCAAGTATTTATTAAATTTTGGATTTTATCGATTTGGTGTGGAGGTATGAATTAAAAATTATAATTTACAATTTTTTTTTTTTTTTTGTTTGGCTCCTATAATATTTATTACATTTATGTGTATATTATTATTTTTAGATAACGCTCATTACAGTGGCCATATTGATTGGTACCAGAATGGATTTTTATGCAGTTTTATATGCATTGTGGTTAATGTCATTTGTTATGCTATCAAGGGGAACGTTAGCAAAAGTATGGATTATTTTTATGTTTTTCGTTGTTATTACAATACCCTTGCAGTATGCTATTGTCATCGGATTACCTCCGGATATTTGTTTACGTAAGCAATAATTATAATACAATCATTATTATTACCATTCGACGTTTTCTCTTGGAAATATTATGAAAGGTGATGGGCATGAAAGGTGATTGTGGTGTTTAGAGGCTAGAAGGATCGGTTATGCGTAGTTTTGTCATTGTCTTGTTAGTCTTTAATTTGTATGAGATATAATAATAGAGAGAAACAACTTTATTCAAAGTGAACTGCCCGTCTAACGGGTTGCCTATATGACACAGTGTAAGAATCAAACATATTTGTTACAGCGAAGAATGGATAAAAAAAAATGGTATATAAATGAGAATAGTAAAATTCCATTGTCATATTTTATACATTATTTTTTGTGAAATATAGCTAAATCTATGGGTAATACTTGTTTGATCATTGCCATAATAATATTGCGTATAATTTTATTACAGAATGGCCATGGGACGGAAGCGAAATTTTGAGTAATTTACGTGACTGGATGTTTTTACCTGATTTGAATAATCCTCCAGATGCATACAAATTATTATGTAAGGCGAATTTTAATATTATTAAATGTGCTTCTCATAGGCTATTAGTTATTATTAATATAACTAATAATATTATATATAATATTGTTATTAAAAAATGTCTTAATTTTATAGGTGATTTTATCGTATTATTATTTGTATCTCGTCAGTCTATTGTCTTCAAAATAGAGAGAAGACATATTGATATTGAATATCCCGGCGGCACAAATCGTTCTATTATTGAAGAAGCTGAAAAACCCAGTTTTGTAAACCCAGTGCCAGATTTTGTTTCTCATATAAGGTATTATATTATAGTCCATCGCAGTTATATAATTATTTAAAGTTGTATCGCGGATTTACATCTGTTGGATGCACACTGCTTTCGTGTTTGCTATTTGTACATTTATAATTAATATTCGATTTAGATCGTGGCTTGACATATTGAAACGTATTGTTCTCATTGGATTTATTTGGTTTACACTGGCCATCGTATTTTTGGCTGGTACCAATAGAGTCAATCTATTCTCACTTGGGTATCTAATAGGTTCATTTATATTCTTATGGCAAGGAAACGATTATTATCTTCGACCAGTGAACGTTATTCTAAAATGGTACCATGTTATAATTGATGTTTATATGTGTATATAATTCATGTTTTTAATGAAATACATATTTATGTAGGTGGAATAAGTTAATATTGTACAACATAACAGTAATTACTTTAAAAGCTGTACTTCAAATACCCGGTTGTATTTACATGAATTACATGAAAATAAACGCCTGTTGGATGATTCAACTTCTTGGAATTTCTTGCATTCAAAAATTCTCTACTCATTCGGTTATTGCTTCATCGGGTATTAAATTTAATATTAAATATATGCGCGTATTCGACAAATTTTTTTTTAACACGTCATATTGTTATTATTATTATTATTTTAGACAATGACGAATGTGAAATACCTGTGGAACACGTCGGATTGGCTTGGGATATATTGTGTTTTGGATTTTTAATATTTCAAAGACGTCTGTTCAACAGTCATTATTTTTTTAGAATTGTGGATGAAACTAAAGCGATGGCTATATTAGCTTCGAGGTAAGTAACATGTTTATTAATTTGTATTGTCATGCATCGTGGTCGTAAGCAAAAGTGATAAGAACATAAAGTAATGTGGCTGGACGGTGTTTTTAAAAAAGTAATTTCTAGGAATTTTTTATCCTTGTTTTTCGTCTCAGTATTTATACGTTTAACCGTCTTACTTATTAAAACAAATTTATAATGTTAAAAAACTCTATTTTGACAATTAAATTGATGATTTTCAAGGAGAAATAAATCATTTCCAACACTCTTAAATGTTGTGCAGTAAATTAATTAGACTGCGTATAATTTAAAAATGTAAAATACAATAATTAAAAAAAATTTTTTTTAGGGGAGCAGAGTTAATACAAGAGCTGTCTCAGAAACGAATTCAAGAACAACACGAAACGGAACGAAAGGTTTTAGAAAAGATTAAATCTAAAATGGATAGAATAAAAGCTACACAGAAAAAAATTCAAGGTTTTGGAATTAAAGAACCAGAATCTCACGAGAAAGGTACGTTGAGTTGTGTAATAATATTATTTAAAACATATTCGTAACCTTATTAAAAATGTAAACGCAAAACTAAGACGTGTATTTAAATATTATGGTAAAAGTGCAGTGTATTATAATTATTGTATTGATTTCCAATATATGACAATTGCCCGAGTGTATATTATAGTAGTTTACCAAAAGGTTCTTATAATTATTGAGTTATAATAAGCTCTTACAAGTATATTTCTATATAATACGTGTAGGTATAGGTTTATATATATATATATATATTTCTATGTTGATGATTTATTATGGGAATTGGAAGTGGATATTTTCTCTCTTTGTCTTACACGTATAAAACACGATGAAATAGACGTTTCATATTTCCAACGTACCGATCCGATCTATAGTGGTGTGATAAGAAATTTGAAAACATTTGAATTCGTCGTGAATTTTATTATAGTTTGACTTTCTCACGTTTTTCATTTTTTCTCCTTCAATAATTGAGTATTAGAATTTTTTTTTTTTTTTTTAGTTTAATTTTTGAGAGTTTTATCGAATAAATATTATAAACGTGGGAAAGTCGATTTCAAGTAGACTTTACAACTAATTCAAATGTGTTTTCAAAATTTTTATCGCCATTACTAGATCGATCGGTAGATCGATTTATTTTACTATATGTTTGGTGCGTGCAAGACAAAGAGAGAAAATACCCGTTTTCAACATACTTAATTACAATATTAATACAATACGGTTTTTCGTATTGTCGATTTCGCATTTAATGTGTCTGCACGTGTGGTAAATTTATTCTTTTAAGTATCTAAACGATTTCTATATATATATATATTATATAGAAATATATTCTGTTGGTTTAAAAAAAAATTATTTGCAATTTATTTTAGCCGCCTAAACATTAACATTTATTTGTGTAATAATATAATAATAATAATAATTATAATACACATGTCGCGTGCGGAACGCTAAAAAAAAAAAAAAACACTAATAATGATGCGAAACAGAGGAAGAAACCGCATTTGCCCCCCTGGCCCGCGATTTATCCGGGAGTTCCATTCTTCAAAGTTTCCACACGCCACTCGAAGACGAACCTCCCACCCTGTCGTACTTGCAACCGCCAACGCCGACGTCTACCGTGTTGACCGTGTCACTTGACGGCTATTTGGACCCGCAGCGCATGTCGTTCTGCAGCGCCGCTCATCGGCGTCCTTTATCGTTCGACGAGAGTGTCATATACTCGGGCATGTTTTCGCCCGTGCCAGCAGTGCAACATCGACGACAATCTTCGTTGGGCGTACCGTCAACGTGGTATCCCCGCAAGCGGTCTAGTTCGGCGACGTCACATCATACTTGTGTGTACTCTCGTGTTTATGCTAAACGCGTAATTTTGCTTGCATACCTGCCCCCTGTATAAAGCTGTAAATATTCTCGGCTTGATGACATTTCTACAGATATTTTTATATTATTTTAAAACGTTAAAATTTTACCTTTTATTGTACCTATATTATTATTATTATTATTATTACCAGTCGAATGTTGTAGGTAGTATAATTATCGATTAGCCGCGTTACGAATATTATGTGTTGTTGTTGGGTTTGTATATATTTTTTTTGTAATTTTTTTCGACAGATTTCGGTTTAATTCGTTCACTATATATGTTATATGTATTTTGAAATTGAATAAGCGTGTACATAACGTATATAACAACAGCAGCAGCAGCAGCAGTGTTACGCCATAATAATACAGGTTGCTCATAATTTCTGTAATGTTTTGTGACGGTGGTATAGTGTATTATTTTATTTAATTGCTGTGTGTAGAGAAATAAAATTTGGGTTTACGTTATTTAACTGAAAACGACGCGATATAAAAACTCGGTAATAAGTAACTTTATCGGTAGGTATGGTAAATATTTTGAAAAATATGGCCTATTATTATGTGTAAACTAACAATTATCATTGATTATTTAAATATATAACTGCTAATCGTTAAATCTGTAGGTACTCTCAACTGTCATCATCAAAAATCATTTGTGCCTTATATCAAATTGTTAGCTAAAAATATGATGAGTTTTTCCTTTTTTTTTTTTTTTTTGTGTGAATTTATTTGTTCTGCTATTTTTTTTTTCTTATTATTATTGATGATTTTCGTTTTAAATAAAATTTCAGCTTATTGTATTGTATACGACCGAGGATAAAAATAAAAAAATAAACTCAATCGACTTCTGCAGACGAAACAGAAGCGCGCTGTTGTTAACTGATATTTGAATTATCACGGTTTGTAAATTGTAATAATTATATTGCGTGTATTCACATACAGACAATGTGGTGTTACGCTTTAACATTTACCTAAAGTCAGCACTAACGTCTGTTAACTATTTATATGTTTGTGTTTACTACAGAGCACTTCAGGACATACCACAATAAGACTTCTTTTAGAGGGGGTTTTTTTTCATTCAATTTCCAATCTGACATCTGAATAAATCTGTTAATGTTAAATAGTTTATTTTTATAAATTGTGTTTTATTCCGAATAGTTTTTATTATTATTATTCTTCTTCGTATTAGCATTTGATACTCATTATTACACAATCGGTCGAAAATTCGAAATATTTTTACAATTTCATATTTTGTTATTGAAGAAAATTATTATTAAAAAAAAAAAAAAAAAATACGTTTTATATAATATATTCCCTCCTTGCGTGATTAACCTGAATTGCGCTCATTTATTAACATACAATTTTATTTTTAACTCCAACTATCGTTTTACCAACTGTTATTAACGGTGTTTTATCCTTCTTGTTATCATAGTGAAATTCTTACTCTTTTGTATACAACCGCACAAATACATACATTCATTCAATGGTTCAACCTTGGCCAATAATATAATTTTTAAAACATAATATTATTATGTGTCAGCGGGTGTCATCCAAATTGCGTATAGTTTTAATCGAAACAATACATTATCTATATCTTAGATATTTAAGAAAACTGCTTTAATTCCTATATTTGTATAGAAATTTGTTATAATGACACATTACTATACAATACTATAATATTATACAGGGCTCGGATTCTGTAGCGTTTGCTATTATAGAATACAGTTATTAATTAGAAGAGTGAGCTGTAAATTTGTTTTATGCAGCAAGAATTCTAAATATATGATTTTATAATGAATATTTGAAACATTTTAGATTTTTAATGCTATTTTCCCCGTTTTGGTATTATTTTTTGCTAATAATGAGTTATTTTGTGGTTTTTATATGTATATCTTGTTTAAATCGAATGGAAATAATATAAAAAATGTTATATCAGTTAAGTAAAACAATTAGAAAAAATGCCCACATTTCCAGTTTATTAAATATTTCGTAATATGTATTTATATGTTTTTGCCTGCAATTTTTCTTTTGATATTTTATACCAGGCAGTCGGTTCTCTATATTCACTTGATAATAGTCATAATAGATAAAAAATAAAAAAAAGGAATTTTGATCACACATTTTTTTTACTTTGCTAGGTACTTTTTATGTTTGTAGGGCATATTTCAGTACTTTATAGTGTTATAAAATCCGAGCCCTGCTAATATAAAATGCAAACAATTCGTCATTTATATTTTTTATTTTATAAATGGGCGTGAAATTTATTATTTATAATAAATATTACGTATTTGTACTGAATGATTTTATTTTTTTTTAAGATCGATATATATATATATTTTACATTAAAGTAAAAAAAAAAAAGTTTATTTTTTGTTTATTCGCAATAGGTTTTCAACGTTTCACATTTTTATTTTTGTATATTATTAGCGTTTTAAAATAGTTAATTTTTTTCACTTAGTGGACCAACACCGATCACGTGTATGAAGTATATTAATAATTTACTTATCTGTAACGGTTATTAATTAGATACTGTGGTGTATTTTATTACGAGTAGTATGTACTGAATCAATATACAATATATAATATTGTTTTTATTTTGAGAAAAGGACTTCTGATTCCGTTTCGTCATAAATACTTCACTACTGATTACAATGCTCACGTGTTATATTGTAGCGTGTAATATAATATTACGTGAAGTTTATTTAATTTAGTTAATTTAGTAGTTGATAATTAATGTGATTTAATCGAGACTGTTTTGAATTTCCCACACAATTGTATTATAACTAGTATAATTATTGTATTGTTATTTAGACAGTTTACCTAAATATTGTATAAGTAATTTATAGATTAACATTGATTGTATGTGTATTTATTTATAATATATTGTTATTATTTATATTTTATACCTACTAATATTCGTATGATATTGCAAATTTCACACTTTAAACTTATTCACTTTTTTGACATAAAGCACATTGATTTCCAAATAATTTGAACACATCGCACATTTATATTTTACAAATAAACAATATATTTATTTAAAAAAGGATTCAAGCGATTTTTTTTTCCATTTCGTTATTGTGAATTTAGATCGCGAATATTAATTAAAAATAATAATAAGAAAAAAAATTAAACTATACACTGGTACCTATTTTTAAATAAAAGTTCTATATTTATCGTTATAAAAGTCACTTAAATCCTTATATATTATAACTTTTTTATGTATTTAATAAAATGTAAAATCCATTGTGTATTTTTATTATTATTTCATGGTCAATTTAGTTAGATATATTATTTATTTATAATTTCTAAGTAACACAATATTAAATTATGTTAAAACAATTAATTAACGTTCTAAGCATGACGTGTGATTTTTAAAAGAAAGATCATAATATTACATTTATCTTCTGTGCACAATATTTACTTATAATTTTATTTATGATGTACATATTAACTAATATTGCAGTAAAACTTTGATAACTAAAGCAGCCGAAAATGTTTTGCATTAAATTTGAATTTATGAAATGTGCCTACAAGAAATTTCTGGGACATTTTAGTTTTTGAGTAATTTTAAATTATATAATTATCAAAGTTCTACTGTATTTTATTCAATATTATTTTTACTAAATAGCTTTACATATATTTTTTTTCGTACAGCTATCCGTTCAGGTGATTATTACATGTTTGATGAATTTGATGATGAACTGGATTCAATTGTGGAAAAAGATAATGAACTAAGTGATGATTCACTTGACGATTCCGATAAAACTGATACGGACAAATTAGGTTTCAAAGTAAATAGAATAAGTTGATTTGGATTTGATTAATTCACAGTCCACTGTAATGTTGAAAGTATTTTTTTTAATGTTAATATTTTTCCTTTTTTTCGTAGAAAAAGAAAGAAGTTCAAAAGTCACCGGTTGGAGAATCAAGTAAATTAGCCATGTAATAATCGAATATTTATATCATATTTATTTAAATTCTATAGATAAGATAATTAATTAAATATTATTATATTTGTTTTAGGGGTGATGTGGAAGATTTAAAAGAAGGTATATTTTCATTAAAATAATATTACCTTATTATGTGTATATGCGTATCAATATATTTCAGGCTCGGACACTGCGGACGGAGAGAAGTTAAAATCATTTAGCAAAAAAATCAAGGAGAATATTCTGTTGTTTATGGCGTTTGTCAATAGTTCAACGACAACATTAACTAGAAAGTTGAATAAAATTTCTCGGGACTATCGATATGTTATTCGGACCCTGGCAGTAGAAAAGAAAACATTAAAAGTATTTTATTGAATGAAAAATTAATTATTTTAGTTTGTTTAATGTGTGTAATATATATTTCAGCAAAACCGGGGTTTCGGAATTGGTTTAAGGACTGGTTCGTCTATGATTTGGCAACCAATGCCATTTGTTGGTCAAAGCGTGACATTAAGGTAAGTTTTACATTTCAGAACACGTGTAATAGTAATAACAATAATAATTTTTTATTTTTAGTGCAGAGAAGTTGGAGGAATTGGAAGAGCAACAAGAATTGAACGCATCTGTCCAGCCTCCACTAATGAGACTTCTCCTAGCTCTTTGGTTTGCCATCATATCGCACTCCGACTTGGTGTGTTACTTCATGATATTTTTACATCAGATCAAATCTGCTACTATTTTGAGTTTACCATTGCCTTTAATGGTTTTCTTGTGGGGTACCTTAACTGTGCCACGGCCAACAAAAAATTTCTGGGTCACACTTATCGCGTACACAGAAGTAAATGTTCACAATATTGCGCTATTCAAAGTGTTTACACTTTAATATTAATAATATCATTTAATTAGGTAATTGTCGTAATCAAATGTATGTTCCAATTCGATATGATCCCATGGAATCAACAAGTCGTTACTGATAACATGCCATTTTTCCCGCCTAGAATTATTGGTATTGAAAGAAAACAAAACTACGCTACATACGACTTGTTTTTACTTCTTGTTTTATTCTTTCATAGGTAAAAACCGTTTGAATTAAAATGACGTGTGTTTATTTCTGTTTATGTCTGAATATATTATTTATAAAAAATTAATCACTTTAGAACAATGTTGAAATCATTGGGACTTTGGAAAAGTTCACTATCCTTCAAAGGGACGCCAATCAACCAAGTATCTTTGTTTAATACAATTGACACTCGATGTTCCGTGGGCTCTGAAGGTTACCAAGGATCTGTTGATAACGATCCGAGCACTGAGCAAACTACTGTTGTATTAGCTCCAGAATTTTTACATTCTAATATAAGGGATGAGCAATTAATTCATAAATCGTACGAACAATCGTTTGATAAATCAAACTCGGTGGACACTGAAGATCTTTTAGAAATAATGCCATTGTCGTAAGTAAATCGTTGTGTACCTGTATCTCAATACTGTTATAATAATATTTTGTTATTAATTTTCAGCCTGAAGAAACACTGTAGTCCTTTATTATTTTTCTTCGAACAATTAATCGATTCCAGTTCTCGAGTTAATGCTGATGTTTATACATATATGTTCCTATGTGATTTTATAAATATATTTGTGGTTGTTTTCGGATTCTCGGCATTCGGTGTAAATAATAATTATTTTCAATCGAATACAATTTATTCCGAAATATTTATGGAATTGATTGTTTTTATCTAATTACAGTCTCAAAGCGATGGTGGTGTGTCTCAATATTTCGAAGAAAACAAAGTTCCCGTACCATTTTTAATCATGTTAACACTGCAGTTTGCATTAATCACTGTTGATCGGTTGCTTTACTTGAGAAAATACATTCTGGGCAAAATCTTATTTCAGTTTGTACTAATAATTGGTTCTCATATATGGATGTTTTTCATTTTACCAGGAGTCACCGAAAGGTAAAAATATTCTACGATAAAACATCTCAACGTTTATTAATACACACCCATTATTGTTTAGAAAATTTAATGCTGTTGTTCCACCTCAAGTATGGTATATGGTAAAATGTTTTTATTTACTATTGTCCGCATATCAAATCCGAAGTGGATATCCAACGAGAATCTTAGGGAACGTTTTGTGTAAAAATTACAATTATATCAACATGATTCTGTTTAAGCTGTAAGTACATATTTTTAATTTAGTATAATTTTATTGGCATTGCGTTAATATTTATACTTTGGTATTTGTTGTTAGTTTTATGTTATGTCCCTTTGTGTTTGAACTTCGAACAATCATGGATTGGGTTTGGACGGAAACATCGATGACACTTCCTGATTGGCTTAAAATGGAAGACATTTTCGCACATATTTTCCAGTTAAAAGTATTAATGATTTAGTTTTAATGTTAAAACACGTGGTCATAACTATCTATTTTTAAAGTGTTCAAGGTGTGTGGAAAACGAGTATCCAAATCCCAGGGGAATAAAAATAAAACCGTCCAAGAAATATTTTATAGGTGGTGGATGTTTGATCGGCTTGGTAGCCGCTATATCATTTCCGTTAGTGTTATTTGCCCTCGGTAATACAGTGGGAGAACCTAATTTGCCCGAAAGTATCAATTTAAACGTTAAACTTGGATCGAACCAACCAATTTACACAATGACTATTGAAGGAAAAATTGAAAAGTAAACGCATTCAGTTTAGTAGTTTTTGACGCTATTGAAATTGAACGAAACGCTTTTTTTTTTTCTTTAGATTCGATGAATCCGAATGGAACTCGATGATAAATGTTTACAAAAAGTCCCGATCGGCACAAACATTCTTAGCCAACTATGATTACGAAGACGTTGGTGTATTCCATATCACAACACATTCGGCAAACACGTGGTCGATCAGTCCACCTGAATTGGATAGTATGATACAACAGCTTAATGCACCAGGTAAAATTTGGTAAAAAATTAACGGGTTTTTTTTTCGAATTCCAATTAATCCTTGTACAAATTTTAAATATTTATATAGATGCCACTTACACGGTTAAAACTGATTGGGTAATTAACCGTAAGAATTCGTACGGAGAACAACCGAAAAATGTCGAAGACAGTCACGAAATCACTATTAATCAAACGATTTGCGCTGATTTAGCAAATCTCATAACTTACAAGAATCACAGTGTAATGTTATTCGGTTTAATACCGAAGTTCATAAAAGTCACTGGATTTGGTGGAGCTTCCGCCGTCCCACAACTCATGATCAGTAATGAAAGTATGTCAGTCAGTCAGTCTAATGAAAAGTGGTGGACGTTATATTTATATTCGTGTACGTTTTAGCTGATCCGTACATGAACGCCAGCGTATTTTTGAACAGCAACGATAAAAGTGCCGACAGTGAAAAATGGTGGGATTTGTATGAAGAATGCCCTCATGAAACGTCTGCTCGATATTTGTACGAATTGCCCAAAAGTTCGTGTATTCCCGGTGGTAACAAACTCAACTTTACAATTTACACGTTCAACGATAAAGCGTTCCCAGAAACATTGAATATTATTAGTGGAAAAGGGTAAAATAAATTTTGTTATTTTGACGCGTTAATGTAGTGTTTTATATACGATATTTTAAATATTTTTTAGTAAGATTATATTATATATTTTGAAAATTTATGATAAAATAGACTTTTGCGCGTAATTAATAATTTTACTTTGTTGACAAATGTACGTTATAACGTATTTTATTTTTGATTCGCTTAGTAAAATAATACATATTTATTTTTAAAAAAAAAAATACAAAATTACAAAATTTTTTTTTTTTTTTTTTTGCAACAGGATTATCGGACTGTATACGACGTTTGTCATAGTAGTTCACACGTTCGTTCGAGGATTTTTCACCGGCATATCGACCAAAATTATGTTTGATGACATGCCGTACGTGGACAGAATTCTGCAGCTGTGTTTAGACATTTATTTAGTAAGGGAAAGTGGAGAACTGGACTTGGAAGAAGATCTGTTTGCCAAACTAGTGTTCTTGTATCGGTCGCCCGAGACGTTAATCAAGTGGACTCGGCCGCCTGACACAGATGACGCAGACGACGCTCTTCCCGAACTGTCGACATAATAATCTCATTTATCATGACATAATATTTATAAGTTTTGTGTATTTTTTCTCTCTCTCTCTCACATTATTGTTGTCGTCCTATTTTTATGGCCTATTAAAAGTATAATATTTATGTTTTACGCGCTGAATACATGTCTGTATGATAAATAGACTATGCCACACTATGGGTATAATTATATAATGCACACGCTATTAATAATAATAATATTAGTAAGATGAAATATTTTCTTAAATCATCGGTTTTTTTTATATATATATATATATATATTATATACTCTATTTGTTTTCATAATTTATTATTATTTTTTTATAAATGCGTTTAATACAATCAAAACTAACATTATTGTCGCAAGAAGTAAATTACGTTTGCGTATGTTGCTGTGTCGTTTATGCCCACCGCTACGGTTTTATGTTTTTTTTTAATCACCGTTCGATGCCACAGTTCAATCGCGTATCATAGTCGTAGAAACAACAAACATTTTAATCGTATTTGTACACACCCCGTTTACATTACATTATATAGTATACAATATCTATCGTCGTTTTGTTGTTGTTGTTGTTTTCAATTCACATTTCTGACGTATACCTTCAGCGTACAAAAATCAGTAGGTACACGTACATGCGATGTCGCGCATTATAGTGGTTATACTATTGAAAAAGTGATTATCGTGCAGTTGCAACCTGTTGGTTATTATGGTGGGAATTTCTCCGAACAATAATATTAAATGACATGAAAATATCGAAATAATGCGAAAACGACGATTGCCAAGAATGATATAGTTTTCTCGTCTTGTAATTTTATTTTTATAAAATGTCTAGATCTATGCGTATTATAATAATTCATGATATCGGCATAGTGTACTGTGTATTGTACCAGGACCGTAGACACGGGGACGCTGTTTAGGGCATAGTGTACTGTGTATTGTACCAGGACCGTAGACACGGGGGTTTAGGGGGTTCAACCCCCCCTTGAACATCGGAAAAGTAGAAATTTCAAATTTTTTTTTTTTTTACGCGCAACAACATTGCAGATGTTACAGTAAAATGTATGTTCATATTTAGATTTTACCGAGGTCTTGATGTTAAGTGGATTTGTTATTTATGGAAAATAAGTACCTAATAACAATGTGTATAATGACATTATGTGTAAATGTTTAATTTGGTCTATGCCATTATAAACATTGATAAACATGATTATAGATTTTTGTGCTGATAAATCATTACGATACACGATTATAATGCAGAAATCAAAATAGCACTGAACCCCCTCCCCCATATAAAAATCCTATCTACGGCACTGTATTGTACGTGTTGTTGATCAGTACAAAACCATGCAAAATTTGTACTCGAATAAAAATTTAAAAAAATGAGGGGATTGGAAATTATTTTAGACCTAAAAACTAGACAAAAATTTGACTGCTTTGAGAGAACCGAATTTAATTCTGAAAAAAGATTTAAAATTGTCGGTCTTTTTTTTCTGGGCCACGTAGGCAGTCGATTTTCAAATTTTTCAATTGAAACTGTTTTTCGTTTTAAATTTTAATCTGCCAATGAAATACCCACATCGGCGAGTAATAACCTAGAAGAAAGATCTATTTATGTACCGAAACGAAATGCAGGTGTAGAAAAAGGAAGAACAACGTGCATGGAACGTAAACGAAATAGCAATAAAACGGGAAAAGAAAGTAGTCACCAGATAGCGCTACGACACAATATACAGGGCGTGGCAGAAAGGCGCATATAAATGGTCTTGAACACCACACGACACACACACACCGCAGTCAGACGCGAACTATGTTGTTCACGCCTGACCGTCGTGACTACACTGAGCGGTCCGATGGTTTCGGACCGCTATTTATAAGCGCTTTTCTGCCACGCCCTCTGCGTTGTGTCGTAGCGCTATCTGGTGACTACTTTCTTTTCCCGTTTTATTACGGTCGGCTGACGCGCCATGTAGGTATATGCGGGTGTTTTGTTTGACGCTGACCGAAACCAAAAAAACGAGGTGAAGGGGAGGGGATTTTTAGTATTAAACACACAGATGTACCCTCTACTCAGTAGCGGTATCCCAATTGCTCTATAGCTATAACTAAACGTGTTATGACGATTCCAAAAAGTAACCACCCTTTCAAACTCCCATGAAGTATTAATAGTATGCTTAGAGTAGTCGGCGAGTTAATTGTTAAATAACCGCCCGAGGAAGCCTAACGAGTTTGAACCCGTTCGGTTTGGTTTTATAGGAATTTCAGAAAGATCCCTTATTAGCAGGAATTTTGGCGTAATTCGCTTGGTATACCACTTGAAAATATACTGTTTCAAAATTAATCTCGTTGGAACGGTGTACCTACCACTAACAATGCTAAAATTATAGCAAGACAAAAAAAAAAAAATGAAGGGCAGAATTTATAAGTATGCTTATAGTAGCTAATAGTTTGGCGGCGAAATGTCCTAGACCCGAAGTTTGTGGTGTTTGTCTAACAGCTGTAAAACACATCATAACCGAATGCCTGAAATACGAGAATGATCGTCACAGGGTTGAAATGGATGAAAGTTTCGATTTAGCAATGGGATCTGAAACCGAAGACAACGTGAAAATGATACTATTTTTTTTTTTTTAATCAACTAACCAGCTATACAACACAATTACAAAAAAAAATATCTAGTTTATTTTTCCACTCTAATTATATTCTTTTTATATATTTGTAAATAGTTTAACTTATTATGGCCATAGAAGCCGGGTTAAGAAATAATAATAATAATATATATATATATTTATTTATTCGTGCATTATGTATTATATATTATGATATTATAATGTGTATACCCGCGGAATAGGATCACTGCGCCATAATTCACAAGACAAAGCGCGCAGGTCTGTTCGCGGGTTGACACATTATTGAATAATATATAAAATATTGGTTTTTAAATATTAAAATATATTATACACTTCATAAATTTACGCGGAATGGGGGGGGAAGTAATATTTATTTTCCGAAAATGGTACGACGCTATAAAATTTTAATGAATAATAAAAGTTGTTTTACGACAAATTTTTTAATTTATGCACGGTACCTACCTACCGTACGTATATAAGAGAGTATACCGGCTGTAACGCGTTACGCGTTTGAAATAACCGTATTTCCTATTACAGCGGTATATTATAATATATAAATAATAGTATATTCGGATAGTGAAATAGATAGGTTTCGTCTCATAATAATAAACGGTCGCGTACAATGATTTTTTCTTAAATAAATTGCACAAAATAATAATAATATTTATATTCTGCACCCGGTAATTTAAATAAAAATATCATTAAAAAAAAAAAAACGTTGTAGTGTATATACCTACACCATGCGATACGAAATAAAAATATAAATTAAGCAAACGTTATACGTATTTTTACGCAGTAAAATTATTATTATCTTTCGACGGTTTCCACTTTTTTTTTTTCTCCAGTATATTATAATGTACACCGGACACGCTTTTCTCGTTTACATATTTTCTATTTATTTAGGCTCTGTTCCGTTTAATATTTATAATTACTCAAATAAGTTATTCAATAATAATTATGTACAGTTACTATTTACGTAGACTTAAAATAAATACATATTTCAACAAAATATGAAATAAAGTTTAGAAAAAAACCTAGCGGCGACTAACTATTATATTACAGCGATAACTGCGCAGTGGGACGCGTCGACTATGCAATTAAATTATATAGGTACGTACTGCACTTAGACAGAGATCTAAATTATTTTTAACACGAAACGCAGGGGCGGACTGTGAGGCATGCGGCCCAGTATTCCACAATTATTATAAACGGCCCAAACTCATTTTATACCGACCTATTTATCGATTGATTATATTATAAACATACACCACTGGTCTTGGATCTTTGAAAAACACAATTTACCTTGTTGTAAAAAAGTGACTATAGAAATAATTAGCCAACAAAACTTACCGTACTATCATAATTGATGGAAAAACAAAGTTTTTTTTTTGTTTTGGATCATTGGCTACCGATTGCAATTGTAAGGCCCGTTCAAGGCGAGCTTTTTCCGCTCCGCCTTTTACACATTTATTGTCATTTGACGACATTTTTATTTTGTAGAGAAAAAAATTTATGAAGGTAAAAAGAACAGTAGTAATATCAACATATTTTATAACGTATTATTGTATTATGACTTGTAGGTAACGTGCAATAATTATAAATATGTTGTGTATAGTTAAATCGTAATGGAAGTGGAGTGGTACGAGTAACATCTAGACAAGAAAGGAACACCCGCGTCGGCTCGCAGTCTAAATTTAAACTCGGTTTATCTTTAAGGGGATTGAAAGCGGGTATTTTCTCTCTTTGTCTTACACACATGAAACATAGCAAAATAGACGTTTCGTACTTCCAACGTACCGATCGATCTATTGGTGCGATAAGAAATTTAAAAACAGATTTGAATTCCTCGTGAATTTTACTACAAAACGACTTTCCCACTTTTTTCATTTTTTTTTCATAAACCCTTAAAAAAATTAACCGAAAAATTAAAAAAAAAAATTGTTAATAATTCATTTTTGAAGGTCTTAAAAAAATAAATAAAAAAAGTGGGAAAGTCGTTTTGTAGTAAAATTCAAGAGGAATTCAAATCTGTTTTCAAATTTCTTATCGCACCAATAGATCGATCGGTACGTTGGAAGTACGAAACGTCTATTTTGCTATGTTTCATGTGTGTAAGACAAAGAGAGAAAATACCCACTTCCAATCCCCTTAACTGTAGCTCACAGTCGTATGAGCGAAAAACCCACATTCTCTGCGAATAGAGTGTAAAATTAACAACAATTTTTCTACCGCCTCGTGGCCGAACATATTGAACCGGCCCGGTGTGCTACAACACACTAGCACACCCTGACCAGTCCGCCCCTGCACGAAAGCGACGATGAATCGTTTGCAGTAGCGTAAAATTCGAAAAACGACTCTGACCGCGTTGCTATAAAGTAATGTTATAACATTGATTAAATATAAATATTGCATATTTAATCAATGGTTATAATAATTAACGAACGTGATAAATATATTTATATATTGTTAAAATGTATGTAATATGATATTATTATGCTCGTATTTTATGAAAAAAAAAACGAATATATCGAAAATTCCGTTAGGTTTTTTATTTCGTTGACATTTTCGAGTTGTTTAAAAAAAAAAACTAAACTCCAGGAAATTACTGGGGAAATAAAACACATCGTGTCAAATAATTTATAGATACAATATTATTGCTGTACTGCGAGCAGGAACGTCGTAAATCGTTATGTGCGCACGTCAAGATCGTCCGAGCACCACTTCTACACGAAAAAGTGTTCACAGAAAACAAAAAAAAAAATCACATTTTTCGTTTCGTCTAAGATACTAAAACAAACTCTACGATGTCCAGCGTTAAGATCAATGACGCGGTTATATAGTTTCATTTACGTATAGGAGGTAGTGTTTGAAGATTTCACGAAATAACTGCGAAACATTTCGCAACATTTAGAAAAAAAAAAAAACATTGTTAATGAGACATGGTTTTCTTTAATTTTACCAATTCGAATATTGTAAAAATATTTTGAAATGTTCAATACAAACTTTTACGTTTAATTTTAAATACGTATTTAAAAAAAAAAAAAAATATACGTATAATAACTTGAGCATATTATGACATAGCCTATACACTTGTAGGAATTAATATAATTATTTATAAAACATAAAAACATGATAAATAATTAAGATTATATAGTTGTACACAATATCTACAAAACAAATAATATATTTATATGTTTTTGAATTTTACACTGTACGTATACTTATATTGCCATAATATATTGTTGCGAAAATAAATGTTTTATTTAAAAAAAAAAAAAACGTTTATCCGTCGCATATTATAAAACACAACATTTTCACGAATAAAAAAAATAATAATTTATATATAAAAAACGAGACTGCTAGCAGTACCTACTCGAGACATTGATGTGTAAACGTCGCGTGAACGGTAAAAATTGAACGGAATTGTGATTGGGATTTGTGAATATTGGTACCTTTATTCAAAGTAATTTCGATAATAAGTATTATTATTATTAAATTTATAATTGCGTGTAAATTAATTAATATTATTAATATTAATAAATATTATTATTAGTTGTCATGACAACAGTTTACACATTTCCGTCCCATTTCTCGAGATTTATACCCTCATATCGCCGTAACAGATGTTTACACATCAAAAATAAATAATAAATGTCAGTGTAAATAATGAAAATGCGCGCAAATAATTAAAAAAAAAACTATTATATAACTTAAAAGTTTCCAGCGCATCCACGGTTTTATAATCTGCCTCTTGCCAGGCCTCGAATCATAATATTATACTATATATCGTTTTCGAGGCTCAGATCTGGTCATAATATATTTGCTCCCAGCGCACCAATCGAAGTCAAAGTGATTACGATACTCGTATTTTTATTATTTTCTTTAATAAAAACGACATATATTTTATAATACTGTTTCTAATTTTCTTCGTTTTTTTTTTTTTTTAGCTAATTTATTGAGCACTTCATCCATTTTTACGTAAAAATCTAAATGCGGGTAGACCTTTCTTCGGTGACCTAACCTAACCGCATCATACCAGTTACTAGTCAACAAACTGCAGCAGAGGAACACTATGAATTATGAGAAATACTAACAAATTCTGTTAACGCGAAAAAAGTATTATTCTTAATTATTACATTTTTTTTGTACATTATAGACGATGTGTTATGTAAAAAAAAAGAGAAAGCCAATGAGAGGGGATCCATCCCCCATATCCCCCTCCCCGTAATTACGCCCCTGCATGAAGGTGAAATCGTATGCGATGTATTACCGCATTGACTGTCCTTCTCTCGCTCAATATGACCTTATGCGATAATACGCTGTCAATTTTTTCATTTTCTCCATAACGTAATAAATCCGTCAAATAGCAAACCTCCCTCTTTTGTATAACTGACGAGACACTTAAATTTATTATAACAGTACTGTTGAATTTCCAGTATAATTTATCCAGTGGCAGCGCCAGAACTTTTGCAGAAGGTGGGCAAGGCTGAGGTCAACCAATTTTAGAGGGGGGCCAATATTTTACTCGTCTATTTGTGATGCTTGAATACTATTCGATACGTTTAAACTTCTGTTAACATATATAACAATACCTATATAGTCTATATGTTACAACTTTTTAATATTTCTAAGATAATTTTTAATGACCAATTAAGGTTAATTTGAATCCCATACAAATTACGTATAATTATGAGTCTTTACATAATTTACATAAATTTTAGGGTGGGCTATAGGGGGAAGGGCCAAGAATTTTTGTGGTGGGCCCAGGCCCACCCCTGGCGCCGCCACTGAATTTATCTTTCTCATCAACCCGCAGCTGTATGTTTTTTGTTGTCGCGTATTTTTTTTTTTTTACGCATTTTTTCTATATTTCATTTACCCCGGAATTTCTAATTTGTAATATTGTTGAGCTATTATAATGATTTTAATATTTGTAGCTACTAAAAAAAAAAAAAAAACTTAAATTAAAACGTCAATTCCCTATTATATATCGACGCAATATTAGTATAATTCTATATAGCAGGTACTATTATTATAATAACACTTATCGTTGCGATTTCTCACGTAAAACCGATTTCAAATATTTGTATTCCAATTACATATACATAGTATAAAATACGATTTTTTATAAATATATATATTTTATTTTTTTTTTGAGAAATATTTTTGCTAAAATTCGATAATATTTCACAGACTCCAACAAACGCTATAGATTATTTTTATGTATAGAATTTATCGATTTCACGTCGTTTCAAACGTACGTATTGTATTATAATATTATGCGAGATAATTAAACTTTATAATAATCGCGGCTTGCACCGCAAGTGCGATTACGCGACCACTATCTTATGCAATAAACGCCGACCGAATATAATATAATATTATAATATGATATATTATTATTATCTAAACGCCGACCGAAAACCGTATAATGTCCCGTTTTTTTATTTTTATAAAAAAATAAAAGAAGACAATTATTCCCACGAGCAACGTGACCGTATATGACACGGCCGATAACTATTGTATATTATGTAAACGTATAAAATATATAAAAAAAAATTTTTTTTTTTTTTTTTAATCTCCGCGCGGAAACGAATAATGCGGTTAGTAAAAAAAAAAAAAAAATTCGTCGGGAACCGTTGGGAACGCGCGCTGAAATTTTCGTCGTCGCGTTATCCGAGCAGTATAAAAGCGCGAACGAACGACGGACCGAATCAGTCGAGCGTTATTATACAGTTCGTTATAATATAATAATCGTTGAAGTTGTACGCAACCAAACACTGGTAATATTATTGAAACTACTACGATATTATATAATTATTCCTATATATATATATATATGTATGTATAGTTTCTCTGTTCAATTAGTAATAATAATTAATATCGGAAACGTATTGGACGCGCGGTCGTTTTTTTCTTTTATAAACTCATCGCGCAATAATATGTTTTCAATATTCTAACGGCGATAATTAATAATTAAATTGTCCGCGAATACGAAATACGAAACAAACGGATTACCATCACCGACTGTTCGAAAAATTATTGTTGAAAAGTTTGTGCCGAAATAATTCGATTATATATACGTATATATACGCGTTAATAAAACTTCCGCGATATTTTGTAATTATCGACAAGACGAAAAAAAAACGAAACCGAAAACGAATTAAAAATATTTACCAATAATATTGTATTTTTATAATTTTATCAGAATAATATATATATATTCGGGCTGTCGAAGCCGTTGCGTTTTTAGTAAAAAAAAAAATACCAATTGCGGCGCTTAACGGGAAAAAGTCTTAACACTTCGTCGAATAATCACATTTCGATATGTATATATATATATATACATTTTTTTTTATTCGAAACACGAAGGCTTTGCTTTTTATATACGTCACGCTTTGGACTCGGCTTTTTGAAATTAAAATTTCCGAAGCTGTATATAACAAACGCGTGAATATTATTTCAAATTTCGGGATTTTTTTTTATTTATTTTTGCCATTATTTTATGGTTAAATATGGAAAAGCGCGAAAAATAGCTTTTTCTTTTTTTTTTGAAAACGAACAAAATATTATTGAAATCCGACTTGTGCATTACGCTTATACGAATCGAGTTTTCGCTGCGCAAATTCGCGTTATTTATTGAGACGGTGTGATTTGTAATACAAAAAAAAAATTTTAGTCGGTATCGATAAAATAATTTTTGTTAAAACTATTTAATGCGAGAATTTATAGACGTAATTATTATTTTTTTTGCACCGAAATTAATTTCGATACGTTAAATACACGCATAAATATTGTTAAATATGTATAATATATTTTAATAGCAGTGTATATACGTCTATTGCGTTTATTATGCAATATTATTATATTATAATATAATTAATAATTCAATTATTATTTGAAACACACACACACACACACGGTTTTCTTATTTATTTTATACATTAATATGTAAATGTAATTGGATAAACATGTAATTTATGTGAACGCAGACCAGCAAACAACATGTCGTCGTCCAAAGACAATCTTTTATACTTGTTCGATCGTCCGACCGAACCGCTATTCATCGAGAAGGGTGATAACGTTTCGTTCGAGATTCCTCCGGATTATCTGGTAAGTCTAAATAAGTGGATGATACATTGGTATTTTTGAAAACCTTTGAAAACAGTCTCGAAACGTCTTGACGAGTCGTGTGCGATCACAAAAATCGTCGATATAATTGCCGCGCGTATATCGACGTATAATTTTTCTTCTCTTCTCGGCACACACAGATCGATCGTTACAAGCCAATAGCGACAGACATTCAAAATCGTTTTTCCACTTCGAGTTCCAAGACCATCCCGATCAACAAGCTGAGTTCCATTCCCGACATATCGCTTCCGTTGCAACTCGGCAGAGAAGCGCCGTTTTCGCTTTTCAACCCGTACCACAGTTCTATGGCTTCGAAACTGATCGAAGTTTTCATGGGTCAGTATATAACGCGTATACGCTTTGAATTCGTCTAACGTACACGTTTCGTTACGTGTTGTCATACGATTATACGAAATAGTATATTAAGCGTACGTATAATGTGGATGATAAATCGCGGTTTTGTGCATTTCGCAGCCACGAAAAACGTCGACGAATTACTGTCACTGGCTGCGTACTGCCGCGATCGGATCAATCCGTACATGTTCATTTACGCGCTGTCCGTGGTCGTCATACACAAACCCGAAACCCGTGGCTTGGAACTGCCTTCGCACGCGGAGATGTTCCCGAGTCTGTACATGGACTCGTCGGTTTTCAATCGGGCAAGAGAAGAATCGGAAGTCGTCCAAGCCGGTTCGAGAGTGAGTCGAATATTATCGTAATAAGTTATAAAATTAATTTTTTCAAGAAAACAGTATTTTATTTTATTTTTTCTGTAATACCGAGGCCGCCGTGATTTCTTATGTCACGCGAATCTACTTCAACCAGTCGAAATTTATTTACGGTTTTGTCGTACGAACGTATTTCAGTAAATCGGTGTATATTCGATCTTTTTTTTTCTTCTCAAACAACGCTTTAACGATCCCAAGTCTCTATTACGCGACAGGAATGAATAGCTATCACGGGAAAGTTTTGAATAACTTTCTTGAATGTAATCTCACCACCTTCTCTCGTATAGCTATTTCAGTAATAGTTCTTTTTTATAAGAATCTCCGTTCTTACATATTTTTTTTCCAACTACTGGTTCCGTTATGAGTGAAAAGAATTGTATAATAATTATGTGTAAAATTGGTATAAGAAATATAAAATATGTAAATAGTTATCACGGCACAAGTAGATTTGATATTACGACAATAACAGCTGACTGTCATATCGATGAAAAATATTAATTTTGCGCTAAAAAGGGATTCAGTCAATACGGGGAAGCCCTCTTTACAAGAATTTGATATTTTCGATGTGCGTTTTCAATGGATTCTACAATATAGTACTGCGATAAATTTCCTTTTAATACGAACCGATGGATTAGATGATATAGAATTTGGAATAATCTTATTTTCGATTGCTTGATTACCTTTTTGTACGAAGCGATTCAATTATTATAAAATCGTACCTATAGGTATTATGTCGTCCGGATTTGTCGATGTCGTTACATTGCGATTTCCGATGGAATCGCCCCGCCGTAATGAATATTATAATATAATGTCCTATAGATCCCGATCGAAATACCGAGCGATTATACCGCCAACAATCTTGACCCGGAGCACAGGATCAGTTATTTCCGCGAAGACGTCGGTATTAATTTGCATCATTGGCACTGGCATTTGGTTTATCCGTTCAACGGACCGTTAAACATTGTCAATAAGGACAGACGTGGTGAACTTTTCTATTACATGCACGAACAGATTATAGCCAGGTGAATTGATCGATATAATAATTAAAAACTTATTTAATATCGGATAGCTAGTGTAATTGCTTTTTTTTTTTCATACAGCTGTACATAATAACTTTAATAATGATTTTATATTATACACACTATAACACACATACACACAAAACGGTGGCGTTCTTCGGAATTCCTAATGGACTCGCAGTGGATGTAATATCATCCGAACGCGAGTCTCGGGGGACTTGTTCGCTCTTCACACCTCCACGCGTTTTTCCATCGTTTAAATAATGTATTTTATTATATATATATATGAATGAAATTATTAATATTTTATTTCATTACTTGACGTGTATACGATGACATACAATTTATTTCGTCATTAATTATTTTTACTTTACGAGAAATGAAATGTTTAAATTATATTTAAAATATCAAAATATTATGTAAATTAGGTTTGTTAAAAAAAAAAAAAAAAAAACAATTTATTTGCTTAGTTCATATTATTTCAGTTCTCGTTATCAGCAACATTATTTATATAAAGCATTTATTTAATACGAAATTACATTATATATTATATATATATTTTTTATAGTTAAATATAATATTGTTGTAATTCATATTAAAAAAAAAAAAAAAATATAGAAAAAATAGCTTACTGGAATTTATCTTTGTAATCCTCTTATTAGAACGCCTCGTTTTTAAAACAATAATAATAATCATAATTTTCCAATGATACCAATTATTATTATAATAATAATAATACTAATTTATCGACTTTGATTCAGGTACAATATGGAGCGGTTGAGCAATAATATGAACAGAGTAGTTCGTCTTACAAATTGGCGTGAACCGATTGAAGAGGGTTATTTTCCAAAATTAGATAATATATTAGCCAATCGTGTTTGGCCACCGAGACACGTCAACTCGAAACTTCAAGTAATATATTTTTTAATTAAGATTTTACACATTTTCAATTAACGAAATATAACGATTGAGTTTACATCTGTTCTCTGTCCGATATAGAATATCAATAGAGAAGTCGAACAAATCTCATTTGATATCGAAGATTTGGAACGTTGGAGAGACCGTATATTCAACGCTATTCATTCTGGATTTATTATAGACGTAAGTATACTGCACTATATAATTATATTTCATTATAATAACGCAGTAGTCGTTGTTACCAATTGATTAATTATTTAACGGGTTCCTTTTTTAAAAAAATATTGGACCAATAACAAGACAATACAGAAAAGTATTGTTACTTATATACTGTTCAGCTCGTGCAAACTAATCAAAATATATTAAACACATTTATTGTTATTTATGAATAATCATTACAGTCTACTGGAGCACAAGTGAGATTAACCGAAACGGAAGGAATCGACATATTAGGCAATATTATCGAAGCTAGTATATTGAGTCGAAATCCAAATTTGTACGGTTCGCTCCATAATAACGGTCACAATGCCATTGCCTACATTCACGATCCTGATCACAGATTTTTGGTAAAGACGTTTTATTTTTCTTCGATTATTATTCACAAAACGCTTTAATATGATATATGTTAACACTTTATTAATTTTTTTTAAGGAAAATTACGGAGTTATGGGCGACTCGTCCACTGCTATGCGAGATCCAATATTCTACCGTTGGCACTCGTATATCGACGACATATTCCAAGAATTTAAAGCTACAATACCTCGATACACCGTTCAAAACGTAAAACTCCTGTATATTTTGAAAATATAGTTTTTTTTTTTAATATCAATGTTTGTATTTTTAGTTGGGTTTTGAAAACGTTAAAGTACAAAGCATAGAAGTAACGGCTCCCGGGATTCCTCGAAACGAATTCGCGACCTTTTGGCAACAGAGCGACATAGAGTTATCCAGAGGCTTGGACTTTATGCCACGCGGATCAGTGTTCGCTCGCTTCACTCATTTACAGCACGCGCCGTTCAGTTATAAATTTGTTGTAAGTACACATAAATGTTGTCTGTTTTATCGCGATACGATTGTTTTGATATTTCGTAACTGTATTTAAAAACGATATCTGATTATTGTCGTTCATTTATGAGCAATTCTGAGATCGGGAAAAATCGCGAATTTGATTTAATCATCATTCGTCGTTTTATATGAATACTGTAAGGTTGAAAATAATGGAAACCAACGAATTGGTACAGTTCGCATCTTCATGGCTCCCAAGTTTGATGAACGTGGATTAACGATTTTGTTCAGAGACCAAAGGAAGCTGTTCGTGGAACTCGATAAATTCAGCGTAACATGTAAGCGTATTTATTTTTTAACTAGGTACTTATTTAAAGTCAACGGTAGGGGATTAAAGGGTTATAATTCCTCCCCACCACCATATAGAAATATTTAAAAGTCGTGTTTTAATTAATAATGGTTTTCCGCTATAAAATGGATGTAATAATATTATATTATTGTAATAGAGAAAAAAGATTTCTGTTTACGCCACCGTATTTTTATAATCAAACTCTTAACAAGTATTTGTTCAGTAAACATTTGTATTAGTTCGTATATACATTATAATGTGTTTGTTCGTGCTGCAGTAAAGAGGGGTAAAAACGAATTCACTCGATCGTCGCTCGAATCGTCAGTGACCATACCACACGAGATAACGTATCGGAACTTGGACAATAATAGAACTGGCACCAGCGCCAACGCGCAAGCAGCGTTCAACTTCTGTGGCTGCGGATGGCCGCAAAACATGTTGATCGCCAAAGGGTCGCCAGAAGGGTTCCAGTGTCAGTTGTTCGTTATGGTGTCCAATGGCGCTAATGACCAGGTGCGAATAACGAATGTGTTTTAAGTCTTACGATCTTATTACGATCTAAAAAAAAAAAAACAAGAATACATACGATTTTCGAATATTGATTTATTACTGAACTGCGTATACCTATATCTTGTGTACCGCATTTCGGAATATCGCGGCGATTGAAAGCCGAAATGGATTTAATTGCCTATAGATATTATAGCGTAGGCGTGCGCACAGGGTGTCGTGGCACACCCGTGGCCCGTGGCTTTTTGTACAACTTTCATTCATTCGGGGACTTTGTTTGAATTTTAAGCTATAAATAATAAAAATTAGAGAAAATAAATTAGGCGCTCTAGCAAAAATGGCAATTGGCAATATGCTAAGGCTAATGTATGATGTTACGAACACTATGAACAACTTTAGGTAACCAATAATAAATCAAACTTATCAAACCAACCAGTTATCAGTTAGGCCCAGTTTTCTTCATGGCACACCCCATACAAAATTCCTGCGCACGCCTATGTATTGTAGTAATGAGTATTACGAACGAATTGTCATAATTTAACGCGGTTTATTCGTAACTCATTTCATTGAAAATGGTAACGGCGGTCTTATTGAAATTAATATATTTATCGTAATAATATTTATATGAATAACGATTGAAAAATAGGTGGATAACGCACAAGCGGACGGACAAACGTGCGATAACGCTTCGAGTTATTGTGGCGTTCGTAACTCGCGTTATCCGGACGCCAGAAGTATGGGTTATCCGTTCGACCGATTACCACGGGACGGAGTGGTTACTCTTCAACAGTTCTTGACGCCAAACATGGCCGTACAAGACGTGCGTATTCGTTTCTCGAATCGCACAGTGGCGCCGTGGCAAAACACTAAGGGAAGCGGAAGTAAACAAGGAGGCAAATCGTGAAACCGATTGATCAAACGACTGCACATTGCGATGTAAGACTATCGTGTACATAATATTATCACAAAGGTTTAAATTCGAATCAACGTATTTATAATAGGACATGATTATTTGAAAACAGAAATCAGTGGATAAAACAATATTGTATATGAATGAAAAACGATATTAAAATCGTTTTTTTTTTTTTCAGGATTCGGATGACTTTGAACGAACGCGAACTGGATTTATTGAAGCGTACACAAAAATATACGTATCGAAAACTTATTGGAAAAAAAAATCATTTAATACGGATTTTATTTATTTATATCTTATTGCCTTTAATATTTAACATTATTGTATACGATTATGCGAAATTATAAAATTAACCATTGAATTCATTATATTATTACACTTAATAAATTATTTGGAAAAAAAAAATCATTGTTTTGCCTATAATTTATTATACATAACTAGTTGTTTCCCGGTCGGGTTTGCTCAATAATCGTAAGCTACCTACTTATCATATTTTACTCTTATACCTGATTATTAAAATATTGTTTAAAAATTACAATAATAAAATATGTTTAGAGAAGTAAAAGGAATTTCGTTAGTAGTTTTAAAATATCCTTTGAAAATTTTAAAGATTAATTTGTAACGCTACGCTCACTGGTGCCCCGTTTTCGTTGTTGGGTCGCCAACCTAAAACCCGTAAAACACCGTACTGGTGAAGGAGGTTATAGGATTTCATCGCATTCCGTATAATTCTCCTATATGAAAAATGAACCCCTATAGTGAGCTGCCATATGCATTCCATTTCTATTTTCCTGTTTTTGTTACCGACTTTGTTATGTAAAAATAATCGATTTTGGTGCTAACACTGATACTATAAGCACGTCGTTTTGTGCCCTGTTATCTCAAAGTAAATAATAAAATATGACAAATACCATGGAAAAAAAAACTATATTTCATCGTATTCTCCATGAGATGTATACCTTATAGAATGCATATGGCGGCCTCCTATATCTGGTATCATATTTTTTGATTAATATACGCGTTCCATGTATTGAGTTCAATGGTCACAGCGCACGATTTGATAGATACAAAGGTTACATTATAATACACGCTCGTGTGCATTACGTTTATTGAAAGAAGTCTATACGAGGAAAAAAAACAATTTTATATATAATTATCAATTTGTATTGTATAAAACACACAAATAAAAACATACGACGTGTTGTATACCGTTAAACAACGTATTTATTAAAATACGCGAGAATTTACAATCCCGGTGACGAAACGATCAGTTAAATGACAATAAAGTTATTCATCCATTAAACGATAAAAATCTAAATTCATTTTTTTCGTATTTGCAAATTTATTTATTATTTTAACAACGGGTACAGTTCGATACAATAGTTGTGTGTGTGTGTACACGCAATAACGCCGAGCCACTAACCTAACTAACCTAACCTTTATTCAACTCCGTAGTTGACCTCATACGTTTTCAATCCACGCACAAAACAAGCAAAAACAATTCCGAAATTAAATACAAAGGAAGTCGATGAGTGATAACGTATCCTCGTGTACCGACACGAAATTTCAGAAAATATCGTTTTATATTTATTTCTTGTACCTGCCTATCAACATTAACTTAATTTTAATATTGAATTTTAAATGTGTAATCAATCAACAAATTTACCGCCAATCGACTTTTTTATTATTAATATTGTTATTAAACATTTTCGTAATTAAGCCGCGTATAACGACGAAATACAATTCGATACGGAGGGCCGAGCGATGCCACCGCCCAAATACGTCCTTGCCACGTTTTTTACGCTCGAACAGTGAGGTCATGATGTTTTTTACGGCGTACAGCACCGGAGCTTTTTAAAATAATATTTAAGCCTGGTCCACACGATGATAGTAAAACGTGATAGTTACTATCGCGAGAGTGCGTGAGAGTTTACTATCACTAGAGAGAGTGTCCACACGTTGATAGTTGAGTATGATTGTAAAGGTCTGTGCCCTTGTCACAAGCTTTCCACTCTAAACAAGTCCGAAAATGTCGGAAATTAATTGTGGTATATGTGATGTTATTGAAAAAATAATAGAACTAAAAAGAATAAAAAAAGGATTTTAGTTAAGAAACGGTTATTGAGAAGGAATCTTTGAAATTTAAAAGGAAAGGAATTTAAATTTTTGAGTCATTTTGAAATATTTTTAATAATTTGAATATGTTGTCGGTAAATTGATAAAGTTAAACAATTGATAATATATTTACGTTCTCATGATAGTGAGAAAAGCGCGATAGTACATGTTTCCACGGTGATAGTTGCTACCGCTGCACTCTCACGAGAGCTACTCTCAACTGCTATCATGCGTGCATGATGATAGTGCGAGAGTCGCTCTCGTGAGAGTGCTATAGTCACTATCGCCCTGTTCACACGATGATATTCTCATGACAGTAACTCTCGCGATAACAACTATCACGTTTCACTCTCACCGTGTGGACCAGGCATTAGTGATAGTACTTTTAAATGTCGTTACGAATACGTATGTATTCCGTGTGATAAAAATTGGTTATTCGAATAACCTGCAGTGCGAAAAAACACTGTTGCATGATTCGATTCCCACACGCGTACGTTATAAATACGTCATTTTTTTTTTTCTTTTATGCTTTATGCTACGCGTTTCATCGAAAATATTGCCCGCAGTCGGTCGTTTATCAACGACAGAAATCTGCGGAATACAATGAAAACCGCTTAATGTCAATTCCAGTATACACAATATACGGCGACTTATACACGCGAGAGAAGGTATTCCATTATATTATTATACACGCGCACTTCAATGTTAACTCGGCGCTGTTCGACAACAGAATACAAATGTAATCAATAATTCTTTCGCGTTCGACATTTTTTTTTTTTTTAAATGTTGACATATTACGAGTGCGCACTATTGCAGCGATGGGCTATATTATAAATATATATATATATATAAAAACCGCCCCCCGAATAAAATAATAACTCATACTGAAACGGGACAAATGTAGTACGCGGTATATACATAGCTGCAGGTACCGAACGAATTTCGAAAATATCGAATGGACAAAACGTGTTTTGCGAATATTATGATGTAAAAATCGCTATGTGAATTCGATCGGTACGTTTTGTGGAGAGGGCGACGTCGCGATACTTGGTAAATGTACACTTTTAGTGCGCGAGGAAAAATTGTGTTTTTATTAAAATAAGAGCGTTGCTGCGAATTATGCTTATAATATGTACACTCAGCTGCACTGCTGTTATCGAAATCAATTGGCCGTAAATCTCGTTGGCCTACTCCAGTGGCGGCGTGAAGGGGTACATTTGGATCACGCGATTCGAGAAAAAATGTATATATATAGGTGGGCGGGCAGTTTGGGTAGGTCTATAATTTGGGTATATAATGTATTAAATGTAATACTTTACTTGTTGTTTACAAAATAAATCTCATTTATCTAAAAAAAGATATTACGTATTATTTTTTCTACATTCATCAGTAGTCCTGTAAAATAGTACTTATGCGAATATTATTATAACGTTGATATGGAAAGATTAAAATATGGTGTAGGTAGGCGGATTACATGTATGATTCGAGGGAAAAACACTTCGCGCCGCCACTGGCCTACTAAATTTTCGAACAAATTTTTGCTCTCAAAAAAAAAAAAAACAGTTTCCATGTGTTATATATATATATACATTATAACATTTATCATAAGATTTACGACAATATAATATTATATTGTTCGATATTATTAAACGTATAATGCTTAGCGAATAAATATGACAAGAAAAACGGCGTCCAATTTCACTAGGACTCGTTGCTTATAATATTACTATTGGATATACGAGTATTTTGTATTATCACGCCGAAATTGTGTGAGTAAAATTCAAATTTCATTTTAAATAATAATTTTCTCGGTAAATACAGCATATTATATAAGGTAATAGGATTTTAATCGAAATAAAGTTAACGTAGTAAGACCGAGAATGAAGTTATTGTGCGCGCGGTTTTATCAAGTATAAACTTAAACACGGTAAAAACAGTATTGTTATAGAGATAAAAAATTATTGAATCGATAAAAGTGTTTCGAAAATACGCGATTCTTTTTTTTTTTTTTTAACGAGAAATTTCGGAGTTGTTAAAAACCGAAAATGGCTTGATCTTCAATAAGATAAATCTTTGTATTTTTTTATTTCATTTTTATAAATATTTACAACATCACTGGCGTTCAGAGGTTTTTAAAGAAGTAGGTCGGACATTTTTCTCTCTCTCTCTCTATATATATATATATATAGTCTAACCCATTCACCCAACTCGATTCATTATATTAGTATTATTTTTTATTATTACACTCTATACTTATTATTCTGTTCGTTATCAGGATTAATGATCGTATAGTTACACCCACTCACTCCAAAAATAAGTAGTGTTCAGGCCTATATTGGTGTACGAGGCGTGGCCACCGTTGAACAACGAAAAACGTCAATTAAACAGTTAAGGCTGTAGAAAAAAAAATTGTTATCAATATAATAACGATGTTTTGTACGGATCGGAAGAAAGTATATATTACTTCGTTGGCGCGTATATATTTGAATATAAAAATGCGATTTGTCTGAATACGCACTGTACCGAATCAAAAACGTTTGCAAGGTCCGGTAAAATAATAATTTTGTTTATAAGACGAAAAAAAAAAAATCCCTAACCATTAAAAATAATTTACTACCGTACTTACGTATACGACGAGGCTGGGTGTAAGCCCTCTCCAGGGGCGCCATTTGAGGTATAGCAGGGTATATACATCGGCGGCCCTATACTTTTCCGTGCCTTAATTGGCCTGCTATAAAAATATTATGCGCCGGTACAGCTAATTTCAAAACACGTCATCATACTATCATTCGTCAATTGTAAATAATTAATTTTAGTTAAAATTATTATTTATTACATAATTGGATTGAATACACCATTGGTTCTCAACCGGTGTGTCGCGTGTTACCGCCGTGATATGTGTCGCCAAAACAATTTTTTCATTCATAGTCGTTGATACTTTACACACTGATTTACTTCTATAAACTAATAATTTTTTTAATTTACCCTAAACTCTTTGAATTTTAATTGTGTAAATTTATAATTTTTTTTATTTATTTATTTTTTAATAAAATGGTAACATATAAATGTAATACTTTACATAGGTATATACATATATATTTGTTAGTTTTTCAAATATCCATTAAAGTGTGTCGCCATTTTTACGGATCTAAATTAGGGTGTCGTCACACAAAAATTTTGAGAACCACTGGAATACACAATCATATCTACGAATGCAGTGTATTGTTTTGCCTGTAGACGTTTTTTTACTCGTGGTCGAAATTCTAGAAGTTGCGTACGCACGTTTCAATTTATATAGTCATGTAAAGTAAGAAGCATCAAGTGAAAATCATACGGCAAGCAATAAAATATGGATATTATATTATTATATTTACCTATAAAAATTGAAGTTATATTGTTTAATTGTTTGGTTATGGTCTAATAAACTTAATTTGACCTTTTTTTGTTGTTATTAAAATGAATATGGTTTTTTTAAAAAAAAAAAACATATTTCCATAGTATAGATAAACGAGAAAAATACAAATTTACGTTTAAAAACGTGCAAATATATATAATGTATCTTAGAAGTTATTTCTGAAAAGCGCTATAACTTATAAAAAAAAAATTTTTAGGAATTTAGAATTTTAAATTTGTTTTCTAAAATACAATAGATCGTGTATGCATGCCATCATCACTATGGCCCGGTGAAAAAATAATTTGGTCTGCCCGAAAATTTGGCAGCCCTATTTTAAGACTGAAATTGCGTCCCTGGCCCTCTCTACCGACAGAGAGGAAGTACTTAATCAGCCATAATAGACAAACTTTACGTATTTGAATTGTACAGAAATATTCTGAGTCAAATTATTAAAGATGTTGTAAACATTATATTTATTTTGTAAATGCGTAGCATAAAAAAATATGTTAGTTTTTTCAAAATAAACGCGCGTTTCTTAGGGAAACGCGTTTTGTATATATATACGCAATTATTTCACAGTTAAATTTCTAAAAATAATATTGATTCGTCCAAGTCCTTGCATTACCGCAGTGTATGTTTAATTTATTAGCGCATGTTTAAAATAAGACAATTTATTTTTAAACGTATTAAACACAATTGTGTTTTGTCGTGTGTATAGAAAAAATACAATTAAATAATATAACGATTGATATTGTTGTACTATGACGTTTATATATCCAACAATCCACAAGTGGATTCGTTCAGATAACAGTTTCGAAATAACAAATTGTTTTTTGTTGAATTTTATCGACAAATCGTTTATTGGTACTATTATATACTTTATACGGCCAAATAGCCAATAAATTTATAAGTAACAATATTTTTCTGCTCCAATATTACCGTCTAAATTGCATTGAAACGAACGGATAATTACGAAAGCACAGCACACTCTGTATATACATCGGTAATCACGATGCTGGGAAAGCACGGTGTCCATAAAGATTTCACATTAATAATTGCGCACTTTTTATTCACGAGTACTTATCTAAATATATAATTTTTGTATTTTATTTATTATTATATCTAATAGAAAGTTTCCCGTTGAGTATAACTGTAAGGCACGGATTTTAACGCCCTAAAAATATCAAAGAAATGCCTTTTAAAAAAATGCGTTTATGACCTAAAAACTCCTAGAAATATCCTAAAAAATCCTCTAACAAGATTTTCTAAGAAGAATTCACTTTAATTTTTTTTTGTTTTTAAAAAGAAACAATATGTGTGTGTGTGTATGAAAATTTATTTAGTTAAATTTTTGTTTAAAAAAACGAATATGACCTGTGCAGTAATTCAGAGTGAAACAAAAATCAGCCAATGTGTGACATTAAGATAAGTTTGAGATTGAGAAACATTTTACGTGCATAAAAATCAGGTATCACTTGATGTTGTAATCAGTACAAAATTATATGTTTATATTTCAACCTTGGGTGAGTATTTATTTTTATTTCGTAATATTACTAGAAATAAGTTAAAAATGACTAAAACACGTTAAAAAATGCCAAAAAAAAAAAAATTTTGTTAGAATTGTGTGTGCTAGTAAAACAAAATTGTATCTTGAAAACCGTCGTGTCAAGCGTTCCAGAAAAAAAGACGCGTATGCAACGGAATGCTAGCCATAATCGTTAGTAATAGACGTTCACTTTCCATTATTAATTGCTACTCTTCGAATGATTTAGTTACGATTTTTTAAACGAAAAAAATCAATTTGTCACCCATTTGTAAATGAGTGCGATTAATTTAGAATCCCAACGTACATATTACGAACGCATGAATTATTAATTATTTTTTAGTTTTGTAAACGACAATAGTAATGTTATTATATATATATATATATATATATATAAATCACCGGCATACATTTGTTATTATATTTAAAGAACGCAATTAATATATCGTATACGTTAACGTGTCAATAGTTGTTACAACATTCTGCATTAAATAATAGTACGCTTATTTATATATAATACTGCAGTAAGTAAATTATTACATCGTTTATCAGATAAGTCAATATAAAATCATAATAGACATTATCATTATAGAGAAATAGATACTCAAATTGTTTGTCGAGCACTTAAATATTAATCGTATTAAACGTTATCAAAAAGAAGAAGAAAAAACACTCGTGAAATCAAACGCGTACAAAAACTAAATACTTACCTGATTCTAAACAGTCTTTGGACGATACGTTTACGTGCACAGAGTTCTTTAGTTCAGCAGTAATTTATTTAATATTGTAGCGGACAATTAATAAAACAAAAATGGTACTTATAATAAATATTATTAATAGCCCATATATAGTAATATAATGCAATAATGTTTTAAACATAATATCACTTGGTGTACATTACAATGTTGATTATTATTTTCAAGAACATCGTTAATCGCGCTGGGACTATATTTTAAAATAATATATTATATAATCTATAATGCGAATAAATTAAATTTAAGATACCATATACCAATATTCTCTGATATCTTCGTTTTTCGATAGGAAAAAGCGTGTAATTTCAAATGGTGTTTATATATGTATGCGTTTAGGATACGAAGGAGCTTCGTTTTCATGTTGATCAGAACGGCGATAACGGGCTGTCAGATCAAGACACTGCCGAAGTTATCAAGGACCAAGGGGAATGTACAAATGTGTGTTACGTGAATAAAGGATTCATTGATTCAAATAGCTCAAAAGAAGAATTGTCCAATAAAGTAAGTCTGATATAGATTCGCTTACATTAATATTAGACATACGTTTGAATAATAATTATTATTTAGGCGTTGTTGTAAAACGGAATTAAATATGAATTTGTTAGTACGAGCAAATTAAACGACACGTGTCAATAATTGTATTTTTAATTGTTCGTAAATTTCGAAAGAAAAGCATACACACTTTTGACATAATATTTTTCGAATTATTTAACACAATATGTGACGTAAATTAATATACATATATCCCGACTATAATTTGTTTCGTCTGTCATTAAATTTATTGTTTTTTCAATGATACTAATATCGTTTTTGACCTCGAACGATAGTTTTTGTAAAACTATTTAAAATGCGTACACCTATCTATATTAGATTCATTTTATCATAAGTAAACATTAGTATCTTTTTTATTTAACGACGGTGTTTTGAGTACCTATATGTAATAGCTTAATAACAAACAATTTATTTAACTCTGAATTGGAATAGTCCGCGATTGATAAGAAAATTACGAGTGGAATTAATTATTACATAATCGTTCTTGCTGAATTTAAAAAAAAAAATGTTTTCTGTAAAAATTAGTTGTAATAAAAAACATTTTGTTATACGTATAATTTACAAAAAAAATGAAAGTATCGGCTTTTGAAAAATAATAAAATTACAATATATACATAGTGCACGAGCTCATCGCTCGCGAAAAAAGAAAGAAAATTAATTTATTAATTTAGACAGTTTATCGAGTTAAAAATAATTTCTTTATCTCTTATTTATCTAGAATAAGGGAATTAAATGTAGGCTAATTTATATAGTCACATTTAAAGTTTTGTCCATTAATAATGAACAAATGAAAAGTCTCTATTTTTTTTTTCCGAATAAAATTGAATTCTGTATAATGAGGCGTCGAATGTAATGTTACAGACAGAGGTAAAACCAAATAATTTCGCGACCGTCTCAGAATCACCCGAAACGTCGTTTTCTCAAGGATACGTTAACAATGCTTTCGAAGAAGGTCCTCGGAAATCAGATAAGGTGAATGATAAACATAACATGCACATAAAATACAAACGTAGAAAAACAAATTAAGATCCACTTATATTTTTCTCATTAAAAAAATACATTAATTACCTGCAGCTATTTTAAATCTGATGATTTTATGTCATACAGTATTAATCTGCATAGGACTTTATTTTCAATTTATCATTATTTGTTTTCAACAAATTTCATAGATAATACATAATGAATAGGCCACGTGTATGCAATATGGGTGGCGGGCAGCGTTCCTGAATGAAGAAGAGAGATAGCAATATTAAAATCACATCGTCTGTCCTACTCAGCAAGAAATTGTTTTTTTGTTCCATGAAATAATAATTCAAAAATAGTACATTCTGTTATATACGTATCCGGTTATCTGAATATTTGCTGAGCGAGACAGAAGATTCGGTAACGCCCGGTAACGAATATGGCCTATCCATTATGTATTTATCTATGACAAATTTGTATTTCCTACAAATATTGAACTATACATATTTGCGATCCGCAATTATTATTCGATCGCGAATCATTTATTCGTTTAATTTGAATGAAAAATAATTTCACATTTTGTTGAATCAAAAGTGTTAAAAATTTGAAAATATTTTATTATACGCGATTATTGGGACTACTCCGAAAAAAAACCTGTTATAGGCTTAAGAAAAATTTACAACGGTTTATAATGGTTTAAAAAGGCTTATTAATAGTTCTCAACGTATGGTTGATTTTTCTTTTACAATCGGATTTTCATATTTAAATCTATGCACATAGACAACAGAGGGCTGAATTAAATGCTATATAATTTGGTGAGTTTTGAATTTTTAAAAATTGTTTTCTTTATTGTCGTGGTTAGGTCCCAGAGCTTCGTGTAGGTTTTCGATGAGATTTAGATCTGCTCCAATGTCTGCGTACTTTCGATAGTATATTCAAATTCGTTTGATTGTGAGAGTCTCCTCGCAAGTTTGTCTCGTCACGTTACGTAAGACGCCCTCGTGTTAACCAGGTGTTTCGAGTTTGTCGATTACCACGTCAAGATGTATTTTTATGAGGAGCGTTGGCCACGGAAGATTTTATTTCGTTTGGTTAAAATATTATAACTTTTTACCGTAATAAGTGTTTTTATATTTCAACAAAATAAAAACGTAGTACACATTCATAATAACGATGCGCCGAAAACGCTGTTTAATATGTGGAAACGCGTTACATTGTGTGTCAATTACAATATAATAATTAAACTGTCTCCGTTTTCTCTTTTCATGTTTTACATGTGTTATCTCTTCAAACAGGGGACTGTGCCACGGGCACAAAACACTGTTACCATTTCCGCAACAATAGAAAACCAAATTTCAGAACTGGATGAAGACGATAATGGGATGGTGGCCGTTGATTTGGAAACGAAAGAGAAGAAGTGGAAAGTACAATCTGTAATATGGGATTCGAACAAGAGTATGATTTTCTTAGGTTTCGTGCTGGCGTTCGACGCGTGGGCAGCGGTATTTTATTGTTTTAAGGCGAACATAATCACTAACATTTTGAATTAACGTTTCAAAACAGTTTTATTTTAACATTTCGTGTCACTTATATACGCGTGTAAGTACCGCTTAAGTATATCAATATTATCAATCAATGTACATTATTGGAAATAAATAGATTTTAAAGAAATATTCATTACCCATAAGATAAGTGTGTTTTATTAAAAGCGTATTTGTATACAATAATCTCGTATCGAAATACGAATTAAATCGTGTTGAAAATAATAATTAGTTTCGCTGTAAGTTTTAGTAACTCCACACCACACGTACACTGCACGGGTATATGGTCAAAACAACAACGGTTATAACGAGAACGGTTTTCTGCGAGTGATATTTTTTCGTCAATTTTATGCAAATATTGTTTGTGTACGGGTTCGGTGTTTCGTTCTGTCGATACAAAAGTGTCGCCGACTATAATTAAAAATTTTAATAATTTACAAAACGTTCAAATGTTTGCCATTGTTATAAATTTACATTTTAAATTTTCAAAGTTAATTAATATCCGCGTGTATTATACCATACGAGAACTTTTTAACTTTTGAATACTAATATTAAACTCTTTGACACGATTCAGAATCTACAATATATTTCAGAATATTGTATATATAAATTTTAAATGAGAGAATTTTATTTTTCCGATGTTCTTGTTTAAGTACAAGACATCCAAGTCAATTATTTCTTTTTCGACGGGCTTTTGATTTTTGCCGAAAATTTTTCGGCAAACAATTCAGTGGCGTCATTTCAGTTTTTTTTTTCGGGTGTGCGATGTTTCAAGCAGGTCATTTTGAAATTTCACCAGGCCATATAAAATAGATATATAGGTACTCATTATCCCGGTTTATCAAATACATATACAGCTTTTTCTATACAGATATTGTTAACTTCTTTTTTATCAACATTAAGTACCGTTACCGAAGCAGGCCAATCGGGACTATATTAAAAGTAAGGGATGCAACCGCACACCCTGCCCCCCTCCAAATGACGCCCCCGAAACAATTTATTTATAATATATACATTTACTAAGAATATTTGTATTTAAATTAACTTTCGCATAAAAACAGAACGTAGAAATGATTATATAATAAATTATGTTGGCGTATTTTGCAGGTATAAAAACTAAATTGTTATATTATACAAAAAAAAAAAAAATTATGCTGTATTAATGGATCAAATGGTTTATTTCGTAATGAAAAGTGACGTATACAACACACAACGAACGTGACTATTGTCAATACTGAACATAATAATAATATTATTAGTATATAGCGAATAATTCGGCTTATTTGAATAATATAATATTTTAATTACAAACGTGAAATTATAAACACGTGTTATTGAATTATCAATTTAATCTAATCGGTTTTTCTTTTCTTTTCTTTTTTCTCGCAAATCTGTATATAAATATGTATTATTTTTCATAGGATTATTTAATTTTTCACAAGGAATTGTTAACATTAACAAAGTATAAAGTACAACGAACATCGTAACACAAATTGATAGGCATGTAAAAAAGGCAAAAATTTACATAATCGTGTTCGTTAAATATATCGTATGTATTATTACAGGAATGAAAAACCGCATAATAAAAAAACGAAAAAAACTATGAAAAAATACTTTCAACAGAAAATTTTTTAAGGTTATAAATTATGATGTAATCAATAAAATACAACATAGTCGTGAGGGTACAACAGCGTTTTTATTTTGAAAACATTTGTGTGTGCAGTCAATTTATGTAGTTTAGTAACTAGTTATATATATATATATATATAAATTATAACTTTGTTTAATACTATTTACATATAGGTGTACGTTGATTTGATTCATAATAATAATTAATTAATTAATAATAATTGATACAGACATGCGTAGACCACACAACACATATTCATACTTAACATTGCGTTTGCGTGATTATTTCGTGAAGTTTTTGAGTGTTATACGTCGGAAATTACGTGTTATAACGCAAACGAAAAGTCGACTTGAATTATTATAATTGCATAAAGTTTTAACAAAAACATTTTTTTATTTCATTTTTTAATATTTTTATTTTGCAATAATTATTGAATTGATAATTGAGCTAAGGTGAGCCGTATACGTATTTCATTGTGTTTAAAAAGTACGTACTTCCATATTGTGTGTATGAGTATAAATGGAAAAAAAATAATAGCGAACGAAAAAAAAGTTCTGCAGACGAAGTCCGAGGTCCGGGGAAAAAATATTTAATTTTTATGAAAAATTCATACATTTTTTTGTAGGTACCTACTGCTAAAATATATGAAGTAAAATCGATTGTAATCAATTAAAATTAAATTAGTACGGGGCGGAAAATAAGCTTAGTTAAAATTAAGTAAATATTAAACCAAGAGCAATTCGTTAAGTTAGCGTTAATATTTTAATTTAACTTTTAAATTATTAACATTTTAATGCGCAGATTTGCTAAAATCATTGCTGTACTCGTATATACATATAGTACATTGTACTGAACATTTACGTTTTAATATTAAAATGTGCGGTCTGTCGGCGTCTGTTACCGGAAGGGTGGTGTGGTGTACTATATTATATTATAAATATTATATTTATTTATTAGGTACATAATCGTCGGACGATTAATAATAATAAAAAGAAAAAATGATTTAAAAATACATTTTAGTCACATATCAGTTAAAACAATTATTACAAATAAATAAAATTTAAAAATAAATAAATAATAAATATATAGCATATATTATTATTATAAATAAATGGCAGCGTATATGTTAACAGAAAAAAGAAAACAATTTATAATAGCCGAATATTTTCTAGAAATATAAAATTCGCGATAAATTATTATTGGATAAAACGCACTGATCCGACAGTTTGGATGGACACGCTATACGATGACAGTCTACACGTTTTTTTTTATATTATTATTGGGTATATTATAATATGTACTTTATTTGATCGAAAAACTGGTACGTTAAATTAAAATTTAATCTGTTAGACCTCGCTTAGTGTCACGTTCACGTATGACATGTCTATTCGTTGAAACGACGATATTTCGAATATTTTTTTTTTGTATTACGTATTAATAAATTTTGTATAATCAATTTAAATAGGAAAAAAAAATAGACTATTATAGAACAAGAATACAAGAATTATTGGCTATTAATCAATTTTATTTTTAATAATCGAAATCATTGCAGAAATCAAATTGTTTAACACTGTGATACGCGATTTTAACGTACGATTTATAGTACCGTTCTTTTTTTTTTACATATTTATGCGGGTTAAATGTCTGTTGAAAAATAACCGAAACTCTGGCATTAAAAGTCGGGACCTTCCATTTAATTTTTGTTGATAACTCGCAGGAGAGTTGATCGTTCCATTTATAAGTTTAAGCGCGGTTCACACGTGCCAGTAAAATCGATCATTTAGGCCGATTAATTAATACTGATGATACTTTTTACTGGACAAATCGTTCACACGGTTTCGTTTTCAACGAAGAGATTTGACTGAACACTGTTAATGAATAACCACCGCACAGCGCAGAGCGCATATACCCGCGGTGATACATTCACACGTCTTATATTTGAAACCACGTTATAATAAATTGATTAATAATTATAACAATAACATTGTTAAAAAGGCTAATTCGATAATTGTGTTGAACAAATGAAATAAAAATGAAATGGATTTTACGACGTGTTACGTTGGGCGCTAGTTTTAACACCGTGCAAATTCTTATGGAAATCATTATTTAAGATCGTGCAAGTGCCAATTATTTATTCAATTATATAAATTATTATGTTATACATTGATATACGTATTTTGTTATTAAAAATACAGTCGAGTTCAATACTTTTCACATTCCTAGAAAGAAACGTTGAAATTTTTTTTATGAAACTTTAAAAACCGTAAAAAAAATGTAAAAATCGTAACAACAGATCGACACGTGAATATTTTATTTATAAGTAACTGAAAATCTGGTGAAATTTAGCCTATCATTAAATAAGTATTGGCCGAGACAAGCGTCAATAATTTAATACTCGAGTCCACATTTTTACAGCGTTGTAAACCTAGTCAACAGTAAAAGAAAATGTTACGAGAGAGAACGCGGTGAATTTACAAGAGAAGGAATGTATATATATATATACAAATCGAAACAAAAAAGTTTTTCCAAACTCAGTACTGTTGATAATAATTGGTTTAACACAAAACGGACGGTTTTTATTATATAACGGGGACTCCTCGCTTCTGGTGATTGTATATAATAATGTTTGTTTTGGATTAAAGTTTAAATTGTTTAACTGACGCGTTGGATTGGCTTTTTAAAAACGATAACAATTCGAGCCCGTAATATTATTTATAACCACGTATGATTGTAGGGAGAAGAAAGACGTATGTGTATAGCCGTTTATTGCTTACTATAACACAAAAAAAATAATGACATTAAGAAAACCTATTTTATAATAATAAAAAAAAAAACGAACACATATACTTCGAATTGAAATGTTTTTTTTGGAACAAAACGTATTACGTATAATGACATTTAGAAAACGATAATGCCAGTTGCTTGTACAATTATCGGACTTGGAAATTGTTTAAAATAAGAAGTTGTTTTCACCGCGTGTGTCGATAAATACATACATAATAGAATAATATTGCTTTTTTTTATGTCGTTTCTTCTTGTATAATGTGCTATAATAATCGAAAGTTGTACACAAATAATAATAATAATAATATTACTTTCGGATATCTCAGCAGTTTACGAAAAAAGTAATAAATAAAAAATACGAAAGAAATAAAGTTGACGATTTTCGGAAACAACAATCTGCTGAGAGTAGTTTTCCGAATAAAAAAGATATAATACAATGGATTTGAATTAGATATAACAATAGAAAAAAAAATATTAATATTCTTCATTTTGTCGTAGTTGAATTTTTAAATTACAATTTATTTTCAAATATTGCTATGGGTGTAATTTGTAATTCCAATTTTTTTTTTTTTATGTTCTTCGTCAACTTTTCTTTTGTAAATATATTTTACAAAATGTTTTTATAATACGTATATATTATCAGAATAATTCAGGTTATTTTTTTTATTAATAGTAATTATTAATGATATTATTTATTACTCCGATTTCTCAAACATATTTCTTAAAGGAATTCATTATCGGAGTTTCTGAACTGTGATATAAACTGTAAATAGAATTTCGTTTGGTTTTATTTATTCGTTTCCACATTTGTAACCGTCGTATTCAAACTAGCTATTTATTTTTCCCGAAATGGCGTTTCGAATACTTGAATACTACTGTACGTTATTATACAAATGATTTACATAAGTGTTTGTTGAATTCGAGGAAAAATATTTGTGGTGTTAAGAAGCAAACACGAATGCATTGGACGTTTCTCATTTCGACGGAGACTCTACGGGCATTTTTTATTATTGCTTAAATGAAATAAGAGATCATTCGGTTAGAAACATTTCGAAATCGGTATTGACAAACACGATTAAATTAAGTCAATAACTTGCGGTTGTACTGTTTATCTTTAAATATTACTGAGCCCGCGCGGAGGTTTTTTTTTATGATGATTGATAGGAAAATACTCAGTTTTCGACGTTATATACAGTAACAATAACAAGCGATAATTATTTATCATTTAAGTAAACTATTAAATATAGTATCGTTATTTATAATACGTCATTGTTAAATAACGAACGTGAGTTTTAATTATTTATTAGCCGGCTGAATTGTACTATATATACTGGAAAGGCTGCAGACGCATTTATTCGAAAGCGATCGATTGTTCCTTATTGCTTATTTGATCGAAAATCGATGATTTATAATAGACCAAACTGATTTGGTTATTCTAAATCACGATTTTCATATTTTCTTCCTGTAAAAATGTGTCTCTATATTTATGTGCGCGTATAAATATATATACGAGTATAGGTATGTATAATGTGTACATATATATATAAATATAAAGAGAATAGAAAAAATAAATGGAATTCGTTATGTACACTGTAAAAAGAGGTTATGAAAATTGTAAAAATGATTGTCACGTTCACAAACAAAATTTGCTTTTCTTTTTTTTTTTATAAACTATGTGTACATTCGATTTTCCATACGCGAAATTAAAATTTAAACGCGATTTTTATTCGTTTTTTTTTTATATATAAGAATAAAACTTCTAGTGAAGATGAATTATATTTTGAACGCCAATTACATCACACCATATTTACGTTTTTATACGAAAATATTTGATAAAAGAGAAAGAACACCGTGTAACAATACTGTAGTAAAACATAAAGGAATAAATCGGGTTTTTTTAATTATGCGCTTTAAAAGTATTAAGAATTTTATAGAAATATATTTTTTTTTATGTCTATAAATTACCCGCGTCTAAAAATTTTTTACCGATACAATTTAACCGTAATAAATTTTAAACGAACGAGGTTATATTATATGATGTGAAAACCGCATATATTACTGCAGTATCGTCGTATATGCTTAGAAAAATCAATAATTTTGTTATTTTTTTTCAATGAACTATTTTTAGTTTTATCGAACAGATCTAAAATCATTAAAATAAAAATAGATTAATAAAAGTTTCGAAACGAAATTTACAATTTAAAAAAAAAAAAAACCCCCGCTTACAAAGATTTAGTCAACGAAATCAATGTTTTGCGTTATAATCCATTTCATCGAGCATCTATTTGATTTCAAATGGTCGGCGACATTTGAAATTTTGGCGGCCTCTGTTCATTTATAATAATAATTTGCAAATTGACTAAAAATCAAATTATATTCTTGTTATATACGTACCTATTATCTTGGAGATATCTACTCATTTAAAAAGTTATTTTTTTTTAAATATAAAAATAAAAACGAACACTATGTTTTTGTACATTAATAACATAATCTAAAATTTGTTTTAGAAAAAAACAATAATAATAATAATAATAATAATAATAATAATAATAATAATAATAATAATAATAATAATAATAATAATAATAATAATAATAATAATAATAATAATGATTTCTGCAAAACAGTTCTATTTTTTATATTCACGTTGTAACACGCGCGTTACAGATAAAATGTATACGTATAGAATATACTGTAGTAAGTGAAAAAGAATTTCAAAGTATACACCAATTACCAAGAAATTGATATTTTTTACAAATAATAATAAAAAGAGTATAAGCGAGTCGCGGGTTTTGTGGATGTCGCCTATAAGTGAATTACTCAGATAAAGTTTTAGCCTTTTGTTATAACTAATATAAATTAAAAAAGCAACGATAAATCATTGCATTCAATTAAACGATTCCGAGCGGAGCTTATGTGTAATATTATTTATTATTAATATACAATTTAATGGATTTTGACAAAGTAACGTTTTTGCCGTTTTTAACACAATTTATCGGTAGTTTTCTTAAAACTAAAATACTGAAATAGCAATTTTAAAGAAAAATTTTTAAATTACGTATAAAGAAAGTATTGAGAAAATCGAAAAACCTTTTAATGTCAACTCGATATATGATTTACTACCGGAACACGTAACGCATGACGAGATCATGCGTGCGTTCTTTCTAGCCGAAAATTCGTACACAGAAAAAAAAAAGGTAAAAATAATTGTAAAACTAATATAGTTTCCTCGCTTTGCTCAGAATCAAAAATTTAATCACGATTTTTTTTTCAAAATGTCATATTATTATTCATATTAGTGTTATTTTTTTTTTATAAATATTAATTAAATGATTTGCAATTGAAAATTTGAAAATCTAATGAGGTCTGATTGTTATACGTACATAGTAATATACTCGGGAATTATCTATAATCCACGTGTACAAAACAGTAGATCAAATTATAAGAACGCAATTATAGATTCAATAAGACGAGGTAAAGTTGAATATAGTATATTTAGAACGTGTTTAATCGAATGTCTTTTAATATCGAAATATTTTACAATAATTACCACAATAATACCGAGTAAAATTATTTAAATGCTCTTTAATGATATTGTGAAAAATAATTATTTTTTTTTACATAATTTTTGAGATTCTTCGTATTTATTATACTTTTTTACACGAAAAGTTTTCTCGATAATCACTAATGAATAATTCGTTTACGTTGTCAGCGGTTCTCGATTGTTAGAAGTTAGAATACGGTATTATGACTTGTTAAAAAATAAGAAAAAAAATCGAAAGTATCCGACGTTGAAACGGACGTAAAGTGCTTTTTTTAATATTAAAAATAAAAATAAATAAATATCTGTTTAACGCAACTAAAAATATATATCAGCTCAATCGCCTATTAAATACACGGTAATATTCCTTTTAGAGAGTCATTATTGCGCATTTAATAATAATAATAATAATAATAATTGTTCACCAGACGGAATGTTTTGGAATTAAAAATCGAAAAACATATATACAGATTGTAATTTTCGAAAATCAAAAGTTTGCGTTCGCGTTTGAACAGTGCAAACGGAGTTGGGGATATAATTTCGAAAATCGTCTTCAAATAATTCTTAAACGGTTCGATGATAATAGTAACAACACCGAAATAACATATTTGCTTATGATCTCGGCGAATAAAAGCTCGCGATAAAAAAGGTAGCGTGCCGCGGGGTGTTGTGGATGTCGCTTAAGCGAATTACTTGGATAAAGATTTTAGAGTTTTGTTTTTATTTTAAATTTGAAAGCGATGATAAATCGTTGCGTTCGATAAAACGTTTCTGTGTGAATACACTTTGTCTGTTTTTTTTTGTACAAAATTAAAGTAATATATGTCTGACGTTGTGTCCAAATTTCAAGTGAAAAAACTCAAAATTAACTGTTTTATGAACGAAAAACCTCAAAATCTAAAAATAGCTATAAATAGCCTAAAATTGAATGAAACTTTTGGAAAATTTTTTTAAAATTTGTACAGTACAATGATACAATTTTGTTGAAAATTTCAAGACAATAGAATAATATTATTTTCGAAATTATAGCGAAAAAACTGTACGTGATATTGACGAAATCCCATTTTTAGCGGTTTTTCGTAATTTTTCGGTAGTTTATCGCGTCGCGTTAAAAAACTATTGAGAAAATCGAAAAAAGGGTCTCTCTCTAAAGCAGGGATCCGGAACCTTTTAGTGTAAATGAGACATTTTTTTTTTTTAAAAATATTGCGAAATCGTGATTTTCAAAGAGCTGCACTGATAAAAAAAACACGCTATAGTACACAATAATAACGTTTAATATACTTCGCCAAACGATTTCATCGGTAATTGATAGGCATTAAAAACAGTATAATAAGTCTTAAATTGATGCATACTCCAAAGAGCCGCAGATTGCATGCTAAGGAGCCGAGCCACATGCGGTATCAACTAGATGCGAATTGCTGCCGGAAACAATAACTGTGACCGAAGAGATCGGAGATCGACTCCTTCTGGTCGAAAATCTGTACACAGGATAGAAGAAAAATAAAAATAAACATCACTGTAAAACCGCTAGATCCCTCGCTCCGCTCAGAATCTAAAAAAAATATCATCTTTTATACATATCGACTAAAAATATGAAAACGAATTTTATACAGTATTATATACTGTATATAATATGAGATAAGGAAAATACATTAAAATAATATTTTAATATTCGGTGTAGAGACGAACGTTTCTGAATATTTAATTAATTTACGATGTCATTTGATGTTTCGTTTTAAGTAGAAAGAAAAAAAACCGAGTAATTTTTATCGTAGAAATTGCCTGCGGCTCATCGATCGATATAATATTCGCACGACGGCGCTTCGTGCAGGCAATTCCGTTACAGCTAGCCGTGCGCCCACCACCGTGTCTACCGTGTTGCGTGGGTGTGTGTATATACGCAGTTTATGATTCATTGACATTTTCGTACTATTTATATGCACACTCGGAAAAAAAAAAAAACTCCCAGGCTTTAACCGAAAAATCCGCTTTTTAACGATTACTGAGCGTTTTTTTTTTTTGAAAGAAAAGCTAGTAAGGAGTGGGTTACGCCGCCGACACATTAAATTTGCAACGGAAATAACAAAAAAAAAAAAAGAGGTTCTTTTTTAAACTATATTACTTTTCGGAGGCTATATGGACATTTTTTTTTTTAATGAGAGTTCCAGGTGTAATTACGTCACACAGCTATACATTTCGTTTGTATAACGTTTTAATCGAGATTTTATAACGCGTTAATTTATTATATAGCTACTCGTATATTGCTTTTGAGTTTATATATATATATATTATAAATATAATATATAATATTGTTTATTATCCTACATAATTATATACATTTTTTATTTCAAAAACATTAATTTATTGACATTTCGAACACTTTAATATTAAACGCGTGTACGTCTCGTTTTAGTATACAGTACATAATATATTTCTTTTTAATTTAATATATATATATATTATAAAAATCTAAATGATTAAAAATTTATGATGTACGGGATTTTTTCAAGAAGATGCTCATAATAATACGTTTCAGCGTTTCTATGGAGAATATTTGAGAAGTTCGTAATACTTTCCTGATAGGACGTATTAAGACAATAATATTACAAATTTGCAAAATAAACGCATTATTTTAATTAAAAATGTGTCTTCCTCTTCTGAGCCGTCAGTGTTCGCAAATGCAAATGTTTTCCTATTATATAATAATTCATTTTTTTTTTTCTATTTTGTACATTCATTAATATCGAAAAAGTATACTAAACGAAATATTATATTATTCATATTTCATTTATCTTTTTTTTAAAAAAAAAAGGAATTCTACTTGAAAATAAACAAACAATATAATTCAAAATATTAAATCGATATAGACATACTAATTTTTTTCTTCAATGTGACATTTATGTTTAAGTGATGTTTATGTTGAAATTAATAAACATTATACATTAGAAAAACAATTTCGAAGTTGCTTTTAAATGTAGGCTTAACAGAAAAATATTAGTATTTTGAAACTCGAGACAAAATATATGCGTAAAAAATATTTAATAATATAATAATAGTTATTTTAAATGAAAATTTATTAAATTAAATTTAAATTTATTTATTTATTAGTTTACGATTTTTAATTTTATTAAAATTGATTTATCTGAGAAATTGTAGATTATTACCAAGAGATACTATAACACAACAATTGCAGTCATTTAAAAATTAAAAATTAAAAATATGACAGTTTTTACACAAATACAAGTGAATTATGTTTTATTTAGTACAGTAATAGAGATTATTATTAATTAATAATCATAGATTTCAAGGAAATTTTCCTTGAAGTCCCACGCAATTATTTGACGTAGTTTTAGCGGCTACCTACTCATTTTTTTTTTTTTTTTATTGCACAATATACTTATAAAAGAGAAATTCATATAAAAGCAATGAACTGATAAATGATATACCATATTATAATATATGTAATATAGCAATTGATTAAAAGTAACTCGACTGAAAAACTAATTTTTCTCCAGACTAGCACCTATTCAAAGTGAATGTACTGTACGCGTATTTATAAGAGTTATATTTAGTTTATAGAAGAGTTCTAACTTTTATTTTAATAAAAAAAAATTATATTTAAATAAATATTAATAATCTGGAAATTATTACTTTACTTATTTTTTGTCAAAACAATATATTAGTATATTATGTAGTACCCACTGTACATTTTAAGTTTTAGAACATATTATAAATGTTAATATTTCAAATATTTCAAACATATATTTGTCTATATTCATTTGATGTTAAAAATTGTTTAAAATAAATATGTACAAAATTATTGTTGAGTTAACGTTTACTTAACGTACATATTATTTCATTAATATAAAAACATAAAATAAATATTGTTCTGAGAACGTCAATAAAATATTTGAAAATAAACGTGTAAAATAATTATATTATTATTACCTTGGGTTTTCCAGTGAATTTAATGTTATTGCGCAGCTGGTCAATCTACGAGTATAATATACTTACAAATATTATCAATATACCCGCGCCTCGACGATTACCTACAGATTGTCATTTGTCACTGGTCGCAAATTCCGCGTTGTGTTGCTCGTTCGTGTATGCTTTCTCCAAAAATATTTTATATACGTAAACGGTTAACGGTCGGTATTTGATGTTTTCGCGTTAAAAAATATCATAATTATATACTTCATGACGTGTTCTTTTCTTTACTTTTTTCAAATTATTTATTTTCACAAATATTGAAATATAGAGATTCTTCTCTTCGTTGGCGTCGGAATTGTAGAAATGGCATCGAAAAAGGTAAGATCCATTTTACGTGAATTTTAATATACCATTATCAATGGCGTAATTTCAATTTCTCTCCGAGGGGGGGGGGAATAGGGGTATACGAAACATTGAAATTTCGTCTCCATAATATTTTGGGTATAATATTGCAGTTTAGCTACCACGCGATTTTTTTCAATTTTTTTTTTAAACCTATATAAAATCGTGTGTTTTAAATGATGGTGTTATTCGTTTTTGGCGCAAAAACTTAGTTTCGACGTTATGGCGATTTGAAGTTGGCAATTTCATACTTACAAGCATCGTGGTGGTCGGCCGTACAAATGCTTGGCGTGATTTTTAAAACGTGAAGTTTCTTTTCCACATTCAGATGAAACGTACATTTTATGATATTTTAACATATTTTGAACATTATCGAATGTTTTATCGATGTGTCTTATCCATTCAGGTAAAACATAAATTTGATATTATTTTAACATAATGCTAATGTATAAGTTTATGTTAAATTTATATAAATATATGATGTCACTGACGTGTTTAGTTTCGAGGACATTTGATATTTATTTTACGTCAATTTAACGTAATTTTTACAATCATTTTTAATGTTTTAAGTCAAAATGAAACATGAATAAAATGATAAATTGTACAGTGGATCTTCATGAATCTTCACGGATATCGTCGCATGATTGTGGAACCACTATTTTTGCGTTTGAACGAAGAGGTGGGAAAATTATTTGTAGCACATGACACTCGGTGAATTTCATCGACGTGACTTTCTCTTAAATCGTTCGAAAATTCTCTCGAGTTATAAGAAACGCTCAAACGGACAAACGTTACGAACAGATATGCATATATTTCAAATTTAAAATCAACGGAATAAAAGCCGTAAAAAAGTTAAAGGCCGATTTCTCCAATAATTAAAAAAAAAAAAAAAGTTTTAATTATAACATTATATTTAATAGTCATTTTCTGACACGCGCAGTAAACAAATATAAACTGTAATGATTAGGCTTTTGAATATAAAGTTCGCGAATAATATTATGTACAGTATTTTACGTACTTTTATAATAGTTTGTTCATTGTTTTCTTATAAACACAAGATATCGTTTTAATCCTTACGAAATTATTCAAAATGCGTATATACTCGTATAATATTATATACATACATAGTTTATTATAAACATCGCAATATCGGTGAGTGGATAACCGAGTCAACTGACTTTAACAGGAGTAGGGGAAAACTTTTTATTACGTTAAGAAAGACATTTCACCTTATCTAACGTGAACGAATTATGTATATATAATACCGAAATTGAAGTTTATAACTAAAAAATATACACCGACAGTTGTATAAACCTCTGTTTTTTATTTTTTATACTTTGATCCATATATATATATATATTTAAATTATTAACAGAAATATCAAAACACGTATACGTGTATAATTAATAATATCGATGTAACGAGTTCTTCTTAAGATCAGTTTATATACTCCTTGACGTGAAAAAATGTATATTTTATTAATTTTATAAAATTTACCTTATTAAAAAAAAAATTGAAGAATAACTTATCACCTATATTTATGAACACGCAAATTAAGTTTCAAAAATTTACATTAATAGTGCTTTAATAAAAATGTGCAGTACATCGACTTTAATATTATAGTGTCTCGACATCTCGTACCTACATAATATATTACTGTATATGTGTGGAATTAAAATGAGTATAAATGCATACAAGTCGTTATAATTTCTGTTTATATAAATGTTTAATGGGGGTTAAGGAATTTTTCGTGCGTGCCCTGCACTATTGTACTAGTCACCGGCACCACAAAATGTATAGATTGTTTGTTTATTATGATGTACTAGTATTCATGTGTAACGTATACTGCAAGCTGGTAAACGTATTACGTACAAAATAAAAAATTTAATTTGAAATAAAACATTAAAAGGCAAATTTTACAAAAAAAAAAAAAGACAATTGTAACACAACGATCGACGAATACCGACTATTACAATATTTTATTATTCAGCTAATAATTTCAATAAGCTTCTTTGTAAAGGATTTCGATTCCGATTTAACAAGTCATTTTTGTTTTCTCGACACTTTTCTATTGCTTTCCTAATAGTCGGTTATTATTTTCTTTATTGCTTTTCAAATATTTATTTTATCGAATCCATTAGACTTTGCTATATCTATTATTAACCATTTTTCTTTTTCGAAATCCATTCTATTCGTCGGGACATTTACCAGTCCGTATACCGCATCCTATCCCAGGCAATTATTTTGCGTGTTGCTAGCAATGATTTGAGGTATTTTTTTTATGTATTTGTGTGGTTTTTTATTTGAATGGCAAAGAAACATTAGAAATATCAACACATTAAAACGAAACAATGTAAGGGGAAAAAAAGGCAGCCATAATATTCGTGCTACACGTTCCATAATTGCAATACAAATTATAAAACAACTGTCCAATCGAAAAGTACCGGGCGAAGATAAAATCACTAACACGACACTTGAAAATACGAAAAAAGCATCACCGATAACTGTCTGAGATCTGATGTCTGTCCTAGGCTGTCTGTACATCGGCTACTTTCCAGTAGTAAGCAGTAGTAAGTGCGCGAAAACCACAATCGGCCGAAAATCATTGTCCCACAACTCTACGCGTTCGTCACTATCAAAAGTGTACGAAAAAAATTGTATTGCGAAAATTCACGTCGTTCATTGGATAAAACCGACAGACCTGAACGATTCGCTTTCCGTACGCAACATTCGATCTCCTTTCAATGAGTCAAATTAACAGACAGATTCGTTTAAAATATGAACAACAGAGAAAGAACGGCGGCCATATTTTTGGACGTCAAAAAAGCGTTTGGCACGATGGCCTGATCTTCGAGCTCCACCAACTAGGCACATCGACTCAACTTTTATAAATCATATAGTTTCCTTTCTCAGCGACCGATCGTTTAAAGTAAACGTTGGCAGTACTTCATCAGCAGTAAACTTATTCTCGTCGGTGTTCCTCAGCACTTCCGTCTTTCACAACTACTGATATACAAACGACTTGCCAATCAAATCGACGACGTCAGTATATTTGCTCTATTTGCCGACGATACGATTTGACGGCATGATCAAATTCGACGCCCACGTACCGGTAAAGAAGGCGATGAAAGTACGATGCGTATTATACCATGTCAAGGTCTGTCACGAACAGAAAAAGCCCACTGCTTCTAAAAACGAAAATAATAATTTATCGATATTCGACGGGCTGTTGCTTACGCCCGGACAAGCGCGAGGATCTCAATTATTGCAATCAAATCGGATTAAACTGGAAAGAATCCAAAAACTGCTGCCCCCGTACAATAACCGCCTCGCCAAACTTCGCAGCAAACTCAACCATCTTTCAAACGACAAGAATCCCTAATCTTCATCAACACACCCACAAACGAACAACGAACAGTGTTCGTGAAAAATTCTTTCTTAAATCATAATCACGTTTAAAAACTCGGTCGCGGAAAAACGGAAACATTAATGTCAAAGAAAACACCACCATAAGAATAATGGCGGAAAATTCGATATTAATACAAAACGCGAACATCTGGAAAAATTAAATGCAGTCCAGTACACGTCCGACGACTATAGTATGGGCATGGTTTTATAGGCCCAATGGATGGCCGTCGAACTACAGCAATAAAGCAAAAACGATTTTGTCGTTGTTAAACGCTGAAGATAAAAACGTCGTTTACAAAATACGTATTAAAACAATTTTTTCCTAGCATTCGGGTTTTATTATTATTATTTTTTTTTATTGATTTAAGGCTTCAGCAATAATGGTTATTAGCCGACAAATTTATACGTATTATTTACAACGCGCCGTACAGATTTATTTTCTTAACAAATAAAAGTATTATGAAAAAGTTTTCGTTTTTGGCCGTTGAAAACTTCTTCAAAATATATGAAATTATTTTTGTTACAAGTTACTCAATCAATCAATAATTATTTTTTAATACGTTAAATTGTCAAAATTAAAACTAACGTACATTTTTTTTTTTATTTAAGATTATTGTGAATTTTAGATTCGTTTAGAGATTTTGTTATTATATAAGACAAACATAATATAACAAATGTTTTTATTAGATAAATTATTCGACGTATACCTCGCCGATATTTTCATAACTACTGAACTACGTATTTATCTGTAGTTAAAAACGAAAGAATGTAAGAATCAGATTATTTATAGTAAACGACTGACAATATTACATAAAATGTGTTAGTTTTCACGTTACGTATTTTTCGTAATTTATTCATATTAACACGAAGTATAAATTTTTATTAAACTACGTGAAAAAAAAAAGCGAAACAAAGATCAGGCACAAAACATATAATTATAAATTTATAACGCAGCTGTTGTAGTTCGTGCAATACACAGTGGACATTTCTTAGATTTTTTTTCTTAGCAGGGAAAAAAAAACAATAAACGTAAAATGTTTGTTTTATAACATATAAAAATCATTAATTTTTTTTCATTTCCTTCTTGTAATCGCACAGAATGCTATTTTGATTTTTAGTTACCGAAATTGAAAACGGTATAAATTAAATTCCTGAGCAAACTAAAAAAAAAAAAAAATCTAATAATAATGAAATACTTTTGTTCAAATCGCATTGGTTTTCTTAACGAGTCATTCGATTTACTACATATATATATATATATTATGGTTTTCCGACTTTTTGTGAGTGTTCGTTCAACGGTAAATGCACAGTTCAACGAGTCAAAAGGCTATATTACGCACTACGGATACTTTTAAACGACATAAAAGTATTTTCTCTAAACGTTGTCCTATTAAAAATTCAATGTTCTACCGTGAAAGTGGATGCGGGGTAATTTTCATCAAATTCTATTTATAAAATTTCTTGTTTTTTTTTTTTTTAGTTTTTAATCGAATAAATTCCATAATAATAAATGTGCTAAGATTATGAATAATTTATGGAGACGATAGTGCGAAAAGTTCGTAGCACAATATCATCGAGCAAGAAAATGGCTCGGAACTGCAGAAAATCGCCAAAAATCGCTTGCAATTTTTTTTGCATTTTACGTGTTTTAAAAATTCGTCGATTTTTGTTTTACTTAAATGTACGTAAAACGCTTTTATTTATATCGGAAAAACATTAATTTTTTTTTATATAATATAAAAATGAATTTTTTAATCATTTTTCTATTCCCGTATCCTTGCCATTGTGTATTCTTTACACTGAAATATAGTTTTTTTTTTACATGTATACGTCTTATGGCTGTTGTCATTTTATAAATTTTTGCGACACTGAGAGCGTTACCATGACGTCATGAACCCGGTTCTACCATAGATAATACATAATGGCCATGTGTATACAATATGTGTAGCGGGCAGCGTTCCTGGATAAAGAAAAGAGATAGCAATATTAAAACCATATCTTCTATCCTACTCAGCAAGAAATTATTTTTTGTTCCATGAAATAATAATTTGTTCCATGGAATAATAATTGAAAAATAGTGTATTCTGTTATCAGCGTATCGGTAATCTAAATATTTGCTGAGTGAGACAGAAGATTCGGGAAAGCCTGATAACGAATATGGCCTATCCATTATGTATTATCTATGGGTTCTACTCACCACCCGGTCAGGTCCCCCCACTTCTATACCGTCGTGTTGCCAGTTACAATGGAATGGCGATGGCAGCGCTATCTATATATATATATATATATAGACATGTCCATGGGCGCCCACAGAGGGGGGCGAAGGGGGCCACGGCCCCCCGCTATTTGAGCCAATTTTTGTATAGGCTATAGGGTAGTGTATTTTAATAAATATTTTTTTTTTTAACAAAAATTATTTATGTAAGTACTAAATAATATGAAAGTTTGAATATAGTATGATCTATTATCACGATTTGTCGGCCATTGCAAAATAATGTTCTCACAGCCAATATCAAAATATAATAAAAATACTGCAGTAAATATTTAGTTATAATAATTTAGTTTGTAATAAATACATAATGTTAAACACAACGAACAAATTTAAAACACTTAATGTGTATATATTATTTTTATAATTTATATAGACATACATATTCATACATATCTTCTTCTTCTTCTCCCTCTCCTCTATCCCATCTATTTGGGGTCGGCCACCTTTGTTCTAAACCTCCACTTGACTCGATCTCCGCATTCTCCCACATCGTCCACGCACACACCAGCAGTCCTCGTATCACACTCCCTCACATTCAGCCATTTCTTCGGTCTACCACTTTCTCTTCTTCCTTCAATTCGTATCCATTCATACATACACATACGTATAACTTATAAGACACGAGTATTGTCTTCTCCCCCCCCCCCCGCCGCCGGTTGATATTTCTGTCGGCGCCCTTGGACATGTCTATATAGATATAGATATGTCTGTACAGGTACGAGGAGACGAGGACTAAGCTGTAGATAACTGTTTGTCACGTGTAAAAAATAAATGAGATATATACAAGACATATACATATTGTATACCGATATATTTGCATGCAGTGTACGTACTCCTATGATTTTCGTATTACAATCGGCGTACAATTAAAGATATAGATTAATGACAACTGAACAAGAGCGAATTAATAATAATAACAATAAACGTAGAAGACGGATATTTATTCTTAAATTAATTGAGCGAATACAAAAGGATTATACGAAAAAATAACCTGCTGTTGTACCAGTGTCGAAAAAAAAAAAATGTTAAAAGATCCGTCGAAAACGATCTCTGCTCGCACGCGGCCCTCACCAGTGGCGTAGCGTGAAACTCGGTGGGTCTAGGGCCAATAAGAGACGAAGGCCCTCTTTATCACAAAAATTAAATTATCATAATAAGAATATTAATTATTAAATAGTGATTCTAAAAGCGAAAAATAAAAACGTTTAAAACTAACTGCCCGTTTGAAAAACTATAGCGACGTCTACATTTTTTCTTTTCTTTTAAATTAAATTAGTTTCAATACGAATATTATAAAAAAAAATAAAAATGTTTTTTTTTTTTAATGTAATAATTAAAATCCTCTTGTGCCCCCCTCGACTCGGACCTATATCGGGGGCTCCGGGGCCTAAATACGCCACTGGGCCTCACACCTCACCATCTCCCGGCATTTACCGCAGTCTACTCCGACCGCCCGAAATTATATTTTCAAACGAAACGCGCAGTTTTTTTTTTTCTATCCGTATTCTGTCCAGTGTCCTGTACAGTGGAGTCGCTATTCCGTAATGTACAGTGCGATTCCGTATAGAACGGACCGTGAACGCGGGCCGGCGAAAGCGCGGCGACGACAAGACGGCGGCGGCGTGCGTTCGGCCACCGCGGGACGGACAGGAAACGGGTGTGGGGGGGGGACACGGGTACACCCGGCGGCACTGTACAGTGTGTACGCGCTGTCGATTCAAACTTTAAACGGGCCCGCGCCCCCGACGAAAGCCGCGCGGCCAGTGTCAGCGGAACACGACAGTCGGCCGGTAGCCGCGACCGCGAGAGTTTGTGGTCCGCAAAACGTCTCGTCGAGTATATTTTGTAAACGATCGGCGGCGGCGGCCGTTTAGTTCCGCGTCGGCGAAGACGGGGAGACAGAGAGAGAGAGCACGTGCGCACACCGCGTCTTCCACAATTGTGTAAGTACACGATATTTATACCGGACGCGCGAATGTACTCGGGCGGGGGAAGTGTAAAATATTAATTTTTTAAATTTTATTTTAATTATACAATCTATACGAATAATTATAATAAGTGTTAATTACGAGTAGAATATTAACATGGTGTTAGCTTTGAAAAGAGAATCCGCCCACTGACGACACTCTTATTAATTTTGATTTTTTTAATTATGAGAGAGAGAGAGAGAGCAGGTCTCTGCACCACTTCCTTTTCAAACGTTTGGGTGGATCGTTGGGCATACGGGGTAATTGAATGTCTTTGAGACAAGAGGGTTTTGTATGGTTTTGCAGAGAGTCATGAAAATATAATAAATAAAAATAATACGTAAAATTTTACGGTTAAAAAAAAGAGAAGAGAAAAATTACGCGCGTTTGTATAATAGAAAAATTATTATCGAAACGCGAAAACCGTTTGGTGTTCGGGGATATTATTGTATATATATATAGTCGTCTGCAGTATTGGCCGTATTTTAAAAAAATTTCAAATAATCGTTATCTATATATATAAAATACAGTGGCGTATTTAGAAAATTTTTTTTTGGGGGCTGAGGCATTGAGTAAATATCATTGTTGAATTATTTCTGAATTCTAATGCGAGACTAAATCTTAAAAATAGGACAAATTACCAAATTCTCAACATTTTAAAAACAACTACGTATTAGGAATTTGTTAAAAATATTAAATCCTATAGATGTATAGTGCATAGGAATTAGTAAAGAAATCTCTTGAAATTTCGGGGAGCCTCATCAGCCCCCTTCCCCCATAAATACGCCCCTGATAAAGTAATAAAATTTAAAAACAAAATATGATTAAAACATGCTGTATTGTTATTATTAGTGTTTCGAATAACGCAACGGACGCGCTTGAGTGTCGTGTTGATAATATCAAATATCGAACCGTAACAAAAAAAAAAAAAAAGTATTTAAAAAAAAAACGCCACAGTGAATTTCGACGGTATCGTAAGAGTATTAATGCAAACGGGTTGCACATATAAAAATAGAATAATACGACGAATTACACGCAGCGAAACGGGTGCGGAAAACGGTAAATAAATACGAAATACTTGAAATTTAAATTTTCTTTGGGTCTTTAACGGGTAGGACAGAACCGCATTAGAGTAGGGCGTTTGCGCCCAAACTCGCGTCACGCCGTGCGGCCGCTACTGAAAATAATACGTTAAAAATTTCAGATTTTTAAACAGTTACAAAGACATTTTGCTTCCTCGTTTTCACGTTTAACAACTGAACGAATTGAAAAATGACTTCATAAATTCGCTACCAGAAAAATGCACACGATTTTAAAATAATTAATATACGAGTAGCATCGATTAAACGGGTATTTATCGAAATTAATCGTTTGTTGTTTTTTTTTTCTGTCCAGATCAGTGGTTCTCAACCGGTGTACCACTGTGCCGCGAGAAATGTCTGACATTTGTGATTGTGCCGGTAAAAAAGTATTGAAAACAGTATTTTATTTCATTATACACAATTTGCAAACTGTACAGTTATAATATATGACCCGGCTGGATGTCTTGGCGCGTATAGCGATGACTAATATGCCCTCGCATGGTCGCCAAAGTCGTTGTTGTCAAACGCGCGAGTGTGCCGCGAACCAAAAAAGGTTGAGAACCACTGGTCTAGATAGGTGATTTCCCCCAGTTACTTTCATCTGCGGATAACACGTACAATACTTTTTTTTTTATCTAGACGATAATACACAAAACCGAATTGGGATTTTGCCGGCCCGTATATAGGTAAAAACTATTCAATGCCGCTCCTATATACTACACGCTCTTGTTCCGTTTTAAAAATTTAACAACGAAATTGATAATAGGGACAAAATCCGTTTTTTTATTGATATCGATTTAACTAAATTTGTTTACGATACAATAACGTTGTGTACAAAGATTCTACGTATTGATTTCTGCTCAACGGATTCTCGAATTATTTCATCGTTGTGCGCGCCACTCGCTGCTACGCCACTAAAAGATCCTTTTCCGTGGAGCGTTTAATAGAATCATAAAATTTGTACTCGGGCGTATTGACGAACGTTTTTATATTGTATAAAATTGTACGCGTTATATTTACTATAAATTATCGGTTTGTATATTATAAAAAAAAACATTCGGCCGAAACGATAATATTAACAAAGTATATCGGACAAAATAAAATATAGACAAAATTAAAAATAAAAAAAAATAAATAAAAATTAATTAATAAAATAATAAATAGGATATGGAAAAAATTAAAATTAAAATTAATACTCGTGAATAATAAAAAATCTGTATATGTATATATATATATAAACAATAAATATACATACATATAAATAAATGTATACTTAAATATACTATACTGCCAATGAGTATTACGTAAAAAATGAAATAAAAAAAAATATAATGTTGTTGTATAAATAAGTTTATTTCGACCGGTTTCGACTAAAAGTCATCATCAGGTATAAATTACTTTTTGCAAAATACAACAACAGAAAGAAAAAAGAAAAATGAAATGGGTATAAATGAATAAATTACATAGAGATAACTATGAACATTATACAATAAACAGACATGGAGTTTTTTAATCGGGGAAAAAAAAGTATATTGGACAAAATAAAAATAAGGAAAATAGGATTTAAGGATAATCACGTGAAAAATACTTCAATACACTTTACAAACGAATTTTTAATTTTTTTTTTTTCGAAAAATCTAACGTATAGAAATGGGGAGGGAGGTTTTTGTTCTGATAAAAATTAAACCGCGCTTGTGATTTTTGGAGGCCGTTACTGTTTTTTTTTTTTGAAATTCGTCGTTCGTCCCCTCGGCCCCGTTATTAAATACTCCTCTGCAGGTCACGACGGTCTGTATACTCAAATCCGTTTTGTACATAATAATTTATGTGCGTCGTATGTGGTGAATATTTTCACGCGAAATTCTCGCGTTGAACAGGGCGACGTCCGTCGAGATTCGTGAACTCCTCCGCCGACTATAATAATATGTGCGTAGAAATAATACCGTGTGAAATTCGAGAGAGAGAGAGAGAGAGAGCTGCAGAGTGTTCGCAACACCGTTAATAATAAACACACACACACACGTGAATTTCAAACTATAATTTTCTTTTTTTTTTTTTAGTGCACGGTGGAAATATACGTTTGTATTGATTTTTTTTTTCTTAGCTTTTTATTTTTAAGATGAACTTTAAACATGCAATAAAAGTATACGCGACCGAACGAGACAATTAACCTTTCGAATCCAAAGAAAACGGAAAATTAAAAACTAATTTTCGTTATTAATATTTATGCGGTTATTATTATTATTATTATTATTTTTTTTTTTCATTAATATCATTTCGGTCGTCGTTCACTTCTATACATTCGTTCCGCGGCGTTCACTGTACGCGCTGAGTACGTCACGACTGTATTAAATACTATAGTGATAATCGAGTTACTCGATTATTGAAAACATAATCGATACATCTCGATTATTAAAATAATAATAATCGATTATGTAACCGAGTGATAGTAACTTAAATTTGTTTTAGTAATTAAAATTGTTAAATTATTAATAATTATGTATAATATTTTAATATTTCTATTACGTATACATTTAATAATTTGTCGGGTTAGATTTAAAATTAGAATAAAAAAGTTATGATTTATAGACAATTTTATTCCGAGTCTTTAAATCAATTGAAAATTTCGAGTGATAACTCGATTATGAGAGTGTATCGATTTACTATAATAAATCGATTATGGAAATAATTCGATTACACGCCCGTCGCTATTTTAAATACACGTCGTGCGTAATCTCGAAAATGCGATTTTCACAGTATTGTATTACAAAACAGGGTAAACCGCCGTGTTTCGTTATATTATTATCCTGTGGATTTTTAAGTAATTTATATTGTTCTCGACATAAAATTACAATCGGTTTTTAAACATTAAAAATGCGCGCGTTATTTTAGATTCGTTCGAACACTTTTTTTTTTTTTTGATTTATTTTTTCGAAATATATTTCCGTTATTTACTGGTGGCGGGGGGCACTGTTAGTGTCGATCTAGTTGTATCGATTTTATTCGCTGTAATATTTGTAATTTATTTATTATATATTATATATATTTATATGAGTATTATGGCGTGGTTGAGCAAGGCGGACAGTATCCATAGCCTATGAACCGTACCTATCCATAAAATTAATAATACTTGTTTATAAATCAAAAATATTTGTGTAAAATTTATATGATTAGAACACAATGTTTATGATTTCATTATTATTAAAATGGTGTATAGGTATATATATATATATATATATATATATATATAAACGGAAAATTGAATATACGAGTATATTATATAAACACCGAATAGGATATTCGTAAATTATGTCCGATTACGGTGTGTTTGGTATAATTTTAGAGTTACTTAAGCGTGTACATAATTTTACGATTTATCAAAACAACGTTTGATATTACCTCTGTTACCCGATTATCTTGTCCATTTATCATCAATATGTATATACCTACGAGTATACAAACACTCAATTTGATTTAAAATATTTCACTATACCAGTTTATTCGCCGTTCCGTATTCATTATTGTATTGCGCGCATTTACATTAAACAGTCAATATATCAAATATACATGTTTTATAGTTTGAAATCGTTTCGCGTAGACATTTATTACGCGTGAAAGTAATTTCTTTGATTAAACCGTCACCAGAATCAATGAAACTCGTTGTATTTCAATTATTTTTAAATTAATATATTTTTCTTTATTGACCGGTACATATTGCGTATTATATACGTATATATACTATATAATATAAACGGTAAATTATTTTAATTTGCATAAAGATTCGTTTTCACGGATTAAATCAAATTATTCGTGTACAATTTTGTCACAAATATTATTCATACGTGTAAGTATTTAACAGTTTAATAATAATAATAATAAAAAAAAAAATATAGGTATATAATTTTATTTAAATTGTTCAATATACTCGTATTAATGATTTTCATAATTTTGATTTTAGTTAAATTTTAAGAAATATATTCTAAACGACTATATACATTTTATAAATGTAAATTATAACTTCCATTATTTTTAATTATTTTTAAAATTAAAATTTTTTTTCAATTTTAAAACTATTAACGATATAGAAAAACTTTTTTTCGGGTTCAAGTGTATTTCGAAGATTCCAATTCACCAAATATTATTATAAACTTTGTAGAAGTATTTTTTTTTTTTCGAAATATTTGCACCTTGAGTTTGTTTAAATTTAATGGTTTAAGAAGTACGTATAGTTCAACAGTAAAACTGTAAGACAAAAAAAAAATGTATATATGTATAATAAATAAAATAAAAATCAAAGGAACCATACACCTGGTGTCTGAAAAGTGAAAAGTAAAATAACATAATAAGAATAATAAGAATAACAACAAATCAATCAGCCAAAATATTTGAAATGAAAATAATTATGTTTACATAATTATATTGTATTTAAAATATAGTAATGTTCCTATATTGTGGTCTATATAATAAATGAAAAAGTATGTATTGTTTTATTACAGCGTTAAAACAATTCATTATGCTTTTCAAAACAAACATTTTCCGAGTTAAAAATACCTATACTTTGTGTTAAAGTCGATTATAGTAGACGATTATTAAAAATAATTTGCTAACGACGCAAAATATTGAATTGTATTAGGGTAAATGTACTTATTTATTGTGTATTGCTTCTATTCTGTATGTGTAATACAACTGATTTGATTTATACGCTTGTTAAAGTAAAATACTTAATTTAATAACATAAATAATTGAAGAGCAAAATTATTGTGGTCTCGACGCTAGTTGCGGTTCAGGTTCATTTACATATTTCTCTCAAAGTCAGTGTTATACAAATGTATTTTTAACGCGTTTCTTCGGTTAGGTACGTATTACGCAGCTCGAACACGGCTAATTATTATCAAATGATAGGTAGTTTATATGAAAATTGTAAATGTAAAACAATTTTTGTTTTTAAGGTTTTCGGTACGTTTATTATACATAATAATACCAAATAAGAAAAAAAAAAATGAAAAATCGATTGTGTAAACCAATCGTTAATGATGTTTTCATTGCTTATGTTACATTGTAATTATATGCGTTCAATGTTACGGAACAAATGCAAAGACATATTTTCTTATTGTTTTTACTAAGTTTTCGATCTCTCGTTATTCTCCATTATTTCGTCGGTTATAAGTATGAATTATTAATTACATTAAAATGAAATTTAAAAAAAAAACACGCCAACGTAATTTATTTATTTTTTATACTTGTATGTGTATAGTATAATGAATTTTTAGATTTCCATTTAAGTCCTTCCGTTTCGTAGAAACACTGCGGACATTTGAAAGTAGCGGATTGTTATTGTTGTAGATTCTGAGCGAATTTATTAGTTTTTACAACGACGTGTTATTTTAACACATTCCGTATAGATGGACTGTTCCGTTGATCTTTACACGAGTTACTTTTTCAATAGTCAATTACATTTAATTGGTGTTTCAGTTGAAACGGTTTTCCGTTTTCTCAACAGTTTTCTTTAGCGTAAAGAAAACTTGTCGAACATTTTCGTTTTGGACGCGTACATTTTTCATATTTGAGAACTGAAAGTTTATTTACAATCTTAGACTGCGTAATATTTTTAAAATATTTATAAAAAAAAATTGACGTAACTTCTTTTTTTTTTTTTAAGTGTATAAAGTTTGAATTGCGAAAAACTACAAAGAATCATAATAAACAGCTGAGTTTCGTTCAGAATCGTTTTCCGAAAACAATGATTAATCGTTGCTTTCGAATTTAAAATACAATTCCAATACCACCCGTTAACGTGACCCCTTCGAAACGACATTCGCACTGCATCATCTCGCGTCTCGCTATCTCTCCTATCATTAAATCACACGCCGTTCCTTTTGTCGCATTTCACTTATATCGACACTTTGTGTTCCACCGATTTCTTGAATACAACATCGCACATCCGAGTTGTTTACAACGCTTAGATACGTTTTTACAATAATTTTGTTACGGTCTTATTCTTATTTTTCGTTCCGTTCGCCTCTTTATTGCCCCGCACAAGTCGGGTCGGCTAGTTTTGTTTTTGCCCTCCGTATCTCTCTCTCGTCGACGATTTCTAAATACTTTGGCCCACTCCCTTATTCAACTATAACTCGTTTACCGTCTTGACTGGCTCATTATCCTTCATTCTCTTAACGTGTGGCCAATCCCGCATCTCGGCCTATTCTCTGTCGTTTTTCCAACTAACCGTGTAAACTCTCATCTCTGCCACGTCCGTTTCCTTTTCGTCCGTTTTATTCACGCCCAACAATAACGTTCGGTCCATCATTTTATTGCGCTATTATATAGAAACATTTTTTTCCACACGAATTATGTGCGTTATAATAGAAAAACTTTTATCTCAGTCTCCGGTGGTCTCAACGGCATTTCTACGCTCTACGCGGTCGAAATTTTCCGTTTGAATCCGGGTCGGGGTAATGGTCGGACCAGTAGGTGTATTCCCTAGAAAGTTGGACCGGAGCGCACTTGCTTGCAGCAATAAGCACTCGAACCGTCGCGTCCGATGGTGTAAACGTTGAAGCGCGTGACGGCGAGATGACTGTGATGCTGAAACACGTGACTGAGATAAATACAAGTGGTCCCACCGTCTAATAATAATTTGTCAGGCACATCGCGGCGTTCTCTACGGTTTGACGTTTATTCGGATCGATGCGGCGTGTATACGGACAAATCGTTATTAACTGTATGAAACATTGGCAAACAATACTGGTTTGCAGATTGAAATATTATATTATACCGCGATTGTTCGTTTATATACTAAAAAAAAAAAAATAGTCTGGTTTTTGCCGTTTACTTTGTATCGAATAGATTGGGAAGCGCTATATGCGCATATACGAGAGTCTTCTAGACTTTTAATTAATTTATTATTATAAATTAAATAGAATTATTTTTACTAATCGGCAAGAAAAAAAAAACAATAATTTTCAATATTTAATACTTATACATCGTATCCGATTCCTTGGTGTTTTTGAGAAAATATCGATAATATATTATTATTCTAACAAATAGTTTCGAATAATTTTTAATAAACTACTCGTATAAAGATGTGTACAGTTCTGAATATACATATTATTCCGCGACCAGATTCAGTTCGGAATATAATTTTCCCAATCATTTTTATTACAAGTTCTTTGTCTTCACGTCTGTAAGAGATGTTAAACTTCAAAAAAAAAGAAGAAAAAAAATGTATTCGGCGTCTTTTTAAAATTTTGTTCTTACATTTGATCTGCACGATGTTAAGAATTTACAAATTACAAAGTCACAACGCCTACTTATGCAATAAGTACTATTTAACACTTATAACGTTAGACTTGAGAATTTCTGTTGCGTATTAGAGTATTGGATATGGTAGAAATCATAATATTTGCGATTAGTTTGCCTTAATCTTATAAAATTTTAAACTCACAAATGACGACAAGTGAAAAATGGTTTGGCCGCGTCAAAACTGTTGTAGAAGAAAACGTTTTTATGAGTATGCGAGTTTTTGTTTACCTTATTTGTAATTATAGTTAAATATTTGACATAAATTCATATTTCAGAGATCTTATAATGATTACATCTCGTACATCAGTAAAATGTCCGAGCATTAATTTGATTTTCATATCATTCCAACAGTTTAACACCGTCGTTCTATATAAAAAAGAATATAAAAAGAATCTCTGCGGTGGATCTATCTATTCCCTCCTGCTCCCTGAAATTAAGCAGCTGGACGTGCAACGGGCTTATTATACGAAACGATCGACTTGAGCATTTCTCCACGTATTAGGTGTATTTCTTTTCGGACGTAACAACTAATAACCGACGATTTTCGTGAAAATATTGTATCGCCCTTTTACTGATGCGTCGTGGGGCGTTTTGCCACCATAAAAAACAACAAAACAACTTCACTATACATATAACGTTGTGATGTGGCTTGTCACCGAAAACTCGTCATTCATATTGTTATTGTCAAATACGTTTTTACGTGTATGAAAATCGATTGAATAAACTTCACTAATACATATTACAATGAGTTACACGCGTATTAAAAAAAAGGGGGAAACGTTGAATTGAACACGAATAATTTCGCTTTAATTAAACCGTTTAATCGTATACACGTTTTTCGATATTTTTTGCAATAATTATTTTAAAAGTGGACGGATAATCGACGTTTACAAAGTAATTGGTGTGTTGCTACTGACTACATTAAACGTTTGTTATTTCTGTGTCGAAGGGATAACTGCTGCTTGTCACAAAAAGGTTTTCTTTTTTATTTCTCGTGTACGTTTATGAATTTACTTTGAGCACGTAACTCAATAAAAAAAAAAAGTGCCAAGGAGCCGTAATACGAGATTGTTTTTTCTGCATTATATTGACGATCACCGGCATTAAAATGTGCTTTACGTATACACAAATTGTATTGTACTCGGGACGAATATTCACGGACGAATATCCACGATGAAATATATTTCTACTAGGATAATTTTTAAAAAGTTTTCTTTAATCTGCGTTAACTATTTGTTTTTTTTTTTTTTAAATAATAAATTGTATAAAATTAAAAAGTTATGAGTTGGTTACATAAAGACGAAATGAATGGACCTAACGTTTACTCCGTACTTCTGTTGTTTTTATTTATAGTTATTATTCTGTTTTCGTTAGTATGTCATCTTAAGAGATTTATAACGTTTTACAAAATTATTAGTAATTCTTAATTTATAAACCTATGTACTACGAGAAATATTTTATAGAAAATATTTTTATGATAAATGGACAGATAAAAAAAAAAAAAAAATACCACACATCATTCGAAAAAAACTTATTTCTACGAAATAATTGAAAATTTCAATACTTATAAGATCGGGATTTAATTTGATATATAAATAATTTACTATAAAGTCCATAACATCGATATACTTACCTGCAAAGCTGTGTAAAATAAATTATCACGAGACCGTATAAATTAAAAAGAATTATCCCTTTTATAGTTTAAGGGGAAAAAAGTATGCAAATGAAACGCCAAAGACACGTTTCGAAAGTTTTAGGACACATAGAAAGTTTTTAACTGTTTAATCAATAACGTTTAGTGTCCCGCATTTCAAGTTTAATACGTAAAATTGTACTGTATTCGGTATAGTTTGTGGGTTTGGCCAAACTACATAAGCTTAGAACCGTTTTGTTTATCGTATAAAATCTTAAATATGATTTATATATTATTCATTATAGACTCAAACGTTGTGTACTGTTTAAACATATATACGCGAGCATATATTTCCCGGGTTAGTTTTAAGAGAGTATTACGTAGTTACAATGATATATACACGTAGTTTTCGTTACGAACTACATTATTACGTGTCATACACCGGCATTCTGAGACAAGTGATCTGATAGTTAATATAAATATTCAGCGAAATTTCCATAGTAGATAATCGTATGATAACGCTAAAAGTATACAATATTACAGTATGCAGTATTTAGTTTATAAAACGTAAATATTCAAGATTATTTATACTTTTCATTGTATTTTGTTTTTTTCAAGTGTTACAATGTTTTTTTCATGTGTTACTCGTTACAATGTTAAAATATTAGTAAGTAAATATGAACTAGAATTTCGAGAAAAAAAAAACAAATTATTAATATAAAATTTTGTCCAAACTGTAATCGGGAAATTCAATTTATTGCACATTACGCATTGCTCGTATAACTGACTGGAATTCGTTCATTACTAAATTACCCGTTACCTTCGTATATATTTTATATTGTATATATTACATCATTAAATATCTTAATGCTTGTGGAATAGTTAAATATTAATTATTTTAATGTATAACGCAATATGGTTTCGAAATTATATATATAGATATTGAAAAAAAATTAAATTTGTTTTATACGTTTGCTAAATAAATAAGCCTAGTAAATATAAATGTACACAAGAAATTAGTACCGATTTTTTTCATACACAAAAGTATTGCGATGCAAATAAAAGTTGGAAAAAAAAAGTAGTAATTTTAATATGTTCATGCAAACATTTGACTCATAAATATAGTTCAGTAAATATATTGATGACAACACGTGCAATATTATAGATTTAATTTTCTTTTTACCACTATAGGTAAATATAAAAATAAAATATTTCTAAAAACAGCGTATCAATTTAATTGTTTTCTGTACAGTTTTTTTTTTTTTTACCACAAGTCATTTAATACACGGTACACGCCGTTTTTCATTTTTCTAAATTGGATAACTTGTGCGGTCACCGGAGAAAAGATAGGTAGGTACCTATATACCGTTTGTGTTCAAATGTCAATTATTACTTTTACAAAACGTGAACGGTACATCGAGATTTTATTGGTTCGAATAGTGTCATTCGACTGTACGTCGTTCAACTGTGTTATTGAAAAAAATATGATTACTGTCATGTAAACGTTTTCGACCGAACCGGGGATTGTAATTATTATCGAAATAGCGATGGTACGTTTCGGTTTTGTAATTCATAACTCAAAACATAATATAATAATTGATCGCGACGAATGTCCAAATTATTATTGTAACAGACGTATACGACTGATTTACAAGCCGAGGTACGATAAATTATTATAGTGCGCGTAATTTCGCTTATTGTTTTAACATCGGATTTATTTCTAATGATTATGCGATAATGTTATTTTATTCGTTGTGATAATTGATTCTATAATAGGCCAGTGGTTCTCAACTTTTTTGCGTGACGACACCCTAATTTAGATCCGTAAAATGGCGACACACTTTAATGGATGTTTGAAAAATTAACAAATATATACCAAAAATATAAACGAATATATGTAAAGTATTACATTTATATGTTACCATTTTATTAAAAAAAAAAGTAGATAAAAAAAATTATAAATTTACGTAATTAAAATTCAAACAGTTTAAGGTAGGTATTGAAATTAAAAAAATTATTAGTTTATAAAAGTAAATCAGTGCGTAAAGTATAAACAACTATGAATAAAAAATTTTTTTTTGGCGACACGCCGGTTGAGAACCAATGGAATAGGCTCTAAAACAGTGTAAAAACGTTATATTTTTTTTCTTAGAAAAAAAAAAAATTATTTTCAGTAAATTTCCTTACTATAGTACCTATATAAGTGAATGAAAGTCAAAACACGATTGTTGATTTTTATAAGTTTTTAAAAATATTACGGAAAACATTTGAATTTCATTGTAAAATCGCTACAAACTCGTCTAAAGTGTATAGTTCACAAGGTTTTAAACTTCTAAAAACTGTTCGGTTCCGATGGTAATCATAAATTTACACACGTTAAAATGTTTTCCAATATTAACGTCCTAATGTATTGTAAAACATCTTTCGGCGTAATAATTTGAACACGTCGGTTTTTTTTTTTTCGTAAGTTTAAACCCGTTTTTATTTTTGTGAATTTTATTTCGATAAGCAATCGATTTTGTTTTTATGCGCCGAAATAAAAAGTACGGAACCGCCGTCGAAAACCGATTTACATAGGTATACTCTCCTCGTCCATCACCGCCGCAGCCGCCCAACGGCGACGATGACGATTATTTCAGATAAAAAATAATTTTTCTCGTTTCACTCACAAGTATTCTCACTCGTCGTCATGTGGAAAAGACGACATCGCCGTTCTTATTCGGTTTACACGCCAATACGTCGATCTCTTTTATTCATATTTATAATATATTATATATATATATATACCGTATTATAAAATGTTTTTAACACGCTGATGAAATTCTCAGCGCGTATTGTCGAATGAAAAGATTCGCGAATGTGTATATACGTATTCGTTGTGCCGTATAAATTTGTACGAAAAGCAGTATATATATATATATATATATAAATCCGATAGCATATATTTAGCGCGTGTCTGTCTAGCGCAATATGGAAATCCGTAAGTCATATCAATTTATACTTGTCATGGACTCAGACACGTGAGAGACACAGGTTTTCGTTCCGCAATATCTTTGTATTTTATCGAAACGTCCTTTCCTATATATATATATATATATATATATATAGCTGTATCGTATACGCGTATATATAAAAATTATTATAACGAACGGTATTATACATATTTTGTTTTTCTCAACGATATCGCGTTAAAGACAACTATTGCAACTATCGAAACGGAATTTTCATAATAATACATATTATTGTATACAGTGTTGTAGTCCTTAAATAATTAGTGGGTACGCGCGAAATCCTAAAAATACACAAGGTAGGGCTTTGCCCCCCCACCAATATCTTAAACGTATTAATATTATAAAAGTAATTCGCATACAGTCAATACTTAAAAATAAAATACCGACTGATTTTCTAAACAAATTACAATTTTAATTAAAGGCGTTCAAAATCTTAATTTTCGATTTCTCGAATAAATGCACGAGGAAAAACTATCAATTAATGGTTTATTTTCTCGTACCATTGTCCCTCGCCTCCCTCAAGTAGGTACACCGAACGTGTTATTTAACAAAACCATATAATTAATGCTATATCGATTTATGCCATAATTGTATAAACGCCTAATAAAATTCTCAGTAAGATTCAGGATATAATTTCATGGAACATAAACTTCGCAGTATCTTTAATTTATTGTGTCGAATATAAAAATCGATTTATTATCAATTTTTCGTCAACACGCATTATTTATGAAATATTTGTTTGACATTTATTTAAATGTCTTTTTTTTTTGAGTGGGAAATGGGTATACGCACATTTCCTACCGCATACCCGCGTTCTTCATTTTTTCCATGGGTATAAGCACTTTTAAAATTTACGAAGTGGGCATGCGGCGCATAACCTCCACTACATCACTGATTATATATATATATTACATATAACAAATAATACACAATATACGTACAGGTATATGGGTACATCACTATTGTAAAAAAAAAATTAGCAGTATCGACAAAATCGTGCGTGAATTTATCGAATATTAAAATAAAAATTCGTAGACACTGTTATAATATGTGTGCCATAATTATATCACAATACGTGTGTAGAAATCATTTTTTAATAACAGTTATTCAAAAAAAAAATATATAATAATAATTATTTATTTATTGAACGAAAAACGTAATTCTTACATTTTCGTTCAAAACTGAGCGAAACCGAGAATTCAGCTAGTATATATACATACATATATTTAATATTATTACGTATGTACGTATTATTTTCGTTTACACGTTTACTGGTGTAATATGGGATTCGTGAAAAAACCGTTATTTGCAGACTATAATTAAAACAGTGTATAATAATAATAATACGATTAATAGCGTAAAAATCGAACGGAAATCGAATGAAATTTAATTGCTACGCGGTATTAACCGTCTAAGAACAGCGTGTAACTTTTTTTTAAAACTCTTGTCGGAATGCCATATCATCGAATCGAAGAAAAAAAAAGAAAAAAACAAATTTTAGGACACTTTCTATATATAGCTGTCGAAACCTGAATTTAAAACGATCAAATATATAACTATACGTATAGTCAAGTCGTTAATTTTTAGCGTATGTATATTTCTTAGTAATACACAAATATTAGACTGCATTTTACACGATTCCCATTCAGCACAATATACAAAACATCGAATTATCAAAAAAAAAAAAAAATCAATCGTCGAAATATTCTCCATGAAATTATTCTTCTACTCGAATATATACGAAAACGGACTTCTTACACGAATTGAAAAAAAAAATCGATATAATATTTTAAATAGTTTTAAAATAATAGTAAAAAGTAAAAATCAATTTCGACATCCTTTCAATACTTTAAGAAACACTTGTTTTTTTTTTTTTTTACTACATTATAATAACTACGTTACACCCTTTCGTGTTTTATTATTATTATTATTATTATTTATAGTCGAACACGCGAACAACTGACAGATTCGTTTGGGCGCAGTTATAGGTATACCTAAGTTACCTAAGTGTTTATACATTCGTAATTTCGGTTTGAATTCCGTACGGTGGTGGTATTGTATTTGGAACGTACCCGCAGTAAACTTGGCGAAATGTACCGGACAGCGTGAGTTATTAAAGGCACGTTAATTAAACTTAATGATTTAGCACCCTTATAGGCGATTCGACATGAAGATATTTCACCACCGAGTTCAAACAGGAAATATTGCGACACAATTTTCTACGCTTATCGTTGCGAAAACCATTGGAAAGTATTGAGTTACTCGATTACGTTACGTGTTCTATTACAATAATTTTTTTTTTTTTTTTTGAAAAGTCTCTGTTAATATTATTTCCTATGTGCAATTATACCTTTACGTACCTTCTGTAACTTATTGTGAAATCTTTGGGGTAGGGGCGCGCGCGAGTCGATTTCATTACGAACCGTATTGAATTATGTACGGCGCACATTTCGAAAATTAAAAAACCACCGCTTTGTCTCCCGCGGTTTTGATGAGAGTAAATATCAATTATTATTATATTTATTTCGACGGGTATATGTGTTTGGCGAAATTTCGGTGTTTTGAATTCAATTTCATTAATGTGTATGCACAACACTGACATACGCGGAAACGCATTTACAAGGAGACGACGTGGTTTTTTACGGAAAAACAGTGGCCCGTATGCCACGTCGCCGGCGCGGATTAATTTTCTTTTTTTTTTTAAATAATTCTACATAAAATTCTGTTAGAAAATTAGAATTCGCGTATAACGCGTATTCAAAGCGCTAAAATGTTTAGTTTTATTTACGGTTATATTTTATCAAATAAAAAAATTAAAAAACAAAAATAAATTTAAAAGTTTTTAATTAAAAAAAAATAATACTCTTGTAAAAATAAAATATATATATTAAAAACAATATATATATTATAAAAAATAATATATATATAATATATACAAAGAAAAGATGCCGAGAGTATTTGTAAATATTATAAGATTGTAACGACTATAGTTTCGACCGTAAGTCATCATCAGTTTACAATGAATAATACAAAACAAAAAATTATATAAAATAAATATGTGAAACAAATGAACAAAATACATAGAATATATAATATAAATAATAAGAAACACTCACAAACCGGTGAACATAGTAACATAGATTATAGGTACTAATAAACATCTAGTAGAAATCTATGTATCATTGTCTAATATGTATTGATAAATATGATATTATTTTTAAATCTGCTTGTATATTTAAAATATTATTAAAACCATTACTTTTAACTTCGTTATAGATGATTAATTCTTCCAATACCGAATTAATTTTTTTAATATATATATATATTAAATTTTATTATTTCGAATGAATATCGATACAAACTAATACGTACCTACGTACCAATAACCTATAATAATTAAAATGACACGCGTGTTCAAAACGGTTCGCATAAAGTCGGATTTAACGGTGTTAATATAAAATCTGATGAAATAATAATATTCGATGATCAAAGCGTAAAATATAAAATCGTTACGCGTTATTCGTATTCTAAAATGTCGATAAAACGAATCGCGTATAGTTTTCTATACGTTTAAATTTCTTTTGAGAGGCGGTATTAAAATATATTTACCGAGAACGGCAAAATCTTAAATACGCCCACGGACGGAAGCCGAGTTTCCGTTCATTTTGATACAGTAAATATTATCATTATAAAATACAATATAATATTCAGATATTAATTGGGGGTAGTTATTATTTCGTATTTTGAGAAATTTATATATATATATATATGCGCGATATAATAGTTTGGGTGTTTTATTAATCGACAAACGTACGACGTGGGCACGTCAAAAGACGCGTCGATATTACATGTATAATCCATTGTTCTGTTGTGTTTTGCAAAAAGCGTTTTACCACTCATTTAACGGCTCAATTAAATTCGTGTTGCGTTCAAGCCCGGATTTATATATACCTCTATACAGGAACCCAGTGGCAAGTCCTGTTTTGTGTGATGGGCCGCATCAATGGGGAAAAAAAAAATTTCACTCCTGTTCTCGTCCCTCTTTGTGAACATTATTACACAATATCGGTGATGAATCAGAAACACTCTTTTACAAACCGAGTATATACTGGAAACGATAAGGAACAGAAGGTTACAGTGGGCAATGGGCATGCTTGGCGTAGTCAAAATCCAATCGTACGAGTAGTAATGGAAGAAAATCCTACTGGGAAAAGACCACGTTTGAGATGGGAGGACGTAGTAAGGAAGGATGTGCAAGCGTTAGGAGGAGGTTTAGACTGGAGGATACAGGCATCGGATAGGGAAAACTGGAGGCAAGGTTGTGTGTCGGGATGGTCCAGGGCCGATTTACCTAAGAAGAAGAATATCGGTCTCTGACTATTTAAAATTAATTAAAAAAAATATTATCATCGTTTAAATTCAAAGTAAAGCACTAATATGTTACCTGAAATTAAAAAAAAAATTTTTGAATTGTACAACAACGTATAGGCGAATTACGAACAAATATTAAATACATTTTATTCTCACACGGGAATACTTTTTTTTCAGTCTTAGAATAAAAAATATTTTTGTAATAAAAAAAAAAGTACAAATATAATATAGATTACTCAATATTATCCTGCCCCTCCTGTTCTTCCCTCCCCCACCCCACCATTTAATCCCGTTCTGGTTATGACTATTTCACTATTGCACCTCTAAATCGCGCGCACAAAAAATTCGTTAAGAGAAAAATAACGTTCTTAAGCCCAGAACGGATCTAATAAAAATCCAGTGTTTTGTAGCGCGTATTACAAAGAACGGACTGTTTACGGTCCGCCGTTACTGCATATACAGTATACCTTTAACCAACGCTCACTATATACGTATACCTGCTCGGTTAATTTTCACCGATCTACACAAAATATTTCAATTAGTTCACCTCCGTTAATTTGCTTTGCTCTCGTTTCGTTCTCCGCGTTCGTCCGTCATAAATCATTCGCAGTTTCGTGATATTTTTAAAACTGTTTATTAGGACGGCTCATTTCGCATATTATTATTATTATTATTATATATATATATATATATATATATATATATATATATATGTACGCTGAACGGTGTAACGCTGTATAAAATAAACAAATAATAATTTTAAAAAATACATTCTATACTCTAGTGGGGGGGGGGAACACCAAGTTTTTAACAAATCCATTCGATCCGACGTTTTTTCTAGAATGTTTATTTTTATAATAATATTAAGTAATATATAGTAATATTCTGCATACGTAAGAATCGTTTTTTTCTCTGTTCTTTATATCCATGGGATATCGCTCGTATTAATGCGAATAATAATAATCGCGTTTGAACGTGCCGCTATATATTTATTTATTTTTTTAAAATCGATAATGTATTAGTAAAGAGACGGATTTTTTTTTTTTTTTTTTTAAACGTCGGTTGACAGTAAGTATACACAATAACGCGCGGTGTGTATATATATTATGTATTATGTATTTATCGGGAAAAAAATGATTTCCAATCATTAATACAGTATTCGTTTTATTTAACGCGTTCGAAAAACAAATTGTGTGTTTTTTTTTTTTACTATTATCGACGGCGAAAAACGAAAAAGTAAACAACCGACAATGCAAATTAAACGCTTTGTATATTCTTCAAATCCATTAAATAATAACGCGATCAACTATTTTCGTACAAGCTTTCAAGTAAATATTATTATAATATATACGTATATATTGTAGGTAATATATACGTTTTAATGGTATATAACAATTGATACGTTTAGTGTCGGGAGTAGAAAAACAAACGTTTTAGATTAAAATAATTTTAGAATGTCGAGAACAGAATTTAAGTTAATCCAGTAGAATAAATAATAAAAAATATTCACGTTTTTACGTTACACAAATCGATGACGAACAAAATTTCCCTGCAATATACAGACTACAACTTGTGATTTCATTATGAACGACTATAATAAATGTAATTCGTAGTCTCTACAGCGATCGTTTATTTCTAAAAAAATCCATTTCCGGTATTGCAAACAGTTATTATTTAATACTGTACGTGCGCTATTCAGTTGAAGAGTATGCCGGGCGGCGGACGAGGATTGGTGCGTGTTCGCGCAGGCGCGGTTCTATCCGTATTCTGATTGGCGGAAACCGTTGTGTGCCGATAGCAACAGCCAATGACAGAGCAGCTGTTAGCCACCTGGGCGGGGCAACAACCAATGACGGAGCAGCTACTGGCCGCCTTGGGGGGGGCTCTAGCATCGCTCTGGCTTTCGTTCAACGTGCGCGTTCCGGTATACGCTCTTAAACCGAATAGCGTATACATATTATTATTATTTTCTAATTTTTAGCAAAATATTTCTTTTTTATTTCACAATAAATCTTAATACGCACAAAAAAAAAAAATAAAAATTCGTGGTTAATACATTTTTTTTTTTTCATATATTCATAATTTGTTCCGGAGTTTAGTTTTGTAAAGGTACAACATAATGTATACACATTAAACACGTTTTACCCGTATACATAAATCGTAAAATAAAAAAGATAATTAAACGTTTAAATCGTTCTTTTGGGCGATTAAAAAAAAAAAAGGAAATCGATTTAGAACGGCCTACTGTTCTCGCGACTTGTTTACGGTGCCGCATTGTTTATAGTGATGGTATTAAACCAGAACGATTCGGTGGCAGAGTATATCGGTTCGGCGGCTGTATAAATACTGAAATAACTCGTAAACGCCATCGGCCATCGCACGCGAAAAGTTACTCCGTGCAGTTCGACCGAATACCGGTACGTATAACGTGTTCTGTGTGTATAAATCACGTCTCATTAATGACGGATAGCTGTGATAATCCGCATCTGAGTAGATACCTACATAAAAAATTTAATAAAATTCCGAATATTATTTTATAGAAATACAGATTTTTAGCCTTTCGGGCGAAACGACGCACTTTTCGTCCGACAGCCGTGTTAGATAGTATAATATATTTTTTATAAACCCGCTTCGCGCAGTTTTCCTAATTATAATACCAACCCGAATTCTCGTTTTCGCTAATAAAATAAAAATAATAAACGAATACGTATTACTATTTGAGGAGAAAACGCGCATTTTATGCGGGGTAAAACGGCGCGTGCCGAATAAATCATATTCTAAAAAAAAAAATCGGTAAAAAAGTTGAAATATACGTAGTTTATATTCTGAGCGGAGAGAATAAGGAACTATATATAGAGGAGAGTGCGGTTTTACAACGATGTTTATTTTTTTATTCTATTTTATTGTGTACGACTTCTCGACTATACACAAGGCGAGTGCTCCGATCGTTAACACGCCCGATAAAAATTCGCTAGTATTTTTCGATTTTACCAATAACGTTTTAACGCGTTACAGAAAAATTATAAAAAAAAAAAAAAACGATTTCTTCAGTTCACAAATACGGTTTTCGCGATTTCGGAAATAATAGTTATGAAATTTACAACGAATACACGAAAAACAAATTTCAAACACCGTTATAAAACCGACGGCGGATAATATTTCAAAATTACACCGGATCTCCGTACACAATCGTTTTTCGATGATTTATCGTTGCTTTCAAATTCATTAGGTAGTAATAATATACAATTGTAAAATAATCCACTGTCTATATATATATATATATATACGTAATTCACTAAAACGACACGGATATCATTTTTTTTTTCCATTAAATTTACGTATTGATGCAGATTACTGCGTAACGGTTGTCCATCTATATACCAGCGGTTCTTAACCTTTTTCGAATGACGGATAACTCCTTTGACATTTTATAAGATTTACGCGGCCCGAAAATAAAACAGAATTTATGTATATTTTTTAAAATTGTATAATACAATGATAACAATTCGTACGTAACGGTTTACGTATTATATTAATCAGTTAATAAAAAATTAAATAAAATTAAAGTTCAAAATTCCAAAGGGAATATACTCCGCGTATTTAATGACTTTTACACATAATTTCAATATCCAGCCGTATATGCGGTATATGTGTAGAATATCTCTACTCTCATATCCTCTTTTTATACATTTTGTCAGCCTTTCTCGTTTTTTATCTTATAATATTCGTTAACGTCGCAACCCGAGCTCACGTTATATTTGAATTTTCGCGGAACACTTGTTCCGCGAGTTCACCGAACACCTGCAGTGTTCCGCGGAACACCGGTCAATGACCACTGATCTATACGCACACGCGCACTATTTATACTAAAGATTATTTTATTTAACCGCGTTATAGAAAATTATTATTTTTTTATCAATAATATAACCTAAAATATATACAATTATTTAAACTATACGTAATAATAGTTTTATTTATTATAGTCATAATCGATTGACTACTGCGGTACAACCAAGTCGTTGCGTCAATACGATTTTATAAAAAAAAAAATGAATTTTAATTCATTTCCTCGATGTGTGTTGTCAATATTTTCCGGTATTAAAATTTATTGTCATTTGTACTCGTACAAAGCGCAAAAAAAAAAAAAGATATTCAAAGTGCCACTTAACGTGTTAATACAGTATAGTTATGTATTATCACTCTTATACTACACGAGAATATTGCATCAAAAGCGTATACGGAATAACACTTGACGGTTTTCTGCACACGTCGAAGCCAGAACCGAACGGAAACGAAAAAATATTTTTTTCTCCGCGCGCGTTTGCGCGTAATAACCGTACAATTCTATACAATTATACCTATTTTATATATAGTTAACCAGAAACGGAATAGTAATAATTAGTCGTTATTTATTCACCGTAATTAATCTTATCCCGTGCGCCTGTGTGTCTTTAAGTATTTTACACTTCTCTATAAATAATACTTATAAATATTGTACGGTCGCGTTGAACTGTTTACACTTTAATGAAGTAATTTACGTGATTATTCGGCATTTCAAACCATATATAGCTCATTCCTCATTTACACGCGCGTTTTCATCGGTGATGACGTTACGATAATCGTTTTCGTTCTCAAAACAATGATATTACGTACGAACGTTATTTAGTATCAGTAAAAAAAAACCGATTAATATAAAAGAAATATTATTATTTAACGCCATTTTCCTCCGTCATAAACGACGGAGAAAAATGCGCGAGTGACGACGCCTTTTACGAAAATAGTTAATAATTTATTTACAGTAAACACTCGTGCGTAATCTTGTTAATAATTGAAACGGTTTCACGTTGACTCTTATTAGAACGTAAATCATTTGAATTTTTTATTCAAACGCTCATTTTTTATTAATAATAATAATCAGCGGTAGACGCGCGTATAGTATTCCGTTAGTTTACATAAATTACATTCGTATCCTTTGTTTTTAAACCCGTGTTAACTAATCGTTTTTCGTACACACACCCGTTATTCATTATACGAAACACACGTTTTACTATATAAATATACCGCGGTCGGGAAATCGTGATGGTCGTGGTTGCGTATTCTGCACGATGCTATAAGTGCGAGTTGATGCGTTAGCTGTTTTCGGGTAATTATGTCTGATGAATTGTGTGATAAAAGAGAAAAAAAATTAAATACCTACCGAGGGCCTTTAATTTAAATAAAGTTCCATTCGCCGTCTCCGTCACGTCGACATGTGTATAGACTTACGGAAAATATATTCGATTTTGAAACCAATGAATTCGTAAAAAAAAAAAATCCCAAAAATTTTACCCGAATGTAAATAGTTTTTTAATTCAATCGATAACGGATTTGTTCTTTTATTGTTATTAATACGCATTTATGAGCGATATTTGATTAATTGTCTATATGTACGGTTTATAGGTGTACTGATTTTTGGATTTATATATATATATATATATATATATAGTACCTGGACGATTAATGATGATATCCATTAAATTTTTATTTTTTGTTCGCCCTGAACACGGTTCATCTATAAACGTGGTTAATCTTTCTCGGTATCATTAAAAACGTTTGACGAAATATTAGAGTATTAGACCGTCGAAAGAGATTGTGTGTTGATATTTTCTGAAAAATCGATCTCTGTTTCTCGGTCAATTGATTAGTTTTCGAATTTCTGTCGGGACTTCTCGACAGCTGTATACCGTTAACAATCAAACGGGAAACACTGTTGCTCTGTACAGAGGTTCCAAAACGTGACACGGGTAAAGAAAATATTTTGTTCCGATACATTACGCCTATACGAATTAAAATTATTATATTTTCACTTTAGCGTTATAATAATTATAACACTATATTGAAAATTACTTCGGGAAATAGCGCGTTTTACAACATCTGCAGATCGTCTCATCCTTCACGGTGAAGAATATCAAACGATATAGGTAGTTTTATGTTATTAAAACATTTTTGTGCAGAATAAAATAGACACAATTATTAATTGTATTACAGTGTTTACTAACTGCAAATTAATATTTCTATTTGTGAAATTTGCAGTTGACAGAAGGTTTTTATTTTTTTTTTGCGAATTTAATTACTCTTAATTATGCTGGAGTAAAGTTTTTGTCTTGAGGGGACGGGGAGGGACGGGGTCTTTTAAATGTTTTAAAACCAACGGCAAGGAGTACATTAAATGGGAATAAATATTTATTTGAAAACTCATAAAGTTTATAAAGTACAAACATGAATATTCGACAGAAATTTCAAGTTTTAATATTCAAACGAAATTTATTTTGTTTAAATTATAATAGAAATATGGAAAATTATGGCGAAAAAATCGTTTCATAATTTTATTATAAGTTTATTATTGGTTACTCTATACTGAATAATTTTGTTGTTTGTTTATTATTATTATTATTATTATTATCATCATTATCATCATTATTATTATTATTATTATTATTATTATTATTATTATTATTATTATTATTATTATTATTATTATTATTTATTATTATTATCATCATCATTATTATTATTGATACTAGATATTATTCGGAAAAACTTATTGTCGTTTTGTTTTATAACGACAGTATATAATTTGTTATTAGATTTAATTATTTTCAATTCCAATCAATTATAATATGTATCACATTTTATAGCTATACTATATTTATTTAGAATAAATATGTATATATATATTAATAAAGGTGGTACTTTGGACGACTATTGTGCGTATACAAGAAATTCGAATGGAAATCCGTTTTTATAATTAAGGGGACTGGAAACGGCTTTCTCACATAACGTAGAAAAGAGGCTGACAATTTAAAATCTTTTTTTCGAAATTAAATTTGGTATTTTCTAAGTGGTGGAATATTTTTGTCTACCTTTTAAGTCTATTAATCGTTCTGTTACAAAGTATGAAATTATTTATCTCTTTCAAAACATTGATATGTGCTTGCGCTTGCGATCATTTTCTGACTCCTGGAACGCCCATGTACCGTCCGTTTCATTGATAAGAAAATGTAATTCGAGAAGTCACACACACACACACCAACAATTATTTATTAATCACACACATAGTAAATATGTTTGCGTATTTAAAATTGCCTATACAAAACTCCTTAGAACCGTTTCCGATCCCCTTAAATATTATTCGTATCGTTTTTATAATATATATATATATTTTTTTAAAACATTTATTTGAACTTAATATACAATCTGTAATACAGTTACAAATAAGCATACGAGCGCATTAATTTCATAACACGAATGCTCGAGTTGAGTCGTTACGCGCAGCCAGCAACACTCAAGTCATAATATTTAAAAAGAAAATAACCGTTTGTTTTTTCATCCCATTCGTGGGACGTTACCGAACCGAGAAATTTTAAAACATACGCATCTAAAGAGCAGATAAAACGCCTGTGTGTGTGTGTGTGTGTGTGTATGATGTATGACGTAAATCTGTTCCGCCTGCTTTTTTATCACGTTTTTCTTTTTTTCTTTTCTGGGCTTTATTAGTATAGTATACGTTTTTTTTTTCTTAAGTGACGTACCTACACATAAATATACACACAGTATTTATATATTTATGCGTAAAGTCATGAATATTACGATGATTGGTTTTACTCTGGATTTCCTCTGATATTTTGGATTATATAAATATTTATGTGTAGGTTTAATTTATGCTTACCCGCGAATATCAAATGCGCTACGACCGATAAATTTACATTTAAATTTTTCCTATATCAAAATTCACACACACACGCGTAATATTACTACACGTACGCAACGGTCGAATATTATTATTATTATTATTATTATTATTATTATTATTATTATTATTATTATTATTATTATTATTATTATTATTATTATTATTATTATTATTATTACATATTATTATTATTATTATGATCTTTCGTTTACTGTACTGTCGCGTAATACGGTTTTATTGTGGACATTTTTCAGATCGGGCAATGGTCCGCATACAGTTGACGTTGCTCTTCTGGTTGTTAGCAATGGTGACAGACAACCTACTACAGAGTATGACGGCGACCAATTCTTTAGCGCGGGATACGCGTACGTATTTTATTTTAACATTGCATATATAGAATATACTAGGATTTATATGCATATTTTTTTTGCACCTTCTGATTACTGCTTTTGTTTAAAATGTCCACGAATTATGTCATGATAAAGCAAATGGTGGTTATAATTTTTTTTTTTTGCGTATTTTGAATATTGCATATTATTGCATATTTCAACAATAAACACCCAAAACGCATGTTATATGGTATGGTTTATTTATGGTGGTTGGTAAAAGAAGAAAATAAAATATTGTCAAAAAAAAAAAAAAAAATACCCAAATATTTATATAGGTATATTATAGCTACGTATGTACAAATATTTGATTTACATCTTATCTTAAATTGTCATGAACTCGTATAACTGCAACAGATTATTCTTCAATTACAGCGTTTGAGTTGTCGTTGTCGATGTTTGATGTCAACATCATTGTTTCATGTTATACTTTCGAATAAAATTAATAATATATTTAATATTTTAGAATTTAAAAATTTTGTTTTTGTATTTTGTGCCATATTTTTTCACATTTTTTGTTGAATGTTTTTAATAAAACGAATCCATATTTTACTGCATATAAAATCTAACCCTAATTATATATATATATATATATATATATATATATATATATATATATATATATATATATATATTTTATAATTAAATTAATATGAAACATACGAATAAAAAAACAATTATACGGTATAAGCTATATTATAGTATATATATATATATATATGTACACAGTTGATCCATTTACAGAGGAACGATTAAGAGGACGCGCATATCGGACGATCTTTGACAGATGGTGGGAGGGAGGGAAATTATTTTGTGGCCTTTTCCGTCCACCGAAATCCCGATTTAAGATTGTACGCTACTATTTATACGTTCGAAAAAAATGTCACCAACAGTTTTGTTAAAAAATAATTTATTTTAAAACCTATTAACTATAAAATTAAATTGACTATATTATACGGTTTTACGTATACGTTGTTATAAACGCACATATTCGGTAACAATAATGGTGGGTGGGCATATTTTATTTTACCGGAAATTAATTCAAAGGTTCCGTGTTCAAATGCCTCTCCCTCCCCGGCACCGTACGCAACACAAAAAGACCACTCGTTTCACTCAATATTCGTTTATTTCAACGCCACTCGTAGCATAATGCAAATAACATTATTATAAAACACAGCTTAACTTTTTTCATAAAACGCTTAAGAGACGTTTTTTTTTTTTTGTATTAAATCGTTATTGGAAAAAAATTTCGGTGAAATTGAAGTTTGCGCGCGCTGAAGACATTCGAATCGTCTAATTTTACGTATACGAGTATAATAGCGTGCATGTTTTATTCTGAAAGCAGAAAATAAAATAAAAATAAACATCCGTCAGAGATATTAAATAATAGTTTGAAAATTTAACATGAAAAAAAAATAAAAAATTAAAATTATTATTATTAAATTATCGGTTGACATCACTGAACTCAATACACGGAACGTAAATATTTTGTACAATTCTCGTGTATCAAAAATGGACCCCTATAGTGACCCGCCATATGCATTCCGTTTCTATTTTTCTGTTTTTGTTACCAACTTCATTTTATCTAAAAATAACCGATTTTGATGGCTAACGTCGGTACTACGAGTACATCGTTTTGCGTCCTGTTATCTCAATGTAAATAATAAAACACGATAATTCGTCATTTTGTGTCTTGTTATCCTCAAAGTAAATAATAAAAACATGATAAATATCATGGAAAAAATTATAATTTATCGTATCCTCCATGATTTTTGTATCTTACAGAATGCATATGGCGGCCTCCTATCTGGGGTCATATTTTGATTGATATACGCGTTTCGTGTATTGAGTTCAATGGTCGACGCATTCCCGTCGGTCCGCGGGACAAAAAATTATGTCGGCTAACAGCTGCACGAGATCACAAAATCATTTGTATTCCGATTAGTTATAGAAAATCACTGAGAATTCATATAACGGAATGTCTTCCGAAGAATATTTCTCAGTATACACATTTCCATCCATGTACCGTATATTGTTATGACAATTCGTCAATTATTTTTTTTTTATTTAGAAAACGCGAAACTCGATTGGGATTGTAATAAAATAGTTAATGATTTATCATTTAAATTACTGCTTGGAATACAAAACAGAGCGGTTATTATTTCAGGATCAATATCGTGACGGGAATAAAGTTAATTTCCCACAGCTAAATTCACTCATACGTAAAATAGAATTATAGTTCAAACAAATTTCGTCACTCTCGATATATTTTCCATCGGCTAACCAAAATTAGGAATATTTTAAATAGATTTTTTTTTTTTTTTATTATAAATACTTGATTAGAAAATGTATACGCTGATATTCGAGTGAGAATGTAAAAAAAAAATTTCCTATAGCTATACCGCAGGGGAAACCGTAGTCTTTTATTAAATATTTTTTTTCTTTTGTACAAGTCGTTTTGATGTGTATTTTTTTTATGAATTGTGACGAAACAATAATTGTTTTATAACATGGAATTTAATTTTAAAATTTTTTTATTCGACCGAATCGCTTGCGGTGAATCGTTTCGTTTTTTTTTTTTTATAGAAATTACACGATGAGATATTGACACACGTCGAATTCATTTCGGCCCATAAACCAAATAAATTGACATACAAACGCGTATCGTGAAAAAATAATTTCTAACAGATGTTTTTCGAACATTCGATTATCGAACAAATTACATGATTTGTACGTACGACGTACCTACGTGTAATATAATATATTAATAGCCAGTTTTCTTCAAGTTTGAAAACAATGATAAATAACGTTTGTTTTCCGTCTACTGCAGGATTATTATTTTGGAGGATTTTTTATTATTTTTTTTTTTTACGTATAATAAACGGTAATAATAAGAGAGGCTTATCGACGAATTTCACGATTTCCCGATACGCCAATTCATCATTAAGTAAAATGAACATCACGTCGAACAACGATTTAATATTAAATTTGTTATTGTTATTATAATATATATATAATAGTTAATGCTATACCGTAATATTTTATATTATTATGAATTTCAAACACGGGAATAACGAGGATATTAAAAGTTACTGAATAAACGTGTTTATACTATATATAGCACATTCATTTTTCTTAAAACTTTGAAAAGTAACGAAATTGGGTAAATAATATTATTACTATAATGTTATAGTAACATATATATATATATATATACATAAATATAATTAAAAAAATATATTCCGTACAATAAGACCTTAAAATGTCCATACTTATCAATACACTATGTGTTCTTTTTTTTCTCTTTTTATACAAAATATATGTATGTAGTGAAATATTCAAGCATATTATATATACGTTTCGTACAAATATATTCTTTTAACAGCGAAATGCGGGTTTTATGCATTACACGTTAAACAAGTTTTCTTTAGATACTGATTTGCCGCCATTTCTTATTTCTATATAACTGATTTTGAATATAAAAGGAAGACGCTTTTCCATTAAAATGAAAAGGCACGGCGAGCGAAAAATATTGTGTTATTATATTTACGCGGAACTTTCGTTATCAATATACATATAAGCAATGAAGAACGATAATTATTACCGAAATATATGTAATTATACAATATTATTAGATTTCAACGCGTTATAGTTTTGTAAACGTTTAAAAACTCGATTGAAATAAAGCAAAAAAAAAAAATCATTAAATATGCTCAAAAACCGTTAAAAATGGTTTCCAACAAATCTATAAATATTTGACGTAATTTGACGTATTGTATTTAATTTTTAAAATTTTTTAATATGAATACGTATTACGTACCATATCAGCAGTTAGATTATTACATGGTACGCAGTCAGTAAAAATTCTAATTTGTTCTTTTTAAAGAATATATATACGTGAAATTAAGATTTGAAAAAATAAAAACGTACGACCTATATATATATATATATAACTCCTGGCGAAAATGCAATGCAAAAATAATTGTATGAAAATAACTAAAAATTGTGTGGTAACTCATCACGAATAATATGAAAACGATTAAATACTTTTGTAACGATCATGTATACTATATAGTGTACTAGAACACACGCAATTTCATATCTTCGGATCACGTTGATAAATTATAAACCAATACATAAAAATTTACAAGATAAAATCGGATTCGTCACGCGTTATGATAAAAAAACGAAGGCAATTTAAATGTAAAAAAAAAAACAAAAAGCATAAAAATATTGTTAAAAAAGCAAAATAAAATTTCGTGTGTTTGTCCTAGCATATATAAGTAGTAAGTATCAATTTGATTGATTTCTAATAAGATTCCGAGTATTAGACAAAAATAGAAAATAAACGCGTCTATACAACATCCACAATACCAATTATTATCGTTGATTCATTTTGTTCACTTGTCGTATATAATATATGGTAATATCGTTTTTATATAGGTAACCAATAACGTGTTTACGTGTCGTTTATTATAATATTTTACGAAAATAAAAGAGAAAAAAATTTGATGTTAATGAGACCAGTGGGCATTGGCCGGTGTGGGTGATCGCGCTTGTATATACACACACACAGGGCTCGAAAATTCCGTCATTTCCTGTAGGTTTGCCCTCGCCAATGATCGTAAATGTATACCGACTACGCGAGCGTGTTTTAATTTATTATTATAATTTATGTAGAATCGTACAGACAACGTATTCGTATTGTGTGACACACCGAAACCGTATAATATCAAACAAAATAATCTATTAATAAAATCTAAAAACAATATATTACTCACGTTTTACCGATAATATATTTCGGTAACTATAATAGTCGTACGAACAAATCGACTAATATTTTTCAAATCGTCGGATCAGGTTAGTGTAACGAACGAATATGCATACATACGTATACTTTTAAAAATCACTTGTATTTTTCTTTTCATCTTGGAAAGTCAAACGTTTGCTTTAAAAAGCGACTCAACTCAGTCGGGACTTTTGAAAATTGTTTCGATAAATTGGCGCGTTAAGTGACTTGCAATCAATTAAACCGTTAACTTAATTTTAACTTTTAATTCGTTGACGCTGTGCGCGTTTCGTTGTAAATATTATATTACGCGCATATTAATTGTTACCGGAGTGGTTTGTAATACGGAAACACGTGATTTTACGTTTGGTATATCCGCCAATCTGCTTAACGAAACTCGGCCATCGAAAGTATTTAACGCGGAATTATTTGTATTTACTTTTTAAATTATTATATTTACATAATAAAATATCATTTTGAACTATACACGCGTTTAATCGGTTTCGACCTGCGCGTAAATTATGTGCAAATATAATTGTGTAAACATTGCTTTCGTATATGTATTACATAATTTCAGACATTACATATTATTATATACACTATAACGGCTGATTAATAATAAATATCGATTTCTTTTTTCGACCCGCCACAACGAATTTAATTTATTTTATATATAAAAATCCCATTTAATTAACATAATTTCATATTAGATTACACAATTAGTAATATATATTGGCTTATATGATAATAGTAAATTACGTGTTCGTTAAATTATATTTGCTTATTGGAATTCTATTTCATCGCGTTATTACCGTATAATATTATTTATGGCCGCTTATACTTAATATTTAAAAATGTACTTATTCGCCAAAACAATTTCAATTTAAGTTCGAACATTTTTCAATTTTCTAAAAAAAAAAAGTTAATTTCACAAAGTATGTGTATCTCCAATTCCTATTTAAACTTTGCGTATCCCGAATAACACAAGATATATATATATATATATTAGTATTATAAATAACTTTCATAACACCCGAGGCCTTTATGTTAGATAATATTTTAATTCCAGTTTGATGGGTAGATTTGTGTTGAAAGCAAAGTATTATACAACTTTTGTGTTAATTAAATAAATTTAAACTAGGCCATTTTTTTCCCCGTTTCTTCTCTTTTTTGACTTTCTGAGAATCCGTTCACTCGCTTCGGTAATCGCATAAATTCACGTATTCATATTCAAAGTCACTGTTCTTCTTTTCTCCTAATATTAAGGACCAATTAATTGTTAAAAATGTATTATTATTATTATTAAAATATTGTTCGATAATTAATTCTCTTTTGCTGTTTTTTACTATTATAAATATAATAATAGAACGTTAACATTGCTATACTAATATCGCGACGCTATTATTTATTTTTCATCTTATATAGTACACGCCTGCAGTTATTATGGAAAGTACGGACGAGTGAGAGGAGTGAATATCGTTTGCTCGATAGCAAAACTGTATTTTGTTTGCGAATAATTGTAATTGTACAATTAAAAATTTAAATTCGTTTTCGAAAAAAGTTCAACCGTTTAACGTGTACAATATTATATGTAAAGTCCCAGACAAGGGCAAACTGCAATGCCTGTTGAATAGGGAGGATTTTATTTAAATAATAGATTAAATATATATTATAACATAATGTTTTATTATCTGTGGATAATTATGAATATTAAAATTGTCCACGAACGGTTGGTCGCTTTTTTTTCCTCCAGTTTTTGCGCCATTAAAAACAACATATTCTGCTTTTTATTTTTTTGAAAATAGAAAAGGTGGCAAAATTAAGTAATTAAAATTTTTTTACCAAAATATTTTCTCGCGCTGGCCGTGTATACGTTTTGTATTAATATATATTTTTTTTTTCGTTGTAAAACCTCTAAATAATATTATATTATTTTATTGTATACGCTTACCAACAACATTGAGGTAATATCGAAGATAGAAACGTTTTTTTTAGAAACATTGTTGTAGCAGTTAAACACTCGCTTACATACTATTCCGGTCAGTATTTTTAATCGCTTTGTTGATAAAACGTTCACCATTCTACGGATTTTTATTTTTATTTTTTTTTTTGCATGCTACTCCTATATTGTATATATCGTACGCTACAGAAGAAAATTCAATAAAATAAAAAAATATGTAAAGTATTTAATTTTATTATTGTAACTACCTTGTACATAGTATATCTTTTACGTATAATAATATAGGAAAACATACGATTTGTATAATTCATAAAGTTTGGGTATAATGAGGTCAATGAGCGTTAACCATTAACATGATTATATACACCGACTACAGAAACAATAATAATTATAGACTTAACATATTTTTTTTTGCACGCAACCGAACTAATGTACGCTAAATATACGTACGTACGCTTTGCAGATAATTAACTGTTGAGTAGAGTAGTTTTCCATAATAAAATAACATTTACAATACCGCGGTCAATATTGCGATGAAATCATTAATTTTTTTTTTTAAATTTTAATTGTAGTATTATTTAAACAAATTTAAACTGCTCAAGTATAAAATTAATTTTTTTTTTTGTAGTATAAGCATAAAAAATATTATTTCGTAATAAATAAATAAATATTTCTACTCTCGCAGGATTAATACTATCATAATATCGAGTTCATAATTATTTACATAGTTCGTTTTAATTAAAAATAGGTGGCCATTTACGTCCTTCGTTTTGTGTAATTTTATAATTTACTTGTCTCGAACATAATATAAAATGAATTAGTCCGTCATGTATAGTGTAGATACAGTTTAGCACGTGAAATAATTTTTTTATGTTCCTATAACGTCTAAAAATTGTTTCATTATTTAAATTTCAACGCAAGAGGATTTGAATTTTATACAGGCGTACATTACAAATGCATAATCAGCATATTATACACTATATACTTATTGGCAGTCTGTTATTATTTTTATTCTATTATTATTATTTTCAGTATATGCGTCCTTACTAATGTCTATCTCCTGTATCCGCCCATTTTTTTTCTTTAAAAAACGAGCCATGTCAGCACGTCGTTACACTTAAAGCCACTACATATTATTGGGAAACGGAAAGTTATAATATTTTTAATGATAACGTAATAAAACACAAAATAATACTACGGGGCTAGGGGGTATACGACAGTGAAAAACGATTATGACCGTTGTCGTAATTTCAGGCTTTATAATACAACCGGAGCGTGCCTAGACTGCTGTATTTACAAAATGAAATATATTTAATCCCCGGGGCATACAGACGTTTTACAATTAACCAATATTATCGATATCGACAAAAATAATAAATAATTATAGGCAGGTATTGCGTTAAACCCATAAATCGTTATTACGTGTTTAAACAGAAATATAGCTTGTAAAATAATAGGTTTTTTTTTTTAGTAGTCGTATAGAACAGCTTCCGGTTGATATTGCAGTACGTCTAAAAAAAAAAAACAAATGTTCAATGAAAACAAACATGACGTAAATATATAAGACTTTTTTTTTTCACGAATTCTATCCGTTTTCATATATCGTACACGAATATCAGATAATTTAATTCGTCTATAATATTCGAATACAAATACTGACAACACGTGTTTGTATTGTCGAATATCGTGTCGATACATTTTTATTGGATTTTTATGAGTTATAAAAATGTTCGACTTTAATTTCAGAAAAAAAAAAACGTTTGTAAACTATCACTGCTACTTATTTCAATCTTCGATATTGCATAAAAAAAAAAAGATACATAAAATTATATTGTTTGGAATAATAAAAAATAAACGCGCAGAGAGTCAAGCATAAAGCAAACGTTTAGGTTCTATACCGAAATTATACAAACGGTTTTCTACAAATTGGATTGTGTGAATAGTGAATACATTATGCAAACTCGTACAACCCCATTTCTGTTGGGAACATTTAAATGGTTTAGTTGAATTTTCTTGAGTAGAAATAAACTTATTTACTCCACCAAAAGGTACCATTCCACATCGACGAATCGTAAGTATACCTATACGTTTATACGTTTTTCCGTTGGCAATACAATCATTAGGTCAAGATATAACAAAGGCTCGCATGCGTGTATAATTAGTATTACACGGTTCTCTAAAAAAAAAAATAAATAAATAATACGTTTCAAAAATAAAATAAGATCTTATATAAAATTAGTTTTTCGCGTTAAAAAAATTGTCATGTTTTTTTTTTTCATTTATATGTAATTATAATTTAAATGTATAGGTATTGATTGGAATTCGGCAATTACGCCTATACCACTCGTTTACTTTGTCCGGCACCGCGATAAATTGGTCGTATTTTTACGTGTAATCATAATTTTCACGATATATATATATTTTTTTTTTATACACTAGAGTGCAATCACCAAACAACCAATATGTTTTATAATATAATAGCTCTTACAAGCATATCCTTTTGAAATTAAAATTTCAGAAATCCATTTGGTCTAAATGAAGAATCCTCAGTAATAATATATTAATTATGTGTATTTTTTGGAATCATAAGCAATTAACGACTGTTTAGTGACGAATGATGATTGACGAACAAATGAAATATGATTATATTTATAGCAGAAATAGTCACGTGAACGTTGTTTTTCGGTATAATATTGTTGGTTTCGTTTAAATGCCCAGTATAACGACTCTATAAGACTTATTAAACTATTTAACGGGCCGAGTCGAAAAATTCAATTATAATGTTTTTCCAAAAACTTTTGTTCTACGATTTTGCAATTTAATGCGGTTACATATACTTGTTTATATATATATATATGTATAACTAAACAAAGCTTTTGGTCACTGTTATATGTGTTGTTATATGTGCTTGATCCCTCGAAATTGAAAAGAATCAACGTTTTATTTTTATTTTTAAACGATTTAATAAAAGCTATATAATATGAAATGATTTCTATTGAAAACATTCTATCTATTTCATTTCTGTAAATAAATAAATATATTTTATATATAAAAGGAAAACGCGACTGGCTGATCTATCAGAACAGTGGACGGATCGGGCTGAAATTTGGAATGCAGATAGCCATTACGACGTAGGCATTCGCTACGGGAGTATTTTTGAAAATTCTACCACTAAAGGGGCTAAAAATAGGGGTTTGAAATTCGTAGGAAATCTGATTGTACGGGAAAGATACCGTGAACCACGAATTAGATATAGATACGCGTACGTATATAACGAGATTTAAGGTCCAAATATTAAAAAAATATTTAAAACAGAACGATGTGACGCGGGCAGTGCCGGGTAATACAACAGCTCCATGTCCCTGTCAGCCCCACTCAATACATTTATGTTATACAAATATAGAACTGCAATAGGTTAATTAATAATAATTTCTTAATGATGCGCGAAGACAATATTTAAAGAACACATTTTGTCCAGATGTTTGGTATAAAAACACTGTTTTCTAAAATACTATAAAATATTCTGAATTCTTTATACAGTATCGTTAACGAGTTTCAAAACATACATAATAATATTTCGTAGTGTACCACCTATACGTGTGTATGGATATACATACAAAATATTGACTTTCCATCAAACGGTTTACAGATTATAAAGGTACGGAATGAAAAGGGTACAATACGGCCCTTGCGGCGTAAACGAGCAAAGAAATACAAGAAAATATATAGAAACGGAATAGTGTGTTCGACTATAAAATTAAATTGTTAAAACGAGACGTCTAAATTTAAATTACAAATTCAAAAAAACAGTATTAATAAAGCGCACGGAGAATACAAACGTAGATTAATATTCATAATTTTATCCTCTTTTTTTTTTTTTTTTTTATATATAGATCATACATTACACGGTACGATGTAAATTCAACGCATATTCACCGACTTAAGTATTGTACAATACTAGCGAATTATGTTATATGTATCTTTGAATTTTCGAATGAAAATAAATAAAATTATAATATAAATTAATTTTAAGTATAAGAGGTACGTGTAAGAGAAATGAATATAATTTTTCTTTATTGTTTTTTCTGTTTTGTTATATTTTATATTGTACAGACAGGAGGTAAAAAAAAAAGAAAATTTATGTTTTTTTTTTTTATTGTTGAGAAGTCTTCTTTTTTTATGGCGTTAAGAATTGAATCAAAAAAAAAATAATAATTTTTTACTCTCGTCTAATTTAGATACTCCAAAAAAGTGACACTTAATTACGTATATCAAAATTAATACATCCAATTATCTGATATATTTTGTTAATTAGTAACAAATAAGTGCCATTTCGTTGCATGCAGGTAGAACGAATATTATTTTTATATAAATGTCTACGTATAGGTGATGGCGATTTTAGAAATTAAACGTTTCCACATTGTATTTTGTGATCGGGCAAATTGTATAATAAAAACACGCGTTTTGTTACGAAATTCGTTGTTAACGTGTTGTCTTTTTCGTCTCCTTATAGGCTTTTACGGTCTTGAAGGACCGCTTTCCTTTGACACTACTGAATTCGTCCCTTCTGCTATAATTTGATTATTCAATATTAACAACAGTCGAAAACGTTGAATCATTGTATTATTAAAAGACGAAAGTTTTTCCCTGCAACACTGTTCAAACAGAAAATATTTTTATTAATTTTCGTTAATAAAAATATTGTTTTCTCACATTTTTATATAAGTTGTTACTGTTTGATGTGTTTTAAAGGTGAATTAACAGTGGAAGGCATTTTTTTTACTGGCATTATACAATTAAGGGAATTTTCTCTTAAAAAAAAAAAAACAAAACGATTATTTGGTCTGCGGTGGTTTTACTATTATAATACATATAGTTCCGTATTTGTTATAAGCCTTAAATTATTATTATAATGTTTTAATTTATTTTATAAAATTTTTTTTTTCGTTTCATCTTTGAATACATTCTATTTATAAAACATATATTATACAAGTGATTACTTGCACGCACATCGACACGTGAAACGGTAACCAGTAATTCCCGCGGTTACTCGAGTGCGCGTGCAACATGTAAACACAATGGCCAAGTTTATGAGTTCATAAAATATTTTCATAAACGGCGAATAAAAATAAAACGTTTTTATGAAATTATCCAGAACACTGTATAAAATAATATCGGGTATAAATTCAACGGACAAAGCGTATAATATGATCATCACTATATACATATAGAAGACCGACTTTAAACTGGCCGGCCCGTTTCGAAGAGATTTTAAATCTACCAAATTATTTCACGTTCTAAAAACTTTCGAGGAGCACAACGACAATAATATGTGCCCTGTATAAAATACACGTTGTTTACCAATAAAACGAACCGTGTTTCGTTGTACGACGGTATTTCACGCGCCGTCGGTTTGAATATGAAATAACGTATTTTTCGGTAATTGCTGTTAATTAATAATATTATAATTGTATCTGCGCAATGAACGTTTTCGTCGATCACGTTTTATTATTTGATTATTCAATCGCCCAAGATGAGTTTGCGATAATTTTAAAAGTAAAATATATAAGCGAATAACTGATTCGTTTTTATGAATACAAAAACACGACAGTGGCGGCGTTTAGGGGGGAGGGCCATGGCCCCCTTGACTTTTTGAAATGTACGGTAAATACTTTTTTCCAATTTTTTCTAAAAGTATACTATAACGGGACACGACATATGCGGCTCTTGGGTGGGGGGAGTCTTGAGGGGGCAATTGCCCCCCCCCAAAATAAAGTTAACAAAAAAACCTGTTATTTCAATCTTTTATTAATGAACGCCGAAAAGTTGAATTTAATTTAAAATAATTAACGATATTCCCTCTGTAATTTTAATTTCTGATGTAAAACAAGAAAATAGTTTTTGAAATTCCAAATTCAATTTGAAGCCGATTAAGAAGAATATTAGAATTATACTATCATGTTTATTGAATAATCGAATATTAATAAAATGATAATAATTGTTATCAAAATTGATTCATCTAGAAAACATGGTTAGTAATTACTTTACTAGCACTATCTACAACGCCAGTCACTGATTAGAGGATATCAGTTAAGTAGTAAGTACAGATAAATAAACGCGGTGGTGCAGGTCACTGGTCACAGTGGTCAACAAAAGTCATTTTGGTTAAGTTTATTTTGGGAGAATTGGGTTATGAAAGTCGATTAATCGTTTGCCCCCCCCCCTGGAATCATCCCCAAGTGCCGCCTATGGGACACGGTAAATACACCTTTACAAAATATCGGTTGACAGCACTGATGTCTGATAACACAATGATATTAAATGTTGCTGTATGTGTTTTAAAATATTGCCCCCCCCTTAAGCAAAGAACTAAATCCGCCACTGAAACGCGAAATTATATTTTCTAAAACAATACGATCGCTTTTACTTTTGAATACGCTCGTTTCTATCGAACATACGTAATGATAAAAAATTTAATTACTCGACCGGGCCCTACCCCGACGGCGGAATATGATTTATTCACACGTTGAATTTCATAACCACTCTTGGGACACTCGCAAAGGACTAATATTAATTTTTGGACGAATGCGTTTTATGTAACGAAGACTATACGCCTAAATTTCTAATAACGACCGAAATTCAAACGAACGCATAGCGGCGTATTTACGAAGGGTCAAACACCCTCCGGAAGCGTATATAAGCCCTCAGTAGAGATTAAACTCGGTAAAATACTCTACCGATGATACGCGATTTCGCTGTATTTCTTTCTTCTTCTAATATAACGCAAGAATAACGTATTGAATATAATAACAATGAGAGACATTACAAAATCAATCAATTTAGAATCGGCAGCGGAACGATGGGAACTAAGTCCAGGCCGGGAGACTGTTATTGTTTATCCGGGCCACCTACCACACACTTATCACGGGAAAAAAAAAATGTTCTCCGTACTATTTTTTGTTTTGTCTGAAAACAATTTCATTTTAATTTTTTTCCCCCCATTATAGTTTTTAAAACAAAATAATTGTTAAATTCTTTTAGTATACCACTATATCGGTAGAAATTATTCAAGAAAAACGAAACAAGCCGGTTTGAAAAAAAAAAATGTTGGACACCAGGCCGGTAACACGATCCAAGCCATTTGGAAAACTACCGTTTTCCACTCGGACCCTGTTTAGAATAATTAAGTCAGGTGTGGTTTATGGACACGACGAATGCCCTATAGAGAATGTATAGAACATAATGCACGATATTCTGCGTGTCGAGAATGTCTATTGTTTGGAGTGTATACGAGACACCGGCCGAGTACATATTATATACTTATAGGAAATCAGTGAAGGTATATTTTCAACATAAGAATTTCACACAAGGAAATATAACGTTATTTTTATTCGTTCTAGGCGAGTTTAAAATAAACTAATTCGGAACACGGCGGATATAATATAAAAAAAAAAAGGAAGCGAGCCGCGGGCTGTTTTCTGGATTTCGCTTAAGTGAATTACTCGGATAAAGACTTTAGAGCGCGTATTTTTATCACTATAAATTTGAAAGCAATGATAAATCATTGCGTTCGATAAAACTACGATTCTGTGCGCGGCTTCGGTGTAATATTTTGGTGTGCAACAAAACGAACTAACCCTTTTTACGAACTAAATACTTCAAAAGCTATAATTGCTATAAATAGACCAAAATTATAAGAAAATTTTTTTTCCTTAATATAATACAAAGTTACATACATTTGGTAAGTTATTCAAGTTTCTATACCAATTAGTTTCGATATTACGAAGAAATATAACCGTTTACCGTTTATATGTAATTTTTCGGTAGTTTTTTCTGACGCTATTGGAAAAAAAATCGAAAAATTACCTCTTCAAAGTACCGCGGACTAGATGCCTATTTCTACCGGAAGCAAGATATGACCGCGGATTAGATGAATACAGATGGATTCATAGATAAGTATATATTGGATGGATCACTCGGCCCGAGAACAAAATAATTGCAAATATACGCTCTTCCGATTGGCCGGCCCCCTCCCAAATCAATGTAGGCGCACACGGCGATATAAATTATTGTGCTGATATTATACAATATTATTGTACAACTTCTTATTATTATTTCAAATAATATTATCATAATAATGGTTATCACAATCATGGCGGTAAAAATTTCACGCAGATTTAATAACACTGATTTCATTTGAACTGCGTGTGTATGAAACGAGTATATTTGACACGAGACATTATACACGACACGAACCAGAATTCACTATTCATTTTATGTAAACACAACACAAATAATTTACCTCGCGGGAGTGATGTTTAAATTTTAGGTAAATATTCTGTGCTATCACGCGGTTACACTGATTTGGGGGTTTTTCGAATGACGTCAATTTTTTATTTTTTTTTTGTTAACGTCGCGAGTGATCCATCTGTATTCATCTAACCTGTAGTATGACTGTAAAGATCGGAGCACTACTTCTGGTAGAATTTTCGGATACAGACATCAAAAAAAAAAAAACACGTCATCGTAAAACCGATACATTCCTCGCCCCGCTCAGAATCTAAAATATGATTTTCAATTTTGAATATGTTACACAGATATCTATAGGTATTGTTTTGTATGTGCCACGAAAATATTGGTTAAACGTTAATCGGAATATAATTTTTAATAATATTTATCGCCGATATAATACTAGAAATTTTACGTCGGCAGCTGTAAGTCACCGTACCATAGACGGGACTTGATTTTGTTATATTTCTCAATATTGTAGTATAGAAAAAAAAGTGAAATAGAGCCACGTGTAAGTTATAAATATACGGTGATCGATTTCGGCCAAGTGGTTCCAGATGTTACGACAAGACGCGGGAGAGAAACAGAACGTGTTGTATACTTATTACACTCAGTGAAAATCGATTACACACTCCGAACGTTCGATTTCTGTTTCGCGATACGTCCAACGAGTACGTGGTGTTCAATTTGTGTGCTTTTATATATATATGTGTGTGTGTGTGTGTGTGTGTGTGTGTGTGTGTTATTAAATTTAATATAATAAATTAATAATGATATTTAATACTTATAATACGTTTGATTTCATTTTTTATAAAATAAAAAACAGTAAAACGCTTTATAACACGTTTATATCGTTTGAATATAGTATTATAGTTATATATTTTCTTTTATATGATATTATATGCCTCTATGTTGCTATATTTATTATTGTACGTTATTATTATTATTATTATTATTATTATTATTATTATTATTATTATTATTATTATTATTATTATTATTATTATTGTTTTAAAACTTACCGTAACACAATCGGCGCAAAACAAATTCGAAAACTTTTAATAAATCATATAATGGATGTATTTTTAGAAAAAGGAAAAAAACTTTGAGACCCTATAAACTAATTTCGCTTATTTATTGATATTTTTCAAACAAATGAAAAAAATTTCAATTTGAATATTTACAATAGTTTGCACGTCTTCGGTGTTAAGCATCTGCAGCAGTGCTTGTAGTGAAAGTGTTATTGAGTTAATAAATTTAGAGATTATTATATAGCGATACTTAATAAATAATTGTATGTCACAATATTACGCACGTATTATATTTTTAAAACAGACAAATATAATAATAGTAATTATGTTTTTATTAATATTTTTGTTTTTTTTAATGTACAAACGATCGTTTATTATATATATATATATATATTATGTCTGGTGTTTTTTCCTACAGGCAGTAAAATAATAATAATAAATATGAATTATTTGAAAAATTGAACGCAAATATTATTTTTTTTAGAAAAATACACCGATTTTTCTTCGCTCGGTATTTGAAAACCAGAAGACAAACAATATAGTCGCATTCAAATCTAAAACAACAGTGATCTACTTTACGTATTGTTTATCTGTAATATATTTAATCAATACGCGTATAATTTAATGTATCGGTTACAATAATATTGTGTCTTCGTTGTTTTTGTACACGCTCGGTAATGTGATAGAAACGAGTGAGAAAAGAAATCAAAATAATAAAAAAAAACCACGCGCACAGGGAGAAAATAATTAATATAATACAACGAAAAAGTGAAAAAAAAAAAAGTACAAGCGTTCTCGAATTCATCGAGCCCATTTATTCGTCCGTTGGAAATATTTTGTCAGTATATTTTTTAATGAAAAATTCCAAAAAAATATAGGATTCAATCGTACAGAAAAGAAACCTGTTGGCGACCGACTCGATATAGAAGTCACTGGATTTTTGGCCGTCGTTGGCGAAATCGAATCGAAAACACCGTGCGTTTGCGTCCCAATAAAATAACGTGTAGATTAATTTGTTTTAATTATCGTTTTCACAAAACGATTACGCTTACAAAATACAAATAATTCGATTCGATTTCAATAGCGATCTAATTGAGTTGTCGCCCTGGAGCATAAAAAAAAAACGCCCTAATTATAATATAATACAAATTTAATGCAATATATAAAAACGATTTTATTTCTAATTTACGCAATTGAATTCTTTTCCTGGACTGTGACTCCGCGAATTATGTTATCATAACATTCAATCGATTATTATCTCGCCTGAATCTCGATAATATAGTTTATAAAAGTAAGGTCGCATGATAAAAGTATAAATAATTAACTATAAAAATAAACTGAATGAACTTTTCAGAGGATTAAATTAACGAAACTATATATGTAAAAAAAAATTAGCCGCCCCTCTCATTACCAGCCGCCCGGGTCAACAGCACCCTGTTGCCCCCCTAAATACCGCCTTGATTGTCTGCTAAAAACGTACCACGTTTGAGCGTTATTATAATTAATTCCAAAACAATATCGCGTATATTTTATTATTATACAGATATTTTTATACATACGCATTTCTGTAGTTGAAAAATAATATTTTTCTTTTTTTTTATATATATATATATAAAAAAAAAATTGTGTTACAATACATAATTGTTTTAAATTTCAATCGGTCGTCTTCCGTGCAATCATTTTATTTTATTAAATAATATACTGTACGCGGACGGCGTATGCAATTTGAAATCGAAATATTTACAATCGTAATACGTATTGTTAACGCGTACATATGAGAAATATTTCGATTTAAATTTTAAATTACCAATATCATAAAAGGTTAAAGCTAATGTTTAATACAGTTAGGTAGCTTATATAATATCACGTTCGTTTTTAAGTGTTGAAAAAGTATTTATTTTAGAAAAAAAAAAAACAAAATTAATCGCGATTTAGCTTTTGTTGCTTAAAAACACATAAACAATTTTTTATTTTATTTATTTTTACTTTTGAACACAATTGTTTTTGCACAATTATTTGAAAGTGATAAATTGTTCTTTTCATTGTTCTTGAGTATATACGTATATATTATATAAATGAACACTTTTTTTTTTTTTTTTTATAATTTATCATAATGATAGCAAAAGAGGGGGAAAAAAATACAAAAACGGTAAAACAGAGAATTAAATTAGGAATAGCGACGTGGACGATTATTTATCGCCATTACATTATTATAAGGTTTATTAATTCAATCTGTTCAACCGAATGCAGATTATTTAATTATTATAAATATCAATGACACGACTACGTTTACGTCGAATATTAATTACCCTATCTTTGACTGTATATTATATCGGTACGTGTTTTCAATATACTTGTAAACATAATTTTTGTTTTGGTGATTCGATTATAAGTGGGTTACAATAAAGTAATTAGAGAAACCAATTAATAACGACAGCGAGAGGTATTTATGTACAGATGAACTGATACGAATCGTATTCGTTGGCGACGGACAAAATATAAATCGAATGTGTGTAATACGGGACCGTTATAGTGTTATGATAGGATTACGGTCTCAAATTAAATTTAGTTAAGTTAGCGCTGACTAAACGCAGCCAGACACGTGTAGACTTCAAGTTGAAAAAAAAAAGAATCAGAGCGACCAAGATACGACAAATGACCGTAAAAATATGTGTGAAGATTTAACCGTTGGAAACTTTGCTTCGTTTGATTAAAAGAAGTCGGATAGTCATACGTCATATACGTTTTAGGGATTTATTGTGAGTGCTAAAAAGAAATAGTCTACTTTACTCGAGTATAAATGTGTTGGTTGATTTTTTGCGCTAAATGTTCGCCACAAACTCATCGTTTGTCAAGCGAACGATAAGTTATTTATTTATATTTTTTTGTGAATAATTGTCGACAATAATTTTAAATAAAAGTGTAAAATACTAAACGGTATTTACCGTAAACGCAAATATTATAAGCTAAAAATGCTTTATGAATCCTAAAAACTAAATGTAAACTACTGCTTACTGAACACCGACTTTGCATTTAGGATATGAGATTAAGATATAAATAAGTTATAAGTTTACTCTGTGTAAAGACAATACGGATTACACTGAATTCTGGGCGCGCGAGAAAGATATTGATTTTACACTGAAGTGTTTTTTTTTTTAAAAAAACTTTTCACAGAAAAAAAGTCTCTTTGTTAATTGTTAATCGGTTTTTTGATAATACTCAAATTCACAAAATGCACTCAATCATGCTCATGATTTTTCGTTATAATTAACGTTTATTTAACGATTTATTATCATTATTATTATTGTTCTTGTAATACTAATTTAATTGGTAATTGTGCATACAACATTCACGTTGTATTACAAAATAAATAAGTAAACAATAATACATTTATAATATAAAATTTTTGTTCGTTAAAATTCATAGATAATACATAATTGATAGGCTATGTGTATACAATATGTGTAGCGGGCAGTGTTCCTGAGTACAGAAGAGAGGTAGCAATATTAAAACCATATCTTCTACCCTACTCAGCAAGAAATTATTTTTTGTTCCATGAAATAATAATTTATTCCATGGAATAATAATTGAAAAAATAGTGTGTTCTGTTATCAATGTATCGGTAATCTAAATATTTGCCGAGTGAGACAGAAGATTCGGGAACGCCTGATAACGAATATGGCCTATCCATTATGTATTAATATTATCTATGTTAAAATTATAAATATATTACGATATGGTTGTTTCAATATTGTATAATATGAAATAATTTAAGCTACATATTATTCAGGATGATGTATAATTCTTATTCGGAATTATTTATTACAAATAAGAGTACAAATTATTGACCATAATGATCAGTGCTGTTGTTAAATTCGTGATGAGAATATTAGAATAAAACAAAATATGTTTGTCGCGGTAAAATTATTATTTACAGTGAAACGTAGAATTTTTTTCGAAAACAAACAAATACACGATAATAATTGATAACAAATAACAATATAATTAAAATCTGTATACCTACAATACAATACGTAAAAACCAACAAAACGTCTAAATGAATAATATATTATCACGACGCGTTGTGCGTTAATAATTTCAATTATATTCAAAAATATGAAAATGACTTCCAAAATAATAATGTATACGGTATGACGTATATATAGTAAAGATAATCTTAATATTCGAATATTAAATGAATCACTATATGTCAATAAGACATAATTTTTGATATACAAAAAAAAAAAAAAAATCACGAACCGATACCGATCGATTTCGTCGAATAAAATTATCAAATTAAATAAGAAAATAATAAAATATAACGTCTAGACAACGTACGTTTTATGCGAAATATATGCATTGTGTTTACGCGGAGGAAAAAAAAACAAATAGGTTTTATAATGCGGCGAAAAAACATTATTATAATACTAAGTTAGTTTTGGTTAAGCACTATAATCATCAATTCCTAAACTTTACCCATTCCAGTGAGTGCCTGCTACTGTGTTTTTATTTCCTATATCTAACTTACAAAGTATATAAGTATATGCACGTCTCGGGAAATAAAATCGTCGAGAATAAAAACGCAACGACCGCGTTTTTTGAAGTCGCGATAATTATTATTTTTATTATTTCACTCACGACAAATATAAATAAATACCGATGATGGTCGTGTTGCAGAAAAAAAATAATAAAAATTTCTTTCATTCCGCTTTGTTATTATATAAGAATATTGTATTTGTACACGCTGTATTATATATATGTACTTTGTTGATAGCCATCTTAGCCGTTTTTCTCGGCGTTCACGAATTATGAATAGGAAATTAATGGAATTTTATCACGTCATCGATACGACTGGAAATCCAATATATTTATAACATTTGTTTTTTTTTTTGCAATTTATATATATATTTAAAAAAAATGCGTTCTCTGTAACGTCGCTTCCGCAGAGTATATTTCATTGTCAAACGCCGTTGACCCGGTTACATCGTGTTTAATGCGTTAAATTGATCGGTGAAAAGGATAAAAAAAGAAAAAAAAATCGCTTTAATAAAATCAAATAGCTGTCAAATGCGCGCGGCGGCGGCGGCGGAGACATTACTTGCCACGCGAATAACGTTTTTAATCGTTTTCGGTATTTTCAAGTGAACAATATATAGTGACAACGTTAAATATAATAAAAACAAAATAACGGAGAAATACTATTATTATCCTTATAAATAATTTTTCGTCTTCCAATAACCAATGTATTCCGAGTCCTGAATATTTAAAATATCTTCTGCCTAGATATCCTGATTACCAAATATATAAAAATACGATGTTTTCATTGGTCTATTTGAAAACTAAATTGTCACTTATTATTTTATAGTTGTTGCTCGATAACACATTTACCCCATGTTACATGCTATATGTATGATATATTTCATCATACAGTCATTGTAACCTGTAGGTATATATTGTATATTTTATATGAATATCACAATGTACCGACACCATATATAATTAATAATGTATTTATTTTATGATATTAGAGTTGGTATATTAATATTACTAATTATAATATTTTATAGTACAATGTAATACATAATATTTGATACTACTCACATTAAAAAAAAAACTAAGTAATCACTAATCAATAACAAGTGCCCACTAATTTTTTTTTTTTAACTTAATTTGATATTTATCAATTTTTAAATATTTTCGCGCGGTTTTCAAATAGACCAATGAAAACATCGTATTTTTATACGACGCTGGGGCTTTAGCCGATTTGGTAATACGCATCGCTGGCCTCCGTCGCTGTTACTTCGGTATATTTGGGTATATTATATAGTTCTCCACTACACGATACGGATTTTAGGAGATCGCGAAAACGGTGTGTTTTTTTAAAAGATTTTAGGTACCTAAAAGCGAAGACGAAAATTCGACTATTAACGAATTTCAATTTTTAAAATTAAAACCTAATTAGTTAAGCGTTCGATACACTGACACTAATAATAGTTTATTTTGAGTTCTCACTCGGTTTAGAAAATTGCGTTTTTCTTCACTTAGTCTAATACTGCAGTATTGTATTCGTAGAAAAATACAAATGAAATATAATATCACCACCGCGTATATATTGAAAAACATACAAATTTTAATTAATATTTAATACACTACATTTTTTTTTTTTTTTTGAAATTTGAAATTTTTAATAAAACTATTAACTAAAGAATTTAATTTAATTTCTATGGAATGTATACAAAAAAAAAAATTTCGTAAACATTTAACATTTACGTGATAAATTGTTATTGAACACAAAATTATTTAGCCAATAAAGTCTTCATGAAAAAATTAATTAAATTTTTCTCTTTAGAGAATCCGTATAGGCGAGGGGAAGAAAATTATTTTCAGACCGATCTCGGCTATGTTACATCGCATATTATTCTCCAAACACTGTATTATATAACATATATATTTATATTCTTAACTCGTCTTAAACGATGAATTCGTATTACGAGTACATCATACTAATATATATTATACTGCGGATACGATTTGACAGATGTAAAAACTTTTGTAAAAACTGTTGAATATTTATTTTATTATTATATATTAAATAGAATAAGCAACACGACTGTTGTATTATAGGGTATTTCACATTTGCTTACATTGGAAAATAAAATATTTTAATTAAATTTTTTTTTTTTTTGTAAATTTCAAAATATTTATTTTATGAATTAACTGTTTTTAAATGTGACTGTTAGAAATTTTTATTCGAAATAAGTAGTTAAAAAATTATTTTGAAGTCTATGAAAAGGTCTATGACGAGAGAAAGCTCCCAGCAAAATATTCGGCCCAGTCGTGATGTTGCCGACTGCAGCCGTTACTGAATAACATCATTCGTATTATTTTTGCTTTTAAAATTTGTTTAAATAACATAACGCAATAAAAAAGTTTTGTAAATTTGAAATTTGTCGAAAATTATATTTACAACCTCAACTGTAATATTTCTATTAGAGAGAAAAAAAAAAAAAAAAAAAAATTAAATTTGATTTTTCATTTTTATTTCGACTTCCTTGTTACTGAAATTAAATCCAAAATATGTTTATTATAGCGCAGATGTAAAACAATTGTACGAAAAGAACAAAACTTCTTTAAATATTGAATAGAATAAAAGGTATTATATTTCAGTCAGATCGCGCCGTTGGACACCCTGTATTTATACAACTTAATGCGATTAAGTTTTTTTTTTTTTATACGATCAATAGAAATTTGTTTCTTATAAATATCTTTATTATTTGTTTACAATGCGATTATTAATTATATCGAGCGAATAATTTGTTTAAACTTATTGCATTGCGGAAAAATGAATTGTGCTCAAGGCGAATTTCGTTTCGAATTCCTGCCGAGAGTGAGTAACCGATTATAGAATTTTTTTTTCTGTCATACGTAAATTACATTTTCCTTTTTTTATCTACACAGGTAAACAAAGGATAATAGTAACGATTTTTGTGTTTTGGAAATGACTTATACATTACTAACTTGTAAATTCCAATTAATATTTTTTTTTTTTAACATTTATTATAAAATATATACAATCTGTAATACAGTTACAATAAGCATATGTGCGTATTTAATATACGTATATGACGTGAATGCTCGAGTTGAGTAGCTACCCAGCAGTAACACTCAGATCCCAATTAATATAAATAAATTAGCACATATGGCGCTCCGGGTAGGCAAATCCGATACGTTTGCGCGTTGCGATGAGACCACCGCCGACACGCTGCAAGTGTGTACGTACGCGCGATAACAAGCGCAGTAAGAGTAGTAGTGACCACGGCAATTTGTAATATTTTCATCTGTATAATGTTCAAATTAATGATATTTTAATAATATTCTAATACCGTCCCATTATTCCATTATCTCGGAAAATGTCGAGACACGTCCACTTTCCACGCTGTATTTGATTGAGATCAAAATACATGAAATCATCGAATCGTTTTCGTTAAACCAAATATGGCCAACTTGAAAAACCACATTGTACTATCTGTTTATCGATAACCGACCACAATATCACACACGAACATTAGAATCGAATTATTTGAATGTTTTTTTTTTATCTGATAATAAAGAATAAAAATAATTTACTTTTATATATTTATATATTTTTGAATTACCTACGTCAATTTATTCGATTTAATTTCGTTTAGAATAATAACATTATTTATTGTTGGTAATGATTACCGATACTAATATAGAGTAGTCTTCTTCTTCTTCTTCTTTTCCCTCGCCTTTATCCCAGATATTTGGGGTCGGCCAACTTTGTTCTAGACCTCCACTCGACCCGATCTCCCACATCTTCTACGCACACACCAGCAGTCCTCATATATCACACTCAATCGCATTCAACCACTTCTCCTTCGGTCTTCATCTTTCTCTTCTTCCTTCAACGTTCATTTCCATAACCGTTCTTACCGCTTCCGAATCTTCTCCCCTCATAACACGACCAAACCATCCAAGTCTATTCTCTCTCGTCTTCTCCACGATCGACGCTACTCCTGTATGTATATGCTTCCTCTTACATATCAATTTCTTATCCTATCTTCTCTTGTCGCCCCACTCATCCGTCTAATCAACTCACACTCTACTCTGTTTTCTTGTCCACCCAACACTCTGAACTATACAACACAGTTGGTCTCACTACACTCTTAAAGAACTTACCTTTCAGTCTCATTGGAATTCTCTTATCGCACAAACACCGTAAGCTTCTCTCCGTTTGATCCATCCGCACTATGTTTCACATTCCCGTCAAAACCGCCGTTAAAGGATATGCACGCGATTCGATACTAATATTTTAAAATAATAACTAAATATACGAATCGTATACAAAAATTGTTTTAAAACGATTTTGTTCCGGCTAAATGGAACGTATAAATTATTATTAAAAGACTGTCACATTTATGTGAAATACGTTTAAAACCCAAGCATTTCGATTATTTTTAAAATTCTGCGCTTTTGGCCGTTGTACGTTCTGCACGTCGTAAATTTTCCAATGCATAAATCTGCGTTTTTTTTATAGGTTTGTCGACGTTTTTATACGATTTCGAGTACCGTCGTTAGAATGTTCATATAGCCGCGGTTGGTAGATCATGTAATATTCGACATTATCTTGCAGTGAGTCGCAAACGAATGGTGTTTTACTATAAACGCCATACCGCACCAATCCAAGTATTGTGACATAATACAGTCATTAGTCATAAACGTTCGATTGACGGCGATCCACACATAAATTATATTTCGATTAATATATACGCGTAAAATACGTAGACAAATTGAACGGGACGCGAGTAAAACGTGTTATCACAAGTGGCGCGTAAAGGATTTTCGCGACTTTTATTTTTATAAGCTGTATCTTATCGTTACGGATTGCGTATTGAGGAGGCGTGGGTTTGAAAAAGTTGCGACACAATATTATTATCGTACGTCACAATATTGTCGCATAGCTCTTTGGCGCGAGTGCCGTCAAATGTTTTGTCGTCCGATAAGGACACGAGCGCGTTGTCGTTCGGGAAAAGCGCAGATAAAACGAAACAAAACGTGGCAATGATTTATTAACATTTTTTTGGTAATTCGAGCACATCCGGCGGGTACTTAGAAAATCGTTAGATCCGTTTCATTGCATATACAATATACATATACACTACGGTATTAAATACGTAATTTTATTTTGCACAGGGACTATTAGCGTAGAAATTCATGTCCTCCTTCTCTCCGATTACTATACTCGTGCACACGCGCGTCGTTTATCAGTCTCACTGTACGAATCAAATAAGTAATTATATTTTATACATTTAACGCGTTTATTTGGAATTCTACGCCGGATTAAACGTTTCAATATTTATACCGGTCTAGAAAACATTTTGCTCTTGTTGCGTTTGAAAAAACAAATACATATTATCGTATTATGGTATTTTTCCGCAGCATAAGCGTTCACGCATACAACGAACGCAATAATAAGCGTACAAAACACATAAAACAGTGTTCAATACAATAACGTATTTAAAGTGTACCGAGATTATAACGTTTTATACGTTCGTTCATCCGGAAAACCGATCGTATTTATCGCGACTCATACACTATACGGCCGGCGTTCGATTAATATATTAAAAATATCCAAAGAAACCGATTAAAATTGTTTAAATCATACGATCGAAACAGACCGGTCGAATAACCGGTACACTATTAATCACACAATTTTCCGTCATTATCGTTACTCAGTGTTTGAACGAACGGACCGCACTAATCTTACGGAGATGACTCGGTGTAACGTGAACGGTTTTACTGAGACAACGCCAAACGCGGTGGATCCGTCGTGGAAGGATCTAATAGAGCGGGTTAGGATAAGGATCAAACAACGCGGATACATCAGAAAAATATAATAAAATCACACGCGAGTTTTAAGTCTTTTCGTTTCAGGACAAGATAAAAAGGTAAAAAAAAGCGATTCTCCTGTAGTTAGTACAGATCAACGACCGTAATATTGCGCGAATATTATCGAATGTGTGCTGATGCGTTTTCATCGTGACCTATGCTGAAACGCACGACGCTGATACGTTCCGTATCGACTTTCTCTTATACTATTTATCGCGTGCAGTTGTAAATAACGTGCGAGTTGAGTGTCGGAATGCGTCGTCAATAGTTTTCGTACTCCGTGTTCGGATTAAGAAGCGTTCGACATGTCGCGTAAACGAATAGTTAAATTGCGAAAAGTATTCGCTTGACAGCTGTTCTGTTACAGGTAAATCGTTTTTTTTTTTTATATGGAAAAATTTAAAAAAACTTTACGCGCATTTAGGAAGAGATTTTAGTTTTTTTTTACTATTACTTTGAGTTCGAAACCAATGGAAAATCATTGTATTCGGAAAACGGGTTCGGAGCGGAGCGAATAGTTTATTAGAATTACTGAATATTGTATATATTACAATTTAATATTAAATTACTGTATATATGTATTATTGTATATAATACAATATAATATTGTAATTAATTACAATTGTCTGAACTTTTAAAGAGTGCAAAAGCGTTTTCCTGTCCAAAACGAATGCGTTTTTGATATTACGCTTAAGGAAACTAATGAGAAAATCGAAAACCGTGTCCAATATAAGTACCAACTATATAATATATGGTTACGATTTGCTACGGGAACGTTATTCGCTTATCGAGATTATCCGTTTACTGCAGCTACTATACATGAAAAAGTGTTCACAGACAAAATAAAAATAAACACGTCACTCGTAAAACCAATACGCGCTTCGCTCACAACCTTGTAATGTCGGTATAAAATGTTTGTTCAAGTTATTACCACTTATTTATAGGTATTTGATACAACATATTTTTCGCATATAAATTCATGGAAATTTTGCAAAAAGTGAAATGATGTCTATAATAACGCGCTGTATCGACTGTATAGAAATGTTTTAGTTCGAGGTCGGAAGACTGAAATAATTTAAAAAAAAAAAATTGAAAAATACTGTACTCGTATATCGCAATATTTGAAGAATATAATATTCTTATAAATTTTTTTTTTTTTTTTTTTTAGTGTAAATTTAAGTTTAAACGTTTATGGCGAAAACATTTTTGCATTTATACGCACTAGCCGTACGGCGTATAGACTATAAAATAAAATTACGTGGCTCGGTAGCGTCTTCGTTAGGCGACCAATTTATTGTTACGAGTTTAGGCGCGCGATAAACATTTTTACAACATTTTAATTCAGATACCTAATTAAAAGTCACTGTATAGTTAATTCAATTAATTAAATTTTTCTTTATAAATTGAGAATATAGTGTATGGAAAAAAACATTGAGAATCGTTTAAACGTTGGAGTATAAAAATGTGTCCGTATATATTCGAAGCAAACGCAATTAATTCGCCAGTGTTGATACTATATATAGTAATTTCGCTCACAACATCACTGTTTTTGGAACCAATGACATCGTTTTTGTTCAGTTGGCATAGGCGTGCGCAGGAATTTTGTATGGGGTGTGCCATGAAGAAAATTGGGCCGCTTTCCCTTATATGAGCCTAAGCAAATCTAACCTAACTCCCAACCTAAAAAAAGGATAAATTTAATGCAAAATATCAATTCATAAAAACTTATTGATTAAATGTTGTGCTTCACAACATTTAGATATATTTTTACAATATAGTATATATGTACCTATATGCCTAGTGGTTAGTAACCTACATTAGAATATTAAAAAATTTTGCTAGAGCGCCTAATTTATTTTCTCTAATTTTTATTATTTATAGCTTAAAATTCAAACAAAGTCCCCGAATGAATGAAAGTTGTACAAAAAGCCACGGGCCACGGGGTGTGCCACGACACACCCGGCACACCCTGTGCGCACGCCTATGTCAGTTGGTCCGAAACGATAAATATCTTCAATTGACATGTTTATAAAAGGAAACCAAACGTATTTCTGTATTTTCTTTGCGCTCATCGCCAGACAAAGATGGTATTATTTCAATACTAAAAATAATCAACTTGATTGGTATTGGTCCGTACTTTTTTAAATATAAATAAATAACTCCCTTATAATGTAAACGATATAAAATATGAAAAATATACGGTTTTTATAAATTGTTTATGTAGTAATGCATGCAATTATTATGACGACCCAGTAAACGAATAATAGTAATAACAGTATTATTATTATTATTATTGTCTAAAAGGGAACGGACATAAAAAACTAGTTAGGTTTGATTACATTTAATATTTTTATTTATGTAATTAATAAATTATAATCGTACATTTTATGACTAAAACAATGAAAATAGAAAGTTATAAAAATCCCAATAATTAATAAGTCAGATACCATTTCGATACATAAAACTGATACATCTTTTACTCGTCTAAACACGAGAAACAAACGCGTGTCCAGTTTCCCTCTTTCCATGTCGTCCGAATCAAACCGGACCAATTTGAAGTCACAGAACTTCATTTATAAGTTGATTTTTAGAATTTCTAAGTTCATTCCCATCCCTCTAGTGCAGCATTTCCAAAATTAATGCCCAGCTCCCCCTTATCGAACCTTATCGAATTGTAAGTTATAGATAGAATGTGATTCGTAAATAATTAACAACATAAAATTTGGTTATTCATTTGTATGTGACCGAATATATAGATAAATAAGTATTTTAATACGTTCAGTTTTATTATCTTATTTTTCTTAATAATTAGCGGCAAAATTTGATTTAAAAAATAATAACAATCGTGTTGTGCTCTTTGCGCGCATATTTTCGACATTTATTACAACATCTTCTCGTTGATTTATTTTTATTTCTATAACATCGGCTCATGTAATTTGGAGCATTTTCTGGCAACGTCGAAAGAATTTCGGCGCACAAAAGTTTACGTGCGCGTCGTATTAGTTCTGCCGGCAGTGTTGTTATCGTCGATCTGCAGAATTCAATTTCTGGTTCAAGTAGTTCACACGCAATATTTTCAATAAAATCTCTTCTTGAAATTTTCGGATTTATACTGTTCGCTTTATAAATAAATATAGCATATTTTATAAAGCAGATGTGATCAATAAATCGTACAAATTACCGTTGCAGGGGCTGTCTACGAGTATTTTTTAGCTACGTTATATACTTTTGTCCAAAACCGGCCTACCAAGTCAACACCAATATATTAGTTTCATTAGAAAATCTTATAAACTAACATATTATAATAATTTTATAGCGATTTTTCTCATCAACGGACAATATATATTAAATACAATGTACAATATACAGGTTTGTTTTGTTTTTTTCACACAATATGATAATGCGTATACAGTCTTCCTGAAATCCAAAAATATAATTTCGCATTTGACTCTGGGGAGTTTTCATATTTGTTTCTACTTACGGTTTACGGTTTGTTTGAATTATTATAACAATAATCGCGATGAAATACGATTGAAAAAACGAAAATTTTAAAAAACGTATAATAAAGCGAGTGGTATGCGTGATAATCTTTATGCTCGACTTTATCGGTTTTATCGTCACAGTGACTATAATGTGTAGTGTACCGTGATGATAGACATATACAACGCATCCACTGATGATGGTGATGACTGATGAACATAGCAGTGGTGTGACGGACACGGTCTGAAACGGGCAAACGACCGTGGCTTCGATTTGAATCTTTTCTGCGGTGACCCCTGTAAAACTTCGTGAATCCTAAAGAGATGGGTTCATGCCAACACGCGGTTAATCTTTTACTAAGAGCGGTGAGAGAGTGGTACGAAAAGGTGTATTCGCCCCCGGCGGTAATTTGCCGCGCCACTGACCACCACCCATAGGACATTGCACGTTATTTATACACGTTAAAATTGTCAATTCGTATGGCTGGTCTCCAACTCATGACCAGGCGTCTAACGAAGGGTATACTCGCGCGCGCTGCTGTTGCGAACGGATACCGCAAAGTCACCGCGATGCGCGCACGTATTTGGACTTGCGCACAAAACTGAGCGGTTTAACAACAATAATATTAATCGCACTCGACGAGTAGAAAAACACACAATTATTAGCTGCACCTATACGCACCTGTACCTACGTACATATAATATGTGTGCGAAGGTGTAATAAATAACCGATTATTCCGGTATTTACCCGGTGTATACGAACGGAATAATGCTCGCATTGCTCATCTGCGGGGTGTAAATGCTAATTTAAGCCTTTGCAGCCCGAGAGATACGCGTGGTCGTTGGGTGGTGGTGACGACTATACGTTTATAGTACATATTACGCGTTTGAGACGGCGATGGGGAAGCTTTCAAAACCTCGGACGGCAAATGTTGGAATGTCAAAATTTCGTACATAAAATAATGTCAAAATCTTGAACAAGCAAAACAGTGGCGTATTTAGAGGGGGTGATGACTAAAAAAATTTTCTCCCTCCACTCGAAGTACACAGGTAATAGGTAAGTACTATATCAGTTTTTAATAACGACACATACTTATGTTATATTATATCTGTACAGTGTACAGTGTACATAAATCTTTAATTTTCATACGTTTACAACAAATTTATGTATCGTTTACAAAACAAACTCCAGTCTCCTAGGTATTTTTTGGCGATTTAGTCGATTATATCCTCAACATCTACTTTAATGCGTTATTATACGGATGAATAGCATTGCGAGCTCATTCAATCCGCTCTAAAATTTAAATGTGCGTTCAGCAGTTGAAGATTACAATCGTCCTATAGCAAATTATATAACGTTTTCCGTTGAAAACATTATCGCTTTATTACCTACTGATAAACTGATAAAAGGAAAGCACAATCATAACCATATACACACATGTTTAAAAAAAAGTCAACGGAGGAAATATATCTTCCTAATCTCTCTCCCATCCCCTTCTCGTAAATACGCCATAGCGTCAAAATGATGTACGGCAAAATGTTGAGCTTGAAAATCTTGTAACAAACAATATTTTAAGACCTGCAGTGATCTACCTGATTCACAATTCTGGATCGGTGGTTACACAAGCTAGCGAATTGAGGTGTCTGAATAGGAGGACTCGCGTCACGAGCTAGTTGAGACGCGTAAAACACGCGCTGAAAAGCGAACGGATTTTCGATCAAAATAAACTATGACGATTTGACGGTTAAAACAGTATTGTTCGAGATTTTGATCTCCAAGATTTTTGTCGTTATTTTACGTTCAAGATATTGACGTCCAAACTATTTTGCCGTTCTACATCAACGTCGGCTAAACGTGCGGTAGGTGTACACTCAGTGTAACTTTAAAGTAACCGGCTTAACCCCCTCTGCCCAAATGGCGACGTATATTTTATACTCGTGCCCGTCCGACTCGCGCGACATTTGATTATTCAACTCGTTTTCCACGACAAAGACGTTCTCGGCGTCTCGGCGGTGACCGACCGACAATTAATCAGTGCCGTGTTAACGATTACGCCGGCCCGGGGCGCAGATTTATAAACGTCGCCGTCGACTTTTACATGCTCTTTTACCAGTCACAAAGAAAAACATCAAATAACCTCGGTTGTAATAATCTTGCAAATATTATTCTGCAGAGCGGAGCGGAGGAAATTAGTATTGGTTTTACAACGTTGTGTTTGCAGTTTTTTTTAATGTCTGTTTCCCGAAAATTCCATCAGAAGGAGCGCTCCGATCTATATTTACAGTCGTAGTTTGTTGTCAACGAATTGCGTCCGTAGTCGGTATTACTTTATAATAATTTATTATTTCATTGTATTTAGTATATTGTCCATTGATGAGAAAAATCACTATAAAATTATTATAATATGTTAGTTTATAAGATTTTCTAATGAAACTAATATATTGGTGTTGACTTGGTAGGCCGGTTTTGGACAAAAGTATAACGTAGCTGAAAAAATACTCGTAGACAGCCCCAACGGTAATTTGTACGATTTATTGATCACATCTGCTAGAGAGGTCATTTTTCGATTTTCTCAAAAGCGCACGGAAGAAAATAAAACTCAAAAAACTACCGACAAATTGCATAAAAACGCGATTACGTCGAAATCGATTGCCGTTATATCTTTGTAATTTTGAAACTAACGGTTATGCAGAAACTTGAAACGTTCACCAAACGTGTAACTCCATATTGGGGAAATTTTTTTTTCAAAAAAATTACTTTTAATTTTGAGCTGTTTATAGGAATTATAGGTTTTCGAGGTATTCAATTCGTAAAAAAAAAAGTAATTCTATTGGTTCTAAGGATTAACAGTTTAACGCGCGATGTCAGACGTATAGGTTACTTCAACTATATGTGAAAAAAATCTTGGTAAAAACGTTAGACAACATTTTCTTTTACAAACATTTCGAGTTTTTCGACAAAGCGTGTATTATATTTTTCTTCGTGAAAAATTACATCTGTAATAAAACGAACGGTCCTGGTTTCTTGAAATTTCTTACAAAGTACATTAATTTCTTACAATATTAACGAGATAAAAATGTTTGAAAATTCCCCTAGCTACTCTTTGTTTTATTGCGAGAAATTATAAACGCGTGTATAGTATATTATAATAATATTACGTGTTATGTACCGTAAGATTTATCGCGAATTATGTGCTCTATATTTCGTTTGAACCGCACAAAATTTATCGCGTTTCCAAATCGGGCAAACCGGTCCGCCTGGCTTGGCGATAAGCAGCTAGAAGTTTTTCTGGAAACGTTGCCACCACCCCCGTTCGTCGTCACTTATCTTTGCCCGTGGTACCGAGACCACAGATTAGACGAGTATTAGATTCATCTAATCTGTGCCGAGACGACACGTCTCGCGTGCGACGATATCGTTCTCGGTCGTTGCGCGTTCTACGCTCCTTTTTCTAGTGCGCGCCGTGTGTGTCCGTTCCGTTTTCGTGCAACTTTCGCGTCTGAGTGCGCATCGTCGTTGGTGAACGGGTGACGTTTCACCCTTTTTAAGGTCTGTTTCCACTGCACCGGGACCGTGTCAGTTTTTGGCACGTCCGACCCGGCCCGGTCAGGTATTCATACTACTCAGTGGGGATGTGTAGTTCATGAGCTAGTCGACTCTTTAAAATGAACTGGACGAGTCGAATCAGCGACTCAGCGACTCAGTTCAACCGGTATTTTTAATTCAATTAACTACACTGCAGAAACTGAACTGCAATTTTGTATTGTGTAATCAGTGATTACTAATCACGACTCTCGACTCTCGAATCTGTTATAGTCCAGTAATTGTTGATAATAGATTCCAAATCCAAACAACGGTATAGAAGATTTTCCATACCGTGTCCAAACGTAAAAACGTTTTGCTGTGTTTCGTGTGTGTAAGACGAATAGAGAAAATGCCCGCTTTCAATCCCCTGTTATTATATTATAATAAGCTGTTTACGATTCTGCCGATAAGCGAACAATCAACAATGAAATAATATTTTTCTATGATATGGACTATGGACATGCGGTTCGAGCCGAGAGTCGAGAATTCGAGAGTTGAATATTCAGATTCAAACAAGAGTTGAAGAGTTGAGAGTCGACTTACCGAGTCGACTCATTGAACTTAGCCGAGTTGAAAGATTCAGTTCAACAAAATGAGTTGAAATTCCCTTCCATACTACTCAGTGCCCTACTCCGTGTAAATAAAATATTTTGTCATCAGTCGAAGTCTAAACCACACGTCTCCGGTCCCGTTTCATCGTCCGACAAGGACGTGTCCGTTCCGGGCTGAACACGTCCGGGAACCCGGACAGAGAATCGTCTCTACCGATATTTTTTCGACCCGGACAAGTGAGAACGGTCATATTTAAAACTCAATAGACTCAACTGTTTTTTTGCACCCGACACGTCCCGGGCTAGTGGGAATGGACCTTTAGAAGGCGAGCAACGCCATTCGTCGTGCGTATTGTGCGAGTCCGTCTTGCGAGTCCGATCGCGCGTCGCGGAAACAGCCGTAGTAGCCGTCGTTCGGGTGCGCGTGGTCGTTCCACAGCACATCCTTTTTCAGCGTGATTGTCACAGTCATCGTAGCCGTACGGACGCGACCGTTTCATCATTGACGATCATCGCCGCCCTGCGTATTTTCGTCGCGTGTGCGATCCACGGATCCGAAGTGTTTGGCGTCGTGTTCAAAACGTTTTCGTCGTACGCGGCGAGCAGAGTAATAACAATAATAATAATAATAAACTGAACTCAGGCAGAGATCTGGACTTAACCCACAAATACCGGAGAAGGAGTTCATCCTCCGACTCTGTGATGAGAGTAAATAATAATAATAATAATATTAGTGTATTCCGTGAGCGGTGGTGACATGTCATTATAATATTTGTTGTTTATTCCGTGGCCGTTAACGGCCACATTCCGTATATCACTACGATATTATCGTTATCATTCGTTTTATTTTTTTTTTACTGGGCGCCCATTTTTATATACTACGTCCGTACGAATATTGACCGTTCAATTTATTAACTATTAATCGATATATTGTATATATTCGGCGCAATGCGCACTTAATAATAATTGCTGGTTATTCGTTATTATTTTATAAAAGCATAGAGTTCATTACGAGGTTACCCGAATCCCGATCCCTGCAGTACGCGCGAATCGAAGCGACCAACTGCCTATTCGTAAGATCCGTTTCGGCGCGTAAACAATATTATTATTATTACATTTTGTTTTAACGAGTTTCTAACTGTACACTCGACAATTACGTTAAAATCGAAAATAATTTTGGTATCGACATCAGGAGCGTATTTACGGCGGGGGGCTGATGGAACTCCAGGCCCCCCGAAATTTCAGGAACTTTCTTTACTAATTGCCCTATGGCTATACGGGATATGTAATATTTTTAATAAATTCCTAATATGTAGTCGTTTTTAAAATGTTGAGAATTTGGTAATTTGTCCTATTTTTAAGATTTAATCTTTGATTAGAATTCAGGAATAATTCAACAATGATATTTACTCAACGCCTCAGCCCCCCCCCCCCAAAAAAAAAAAAAATTTCTAAATACGCCCCTGGTTGACGTACACAAGAACAAGAAGAGAACGGGTAGGTAATATGCTCGTACTATTAAATTTTTATGCCTGTTTGTAACGTGAAATTGAGGATACGTTTAATCGGGGTTACGCGTTGTTAGCAGGAAGAGCATATTTTTATACGAAAGAAATAATAAGTCGAGATTATAGAGAGGGAAAACTCACGTTAATTTATTAATAATAATAAATAATATTACTGCACCGGAGCTCCGCTCTCGGAATCGTTTTACCGAACGCAACGATTTATTGATTTATTTCAAAATATCCATATACGGTTATAACAAAACTCTGAAATCTTTATCCGAGCAATTCGCACTCGGGCGCGACATCCGCAACGCTCGTTTACCCTTTTTTTCGAATTTCTCTTGTCCGCGCCCAAATATTATCGTAACACGTGTCGGCCTGGCACACCATAGGCCCCTGGATCTTTTTATTCTGGGGCCCCCTGCCCCTTGATTTAATATGAAGTTAAAAAATACATATCAATAAAAAACAATTCATTATATAGGGTGTCCCAAGGGCGGAGTGACTCTAAAATTCTTACCGGGCAAATAAGATTTTTCCGGGCCACTTATGAAAAAAAATTAATTTTTTTTTTTTTTGGACTAGCGCCTTCTGTTTCTATATAGAGCTCAGAATAAATAAAAGGTTAATACAAGAACCTATGTCGAAGTTAAAATTCGGTGGTCGGATTTAGTTTTTAAGTTACAGCAATTTTAATTTGACAATTTTATCGCGTTTCTTTAATAGGTTTATTTTTTCCGCCTTTCGGTTCGTATTATAATAGTCCAACGGATAAATACCACGATTTGACGTGTACGGTTCGGGGTTCGAACCGCTGTTCTCAAATCAATTTTTGCATTATTTTTTTTTATACGTTATAATAATACAAAGCAAAGATTTCAAAACTGATGGAGATATAGCATTCAAAAATATTGATATAAAAAAAAAAAAAGATGGGGCCCTGGCCTGACCCTGATTCGTAACACAATAATGAATCTTGTTCGTCGTGAAAATATCGTTATTTTCATTTCTTTTTTTTTTTGTACTTTCAACGTCCATACTCTTTCAGCGTCGCTTCGGTGAAAAAACAAAAATTATCGATTCTGTTTGCTAATATCTCGCGCGACGTTACGCGCGAGGCGGCGACGCGGCGTAACAATTTATCAAATCGTTCGTTTTGAATTCGTTAAATTACTGCGCGCGGCCGTTGTCGTAACGCCACGTGATATAAAGCTGCGTATAACGACCGGAATTAACCTCCGAAAAGCCGTTTCCGCGCTTCTGTGTAGGTCGTTGCGCGGACGACACGACCGACCGTGTGCACGACCACCGCGGGTGCAGATGTGCAGAGCAGTGTGTTCGACAGGGGTGGGATTGGAAAAGTTTCTCGGCTCGAAAAGATGAGAAAAAAAAAAAAACCAACGACGATTCGTCGCCGTTCTCAGAATATTATCACTTTATATAGGAAAAAAAATAAAAAATAATAAAAATTTTATATATATTTTTTTTTTACTTTTGCCAACAGTTATGCGGCGGTTTGGCGTATTTTCACGTCGGCGCTGTTTTTTTCCCGCGTTTCTTCGTGCCGATCGGTCGTCCGGAAACCGTCGGGAATATTTTCGTTTAATTTTTATTCCGGTTTTTTTTTTTTGTTTCTGAACACCCGCGTCGAGGCCAACTTTTCGAAATCGCTTTCGACGGCCCCTTAAAATTGTGCCGGAACAGAAAAAAAAATCGAAAACCGATAACTCCAGAAATTTCGCGACGACAAAAAAAACAATACTACTATACGAAAAAGGGTTTTCGGACTTGCGGAAAAAAAAGAAAATTATTTATATTCTCTAGAAATACGCTCGCGTTAAGACGTATTCGTTTCACGTGTGTTCGTCGATATGTATTTTTTTTTTTAAATTTCAGTCGAATATTGTTAATAGATAATTGAGGCGTAAAGGCGTATTGGAAATAATGTCTCTCGAACGAGATAAAAATATTAACTTATTTATACATCAACATTATATTTTTTTATTTCATTTTTTACGTAATACTCATTGGCAGTATAGTATATATTTTAAGTATACATTTATTTATATGTATGTATATTTATTGTTTATATATATATACATATACAGATTTTTTAAAATATAAGTAATATATTTTAATAACACGTTTCTCTCCGCGTCTAACGCAACGAGCTCGTTTAAAAGATACGGATATTAATCGCGTATAATTGTATCACCGGAACATTTAATGTGACGATTTAATAAATAAAACAAAAGAATATTATATAAAATACTTTTTCCCTCGATTTCGGTTGGAAATTCGTTATTATTTCTACGGCATAGAACTTTTTCGGTATAGAGATAATAAATTCTCGTTTTTATCGTTTTTTTTTTTGTGCAATACAATCAGCTATTGGAACAGCGTGAAGCAGGTTCGGGCCCTGCAGGGCCTGCCAAGGGCGCAACGTATCGAGTGAGTGCGGAGAATTCCATGTATTTATCGAATTTAATATATGTGCTCAAAAGTCTTATTATTATGTCGACGTCAGTAATAATTGAATAGAATTATTATTGCCGACGGAAATAATTTGGTAATTTTAATGATGTTATTATTTAATATTTTAATAATGTTATTATTTAATATTATAATAATTTATTGTAATTTTGTATTTCGGTGTTTTGTGTACGCACTTTGCGCCGTGTTAACAAATATACGACGCCGCGGCATTGACGTTTACAACAATGTTTAAATTTAGTAATTTTTGTTTAAGAAACGTGTAATTTTTACTTTTTAAGTAATCGTTTAACCGTACAAATTTTCGGCTAAACAATTTCAGTCATAACGAGTAAAAAAATGTTGAGGAGGGGAGGAGTACTGTTGCTCGACCCGACCCCCGAAGGCGTGAAGAGTAATATTTTCCAACAGCGATTTATAGTCTCTCTCTCCGCGATCGTACACCGCGTTTTCATGAAACGCATATAAACGTTTGAGGTGCTACAAAAAAAAAAAAATGATTTCGTTGATTCTGTCGAAAAACATTAATTGACTTTAAATGAAAAAAAAAAAAAATTTTCGATTTCCTCCATAAAATTTCAAAAAAAATTTAATACTTCGTTGAATTTTTCTGTACTGCAGACGACACGGGGCCTCGTGGAATTACGTCCGGTGATCCCTAGTGTTAATCCGTCGTCGGTGGTGGTACCTACCAGAAACCACCATCACGCGTACCGCCGGTGTTGATTATTTATTCTAATCTGAACACTCGGTGATAAATAACACTTATTACGCTTATTTCACTATTGTTATTTGCGCACACCAGTGCACTGTCGGTAAACATTTTCCCGTACGTATATTAGGCTATTTATTTTCGCCGTTATACGTAGCCGTACAATAATAATATTATGCGTTTCAACCAGCGGACGCCGTGAGATTTTGGCCAAAGGAAATTTTCCTTGTTTCTTCGCGTTATATATGCAAATTCGGCCACGAATCGATCAAACGGCGGCGGCGGCGGCGGCGGCGGCGACGACGGCGACGACAAGGGAAACGAGATACGCACGAACTATATATTACATATATTATTATACAAAACAGGGTTGGAACGTAATCGGTTTGCTGTGCTAAATAATAAGCGTATCTCTCCGATATATATTATTTCGTGGGTCTCACACTACTTGTTATTGCATCACTGACAGGGGACGTTCTAGGTCTGTGTGTGTGTAGATTTTAGGTCGGAAATTTTTTTTTTATTTTTTTGGTACAGGACAAACGCGTGAGGAATAAAGGAGTCGATGGAATTTAAACGTGTAAGCGGCTTTTTTTTTTTTGAGTGGCACACTGAGTCCTATAGGTAGTAATAAAAAAAACCCCGATTTGTGAAGGAACTCGGTAGAATAATTGTAGAAATTTCAATCAATATTCATTGGAACCGTCATAAGTTCATAACACACACACACACACATGTGATAACATCTATACGTATAATTGTAAAACAATGCTAGGAAATTTTCATGACCTTTTAAAATGTCAATGATATTGTACGTTTTCACGGTAATTTTTTATTTTTTTGTAAAATTATTGGCAGTGTTTTAAGGTGCATTATAATGTGATTAGGTTTAGGCTAGGATTTTGTAGGTTCAAATAAAAATCCAGTTTTTTTTTTAATTTTGAAATATATTAACCGTGTGTTATGAAGTATAATTTTCTCATAACCGATAATTAAATTTCTTTTATAATTACCCGTATTATTATACGATTATTTTTATGTAGTGTAATAAAATATTGTTTTACATACCATATATATAAATAATTTATATATTATCTAATTAATTAATGTATATAACTAATTTATTTTCAATAATTAGTACCAATCATTTGCCAAAAGATGAAATATTAAAAAAAAAGAACAATCAATTTCATATCATATGTAATAGAGTAATAAAATATTATTCAAAATATATAGATTATTTCAATGTTCTTGTGTAAGTATCTATGTAGAAGTTTTTGGATTAAATTAGAAAAAAAAAAGCCAACAAACGTATATTTGTAATTCAACGGCAATTTTGAATTCTCACGATGATCAAAATGGAAACACATAGCGAGTGTATTCTCATCGTGTACACCAGATCATGTTATTATCAATTTTTAATATATAAAAAAAAATCACCATTTCATTTTTATAAAATTGTTACGTTATTTCGTTACGTCGTCATAGTCCAGTGTGACTATTGTTTTTGAACAGTCAAAGAATTTAGTCGTTCTTCATGTTGTTTTCTTGACCTCAAATAGGATTTAATCCCTATTGAGACCGACAATAAGCAGCTCGCAGCTGAGCATCGTTCTTATAGATTTTTTCTATTATCACTCTATCCTCCATTTTATATCGAAAAACCGTTCGTAAGTTTAAAACAGTAAAAGTACACCCTTAACTTTATCATCAAATTCTTTAATACGATTGCCGAGAAACGGATCGAATTCAAATATTAACTCATCATAAAAAATGCCCATCATGAAAAATAACCAATTTTATCATCTCTTTCTCTAAAAGGTATTATACACAGTGTGCTCCGCTGTGACTTTTGTCAAAAACAATTTCTCCACTACTAACTAATAATATATTTGAAAAAAAAATTAATCGCTCCTATAATTTTACCGGCTAGTCCCTTTGAGCCTCTCCCCGCCCTAAATGCGTCCCTTACTGTGACGATACCGCGAAGTGAAAAGTGCCAATGACGTCGACGTTACGTCTTCAGCCTGGAGAATTAATGCCATCCGTTCCACGGCCGAGAATATATATATATATATATAAAAAACCGCGTAAAATACCTCAACCATACCGAAACGGAATATAAACAATATAATTCTATTCGAAAAGGAAATTACAAGTGGAAACGGCCGGGGCGAAATAACAAAAAATAAAAATAAAAAAACGCCGAAAAACCTATAAACCGCGAAGACGTAGACCGTGCGCGGATATGGATTTTGCATATTGTTTACGTGTTATTATTATTATTGTTTTCGCATTATTTACAGCCTCGCGTATTATTTTACTTGCACCACACGCGCGGCTGGATCGGTACGCGCACATAATACGACCTCTATAAATATTAACTTTGGATATTATTTTCACTCTTTTCGGGAATAAAATAAATAAAATATTATGTATATAACACATCGCGTATACAAAATTACATACACACGCGTATACGTCGCAGTACCAGTTATTCAGATTTTCTGACAGACAACCAGAGTACCCAAAATACGTCGTCGTATCGTATATTATTTTAAGAGAAAAATGTCATTTGGAATTTTTTTTTTAGATTTTATTCTTTTTTTTTTTTTTATCGTACAAGACGTTTAGCCTTTTTGCCGCTATAACTATAAACCTTTCCGCCTTCCTCCGTCACGTGATACACTCCAGTCGTCTACCTCTCGGGACTTCGTGAGCTCCGTCATGGTCTCCGGCGTGATCCGGAGATCTTCTCTATCTCGTTCCCTCCATTTCTTCGCTCTTTAGCTGTCTATCGCCCGTACACGTCCAGCAGGCCATTCCAGCTTTGTGCCACTAATGAACTGTGGACCTGATGTTTTCCCTTTTTTGTCCACACCTCATTTATCTGATCTTATCTCTGCTTTTCGGCACTATACATTATATATACTCGTATATTGGATCATACGTTTTTCTCAGTATTTTCCTCTCAAGTTTTTCTTCGCAGTGGCACGTGCATGTGTACCTAAGGATGAGTCCCACATAACTAATATATAGTTGCACTTAAGTGATTTTTTTTCTCACCAGTTTTGATTTGAGTAGGTTTGCTAGGCCGAAATAACTCCTATATCGACCGCGGAAAATCTCATATTTGTTTCGCCATGCATATTATTCCGACTGTCCAATGTGACATCCGGGCATTTAAATTCTCGTACCTGATCTATTCTATTGTTGTCTGTAGTTGTACCAGATATATTTCCCGTTTTTCTTGTCATCATCTTGTACTCGGTCTTTTTCCCGTGTTAACTCTTACGCCAATACTGTATATCCTGCTTTCATACGTTCCACCATTCTCTTCTTCACTTTCTCTTGCGTCTTTCCTAGAACATCACAACGTCATTATCATACGCATGCGTAACATATTTCTGTCATTAAGTTTTTAGAACAGAAATTTATTAGTGTTATTTTTTTTTTAGATTTAATTATTTATGAAATATTTTCTTCGAGCTATACTTAAGTATATGAAAACAAAAAAAATTTGCTGTTGTTTGTGGCGTTAAAAGTGCATTACTATATACACTATAAACCCAAAATCACAAAAAGAATACGCTTTTATCGCGTATACGTTTTTCGACAACTACGTTGTCATCTTCAGCGTGGACCGACTACTACTAAACCGTTATACACACTATACACACGCGTATTTATACAGTTTATATCTCCGATGACGTCACCATAAAACGGCCGCTGCCGCCATCTGGTTTACATTACATTGATTTTAATAATGAATTTCGTAATTGGCGTAAGTCCCAGTTTTTATTTTTTGACAAAAATCAAAATAACTTGTTAAACTGGAATTTAAGTCCGTTACGATAAATTCATTATTAAAATTAATCTAATGTAAACCAGATGGCGGCAGCGTAGACTTTCGGTGGGCGTGGTCGTTGACTCACGACCAACCGACGCGGCCGTTTTGTGATGACGTCATCGGAGATATAAACTGTATAAATACGGGTGTGCATTGTGTGTAACGGTTTAGTAGTAGTCGGTTCGCGTTGAAAATGACAACGTAGTTTGTCGAAACACGTATACGCGATAAAAGCGTATTATTTTTATGATTTTGGGTGTATAGTATAAAACAATCACAAGTTCTCAAGCGTATTTTAGTATAGAAGTACAATGATCGATTTATAATATGACGCCGACATGATCGGTTTTAATCGCAAAATTATATCAACGTTTCAACATTGTATTCGTTCAGATTGTTTTTCGTTTACCTGCTTTATTTTAATTTTGTATTGGAACAGCGTGAAGCAGGGTCGGCCCTGCAGGGCCTGCCAAGGGCGCAACGTATCGAGTGAGTGCGGAGAATTCCATGTATTTATCGAATTTAATGTATGTGCTCAAAAGTCTTATTATTATGTCGACGTCAGTAATAATTGAATAGAATTATTATTGCCGACGGAAATAATTTGGTAATTTTAATAATATTTTTATTTAATATTATAATAATTTATTGTAATTTTGTATTTCGGTGTTTTGTGTACGCACTTTGCGCCGTGTTAACAAATATACGACGCCGCGGCATTGACGTTTACAACAATGTTTAAATTTAGTAATTTTTGTTTAAGAAACGTGTAATTTTTACTTTTTAAGTAATCGTTTAACCGTACAAATTTTCGGCTAAACAATTTCAGTCATAACGAGTAAAAAAATGTTGAGGAGGGGAGGAGTACTGTTGCTCGACCCGACCCCCCGAAGGCGTGAAGAGTAATATTTTCCAACAGCGATTTATAGTCTCTCTCTCCGCGATCGTACACCGCGTTTTCATGAAACGCATATAAACGTTTGAGGTGCTACAAAAAAAAAAAAATGATTTCGTTGATTCTGTCGAAAAACATTAATTGACTTTAAATGAAAAAAAAAAAAACAATTTTTCGATTTCCTCCATAAAATTTCAAAAAAAATTTAATACTTCGTTGAATTTTTCTGTACTGCAGACGACACGGGGCCTCGTGGAATTACGTCCGGTGATCCCTAGTGTTAATCCGTCGTCGGTGGTGGTACCTACCAGAAACCACCATCACGCGTACCGCCGGTGTTGATTATTTATTCTAATCTGAACACTCGGTGATAAATAACACTTATTACGCTTATTTCACTATTGTTATTTGCGCACACCAGTGCACTGTCGGTAAACATTTTCCCGTACGTATATTAGGCTATTTATTTTCGCCGTTATACGTAGCCGTACAATAATAATATTATGCGTTTCAACCAGCGGACGCCGTGAGATTTTGGCCAAAGGAAATTTTCCTTGTTTCTTCGCGTTATATATGCAAATTCGGCCACGAATCGATCAAACGGCGGCGGCGGCGGCGGCGGCGACGACGGCGACGACAAGGGAAACGAGATACGCACGAACTATATATTACATATATTATTATACAAAACAGGGTTGGAACGTAATCGGTTTGCTGTGCTAAATAATAAGCGTATCTCTCCGATATATATTATTTCGTGGGTCTCACACTACTTGTTATTGCATCACTGACAGGGGACGTTCTAGGTCTGTGTGTGTGTAGATTTTAGGTCGGAAATTTTTTTTATTTTTTGGTACAGGACAAACGCGTGAGAAATAAAGGAGTCGATGGAATTTAAACGTGTAAGCGGCTTTTTTTTTTTTGAGTGGCACACTGAGTCCTATAGGTAGAAATACAAAAAAACCCCCCGATTTGTGAAGGAACTCGGTAGAATAATTGTAGAAATTTCAATCAATATTCATTGGAACCGTCATAAGTTCATAACACACACACATGTGATAACATCTATACGTATAATTGTAAAACAATGCTAGGAAATTTTCATGACCTTTTAAAATGTCAATGATATTGTACGTTTTCACGGTAATTTTTATTTTTTGTAAAATTATTGGCAGTGTTTTAAGGTGCATTATAATGTGATTAGGTTTAGGCTAGGATTTTGTAGGTTCAAATAAAATCCAGTTTTTTTTTTAATTTTGAAATATATTAACCGTGTGTTATGAAGTATAATTTTCTCATAACCGATAATTAAATTTCTTTTATAATTACCCGTATTATTATACGATTATTTTTATGTAGTGTAATAAAATATTGTTTTACATACCATATATATAAATAATTTATATATTATCTAATTAATTAATGTATATAACTAATTTATTTTCAATAATTAGTACCAATCATTTGCCAAAAGATGAAATATTAAAAAAAAAAAGAACAATCAATTTCATATCATATGTAATAGGTACATTCAAAATATTATTTACAACATACCTATAGATTAACTCACTTCAATGTTCTTGTGTATGACTTTCCCGTATCTATGTATAAGTTTTTGGATTAAATTAGAAAAAAAAAAAGCTAACAACCGTATATTTGTAATTCAACGGCAATTTTGAATTCTCACGATGATCAAAATGGAAACACATAGCGAGTGTATTCTCATCGTGTACACCAGATCATGTTATTATCAATTTTTAATATATAAAAAAAAAAAAATCACCATTTCATTTTTATAAAATTGTTACGTTATTTCGTTACGTCGTCATAGTCCAGTGTGACTATTGTTTTTGAACAGTCAAAGAATTTAGTCGTTCTTCATGTTGTTTTCTTGACCTCAAATAGGATTTAATCCCTATTGAGACCGACAATAAGCAGCTCGCAGCTGAGCATCGTTCTTATAGATTTTTCTATTATCACTCTATCCTCCATTTTATATCGAAAACCGTTCGTAAGTTTAAAACAGTAAAAGTACACCCTTAACTTTATCATCAAATTCTTTAATACGATTGCCGAGAAACGGATCGAATTCAAATATTAACTCATCATAAAAAATGCCCATCATGAAAAATAACCAATTTTATCATCTCTTTCTCTAAAAGGTATTATACACAGTGTGCTCCGCTGTGACTTTTGTCAAAAACAATTTCTCCACTACTAACTAATAATATATTTGAAAAAAATTAATCGCTCCTATAATTTTACCGGCTAGTCCCTTTGAGCCTCTCCCCGCCCTAAATGCGTCCCTTACTGTGACGATACCGCGAAGTGAAAAGTGCCAATGACGTCGACGTTACGTCTTCAGCCTGGAGAATTAATGCCATCCGTTCCACGGCCGAGAATATATATATATATATATATATATATATATATATAAAACCGCGTAAAATACCTCAACCATACCGAAACGGAATATAAACAATATAATTCTATTCGAAAAGGAAATTACAAGTGGAAACGGCCGGGGCGAAATAACAAAAAATAAAAATAAAAAAACGCCGAAAAACCTATAAACCGCGAAGACGTAGACCGTGCGCGGATATGGATTTTGCATATTGTTTACGTGTTATTATTATTATTGTTTTCGCATTATTTACAGCCTCGCGTATTATTTTACTTGCACCACACGCGCGGCTGGATCGGTACGCGCACATAATACGACCTCTATAAATATTAACTTTGGATATTATTTTCACTCTTTTCGGGAATAAAATAAATAAAATATTATGTATATAACACATCGCGTATACAAAATTACATACACACGCGTATACGTCGCAGTACCAGTTATTCAGATTTTCTGACAGACAACCAGAGTACCCAAAATACGTCGTCGTATCGTATATTATTTTAAGAGAAAAATGTCATTTGGAATTTTTTTTTTAGATTTTATTCTTTTTTTTTTTTTTATCTTACAAGACGTTTAGCCTTTTTGCCGCTATAACTATAAACCTTTCCGCCTTCCTCCGTCACGTGATACACTCCAGTCGTCTACCTCTCGGGACTGCGCGAGCTCCGTCGTGGTCTCCGGCGTGATCCGGAGATCCTCTCTATCTCGTTCCCTCCATTTCTTCGCTCTTTAGCTGTCTATCGCCCGTACACGTCCAGCAGGCCATTCCAGCTTTGTGCCACTAATGAACTGTGGACCTGATGTTTTCCCTTTTTTGTCCACACCTCATTTATCTGATCTTATCTCTGCTTTTCGGCACTATACATTATATATACTCGTATATTGGATCATAAGTTTTTCTCAGTATTTTCCTCTCAAGTTTTTCTTCGCAGTGGCACGTGCATGTGTACCTAAGGATGAGTCCCACATAACTAATATATAGTTGCACTTAAGTGATTTTTTTTCTCACCAGTTTTGATTTGAGTAGGTTTGCTAGGCCGAAATAACTCCTATATCGACCGCGGAAAATCTCATATTTGTTTCGCCATGCATATTATTCCGACTGTCCAATGTGACATCCGGGCATTTCAATTCTCGTACCTGATCTATTCTATTGTTGTCTGTAGTTGTACCAGATATATTTCCCGTTTTTCTTGTCATCATCTTGTACTCGGTCTTTTTCCCGTGTTAACTCTTACGCCAATACTGTATATCCTGCTTTCATACGTTCCACCATTCTCTTCTTCACTTTCTCTTGCGTCTTTCCTAGAACATCACAACGTCATTATCATACGCATGCGTAACATATTTCTGTCATTAAGTTTTTAGAACAGAAATTTATTAGTGTTATTTTTTTTTTAGATTTAATTATTTATGAAATATTTTCTTCGAGCTATACTTAAGTATATGAAAACAAAAAAATTTGCTGTTGTTTGTGGCGTTAAAAGTGCATTACTATATACACTATAAACCCAAAATCACAAAAATAATACGCTTTTATCGCGTATACGTTTTTCGACAACTACGTTGTCATCTTCAGCGTGGACCGACTACTACTAAACCGTTACACTATACACACGCGTATTTATACAGTTTATATCTCCGATGACGTCACCATAAAACGGCCGCGTCTGTTAGCCGCGAGTCAACGACCGCACCCACCGCAAGTCAACGCTGTCGTCATCTGGTTTACATTACATTGATTTTAATAATGAATTTCGTAACTTGTTAAACTGGAATTTAAGTCCGTTACGATAAATTCATTATTAAAATTAATCTAATGTAAACCAGATGGCGGCAGCGTAGACTTTCGGTGGGCGTGGTCGTTGACTCACGACCAACCGACGCGGCCGTTTTGTGATGACGTCATCGGAGATATAAACTGTATAAATACGGGTGTGCATTGTGTGTAACGGTTTATTAGTAGTCGGTTCGCGTTGAAGATGACAACGTAGTTGTCGAAACACGTGTACGCGATAAAAGCGTATTATTTTTATGATTTTGGGTGTATGGTATAAAACAATCACAAGTTCTCAAGCGTATTTTAGTATAGAAGTACAATGATCGATTTATAATATGACGCCGACATGATCGGTTTTCAACATCGTTTCAACATTGTATTCGTTCAGATTGTTTTTCGTTTACCTATTCTATTTTAATTTTGGTATAGTTGTCTCGCCTCTGTATTCGTTCTGTCGAAATCGTCTCGCTTTTTTTTTCTTTTGTGCGAAAGTCTCCGTTCGATAATTCTTTTAATTCCCAATATACATATATAAAATCTCTGGATTTGTATTTTTGTTTCGTCCCGACTGGATATAGTGTTTTTTCCTTTATTTGTCTCGAGCATTAAGGAAATGGCGTAATGAACGTATCTCGTCGCCGACGCGTTTTTAAATACAATATACTCGTAGTTTATTTAGTTCACCATCGCCGTGGATATTGCCACGAAATCTTCGCCGTTCGTCCGATTTTCATCCAATCAATCCATTTTTCTTCATACATCGTTCTCATGACGAAGTAATCAATTGAATTTTTATTCCGTTCGACTTCAAACTCGGGCCGAGCATAAGGAAAATTTGGCGTATTATAGTTTTCAAATAATCGCGTGGGTAGAACCTGAACACACGTGCGGAAAATCGTTATCATGTTAAATTCTTCAATATTATTTATTTGTTTTTATATTACATCATATTCGATTGTAATTAAATATTTCCACCGTTAATAGTATACATTTATATAATATGTATTACGCATATTAATTTGTAAATATTTTGTATGGTAATCTTTGTTACATAAATTATACAGAAATTGTACTTGAAATAATCGCTTTAATACAGTCTACTAAGTCACCGTTAATAATTTGTGATTTATTAATTATTCATTTCTCCGGTCGTCTATTTATTACATACTTTTAATATATGTTTTCATTTTATTGGTAACAAAAAAAAAAAAGACGGCTAATTATTATTTTTGGCTTTTTAGCCGCAACATATGTATAATATACAATACTATTCGTATATATTTTAAGGTAGTATCTATTTAAAAAATTTAACGCGTTCCAAACGTTTCGAATACGCATAAAATAACTTTTAATACCAATTTTATGAATAATCGTTTTTTGGTACAGAGAATTTAAAAATCGATTTTAACGTCCGAATAAGCGTATTGATTTTTTTTTTTATGCTGCGTATAGAGGTACCGAGTAAAAATGATATGTGTAGACCTATCAATGTAGGCTGAAAATGAAACGCGGCGGGCGAGTGAGGTATTTTGGGAAATGTTAATATTTGATTTTTCTGGTAGAAGAAAAAAAAACGAGTGTAAACGTTTTTGGTATAAAATTAAGTTTCAGTCGGAATCGTTTATCATTGCTTTCAAATCTAAATTGATATTCATCGAGTCGAGTGAAAAGACCTAACCAGTGAAAAAGTCTGGTATATAATATATTTTACGCGTACATTTCTGTAATATAGAGTTGGAAATACATCGACTTCGATGTTGAAATAAGCACCGGAAAGGTCGACCGAAAACGAAAACCAAATATTCATTACAGAGATAAACAGTTGAATGTCAAATGTGAACTTGGGAAGAAGGACTACGGCATATTTACGTACTATATATATATATGTTATTTTTTAATAAAGAAAAGATTCTTTTTTCAAGAGAGAGAGAGAATACACAAATAGTCAGTGGGTCTAAATATAAACAAATTGGCTCGTATGGAAATCGAAATAAACGTACTGTTCGCAAAATAAAGGATCGACCAAATCGTGGTCCTTTCCCGCCTTATTGTTCGGCGTGTTCTGTGCACAATAAAATCGTTGTGTTGTGTTAAAATGTATTTTGTAATGATTATAAAAATAATAACGTTGGACCGTATCGTTACAAAGAAAAAAAAAATCGGAAGTAATTTGTTCACAGAGATTTCTTTAAAAATTAGTTGTTTGCGAGTACAAAATTCAATATTCAAATTCGCGAATGTTATAATTTGTTATTTTTTATAATTAAAATCTCTAATGACGCTGCAAAACATTGCTACATATAATGATTTAATTACAAAATTTCCGAACTCGTTCGTGTCTACTGGAATAAATACTTTTGACGCGTTACTGACATAGTGTATAAGCATGCAAAATAAAGACTTTTTCATTCCTGGTTTTATAAGTCGAAGGTGTTGAAGACTTTAAAAATCCAGTTGCGTCCAAAGCGCCGTATCGCGCTCATACGTATACGATCGTTGTTTGACTCTGGTCACTGAGCGCAGGTTAGGTGTAGAAAATCGTTTTTTCCGCCCTTTAGATGTGGTAGTGCGTACGTCAATCAGACGCAGTATTAATTTTTCTGAATCTCGATTCATCCAGGATGTTTTGATGGGTGGTGGGGTGTCTTATGTATATATCTGTTTGATATTTATGGTAAATATTGATAAACGGCATTTGAGGTTAGGAAGTGGTTGTTGCTTGGAACTTGTGGTGTGACCTCATACGCGACAACTATTAATTGATTGATTGACTGATAACAGTTATCATCAATTATTATAATGGTTTCGATTTTCACGTGCGTTATAATCATATAGACTAGGGTCGATAAATCCGCCTTGCCATAGACCTTACGGTTTATATTTAAATATTTTTAAATTACAATGTGATGGACAGGGAGGGGATGACCGAAACACCCTCCCCGTATACGCCACTGACGTGAAGGACGGGGTCTTCGCTTCGTTTTTAAATTACTTAACGGATACGTTTATTGGACAGTATTGTATTTTCCAAATTGAAATTTCTGTACTCACAGTACCGGACGAGCAAATGACATTTCTGTCTATACCTGTACATATTATGTTTTTAATGCTCATTTATATAAATAGACGCATGTAATCATAATATAATAATAAATAATTAAAATAATCATTCAATTTCTATTTCATCTCTGTCACGAGTATTGTATTTTCGATAAATTATACAATATTACAACGCGTCATAAATATTGCGAGCGACAGAATTTGTTGTAGTACCCGTTATATAGGACGCGCGCGGTTAACCGTCGACCGAATTGACTTCTTGTGTATTGTTACGACGCGAGGTGTTTTAATAGGGGAAAAACACTTCGTTTGCACCGAAATCTAAAACACTCACAGCGAATGCGCATGTATAGAACGGCGAATAGTCCTTTTGACGTATTAATTTGCTTATTGATCACTACTATACAGTACTCGGCGTACTCGAGTAAAATTAGAAGTTACTTTGAAGGATTTAGATGTACCGAATAGAACTTTTGTTCTGCGTTCATACGTTCTACATAGTTTACAAATAACTTTAACGTCGTACCCGTGGATGGCAGAGTGTGCCTGCCGTCACTGAATAACCTTTTCACTCGGGTGATTTTACACCCAAATGCCTTTGTGACTCGTCCTATACATTTGTAATTATACGGAATTTCGAGAGAGAAAAAAAAAAATTTTACGAATTTTTTTTTTATTTCCACAACGAATTTAATTCCGTTTACGCGCCGCCCACATCGCAACGCGAGAACACAAAAAAAAAAAAATCCTATGCGTTTTGAATTTGTCCGCCGCAGCGAATAAAAGCGTGTGTCGTGCGCATAACGTAAAATGTGTAGAAACATTATAATACTAAAAAATCTGTATATGTATATATATAAACAATAAATATATTTTATTATTATAATACTGTAACTGATGACGGGGAGGAGTAAATATTTGAATTATATAAATAAACTCAGTAAACGAAACTTTTCGTTTTGAAAGAGGGGGGAGTTTTTTTTTTTTTATTATTTCAAAATGCATTTCTGTATCGACTATTTTACTTTTTTCGCGGTTCCAAAATTCTTCATAAATAAATGTATAAATTAATTTTCATACTTAAAACATACGTTTTTATCGATAAATTTTATAAAATGCAAAAAAAAAAAAGAGGAAACGCCACGTCAAATAACTACATAATATAATATCGATTGTGAATTTCGTTTAAAATTACAAATACAAATAATTGTTTATGAAGCTAAATATCGCTTGATGCGAAAATCAAAGATAATAATATATTATATTATATATATTGAATTGCAGTACACACACACACACACGTACGTGTTATGAATGTATATAGGTTATTAATACACTCAATTAGTCTATTCTGAACCCGATATAAAAGCATTGATTTATTCCATTTTCGTTGTGCAGTTCAGTCCGGGAAACCATATTTATTATTTGAATAATCACGCGGATCACGCGGTGCGTCGTTTTCGCGGTAAATAATATTGACGTTCACAGAAATTAATAATAAATCGGTAGGTACAAATATGGTTAGTTTAAAATTTCAAATGACGTCTTTAACTCAATTATACACAGTTGAATTTGAATTCCTCGCCCGAGTTTTGAATTTTTCTCGCGATTCGTTTATATATAAAAAAAAAAAATGTTTTCCAATAAATCCACTACAACGAATCATAATTAGCTATCTATTATATACAACGTATTATATGTTTTTTAGACCTTTGGAATTTCGTTTTTAAAACAATATATTTTATTTACGTGTTTTTTTTTCACTGCGTATATTTACTTTTTATTTTGTACCGTAATTTTTACTTAATATTAAATATAAAAAAAAAAAACTATAGTAATCACGAATACATATAATTTTAATTGGAATAGCGAAGAGCTTTTTGCGGTTTAAAAATATGCGAATTTAAGTTTAGACCTTGATTGTATTCGAACGGAACTCTCTACCTATTATACTTATATATTTAATACTATATGTTATATTTACAAGGACTTAATGTTATAGGAATATCGTCAACGAGAATGATGGTCGTACAAGAGTGCAGTACTTGAAAATACGAAAACGCCATGTATTATCATTCCCTCTTCGAATCACGCTCCGCGATACACTAGTAAAATGTAGAGCTTGAATAATATTTAAAAAAGTTAGCGAGCCGCGTGGTGTTGTGGATATCGCTTAAGCGAATTGCTTGCGGATAAAGATTTTAGAGTTTTGTTTTTATTATATAATTTTGAAAGCGATGATAAATCATTGCATTCGATAAAACGATTCCGAACGGAGCTTCGGTGTAGTACGCTTTGTCTGTTTTTTTTGTACAAAATTAACTGTTTTTATGAATGAAAAACATCAAAATCTAAAAATGGCTATGAATAGCCTAAAATTGAACGAAACTTTTTGAAAATATTTTTAAAGTTGTACAGTACAGAGATACGATTTCGTTGAAAATTTCAAGACAATAGAATAATATTATTTTCTGAAAAAAAAAAAAAAAACTGTACGCGATATTGACGAAATCACATTTTTAGCGGTTTTTCGTAATTTTTCGGTAGTTTATCGCGTCGCGTTAAATAAAACCTATTGAGAAAATCGAAAAAAACGACCTTTTCTAAAGTACCGTCTTGATGCGATTTGCTTTCAGAAAAGGTGCTACTACACGAAATGATAGGAGCACTCCTACTGGTCGAAAATCCGTATATGCACAGGACAGAAGAAAAAAATAAAATAAACGCGTCATTGTGAAACCACTATACGTAGATCCCTCGCACCGTTCAGGATCTAAAAAAAATTAACTGACACGACGCACTTTTACTCGGCTTGGACGTCCAAACACAAACGAATCTGATGGCGACAATATATATATTAATATTACACTCAGGGGCGTACTCAAGGGGGGTTTGAACCCCCCTCCCCACGACCTCACTAACCGATGTAGTTTTGTGCTTATAAATAATATAATTCACAGAAGCAATTTTCTAAAAAAAAATTTTTTAAGAAGGGGAAAAAAATAAAGAAATATTTTTTTTTTACAATCTATTTTCGATTTTATGTCAACAAAATTTTCAACAACCCCCCAACATTGAAAATTCCCGAGTGCGCCTCTGATTACTACACCGGAATCGGCTTGAAAATTCGAACGGGAGAGGATAAAAAAACCGAATACAACGAGACAGTGTATTAAATTATATATATTTTTTTTTTATTAGGTTACGGAAAGTTTTGGCGATAAATAACGGAGTCGGCGTTAGTAACAGAAATATTTATTATACATTATATAAATATATATATATAAAACGCGTGAATATTATAGCGAAAACGGAACGGGGGGGAAAAAAAAGCTTGTGTGTGTATAATAAATACGTATATAAAAATCATAATAATAATACGTACTTGTGCGCGGGGATAATAATTATAGCTGCTCGTAAATAAAATACGATTCCATGTTTACATTTGTTGTAAGTATATATACTAATCATTTTCCCGCCATCTAAAAAAAAAACGTAATCGGCTCGATTTCTGTGGCATTTTAATTTTTCTTTTTCTCTCTCTCTCTCTCTGTTTTTCGAAGGTAGCTACAAAAAAAAAATAGTATGTATTACCAACAACGACCGCGCGCGACCTTTAAATTCCGAATAAATAACTACGAGAAACGTGAACGGGTATCCGAAAAGAACCGCACGCACGTACTACCGTACACTCTTTAAGGACTGTAAATACGGTTACCGAGAAAAATGATGATAAATGAAAAACACAAATTGTATAATATTTATTTGTTCGTAAATATTTGCTGTGGTAATATAAAAAAAAAAAACATTTTTATACATAGCGTTGCTGCTTTTTGTAAGCGTTTTTTCTCTCTCTCTCTCTGGATTATTAATGTAGAACATGATAAATAATCTTGTATATATATATATATATATACATTATCTGATAATAATCGATGAAAAAAAAAACGCACGATATTATTGAAACTATATGTAGTATTTCGAAAATCGTACACTAGGAAATAATAAAACGTGCACGAAGAACAAAAAAAAAAAAATTACTATTATTAACGACGAAAAATTTCAGTAATAAGGTTACCTTCAAACCGTGTATATTTAAAAAAAAAACACTATTAAATAAGTTTACAGTGAGTTTTACAAGGTAAACATAATTTTTATTATTGACCTAGTTACAATATCCGTGTGTAAATAAGGTTTTCTACCTACGTTTTAAAAACGTAAAACTTTAGCAATTATTAAAAGATTTCGACTCGCGGTTTGAATTTTCCGAGAACCGCATTTTACAGTTTACAAAACGAGAACGACGAAGCTTATATTACGGGATTAGATGAATACAGACGGATCATTCGCGATGTAAACAAAAAAAAATGACGTCATTCGAATCCCCCCCCCATATCAGTGTTACCGCATGATAGCACAATATATTTACCTAAAATTTAAACATTACTCCCGTGAAGTAATCTGTTTGTGTTGTTTGCATATAGTGAATTCTGGTTTGGCGATCGTGTCAAATATACCCGTTTCGTACACACTGCAGTTGAAAAAAAAATCGGCGCTTAATCTGCCTTAAATTTTTACCGGCGCGTGATAACCATTAATACGATAATATTATTTGAGATAACATAGAAGTCGTACTATAATATTGTATAATACCACAGAATAGATTAATCAGAATGGACACTGATAAAAATTTACACGGGCAGCGTAGGCCGGGGATTGAAATCAGTCGGCCATTTTATGTCAGGTAAATCAGTGTGACCACTACGCTGTATGAACAATTAAATAATAAATTAAACATAATGTAAAAAAAAAACAATATTTTTTTTCACACAATACACAAATAGACCATTGTAATTTTAAATTAATGTCTGTATACTAAAACTTATCGACGGATCTATTCCGTGATTCTGATTATTCTATATTATTCTGATTATCTATTCTATGACTCAACCGGCAATCATTCTTATCACAACAACAAAAATGATAATATTTCACCTGAAATAAAATGGCGACTGATTCTTGATTATATTAGAAGTGTCCAGCCACTGATAATACCGACACAATAATTTATATCGTCGTGTGCGCCTACATTGATATGTGGGGGGTGGACCAATCAGAAGAGCGTATTTGCAATTATTTTGTTCTCGGCCCGAGTGATCCATCTGTATTCATCTAATCTACGCTTATATTCATAGCAGTCCCGAGGGGGGGGGAATTGGGCAATTGCCCTAGGGCGTCCAAAGTATTATGAACGCAGGGGGCGTCATAAAAATAAATGACAAAAAGAAAAAATGTGTTGTTTTATTTTAGATATTAATTTCCCTTGTATCTGTATGATGATTTCGAGGATGAGTGTATTTACTATTAAAATATATAAAATTATGTTATTAAATATAACGTTAATTGTAAATTTTTTTTTTTTTTTGAGGGGGGCGTCATATATTATTGCCCTAGGGCGTTATTGGTGGTGAGGACGGTACTGCTTATATTATTGCATTATATAAGTGCACAAAAATATTATCATAAGACAACGAAATGAAAAATTTTAATAGCGAGTTCGCGTATAATATAAATAATAGTTCATCGAACGAATCTCCCGTAAGTATTAATAATTTTAATTCGATAATAAAATTGTGTATTTTTTTTTATTTTTTTACCGATCGGAACCGTTCTATTTTCCAGACATAAATTATTTTTTGTGATACGGTACGTTAAAAAGTTGTATACGACCGGTGTAACGACCAACTTTTCACCTTCATAGTTTGAGAGGCCGTGTATTTTCGGGTTAAAAATATAACACGTGAAAATAACGGAGTCGAAGAAGGAAAAAAAAAACGATTAATTGTCAAAACGCGTCGTATAAAAAGAACATTTCTTGTTCCGATGAAGAAAAAGCCACCGTCGGATTATTAACTCCATAATATCGTTTACATCGGTATAAAATTTAATTTAAATAGTTAAAAAAAAAAAAATTAATTAAATTTAATATATTGTTTTACAGTTTTATGCCGACGTGAACGTGTAAATCGTATTGTCGTTTGATTAGGTATGGCTTTATAAACGAATCGCGGCAATCGAATTGTCTAATAATTAAAAAAAAAAAATTAAATAAAATCGCTAAAAAACTACTGGTTTTTCGGATTAATCGGTAAATGGAAACAATACGATGTCGGAATTTTTTTTTTTTTTAACCCGAAGGTTTGTCGGTGGAAAAAAAAGTACGGACCCGAGACGAGGAGCGAAGCGAGACGTAGAAGGACACGTACGCATAGGTATAGTAAATAAATCAACGTTAAAGGTACAAAGTTCTTTTTTTTATTTATTTAATTTGATTGCGTATTGATTTCTCGTATTTTCAACGTGTCTCGGCTTTACATATAACACAAACCGATGTGCATCGGTGTTTCTGTGTATAGACATCTCCATATATATTATACGTATATATACTGCAGTCTCGCTGCAGATATACCGAACGCATAAAGAGCATCTGATCTTGGTGCGGGGTGGGGAAGAGGTTTCCTGACAGCATCGTATACTAGGTGATTACAGTCACATTTCACGGTGACGACGGGTATATTCGTGCAGATCACCGTGGTGGCATTTATACGCTTTTTCGAACACGTTTCAAAACGTATGTATTACGTATACTTGGCACCTATTTTCGGAATATTATTGTTGTGTGCGGTGCCGCGTGTATCGCGCGAGCCGTCGTTTCTTCTTGACGTTTGCGACGTCTCGATCCAGCCTTTATGGATGAGCGCCGTGTGACGACTATACACAAATACAATTCGGGTCGCCAACCCATGGCCGAGGTTCGGAAACCGGAGCACACGGGATTTTTGTAATACAAAATAAAATTAAAAAAATAAATGATCTAATAAAATATATATATTTACATGGTGTACCGGCCACACAATTCTTATAATTAACAAATTAAATACATTTATATATATATATATATATATATTATTACCCTGTGTTCGCGCTGAGGCGCGAACACGTCCATTCACCAAATATCGCCGTAGGCGATTTCCGCCCCGGAGGCGAGTATACTACAATTACTCCATGATTCGGAGGTTTACAATTTTCGTTAATAAAATAAAAAACAAAAATAAGAAAATTGAATAATGAAAAAAAAAAAAAACGAATGACCGTGGTGTTCGTGGTCTTACAACGTTTTTGCGACGAATAAAATATAATAACCGTAATAATAAGAATACCGTTGGCCGGCAGCATTCTAAGGTTTCTCGCGATTACGAGACGTCGTAACCGTTTGATAATGACGGGGCTCTTATTAATTTGACCGTTACACGTTTATTTCGGTTAAACAAATTTCTGACGATATTCAAACGGATCAACTATATAATACACGGTTATCGGTACACGTTGTTGTGTTACGGCGCGATACGCGAACTCAAAAGGGCGCACAGACGCTTCGAAGAAGGACATTGTTGTTCGTTTTTCAACGAAACCGCGGCAGGATCTATTTATTTTCTCGTATACGCGTCTATCGTATATACTATATATATATATACCGCGTATAGTAATGATGTGAAAGAGTTCTCGGTGCTCAATCGATATCCGAGTGCGCTCACTTGATTCTCTCCGGCCGCGTTGATCGATTCCCGGTTATTCCTCCGTTAAATTCCACTATAATTGTATCCGAAACGTTTTTAATAACGACTCTCGTGTTAATACGCGTTTAATAATGACTGCGGATGAAATTCCACGGTACGCAATGTCTTATATACTATCGGGGAAAAAAAAAAATCCGTTTTCCTAAATAATAATCCATACTAGCGTTACGTGTTTTTGGGGGACGCGCATAAATCATTATTATTTACTCCGCCGGTTTCGACGCGTTATTCTTTCTTTTAATACATTCGAAACGCGCGTGAACCGATTTTATTATTATTAATTCTGTTCGAAAAAAAAAAATACGTATATTTTTATTATTTTTAACCCTTTCATAGCCAGAATTATTATTTTTTTTTTGTAGACTATCTTAAGTTGTAGATTAGCATCTAAAGGAGTCGAATTTGAATTTTTTTTGCTTTTTTATTCCAACGATATATTGCGCCGTTCTTGTACCGGGGGAACGGGTTTTAAAGGATCAGTCTTTATGTTGCCCCATATAGACCAGGGGTTCGGGCTGCTAAACATAATTTGAAAACAATTCCAACATTTTTTTTATAAAATTTTTTTTTTGAACAGAATGAAAAAGAAATAAACGAAATTATACATTGTATATATTTTCAAATTTAACTAAAATATTATTATTTTAAGTAAGAAACTATAATTGTGCTTAAAACGCGAATATGTTACCGTGATAGACGAGAATATATAAATACCGTTTTGTCCTATCAAGGCCACGTCTCGGTTTCGTACACACGTGTTCTTTACCGACGACATTTCGGTAACAATGATATAACCGATAATTGATTATTATAAACGTATAACATTTAAACAGAAACGGGAAAATATATAGTGTTCTGTTTCGACTGTTCTCACGCAAAAAAAAAAAACATTGCGGCGCTTTCGTGTTTTAATCGAATCACAATATACAAAATCGGTAAATTAATGAAAATCTTTAACCGTTTCCTCTTTAAGCCACATAACACTCGTATAAAAACTGAAAAAAAAAAACGTTAAAATAATTGTAAAACATGACTTATTGCGTTACACGCGTTCTATGGCTAACGCGATTTGACTCTTAATACAATAAATTGAATTAAAAAACTTACGTATATGTATACGAGCGACGAATTCTCTCATTAATTGCGTGTGTTTCGAACATCAAAGAGAATTATTATGAAGCTAAATAACTCATTAATAACACACGAGAAATTTGCAAATAGCTTTTATTATTTCTAAGTTTTTAATTTAAATTGAATTATACGCTTTTGAGTTCGTGTTCAGACTTACCTACTTGAAATTAGTCGGGTATTGAAATTTTTATATTAAAGAGAAAAAAGAAAATAGAATCAAATAGCTTCGTTTTTGGTTCGCGGTAAAGCTTTTATTATTTGATTTTTTTTTCTTTTTTTTTTTTACGTTAACTTTCTCTTCTGTTGACAGTCTATACGACGAGTTAACGAGTTTTCGGGTCGACAAAGAGAGTCGATTTTAAAATTTGAATGTCGCGATGAGTTTGCACGACACTACAAAGATATGTCATTTAAACTGTATTATTATATAAAATATATTCGTATTCGTATATATATACATACATGCAATTTTGATTTATTGTAAATATTACCATAATTTTATGTGGCTATATAATAATTAATGGAGTATTTTCGAAAACCAACCTACCAACAACATGCATTGCATTTCGCGTATGAAAGGAGTTCTCTTCTGCAAAAATATATATATATATATTTTTTAAATTAAATATAACATTATCCACGCTTATAAAAATGTATAAAAATTGACACGAGTCAACACGATCGATTAACACATACATGACACATTTATTTTGTAATTTCAATATGGTTTTTACGAGTTCAACGTTCGTATATATGTGTATGTCATTCTTCGCGAGAACACTAACAGACTATTTGTTTGCAAATAACAATTTATTTTCATAAGATAACGTATTTGAATATAATAAACGAATAAATATAACGTAATCAATATAAATGTCTTAATTCATTCTGTAGAACTCAAAACGCGTAAAGCTGAGTCGATATACACGGAAGTTTTGTACCGTTCTATCAGGCGTACGAAACTCTACAAAACATATTACAAGGGCAAACAGTATTTAAATGTTGACCATTCATAAACTTCAAACTTTCCATTGTAATGCCATGTTCTACTATAAATAATAATTAATCAACAGTAATTACTTTTATATTATAATCTGAAATTTATATTAGGTTAATACATATAATAAAATCGACTTACCAATAAATACGTTGAAAAAACATTCAGCTTTCAATTCAACTAAAGTATTCAATAAAGTATTTTCTTCAATAAAATCCTCTGTAGAAATAATTGTCGCACTTAAAATATCAAGAGTGTTATGTGAATTGTCTTACATTATGTGAAATATTTAAAATTAAGTTATAATTTATAGACAACATTTTTAAAATACAAATAAATAAGACCAACATTGATTCAGCGATACGCCTATAGGTACTAATATACACTTTAAAAAATGATACACTACGACTATTTTTTTTTTTTATAGGTACACAGCGTCAATTATTATTAAAATTATTATTTTTTTTTTAAAAGTAACCACGCAGTTTACGGCCAACAGTGTCTATGACCTTGAAATTTTAGTGGTTCAAAACGTACAACATCAGTGGTTAGAAAACATGAATATTTGATAACGTTTTCATTGTTATCATAATATCATATGAAAAAAGAGCGCCAAAAATTGCCAGTATAAACAGCATAAACAGACCGTTAAATGGCCGATCAATCACAGAGAGCCTATACCATCACGTGATGGTATAGGCTCTCTGTGATTACCGATAGACTCTAATTCCTTAACCGGTGTGTATTACCGAATTGAGAAAACACTTTGGTGAAAAAAAACGTACTCTCCAAACACTTTAGTGTCATTTGTAATAGCCATCGTACATTGTCAAAGTTCTCATCTATTCGCTAAATCGTGATTGCTTTCTTGATTTATGTCAACGTTTTATTTTCGATATCACTTGTACATTTTTATCATACTCAATGTTTTACTCTAATACCGTTTTTTTTTTCATATTAACCGTCACGTCTTATCAATGTTATTGAAATACTATTTAGTTTTGCTGGCGTTGGTTTTATTGACTAAAAATTAAATTACCGTTGAACAATGATTGATACGTAATTATAAATATTAAAAGAAAGAAAAAAATTTCAGCAAAACTCAATTACTACTACTCTACTACTACTAATTAAAATAGAAAATTGTCTAAAAAAAAATATAATTATATATATATATAGAATAAACGTTCTGGTATTATTTTCCAGTCGTATACGCAATAGTGGTCTTTATAGATGGTCTTTAATTATCTTGCGCCGGAGTATTCGCGTTATCTCGAGTAACGCAAAAGCATCAGAAAAATGTTTTTTTTTTTTAATTAAAATTCTAATTTAAGAATCATAAAGTAGTCTGTAGCTTATGGATGTGGTTAGTTTGGGCGATGAAGGGTAGTAGGTAGAGTTTACGCCTCGGCGTCCCAGAAAGCGAAAGCATAATTTTATTGCCGGGTTATGAGACTGAACGTTATCGTGCAGTAGGAAGGGAAAAAAAATCGCGTGATTGAAACACGGTCGCTGCGGGGCAAACATGCCTCGTTCGTTGGAAAAGGCGGTCCATTATTATTTAAGTTTACTATGCCGTATACATTTACTGTAGTACGACCTTTACGCACGAACACTCCTAATGTACAACACCCTGGTTGTCAAATAAAACTATTACCATTTATTGAATCCGCGATTTCCGAAATTTCAATGGAGGTCCCCTCCCACCAAGAGCTTTTAGTAACTCTTGCAATAACACTTTAAATATATATATATATATATATTATAACTAGTAAAAATCGTTTTATCGTTTATGTAATTAATTTACAGAAAGAAAAAAAATCACGTAGTGACCACGGCTATATTTGTGTTTTCGTATCACCAGGATATTATAATAATTATTATTTAAATCATGTTCGATCCTGTCGCATTAAAATCGTTGTATTTTCCACTACAGCGCAGAATAAAACAATCAGAATGGACACTGATAAGAAATAACACGAGTAGTATAGGACGGCGGCAAAAATCAGCCGGCCATTTTGTTTCAGGTAACGCAGTGTGACCCATTTTGTAAAAATTAAATATGTTATTGATTAAAATAGGTATTTTATACAGCAGTACAGTGTACAGTAAACATCACGGAAGTCAGGAATACAGAATGAAACGATATATGTGTACCTTATCACAAAATAAATTTGATAAAACTACCTGAAATAAAAATGGCGACTGATTCTCTGTTATCGGCCCGCCGCCCAGAAGTGTCCACCCCCTGACTACAGGTAGTCGTCTGACCAAGTCTTGAATACGCAATATTCTGCTCTATGGCTTCCACATCGGCTAGGCTTGATTAAAGAACTGTAGAGATTATCCGAAACGGGTTTTTAAAATTTCTTTCCTTTAATTGTTTGCGAACGTTGAATCGTTTGCAAAATTAAAAAAAAAAAAGAACCACGTGAATTTAGCTTTAAAATAATATGTAATATTCTACTCGTACACAAATCGTATCGCTGTATGAATTTACTGCAGCGGTATGAAATTCATAAATATAATAATTTAGTGAGCAATTTTTTTATATTCCACTGGAAACGCGAAATTACGTTTGAAAATATTCTACTGTGAAAACCTTGATTTTAATATCGCGCGTAGTACCACGGAATTTCGAAAATTAAGATTTAATATTTAGTCTAACATCAGTGCTCGAACACGGACCGCAGACAGTACCTATAGTGATACGTTTTCGAAACGTGTGCGGACGTGCACTTGATTCACAGCCTTTGTTTGCGTTAGATTTTCTCGCATACAAAAGTTTACTCTTGGGATTCGTTTCGATAAGTACATTTAATTATATAATTAAATACTACCTGATAAATACTTTCCGAAAGTGTTCATACACAAACCGAATAAAAAAAAATCGTTGTATCTTTTGAAATCCTAAAACGCGTACATTGCTTCTTTTTCTCCTCTAATTGCATAACGATTTATAATAATTTTCCGTCGCTATATATAGGAAAAAGAGGAAAATTTATTCGAGAAATATAGAAAACTAATTTACATTTTACAACGAGTATGCAAACGCGTTAGAAAATAGTGGTAATAGCTTTTAGGAATCGGTGTTTATTATATTACAATCATATATATATATATATATATATACGTAAGTGTAAATATACAATCGATCCGTAGGATATTGTGAAAAACATAGAAAAACATAGAAGTTGTTTGGTTAAATTTGTCTGTTTACTTACCGATTTTGACAAAAAGTCATCATATTATTTATGGTGAAACAGAAAATTACTACAGAATAAACAATATAAAAACGAACAAATTTATTACGCGGAGGAAATTATGAACTGATAATTATTAACTGTTTTCATACTCGATTAATTTTAATTGTTTCGCAGAGTAATTAACGATAAACATTTCATAAATTGTGACCAACCCATTATGTTTTGAATTTAATTCCGGTACCCAGTTCCGGTTAACGTTTACCAGGATTATAATATTACAGTTTATCTATATAATAAAAATAAAGTTCTTTTCGCGTAAAACACACAGTTTTAGCCGCTGGTGTCATTAGTTAATTACGTTCAAAGTGTGTATATTATCTTGGATGTTCGCAAAGCTGAATCAAATTAGAATAAATCTCGTCTGAGATTAATTATTATTTTTTCGTGATATTCAAATGAAATAGTAGAACGCGGACACGTTTATACGTACATATTATAATTTCCAATCTTTTTTTTTTAATTTACACACTCAAGTTTTATATTTCGTAGGCACACATAAAAATATTTGTTTTGTATTTTAATATTTTAAGTATCTGAGCTGCGATTCAATTTAATTTTTGGCATCATAAATATACTTTATGTAGCAAAAAAAAAAAAACAAATTACGATACTTAGATATTGATTATCTAATATTTTTATGGTATATTTTCGTAAATGGTTCTACGAAACAATATTAATAAACGTATCTAAAAATTAAAAAGATAATTTATTTTGTATTTATAGAGGCGAAAAAAAAAATACTATTCGTCCACGTTCTATTTGAATTTTTTTAATTTATCGAATACAATTTTAGTACGTGAACAATAATTTCGAGTCTAAAATAATTTTTCTTTCATATATCTATTATGAATTTAATTTCTTGTTAACGTCATAAAAATGTTTATTTTACAAAAACTAAATGCATTCCTGTAATTAATTGAAATGAGTTTCAAGGAACATTATTAATTACATAACTATTTGAATTTTAAGGGGAAAAATGAGTTAAAAATATGCGTGTTAGTGATGAACAACGTAGAAGAGACGTCTTCTGTTCCGTCGTGGTTTGTCCAAACTTTTTCGTTTTTACTTGATAAAACTGTACGTTATAAGACGCGCGTAATCATCAAATTACTTTACGCGTTGAATGAAAAATAATAAGGTTAAAACTATTTTTAATTAAAAAAAAACCATATCGTTTATTATACACTTGTAACAGACGTTCTGGTTTTCGAAATGAAAATTTCGAATTTTACGAATTTTTAACGAAAATAACAAATTAAATTTTTAACCGTCTCACGTGTTCAAAAATTTATTATTTATAAACGAAATGGTGTTCAGAAAAAAAAAAAACAATTTCACGTTTGGAACTATTATTATACGTTTCTACAAAAATCTCGTGATTGGATTAGTATTTTTTCGGTTTTTGGAATTTTTAAGAAAATTTTCGACGAAAATTCCGATAACAATAATAAAAACCGCTCGGATCTATGCACAGTGATTTCATATATATTGACGACGTCATCAGGGACTGGAACCGAAAAGAACCGGTTTAGAACCGGAACCCTTTGAAAATGTTGGAACCGAAACCTAACCGTAACCGTAATTTTTTTTTTCAAAACCGGAACCGATATTTGGAAATACAGGTTTTTATATCATAATCACTAATATATTTTATCACAAGAGATTATGTAAAAGTCCAATAAATTTCTAATAAACTTCCCCCAAAAAAAAATACAAAAACGTATAAACTTTATAAATGATTATAGACGGGCTACTTACACTATAGGTATATATACTCGTGTGTTGAAAGTGAAAAAACACACTGAACAACAAATTGGTACGCCGAAAAAAATTATTAAATCCGTAATAATAATTACTGCACATTATATAAATTAATATATTATCATTTTTTATCGTAATTTCGATATTTTGAAGTACGGGTTATAGTACCGGCGTTAACACCGGTGGTTTCATGAACCGAACCGAAACCAGAACCGATAAAATCATTAAGGTTCCAGTCTCTGAATGTCGCATACCTTGGACACGATAGTATCGAAACTGTCCCGATTCGTTGGAAAAAATTTATATCAATTGCTTTTTAATTAAGACGGTTATCAGTTAGCGATTGAAAAAAATCGTATTAATTATTTCATTATATTCTCGCGGAAATACTTTAATTAATTACTTAAGTATTTATCTGATTCGAGAAGAACGTAAGTATCTCTATAAAGTACGCGTATTAAAAAATACGTATATATTTAGAAAAATTATGCGTCGTGCCTGTACGTACGTTTACGATTTACACGTTTCGTTTTAGTTAATTTAAAAAAAAAATTTCGACATAATTGCCGTTTAAATTTAAAAATTTAAAAAGTCCGTATTTTTATTTTGTTTATTTCGTTCACTTTACGTTATTCTCGGGTCTCGCCAAACACGTTTGGGTCAACTGATAAAATTCCATTTCACCCTCCCCGGCCGCCGCGTATTACCTCTTGGCACCGAAAGTTTTCCGACTTGACAGCGGTTCAAAGGAAATTGCTTTTATTTTCAAACTTTTTACACCGGCCGGACACACAAAACAGTAATTATGTTTGGAAAAACATCGCCTGTTCGCCTATAACTAAACGGAGTTTAAATAATTTACTTAAATTTTTACACGTACCGTACCGTCTATATTGTACACCGGCGAAAATTGCCGCGATAGAAAAAAAAAATGCATCACTTTCGTCTCGCCATTTTCTTCTCTCCGCGAGAGAGACTTTTATCTCGAAGATCTGTTTCGCGGTTTCCAAAGTAAAAAATATTTAACAAACGATTCGGATGACCGGCGTTGGTGCGCGATTTATTCAACGAGTGATAAAACGTTTTCAACGATGCCGTAGAAAAAAAAACAGAACCGATTTCGGAGGATAAAATCCCGTGTGAAAGTATAAACGATCGAATGTCGCAATAATATTGCGTTCAAGACGAAATCGTTTCGATTATTATATAATTCAGTTATTAATCGCGTTCGTACAGAATTATAATAAACGCGGAGTATGTTTTACCACAAACGTCCAAAAACATCGTGCACGCATCATTCGTTATATTAATATTATAATACTAATCCCACGTCTGTTCGTTACTTTTGTCTGAGTTTTTGAAGTATATATGTGTATTCTGGATTAGAGCTCGATTGTACGCATATAATGCGGTACCAACGGCGAAATACAGCGCACGACAAAAAGTTTTAACGATGGTATACGTTACACAAAGTTCCGTATCGTTTGTATTCGAAACGGTTATTTTATCATCTCTTTTTGTCAATCGTGAACGTTTGACGTTTTTCATTCGATTTTTGTTTTTTTTTCTACACATTATTATCATATTTGTCATCACGACTACGTTAGTCGCGATTGTATAGTAAGTACTACCTACGCGTAGTCGAGTGATCATATATTATAATCATTATAATCCAGCCATATTAAAGGGGTCAAGCTCGGTATGAGAGATAATAAGCTGAAAACTCGTGTAGACCTTCATTTTGGCGTTCTAAATGTCGTCTCAAATGTCTCATAAAATCTCGCGGCCGCGTCTTAAGATATTCAATGTCACAAAAATCGGTTTTTTTTTTGCAAATATCTCGTTTCCTATGGCTATTTTAATGCCATTCACATTTATTATGAATATCGTAGAAAATAAAATAAAAGATTTACAATATTCGAATAAATACATTTTTTTTTTTTCGTACAATCATTTGACTATTATTATTATTTTTTTTTACCTCTTTAGCGTACTGAAAAATACGAATAAAACAAGATTTTTTTACTCCCCCTTTATTTATTTATTTATGACAGACCGATATAGATAAAACTCCGTTTATTCGAATGTATACTTACTCCGAATAATCGTAGTATACATATTATATATATATAGGTCAGATACCATTAGTGATTGTCGAATTCATTACGTAAATAACTACTAGAAAAATAGAACAATTATAAACACTATAGGAAATAGAAGAACGAACGTTTCCACAATGTAAATCGACGTTAATCAAAAGTAAAACGCATTTTTTTCAATTTACCGCGTGGATAACGCAAATACCGTTGACCCCAGTGGCGTAATTAGAAATTTGTTCTGGGGGGGAATGACTTTTTTCCCTCGTTTTTCATTACAGTGCAATGGGAAACTTCACACACACCCTTCATACTATAAATTTTATTCTTATGTACATACTATACTACAAATCAGTAAAAAAAAGAAAAAAAAATTTACTTGTAATCTAACTAAGTATTATTCAAGTGTTTAAATCAAAATACACAATAGAAATATTTGATTACTACTCGTATATTTACTATTATTTTTAACTGGTAAATTATAAAATTAAATCCAATTTCCGAGGCCTATAATTTAAACATTATAATAAAAAAGCGATTTTAAGTAAAGTATAAAAATAGGAAAAAATAAGAAAAATTTTGACTCTACAATAGATGATGACAGTTTTCAGTTATTTTTTTTTATACATGATTAAAACAAAGGCTCTGGGAGGGATCTATCCCCCTCACCCCCCCTTAATTACGCCCCTGATTGTCCCGCGTGTTGCCGGGGGTCGTCACACCGATGAAACACCAAACTAAACAACCTTTAATCGTTCGCCGGAGCGAATTAAAGTGTTTGACATCATAAAATATCTGGCCGGGTAAGGACCTCGAAGGAAACACTCCAATGACGGATTTCAATTCGTTACCTACCTATATTAATCGGATCGCGTCACTACGAAAACGAATGTTCGATATAATGTTGTAAAAGTCACGTTAAAATCGATTTGATAAAACAATGAAAACTTCGATTGGAAATTATTGAATTACCAAATCATACACGATAAGAATTTAAATATTGTACAGAGTGTCCCGGCGGAGACCCGACGAAACGCAATTATTTTCGTTATTAATAATATTTTAAGTCATTTGTTTTTTTTTTCTCTTCGAATAAATTGTTCGAATCTGCGCCGCAATAAACGTATTTTGAATTTAATTTTATTCATAAGAAAATCGTAATAATAAAAAAGAACAACTTATTATTATATTTGTAAGAGACGTTTTGTAAAAATAATTTTTTACACAAATTTCGGTGCACGTGACGTTCAATTGTATTACGTCGTTAGTTTTTCGACGACATTTTAAAGTTGGAAATAAATTCAAATGTTTTCTCGGGCGCCAACAAAATGATGCTGCCCGACTAGCAACCTCTTTTTTTTACATTAAAAATTGCCGCCGCCGGTTATTTGGTAAACTATATGTAGCCGTTTCGGGTAACGAGAAAAAATTTGATCTTTTTATAGATTTTTTAAAAAAATCGTAGAAAACAAACGATTAATAACAATTTCTAACACGAAAATTAGTTAATCATGAAATAGCCATTTCGGATTTCGCGTGAAAAGAAACGGAATTTTTTTTATTTCTAGTTAATTAAAAAAAATTTTAAATAAAAATATCTGATTTCTGGCTACTATTATAAAAGTAAAAAAAATCAAATAAAAAAATTAAAGTATCGAATAGAACGATATTAAACGCGTCAGATCTCAGATATAATATGCGTCGTAATAATTTGTATTCTTCTCGCGGAAAAATAAAACTTGTACATTATACAATTAACGAATATATTATTAATCGCGTAATTGTTAATAATCATAACTGTGGGACGCGTCTAAATGTCAACGACCAGCAGGAAACAATGCGAATTACGGAAATAAATCGATATTTTCGAATTCGTTCGTATAATAATAATACACGTCCTATAAACAATATTTATGTTTTTAATAAATCCTCATTCTATTTTTTAAAAGAAATCTTAACAGTAAACAAAAACAAAAAAAAAACATTTTAATATTTCTGTATTCAATTCTGTTCCTAGTGTATTCGCATTGTGTCGGATTAAATGTTTTGTTAACGACATTTTGGGCGGACGTTTCAGCAGTTATCTCCACGACTGTTCGTTTTAATAATAATAATAATAAAGAATTTATATTTCCTTTTACTTATATAGAAAAAAAAAAAAATTTTGTTTTTGTTTAACATCGAAAACGCAACACGGCTTTTGACTTTAATTATCCACAAGACACTGTGCTTCGTTCAGGTTTCTATATGTATACATATATAAAATAGTGTAATAAATACAGTGGCGCACACAGAATTTTTTTCTGGGTGCAGGGCGGTGTCTACTACAATAATACAATCCTCGTAAAAATAATATAATTATTACGCTAATTTTTCAGCGGAAAATTCTTATTGTTCTTATAGTGGTAAATAAATAAAAGAGGATTTTTAAATATTTCGAGGGGTGGGCAGTTATAACTCTTACGCCTCTCACCTGTTTTTTGTTCGAATGGTCGAAAATTTGGGAGGAGTGAATCAGACACAATGATATTATACGTATATATTATATTATCATTAAATTTGGTAGTTTCGTCGTGGTTGTGTCATCTGGAGTACCTCGAGGAGGACATATTTGATCACCTTTGCTCTTTTTAATTTTCACCAATGACGTTCAGATATTGTATAGATTTTCACCGTTTGCAGACGGTTTGAAGATTTACTTGTCCGTATCATAAATTTATGACGCTAACAATTTACAATTGGATTTGAACCGTCCGAATGACTGATGTGCAGCTAACGGACTCTCTATTAATATATTCAAATTCGTTGATAATTCATTTTGTACTCACCGATCTTAGTTGGTTTTACGTACGATAAGGATTTGCGACGGGGAAATTACACAATTAGAACGAGTTCGTGATTTAGGAATAATTTTTTCAAAGGACGACCTACGTTTTAATCCAATTTATAGTAAAGCCTTAAGAGCTCTCGGTTTTTTTTTAAAAAGGACCTGTGCTGAATTTGACGACCTTATTGCACTTTACCATGTAAGGGTGGGGTCTGTTTTGGAATTTGGGTTTGTGTTTCTAAAATACTTTTCAGTCCGATGAAATTAAAAAACTCAAAACTATTATAAAGACATTTCATTGATATGTTTTGTTTCAAAATGAATTTTATAAATACATGATGTACTATACATCAATAACCTCTGCTATTGCAGCTAACCGCACTGGCTTAGTATTTTTAAGTATTCGATGCAAGTATTTTATATGTAGCTCTTGTACACAAGTCAATAAATGGGTTTGATAGATGGACTGAGTTTTGATTTCGAATTGGTTTAAATAAAATTCCTAAATTCGATTCAAGAAATAAAGCATGTTTTCATTTTGCCCATAGTTCTAGGAATTGTGTTGATAATTAAAGCAAACAGGTTTGCCTGAGTCGCGTAAAGAACTAATTAATTTTGATCCAGTTTCTAAATTGGAAACGTACGTCTTTCACATTTACTTGTTAACAACGATTTTTCGTAAAATAATTATTATGATATTTTCTGTAACTTTACCCTTGCGTGCGTTAAATTATTAAACAAATAAATTATGAACTTCAAATGTAATTATACGCGTCAATAAAATATTTCAATAAATAAACCTGAAGTAAAATTTTTTTTCAAATCGAAATTTTTATTTTCTTTAAATTGCTATAGAATATTCGGGCGAAAACTCATTCGAATTTTTCGTTTAGTTTTTCGCAACGTTCTCGAAAACTACGGACGATTTCAACTCAGACCGGTCTGTGTCGTCTACAATTTACTTTTGTCTAATTCCCAATTGAGTATTGACATGGGGCCCGCAGTATATGTAACTTTTAAATTACATTTATACTTGAAATAAAGTTTAAGAACGTAACACAAGTACACCAACTCCTCGCTCATATATGCAGAATAAAAAGAAAAAAAACGTACCGAATGATTGTCACCATTAATCGACCCGCGATATTTTCAGTGAGCGGAAAAACGTTTAATTTATTTATAGTAAAATAAAAAAAAGCCTCGTTTTAACGGTATGCGCGGTGTTTTGGTGATTATTTCTTTTGATCAACTACAATACATAAAATATTCGATTTTTTTTTTCTCCTGCACATATTTGTAAATAAACTATTTTTTTTTTTATAGTATTGTACGCGGACTTTTAGAAACGAATGTATTTAATGTTTGTTCGCGTTCCGGGTTTTGGTTTTTACTCGTACGTCGCGATATCACACATGACTGTACAAATGTCAGAAGGTACGTGAAATAACGTGTATATATTAACACGCAGGCGCATTGTGCGTGTGTTCTAGTGGGTATGCAGCACATACTGAAACAATTTTATCGTATTTATTCGGAATTAAATACAAAGTCATTAGGTCACGTTGAACTGAATACGTGGTATTTAAATACGCGTATTTCAAAATTACAAATTGACATTGTGCTGCGATTAAATTACTATTATTTTATGTGGAAAAAAATTTATATGTATATAATTTTCGATATATATATATATCGTTGCAAATACCGTTAAAAACCATTCACTATAGGTAAGTATGTTAATTAATTTTGTAAAAAATAAAAGATTAATATCGTGTGTGTGTGTTCTTAGGGCGTATTAAATAGAATTATTGTATTTTAAGCACTCGATAAACCTTTCAAGCCTGAATGCTCAAAACGAATTCCCTTCGAAATTACATCGGACTCATTAAAGTTCATCACACATCGCGCGCACGTTAATGATTATTTTCAAACAAAACGCTCGTTACGGATCGATTTTATTGTTCGTTTATTATTATAGGTTGGTAAAAATTATAATTTTAATTATTATCATTGGGTTTAGCCCAATGATGCATAAAATTGAAGTCTTTACACGACGGTTTCAGCGTCAGAGGGACCTTGCACAATTCTTCTCCCATCTTAGACTCCATTAACCGTTGGGCGTTCAATAGTTCCGTGATTTTTTTGTCCGCTTCATTTAAATTTTTCGTCAATACTTCAATTCGGTTCCGTAAGCGTTCGTCGATCTACGTGAAAGATTTTAAAAACGAAAAATAAATAGATAATCCTAATTTATTTTCAAAAATATCCGACGGCGGACCGGAACTTTTTTTCCCTCCTAACCACAGAGACTATAATTATTTTAATTTATCGTGCCATTAATTTTATATAGGCTTGCTCGCAAAATAATTTACTCAAGTCGGGGAACGCTTAAAGAAGAGAAAAAAACACCGGTGAAATGTTTATTTTTATAGCGATTTGCCATCGTTGAAACAGTTCATATTCAAAAAAAAAAAAAAAATGCTACGAAACTCGAGTAGACTTTATAAAACGATACGTTGTTGTTTATTAAAATATGGTAAACACATTGCGATTCCGTTATTGCTCTCGTTTGTCCGTGTTTTCGAGGTAGTATACGATCAAAAAAAAGTTTGTCTTAATTAAATATACTAAGTAACGCGGAACAATTTGTTGTTTCCGATATTATTTATCTTTTCTATATCGCGATGTTTTCCCCAAAAACATCAACATATTTGCGAATGAAGAACTAACGCATACTTTGCGCATTATGTACCGTGGAAAATGCGTACAAACAAAAACATAATCGATATTGATGAGAACGTATTAATATATTATATTCTCGTCTCGGGCAAAAATATCACGAACCATACAACGACGACGCTTTAAAAATCTACCGAGATAAACTGTTATCACTTTTTAACATACGTATATATATACACTTACGTGTTCACGTTTTTTGTACTCAGAACACGCCAGCGCTCTGCACTCGGCCAATTTGTGTTCCAGTGTTTTTATATACTCGTTGTATTTATTTTTCTGGCATTCAGTAAAATCTTTGGTTTTCGTCACCTGTACAGCTGCTTCTTGTCTCACCATGTTTAATTGCTCCTTCAGTTGTAACGAATAATGGACGTGTTCCGTGTATTTTCGTTTGTGATCCGCCAGAGTATCGTCCAACGTCATTATCATTGCTCTTGAAGTACAATTTTTATTTTTTATTTTACCACATTAGTGTGCGCTTACAAAATGTACATTAAACGTGTTTTATGGTTTCGTAACGTTTGCACAATAAAACATAATAATTTAAAAAAATATATTTACTAAATATATTCCTGAAATTTTATTTAATAGAATTAACGAACCCAAACGATAAATCTGCTTTGGAATTTCGGGTGCTTTCGATCAGTGTTATCAAAGAATCACGTACGGTATGGTCGAGGAATGCGAAGAAAAAGCACAGAATGAATAGAGGCAACGATTGTTTGCAATCCAAACGGGAAGGATAATAACCGTCGGAAGGATACAGTAAAAGAGGACACGGAACAACTAGGCGCAACAAACTGGAAAGAATGCAATCACAGGATAGAGCATTTATACACAAACAATAAGAATTTTCTGCTACGAAATGGGTGTGATATTTATAAAGTGGAGGTTTATGTTTCCGTAATAGCCCTGCCCTCGTCCGTCCCGAAAAATATTCTCTGCACGCTACTGGAGCAGTATGGAAGAGTTTTGTAACGTCCACAAAGACTCTTGATGGGAGTGAAGGAAAAGAAAGAATAGAGAAGAAGGAGTTAATCGAAAATTAAAAAATATTCTACGGGTCAACTCAAATCGGTTTTTGTACTTTTCTTTGAATATTTTCGTTGAATATTTGATAGGTACTCTAAAAAAAAAATGTTTTCCCACAGAAAGTCTCTCTGCTCCGCTCATAATTTAACATTACAAAATTAACTATTATTACTAAAATAAATTTAATTTAAATCAAATTATTCACAATTATTACTTTCTTTTTATCGAGTTTTCACTATTGTTGTGATATATATATATATCGATACGTAACTGATAATATACAATATATTTACTTTAATTGTTTGTTCTCTTCTTCTAAATCTTTAACTCTTTTGGAATCATTCGCGTTTTCTTCACACGCCAAAGTAGTTCTCTAATAATTCAAACACACATGTATATAAATTAAAACACATGCTATGCTTGTATACGTACTAATTCGTTAATATCGTTTGAAAGAGCATCACGTTCGCTTAAGGCTATCATTCTCATAGATCTCTCCTTTTCTAATTCTTGCTGCATGTTCGCCAACAGGGCGGGTAATGTTTCGATCTCATTCATGCGTGCTTTCAGATTCTCCTTAGATAGTGAATCCGCCAAAAGTGTATAAATTGAAAAACATATATTATAAACATTTTTTATATAAATAAAAAAAAAATAGTATCTATCAAACATAAAAACAAAAAAAAAAATTTAATACGTTAAAATAATTATTGTAATCTATAAATACACACACACACACACACATCATTGTATTAATCATTTGTACTATTATTACATTTTTATTGCATTTCAAATATTGTGACAGATAATACTGCATTGTTTGCCATAATAAGTGACAATATTAATAATAATAATAATAAAAAGTAGCTTATATTTATTAATTATATTTACCGATCAACTTATGAAACTATATAATATGTTGTTGTCAATCCAGTTGATTTAATAAGGTTATTTAAAAAATAATAATCAATAAGCATTTTTCAAGAAAATATTAGCATAAACTAATAATAAACAATAATTTACAACCAACAAAGAAATTTTGGTTAAAAACTTAAACTTTTTTTTTAAAGCTTTACAAAGTTTATGCTCGAACACTATATGTTTCGCACTTTTAAATCTTAAACTACTCATTTCTTTCATTTTTCAAGCATATTAATGTGCAGAGTTATGACAAGTTTAAGAACTTATAGTTTGAAAGCTCTGATTTTTTTTTTTTAAGAACCATCTGAAACGTATACAAGGATATGCCACTAAAATATTGAACTAATGCGTTTATAAAAAGTGCTGAATATTACGTATTTTTATAGCGACTTATTCGTTATAATAATTACGTTTAAAATTAAATGTATGCGTATTTATTGGTGATTTACATCAATTCGTAATTAATAAAGGTACGTGAGTTGTACGAGCTTCTAATTTTCAGTACTGAAATATTGTTATTTATATAGGAATTTCAGTAATATTGCTTAAAGTCATAATAAACCGCCCCTTAATCTCGAATAATAATTAGCAACATTATAAACGATAAAATTAACGATTCAAAATAGAATAAAATGTATCGAAATACATAATATAGTGTCATACGTTCATTCGATCAAATTCCGTTTCATATTCTTTGGAAATCGTATCTTTTTCCTTGGTAAGTGTTTCGATACGGTATTTTAGTTCTTCGTTGAATTGAAGAGCTTCCATGTACTGAAAAAGACGTTAATTGAATGACACGAATACTAATATCAAGTCATTGGTCCAAATCATGTGGTTAATTTATAATCGTTTCAATCGCCACCACAACTCAAAATTACTTTAGATTTTTGATCCTCCAATTCCGATAAATAAAAATCAAATATCATCTCCATGTTGGTTTTTTCATCAGTGGCCTTTTGTAAGCGAAATCTCAAATTTTCAATCAGATATTTATCGTTTGAACAGATGACTTCACGGTCCTAAATCAATATCTAGTTATTAGATTATAGGTTAAAATAAATTGAAAAACGATTACATATGCTTGATTCGAGTTCAAATCAAACAATTTTTTTTCTAGTTGTGAAACTTGTGTTTTCGATATCATTAAACTGTCTTCGCAATTCTTCATGCATTGCTTTGTTTCGTTTAGCGCACATTGTAAATTCCTAATCTCTAATAATTTAGCACTTAAAATTGTAAAAAAAAAAAAAATTATTGAAAAACAATAGCTTAATAATCTCAACTCGTATTATTTATTAACTCACTTATGATCAGCTAATAAATTATTATATTTTTTAATCAGTTTTTCCAATTCAATTTTATTCGTTGAACCCGCACAATTCTACACACATTGTACAAAACATTAATAATATATATTTTTACTATGCTTAATGTTTAAATTAAAAAAAAAAAACATACGGCGCATTGAGAATCAGATACGTTTAGTATTTTTTTTGCTAATTCGATTTGGCGTTGATCCCGTTTCACTTCTAATAATTCTTTACGTAATCGAGTTATTTCTCCTGTTAATGCTTGCGTATTTGCAGATTTCTATAAAATGATGTAAAATTATAATTTTTAATTATATATACATATGTACATACATTCCGGTATTCATATCAAACAACGTATTACCGTTCCAAATGAATTTACCAAGTGCTGTTTACATTTTTTGAGATGTGGCTAAAAAAAAAAAAAAAAACGATTATTTTGTTTGACACTTAAAAACGAAATCACCTGATCACGAAGCGAATTCGATTTGACAACAGTCTGATGATTCTAAAAGAAATATATATATTTATATTTTGAATAATAATAATAATTATTATTATTATAAATTCATTATATTACAGCGCTTTCAAGCTGGCTTAATAAATCACGATTTAGTTGATTTAACAGCTTCATTTCTCCCTTAACGAACATAAGATTATCTCTGATCACGTTCTTCTCGAAATCTTCAGTCACTGGTTTGACACAAAACTGACAACAACAATGATTCGCGTTTTTTTTGTTGCCGTTGTTGTTGTTGTCGTCGTCGTCGTCGTCGTTGTTGTTGTTGTCGTCGTTGTTGTTGTCGTTGTTGTTGTTGTGGTTGTGGTTGTTATTTTTGTAATTATTATTATTATTATCATGAGCGTCGCAATTTTTACAGTCATCTTGTCTGTATGACTCCTCCGTACACGTCGAAGAATTCGATTTGCAGTTATCGTTCTAGAGTAATATTAAATATTGTGTAGGTGCTTTTTATAAACGATATTTGTACCATCAGAAACAGATTAATAAAGACAATTTTACTAACTTCGCAACATTTAGTTTCAACATGATTTTCACCGTAAAGCAAGAACTTTGGTTCGTGCGTAGCGTTATTAAGAACAATTACCGGAGCTATGTCACCGTCCTTTAAACAGACAATGACAATATTAACAATGCACACAATTTTAAGTGATTTCAGTTTGTTTGCGAATTCAGTTTTTCAAAACATAATATTTGCCTAATGTATCTATATTATACTGAAACCATAATCATACTAAATCCTGTTCACATCGTGGGAGATTTAAAGGGGGAGGAGAATGTAAAACGCCTATTGACTTACAATTTCAAAGCGGTCTTAAAAATATTCGGAGACATTTATTTAAAAAAATTAAAAAATATTTCTTACAATGTCTTCGTCTGCTTTCCATGTACCCGGATAATTACAATTATCGATTGTTTTTCCTTCGTCGATGTCGATTTTCCTGCACTCGAGATTGTTAACGTCAAAGTTAATCATTTTCGCCAATTTTAAAACCTCTTCGATGGCGTTTCGGTGTTCTTCGATCATCTGCTTCAATTGCGATTTTAAATCGCATGTTTCTCTTTCAGTCGTATCCGTGATTTCTTGCGCCTACACCACCCAACAGTGTAAATAATTACATACAAGTTTAAACCCTGTACACGTTTAACCCTGTCCACTAGAGGTTTACACACGTTTTGTAAGTCGCTTAAATTTTTCTTTAATTGTATTATGTTTTTTGCAATTTGTTGAGCATTCCGATCGGCATTGCGTAATAACGCTAAACAGTTTTCGCTTTCTTCGTCATACATGTACGTACAACAACTGATTTCCTTTTCGTCGTAATCCTTTTTAGAAAATCCACATATATTCATTAATATAACAATATATATTATATATCATATTATATAAATAATATAAAACGGTATAAAATATATAAGCGCAGTGAATGTACCGTCATGTTTGTTTTTTCGGACATCTGTCTAAAATCTGTTTTACGTTTTAAATCGTATTCGTTCGTATACGGAAATTATTATTGTTAGAAACGAACGGGTTTTATTTATTTTTTTATTATATCTATCATCATAGAAATAAGCCGGGTATTTGTTATGGATTGCATTTCGATTAGAGATCAAATATAAGTGAAACTCAATATTTAAACCAGATAATATCGAAAGTAGAGTGCGGGAACGCTCGTAGTTAGTAATATTTTAATATTAGTTTTGATTTGAAATCAACGAATGACAACGACTATTGACAGATGTGAGCTGATTTTGTAGAAAATTCAATCGAATTCCTCCTCCCCCTTCGTCGCACTATTATCCAAAAAATGTTTATTTATGATTAAGTAAACGCGTATCGTTTATCGTTTTCTCTTTGAACTTTTTGCACACATGATGGGTACCTATCCGGCCAATGAAATAATACCGATCCGTTCGGTATTACATCGTGAAACCCGCAATACTTTCCTCGTTTATTTTACAATCTAAAATTATTCGAAATTTCCGAATTCAATTTTTAAACATCAGTTCAACGTAATGCATTCCAAACTGAAATATATATTTTACAAACAGTAATATTAATATTACATCTCTGCTATACATTAATTTTGAAAATGTTCTTTTGTTTTTATTTTACACATTTTCTAAATTAATTATCTGAGACAATAATCGTTAAAGTTATCGTTAGTTTACCTACAGGAATCTCCAATTATCTTTTAACGGGCAATTTACTGGTCGGGGAATAATAACGACAAAACATTATACTACACAAGCACTTCGCGTATAAGTATCATACATAGTCACACACATCCGTACAGACGATTAGATATCATTATGATCGCACTTGTTTCGTTTAGATAAAGTTTTGAAAAATTTAAGTATAATTAAATCCAACATATAGTGTATAAAACTGTTTAAACTGTTAGCAATCCGTGTCATCATCTAACGTTTTGACTATCGGAAGAAACCAGTGTAATTCTTTAGAATACAAATTTTAAAATAAAACAAAATAACGTAAATAGGACTGAAATTTCTGAAAATGCTAAACATTTATTTAAACAATTTATGTTGAACATACGTTGAAGATGATACCATATTATCCGACAAAAAATTTTGTTTTAAATTAAAATAATATTTAGTAATACATATATGCTGTTAGCAGAAGATACATTAAAAGAAAAAGAAAACCATTCAGTATAATCGCTATATATTATGTTGTCATTCGTTGAACAAAATGTTCTTGAATCTGTATTCCCTAATTTGCCAATAGTTTTTCGTATGTACGTATTTACCGACTGATTTAACTAATTGCTCCGGGGAACGTTCTTTCTCAGCTTTTAAATGCATCAATACCATCAGTTCTTCTCGATTAAATGCTCTGGCATTACTTAATATTGCGAATCGGCTTTTAAATTATATTTCTTTCATTGGTGTAATCAAAAAATTTTCCGAACTGTATGGATAGGAAACGCCAATTTTTTTTGTTTAAATTAACATTAAACTACACGTATGTATATGATTACTATATGAAACGATTAAAAAAAAGACATTGGTCCTAAAATTTTTATGGTTTTTTTTTTAATGCAATATATATTTTTTCATAATTGTCCTACTGTACACTTTTTATGGTTCTTTTGGTTACCCAAACGACTTTAATCTTCTTGTTTATGTTAATGGTATAATGCACTTTGAGATATTTGAGTCGAACCAATAACAATTAGGTAACGTAATAGATAATATAACTGAACGTATTTACATAACGAATCTAATGTTTATTGTACATGTCAATTTAACTAATATTATTGTAGTTATTTTAGATTTTGATTGTAATATTTTTACAAAGATGGGATCATTTTTTTTCTTTTGTCTGTAAACACTTTTTAATACAAAAGGAGTTGCTGCGTTAATCTTTAAACGCGTTACTTTCCAGCATTTTCCGTTCTCGTCGATAGTGTTCTTGTTCGTAAAATTATAAAAAAAAAAAAAAAACAACTGAAAAAACCGTTCACATATTGTATGTTTTAAATATGTGTGCTTTTTTTTTTTTGTATTTATCGTCTGAAAATATATATTATATAAGCTTAAACGTGTGATATTTTAACCGTGTCTATATCGTTTGTCATAATAAAAACTACAAAGGACAAACAGAGTTTCGCTCGGAATCGTTTTTCGAACGCAACGATTTATCGTCGCTTTCAAATTTATAATACGACTCTAACACGCGTCCGACCGAGTGAATCGAGTGATCCACCGTAACGTCATATAATATAAGCCTTAAGTATTTATACGTGTTACATATATTATGTAGTGAATATCGAAAAATAAATTGGAATCAACGAACATTTTGTGTACGTAATAATTCTACGAGAATTAAACAGTGATTTCGTCTGAAATATTGGCGTTTTAATCAGATCGAATGTAACAAACTTTTCTCGTAATATTATCGTGCATAAAACTCAAGAGAATAAATTATCCGATTTTTGTTTTGAAACCATACAAATTTTCGATTAGATGATTTGATTACACGGTTTTCAGTTGTTCCGCGAAATTTTCGTACGATCTTGGATTTCATTATCTTTTTCGTAATCGTCTCGTCGATTTTTTACACGTTGCTGCTGCAGATGTCGAGATTTTTGTTATTTTTTTTTTTTTTTTGGTGGAAGTCGAGCCGTAAAACCGAAACCCATTGTCGTATTGATTTTCATTACATATTGTATTATAGTGTAAAACGCAGAAGTTCTGAGAAGGATAATCAAAGAACCAGATAGGTGATAAACAATATAAAATCTAGAAAGCTGCAATATTTTGGACATATGCTGAGGCGCGTGAAATATATCAACTCTTACATTTATTAATACAGGGAAAAATTTGCGGTAAGAGAAGCAGGGGAAGACCCAGAATAAACTGGCTGCAAAATTTAGGAGAGTGGTTCCAATGTAACACTAAGGAACTGTTTAGTACAGCCAAGAACAAAGACCTTATAGCCATGATGATTTCCAACGTTCGATAGAAGAGGAACATTAAGAAGAAGATTATAGTGTAGTACACCGTTTCCGAAGGATATGGAATTATTTAAAACCTCATCTAAACACTATATACTAAACGTGTCGCGTTATCATTTTCGCGTTATGTATGATATGTTATTGGTCACTTAATATAATGTCATTGACAGATCGCACGCTAAAAATCAATACGTATATTGCGTGTATAATGTATATCGACTGTATATAAATGACCGATTATTATCGATTATGTTCGAATCAAATAGTTATAAAAAATAATACCATTGATTAGCGTTTTACGTTTCTGCTTTTAAATATGTATTTGTTGGTTTTAGACACTATTTTAATTGTATTTCTAATGAATATAAATAAATACATATTATATTATTGACTCTTCGTTTATATAGTATACAGTGTGTCCGTTCATGTCATAAAATACGCGATAATAATAATTATGATAACAGCCCGCGATTGGCCGTTGATGTCACATATTTATTTATTTTCGTTACTTATTAAAGTGTTGAAAACGTACTAAGAAATATTTAAGAAAAACCAAAAATTCAAATATAATAATTATCGCGGGAATTCGTAAGATTTATTCGTAAAACAACAGTTCGCATCCCGATCAAATATGTTTATAAAGTGACCACCAATTTCATTTTGGCGTTTGATATTTTTGTGCGGTCCTAATAAATGTTCTATTCTAACGTTTACTACGTATAATGTTTTATAGTCGGGTGAATGAAAAGTGGCCGCTGATCTTTACGCTCCCTACGTGCTAAAATCGTGATAACATTGATATTATAATCACAGAATACATTATATGTGCTAATACTCTTACTCGATAGGTTATAATAGCTGTATATTACGTGATAACAACAAAATTATAACTCATTTAAGATTTCTTACTGATTTTGAGGACCCCTAGGAAAAAGGTTGCTAACACATTGGCCAGCGTCCACTTTTCATTCACCCGACTATAGTGAAAACTTTACAAAATTTTAGTAAACACTATAATAATACGAGTATATTATTATACTCTATTATTCATAAATAAATTGATTTAGACAATTATCAGTAGGTATTCTATAAGCCGAAAGCCGTTGCAGAATATCATTTTGACTGATTATAATAAGATTACTATAATATTTTTAATACGATGAATCCGCAATCAGAAATGGACGTGATCATAAATTCTTGTAGAAATCATTATTATTATTGTTGTTGTTATTATTATTTTGATTATTATTGTCCGTAAATTCGAAACCGTCAAAATATTTATAATATTTAATCATAAACAGCAAACAAACCAAACTAGCAGAAAAATTGCATTATTTGTCCGGTTGTTTAGGTTTTTCTTTATAAATTATATATTGTTTGCGTTATTATAATATATAATATAAGAGCGATATAAAAGAAATAAAAGAAAATTATTTTTAAATGTAATTAAGTGTTTTGGAAATTTATAATTTTCATAATTTATTTTATTGAATTTCATGAATACAAACGAAATTCGGATAAAGTATTTCGACGAAACCAAAGACATAAAATGAATGGATCATTCCAGAGCTCTGTAATAGCGGTTTTTGAAAAGGACTTTACGCTGGGCCTTTATCCTTTTTCATATTTTATACACGCATTTATATCTATTGCCAACATATATTTACAAACAGTTCTAGAATACAAATATCTGATTTCAAATGATACACTTTTGAGGTTTCCGATTTACTGCAAATAAATAAGTTTTTTCCTCTGCATTACAATTCTTTAATTTTTGTCTGTTTTATTATTATTTTAAACGTAGGATAAATTAAAAATTTCATTTTTTTTTTTAATGCCCTGACATTATTTTTTTATAATATAATACGTTCTATATATATATAGAACTGATATTTTCTATTAATTTGTTTGTATAATTTAAAACAGAATTTTATTTGTATTTTAAATCCGAATATAATCAAGTTTAATCACTGTTAACGCCGTTTTTATAAAATTAAAATGTGAAAAGCAATTTACTCATTTTTTCTCTCTCTTAATGAATCACCATACACAATTTAAAATTATTTTAAATAATATAATTTAAAAAAATAATAATTACGGTCAGTATAACGCGATATTTTATTTATAATACAATTTTAATTAACTTACACTTTATTTTACTTTCAATGCGATGTAATTAGTAATAATTATATAACTACACACATTCACATGTCATTGGCGAATTTTACTATTTTCCGAATTACGCCGTATAACAGCCTTGTATCATTTTTTTTTTTTTTATAATTTCCGTTTTAAGCTTTAAATCAAGTAACTGCACTTTTCTAAAACATTTTATACGCATAACATTTATATAATTCGATGTGACGTTTAGAGTGTATACAGTCGAAACCGCATTGAATAGGAAGGTGTTTTGAAGTATATTTTTAAATCATATAATTTAATATATTTTATTCACAACGTAGATTTTTTTTTTTTTTGCAAACTACAACAAAATAAAATATAGGTCACACAGTTATATACTCTGTCAATTTTACACAACTCTATATAATATTAAATTTACCTTTTTACATCAATGTAAATATGTTTCGAGTGCTCTTTATATACAAATACAGATGATTGCTATGGCGTGATAAACACGCCGAAGATTACATTTGACCTATAGGTCCATTCGTGAGTGGAATTCGAATTATAGAGAGAAAAAAAAATTAAATGCGAGTGTCGAAGATTAATTTAAAAAGATGAAAATTGGTTGGGAAAGCATCAACTATTTAAAATCACTATGATAAAATTATAAAGAATTTTGTAAATGAATTTAACGAAATTTCCATATTGAAGCATCGCTAAAATGGAGAAAGTGTCCCGTTCGAATTCGGTTTCGACGAATTGAAAACCTAAATTTTTTACTTTTTTTTCTTCGCACTTTTTAAAATTAATTCGATTAACGAAAATATTTACTGGATTCAAATTAAAACCGGTAAGCCGTATATGGTTAACTATAAATTACTGAAGGTAATTGAAACCAGGGGCGTGGCGAAGGGGTTTTTTGAGCCACGGCTCCATTTCAAAATTTTGGGGTAGGTGGGTGAGTCTGACGTCAGTGCTCACTGCTCAGTAGTGTAGTACAATACTACAAGTGAGTTAGTTGTTATGTAAAAATTGGTTTGTAAGAATATTTACAAATAAATGTACCTACTAAGTTCTAATCATTACTGCTATATAATAAATTATTTAATTCGATTGAACAATCTATCATTATCTATGTTATTATTTTGATCTGATAGCGCATCGGCAATATCACATATCAATATCAGTGTTACCACAAATTATATGACACATTAAATGGGGGGGGGGGTTTAAAATAATTTGTATATACCATAGGGTCCAGACTTGGAGTCCCCTTTTGGTTGGTACATTAGTAGGATTAAAAGGTGCAGGGCTGGTTTTAGGGGGCAACACCATTTTAGTAGTTTTTTTTTTTGCTCATTTGTACATACTTTGGGTAAAAAAAATGTCTGACTCCATGTAGTAAAATGGTTCACCACACCACTGATTGAAACCTATATTTTTAATTAAAACAAACATTTTCGCCTTATTAAAATATAAAATATTCAACATAAATTTGATGCTTTCTAAGTAAAATTAACTCCAACAACATTATAATATGTACCTTATAAATTGTGCGCGTCTTAGATTTTTTCTTCTCCCGATTTATTGCAAATAATAAGTCATTACACGAAAAATTTCTAGGACCGGTCCTGCTTTCGTATCAAACGACATTATTGTGTCGTCTTTATATTGTTATCATAAGTCAATAATTTATACGGATTATAAAAAATAAATCATATTTCGTTATACCGTAAAATTAAATTTATTATAAAAATATTTCATTTCGATATAATGTCTGGTAAACTGTTCGTAAAATATGTAGGTATTAAAAGGAATATTTTTTTTTTTTTGGTGTACGGCAGAATTCTGTATAGAAAAGTTATTGATTATTATAAGACCTATACTCGCTGGACACTTCACTGTGACTGTCCATAATATTATATAAATCGAATCCCCAAATATGACAAGTGGTCACGTTGACTACGAAATTTCCATTTTTTTTTGTGACATACACGAAAAGAAAGAAACGTAATATAAATATATTATTACATTTACCCGTTACATACGCAAGTATAAAATTCTGTTTTGTTATATAATATGAATTATATAAGTGAAAATATTCTAATGTGCAGATCAACGTAAAACGTCGTCAAACCGGAATAATACGACGTGTATGTAGGTTAGCGGTAGCGAGTGTATTGAAATCAATTATTTCTGTAGTTTTATACAATTTTCGATATAATATTTATATATTTCAAATGACGATTATAATCTGGGCGATACAGTTGGTGATATTCCCATTAGGATTATATTATATTATATACGAAATACGAATATGTTCGTTTTGTCGGATTGATGGGGGTTTATCTCTGTGCAAATATGAAAACTAATTTCCATTCAGGAGCCACAACTCTATTCATCCAGTTTGTTAGTTTTGAAGTAAGGAGCTTAGGCTCGCTTGCGTGACTTCTAAAGTGTCGCATAAGATTGGCTTTATGGTAGAACCATTTTAGTACGTGTAATATTTGTTTTACTTCTGCAGCGCCTATATATCCTCCCACTGTTAAATTCGCTATTTGGTTTAATGGTTGAATAATTTCTGTAATAAAACGCGACAATCGTACGATTATTGGATTAATCGCACGAATACTGGATTCATTTTTTTCCGCAGTATTTCTAAGTCGAAGCATTTTCAGTTATAGTTGTTTAATGTTCGAACGGTTTTTGTCGCGTATGTGTATTTAAACAATATGCGTTTTAGATAACGAAACATATATGCATTCAGGTTTTCGTCCTATGTAAACACGTTCATTTTAAACGCACGGATATATAAGTATACGATAATATAACAAATTGAAATGAAATTAATAAATTAATACGGTTACGCGTTAATTAATTTTGATATTGAAATTACTCATTAACAAATTCGAAATAATGCGAAGTCAATTAGAAGAAAAGCGTTTTCATTTATAAACATATACTTGTAAAATTCTCTACAAAATATATATATATTCAAGCAATTCTTTACTTAAAACCTTATGAAAAAAGGAAGAGTACAATCCGAATTTTTACATTAAATTGTCATTACAAAAGACGAATTATTTTAAGAAGTAAATGAATCAATGAATTCAAGTAAAAATTATAAAACAATTACACAGAAAACCATTTATTTATTATCCATTTACAAATGAACCTGTTCAACCGCTGGACTAATAATTGAATTTATTGTAGTCGACCGTCTACAATCCGACAATAATAAAATATATTATATTATGTTGCTATTATAATATAACAATATGATATCAAATGAACGGAAAACACTATTTAAAAAAAAAAAAGGTGTTAACGAACCACGGTTGCTGTGGTGGATATCGGCTGACAAGTGAGTTGCTTAGACAGAGAATATTGTAGATTTTATTAAAATATTTTTAATTTCAAAGCATTGGTAAATCGTTGTTTTCGAAAAAGTAGATTATATTAAACTTAATGCGTATGGTATTCTTGAAATATTGAATTTTTCTAAGCCTGAATCGCATTTAAAAAACTCTTAAGAAAATTCAAAACAATCGTCCAAAGCGAATACGTTAACGGAGGCGGTTTTTTTTTTGTTTTTGCAATTTTCGAGTTGTTTTTTAATTACGGTTGAGAAAACTGTACTGGAAAAATCGTAAAGCGTGTGAAATAAAGTATGACCGGAACGTTAGCGCTTGTCAAGATCATCCGAGAACCCTTCTACACAAAAGAAGCGTTCACAGAAAGAAAAAAAAAATTGTTTAAAGAAAAACACGTCGTTTTCAAATCGGTAAATTGTTCGCTTCGCTCCGACTCTAAAAATCAGGGTCGTATTTATGGTGGGAGGGGCTGATGGGGCTCCAGCCCCCCGAAATTTCAGGAACTTTCTTTACTAATTCCTATGCCTTATGGCTATAGGATGTAATATTTTTAATAAATTCCTAATCTGTAGTTGTTTTTTAAATGTTGAAAATTTGGTAATTTGTCCTATTTTTAAGATTTAGTCTTGGATTAGAATTTAGAAATAATTCAACAGTGATATTTACTCAATGCCTCAGCCCCTCCCCCCCAAAAAAAAAATTTCTAAATACGCCCCTGCTAAAAATATATAGCCTATGTAATAGAGTAGTAATATTGTCTTAGTAATCGACAACCTACAGAGCTTTTATGCTCTTCTCTAGAAATTCGATTATAAAATATTGTGTAGCTGAGGCGGGTAGACACAAATTCGCTATAAATATAGTGTTTTGGCATAAATACAAATAAAAATGAACGGAATTTCAGTCTTCCCAAATTCGATTATTATATTTCTAAAAGTTCAATAGGTGTGCAAATGTTTAGGATTCGCTCTTTCGAAACGCGAAACTTGTTTTGTACATTTTACGCCTCGTTAACACGGTTGTATTAAAAGTTTGATAAACACAATTTTCATTATCGTGCGCCGTGCGTAAAGGTCAAATACTTAGTTCTAAATTATGACCAACTTGAACATTTACCTCTCGTTACTTTGAAAATATTCTTACACGTATTATATTATATAATTTATAATATATTAAAAAAAACGCGCAAAAAAAAAAATTAATTAATTTAAATTTTATTTTTATTTTAAAAAAAATTTATATTTCATATCGACTAGTCAATCATTATTTTAAATATATCGATCAGTATACCGTTTAAAACAGTCGTGTCGATTAACACAATATATATTAAATGATCGCGTACATAATAATTGGTACAGACGTGCACGCATAAATGGCGATAATTGAATAGAAAACTACGCACGTTATGCGTGTTTTACGCGAACATCGAATAAATAGTTAATAATATGTATTTTTTTTTTTTTTTGAATATACGTGCGCTCATAATTCAATTATTTTCAAATTAAATTTTAATTACTCGCAGGTATTTAAAACTAATCGATTCGTGGCGTGATTTAACTCTATATTATATTATAGTACTATTCGAATTGTACACCAAAAGTAAGAAGAAAAAAACGCCGCGTATATATATTATATTATACACTCATTGTTTCTTTCGTTAAAACGCTTAATTAACATTTCAATATGCGTATATATCGTGTGATCGATAACGTGTATCATCATCACGTTTTACGATACAGATAATTTGCATATAATTGAAAAACGTTGCAAAAAAAAAAAAATGTTGATTTTTCACAGCGATGTCGTATAAAAAAAAAACGGAAATGGGAAATAAAATATATTCCAAATAATCGTAAAGCAATATAGGATTAAAAACGACTACACGAATAAATTATTATATAACAATAACTACGCGAACGGGATTTTTTTTTTTGTAACATAAATAAATAATTTAAATTATTACGTTCGGAAACTATTATATATATATATACAGGTATAACCGGAGCTTGTCGTTTTAAATAAAAATAAATATAAAATCAATCCTTTCTCGTTCAGCGCGAGCTTTATTAAGTAGGCTTAAAAAGCGCGTCCTGTAAGTAACGTACGAGTGCAGGAAACGTTTGTTTTTGAGATTTTCTCAGACAACTAATAATATACGCGTATGCGTACCTAACAATTTCGAAAAATAACCAGTTTATATTTTTTTTTATTGAAAAACACTACACAACAACAATCTGCGCGAAATTTTAAGAGATTAAAACGAAAAAAAAGGCGTTGTCAAAACGCTTTTCGTTCGCATGTCTTTTGGCGAAATGAGTTTACACGGGAAATATCCAATGTAAAAACGCACTCGTCAAAAATCTAATAAAAAGTAAAAATTACGCGTTTTACGTGCAAAGAATTTTTATTTCCGATTTTCGGTGTGGAATTTACCACCGAGACGTGTCGCAGTGCACGCTGAAATGCGAACCGTGTTATTAAAAACCCGAAAAGAAATTATTAAAACGATCGGTTTATTTTTTTATTCTTATTCGCATTATACACGCGTGTGGATTAAAACAATTTTTCGGGCGACAATATCTGTCGATTATTATTATTATTATTATACAGTCTATCATCGAGCGTTCGCACACAAACAACACTGTATAGCATAATAATAATTAATAATACACATTTTTTTTCTCGTTAAATTAATAATTTTTTTTTTTATTTTTTAGTTTTAAAACGCTGATGCTTTTCGCATTCCGTATTCATATTCTATTACGATATAAATATTATATAGGATAATTAATTTTTTCCCCCGCGATAATGGACGATGTACTTCGTACTCGGGTACTACTTTTTTTTTTTCATCGAATTTTTTAAAATAATTAAATACCCGATAAAAATGAGCGCGGTGAAAACGTGTACATTTTTTTTTTTCGAAAATAATTCACGATATTGAAAACCAAAAATGCGACGGTCGTCTGACACGTGTATATATATATATATATATATATATAGCGATTTGATGTTTGCGAATTTTTCAATACCGTTCTTAACTTATTATTTTCGGTCTCTGTTGCCCGTGGGAAAAACGATACGCCGCATTCGAGAGAACGCGCTGCAGGATTTGAGTCGGGTCCTGAAGTTTTCGCATTTTTCTTTTTTCGCCCGCCACTTGTCATCCGTGTATCGCGTTAACCGTCACTATTATCGGTGACGTTTTTATTGTTATGATTTTTATTATTATTGTTATTGTTATTTTTATTGTTATTATTATTAAAGAAAACGTTTTTTTTTTTGGGAAAAATCACAAAAACTAAAAGCTATCACTTTTAGACATTTTTTTTTTCTTCTACTGTATAATATGTTATATAATTTAAAGCTCGCCGTACTTTGGACAATTCATTTCGTTTATAATAAACTCGACGATCGTGTAGTTTCCAGGTCCTCTTCTTTTCCAAACCGATCGAAACGCATTAATGATTTAGTATATATTATTATTTTAACTATCTAACTTTTCTGATCGTCTATAGCGAATTCCCTTCGTTTCTCCGTTCATTTTCCAACGCTCCGAAATTTCACCGGTCGATTCCAAACGCGAAATTCTTTCGTTCGAAGATTTTCGTTTACAATTTTCTTGTTATTATTTTTTATATCGTTTATGTGTTTTTTTTTCGTTTTTTTTTTTGCCCTTAATCGTGTAAGTGTTTCTACTAAAATTTTATTCTCCAAAGAAAATTCAGACACAAATAACGCGCAAAGTATAATTATTTTTCCGGCTTCTCCCCGGAATCGCGTACGCGAGTGTAATATAGTAATATTACGTTTACCTTTTTGACATTTATATTATTATATTTTGTTCGGTTATAATTTTTTTCGAAAAGTTTTTTTTTAAAAAATAATTAATTTTTATTTTTTGTACGTATTATATAAAATATGTGTACATTTTTGTTGATTTATATATAGTAATTATTGTTAAGCCGTCCTTGCAGGGGCGTCCCTAGACAGTTTTCAAGGGGGGGGGCGAACCTATTTTTTTAATCAATAATTACCCTATGCGTATTTTTCAAAAGTTTGGGCGAACTTAAGTGAATTTTATTCAACTAATTTTTTTTTTATAATGCTACTACGAATATTACAAATAAGCTTACGTAAAAAAATAATTTATGAATATAAATTTTAAGTAATTTTATACATTAAAAATTGTTATGAGAGGGGGGAGGGGCGAACGCGCCTGCGTCCTTGTTTTCAACCGAGAGGTACAATAAAATAAAATAAATTCTTTTATATTTCGTTTTTCGTTGTTCATTGGATTATAACATTGAAAAATGTTATTTTTGATCTTAATCCAACGATTAGTAATCGAAGTTTTTTTAATTGAATTCTCGAGTTCGGGCCTTTTACAAGTCTATAGTTCAAAAGTATTTATTTTTTCCTATATTCCTACGATTTTTTTTGTTCAATTTCCGTTTACTGGTTTTTTTAGCACCCCCCTCCTGTTTTATCGTAGGACGTTTTAGACGGAACATTTCCTTCCGTTAAACATTTCGTATCGTTGTTGAGTTAAAAAAAAAAAAAGTGGTAATAATTTTACAAAACGATGTACATCGCATAAAACATTAATGGCATAAAAATTTTAACGAAGTACTATAAAATAAAGATTGACTTTTTACCTCGCCTTCCTCCCGAGTTTCCAAAATTTAATTGCACCGGCGCACATAAACATTCGGCGTTATTTCTTTCCACATAACCTCTGTGCGTTTTTTAAATATGAAAACCGGAGCGAAATTTCCTGTATTAATTCCTGCAGGACGTACCTGGTCAAACAACAATTTCCTCCCCCGTCGAGCACAGTTGTTACGTGTTTGTCGGCTTTAGAGCGATTCGCAAGTGTATATTCACACCTGGTTTAATTACACACACACATATATATATAAACAGAAATAACATTCACTTATTTTATTTCAAATCAATGAACATTTTCGTTTATTTAAAAAAAAAAAATAGAAATTCCATTTATAATAAGAGTTTAAACGAAAATAATTCGTATACCACATAATAAACTTCGTCGAAGCTTAATAGTACAGTAGAGATTTCTGTTTTTACTTTTTTTTATTTATTTAATCGAAAAACCGCCGATCGAATAATTCGTATTTTCTATGCGAAAAAAAAAATTTCAAACGTTCACCAACTGGCTCCGGGACCTGTAGACGCGTATCAAAGGCGCGTATTTAGATTTCTTTTCGAGAGATGAGCGGGCTAAGGCAGTGCGCAATATCATCGTCGATTTATTTCTAAATTCCAATCCAAGACCAAACCTAGAAATTAAAAAAAATTACCGAATTCTCAACATATATTAAAAAACAACTATATTAGGAATTCGGTATATAAATGTCGGCTGTATTCCCCTATTTCGTCGTCGTGTAAACGATAAAAAAAGGTTGTTGTAAAAATTTTTATAACATACGAAGCATAGGTAAAAAAAAAAAAAAAAAAATTGCCCAAAATCTCTGGGGGTCGAATTTTTCTGGAAATGCGATTACAGGTACCCCGTCCACATTAACGGCATTTTTATATTTTCGTTATCGTCGAAAACGACGTATTAATCATATTTCGTACTGCATGGAGGTTTTCGGAAGAACAACGTGAGTTTTATATAATAAAATTTAAGTGTATTATGTAAATTTTCGACTGGAAAACGGAACGATTATAACGCAGTGTCGTGATGCACTCGACGAAATCTCACGATTTTCCGGTCCCTCGACTCTGGGCAAAAAAAAAAAGAGTTCAATCAGAAAATTGCGGCCGTTCCGGCACGTGTATTGTTGTCGTTCTTTCTTTTTTTTTCCCCCGATCGAGTTAAAACCGAGAGAAAAAAAAGCGTATTGGAAATAATCGATCGATTTTCAATGCGACCGGAATAGGCGATATTCTGGTACGGCCCATAATATTATAATAATTATTTGTGTGTTTTCACAAACTGACCCGCTGAACGTAATATTCGAATTATGAATTTTTGTTATTAATTTTCGTCCACGACTAATTGAAAACTCGGGGACTGACGCGACGAATCGTCTTCGCGGACTGTTCGTTTTAAGCGACCGTAATAATTAACATAATTTATAATATTACGGAATAAATTTTATTTAAAAATAATTCGGTAAAATGTGCTTTTAAAACGACCAAAAAAGTAAAAGTACTAATAAATGTACAACGTCAAATTAATGACAGCCGCTTTTGGTAATCGTTTTTTCGCAATATTGTAAAACAATTTTTACCGAAGACCAGTTTACGTTTTGCGTATATTAATTGTATCAAAAATTATTTCTGGAACGATAAAAAAGAAAAAAAAATTTCGATTTTCAAATAAGAATATGGGAATGCGTTTCAAAAAAAAAATATATATATATGTACGAATAACAATATATTATTTATACATCATATAATAAACATCATGAGGTAGAACGAATTACGGTGAAATTAATATTATATTATTTGAACACGTCGGTTAAATGAACTTCTAGAAGTTGCAGCGGTATACAAAACGTATTAAAATTTGATTTTGAAATTTATATTTATATGACTTTATAACGTTGATGCTTTTCGTAATTTATTTTTTACATAAATAACTACTTCAGAAAACAAAAAATAATAAAAATATGTGACTAAAATTAATTGTTATTTATAACGCGTGTCTGTATCGTAAAACATTTCGGTTGTCCTACGGTTTTATATTAAATATACAACACGGAGAGAGAGAGAGAGAGAGAGAGAGAGTGACATCCGTGAAATGTTTTTTTTTTTTTTTTTAATTAAGTTTTAAAAATATTGAATGAGTCAAAATAATTTGATATAAACATTACAAAAGTGAACGGTGTTTTACCGTTTTTTTAATTTTTTCGTTTTCCGCTAGTAGATATTTTCACAATTTAATAATCATAGTTTTTCAGTGAAAGGAAAGAATCAATATAAATATACGACTAACGTTACACACGCGTTTGACGAATTGAAATATTGTAATGAATTATGTATTATTAATCCGACGGCGATTAATAAATTACACGCCGTTCGGGGTTCAAACGCTAATAATTTCATTATAATATCATCTCGGTGAAATTAAGATAAAAATTCCATTTAAATTAACGCTTGTGAACTTTTTATCCGGGTAAAAATATAAAATAATACTTTTTATTCGAATATAAAATAAAATAATTTTCGCTTATTGTGCAGCTGTTTGTACGCGTATACAAAAGTGTTTTTACAAAACGATAAACGATTCAAGAATTGAATAACTATTTATTTCAATAACCACGCCCATCCATTTTATCACGGGTGACGATGACAGACTTTCTTTTCATAAGTGTTCCATTAAAAAAACAAAATCTATTTCAATAAATATTATTGAAATTAATTAAAAACATACAACAACGCAATGCACATTATATACGTGTGAGTGGTTATTAAGTATTTGAAACGTTTATTGAAAACGATTTTATGTTGAAAATAATAATTATTTATTATTTTTTTTACCGTGTTTTTTTACGGCTAGTTATTACACCTCGACAATTACAATTATTTAACAAGAACTTTTAAACAAAATAACAATAAAAGAAAAATTAGACGAAATCGAAACCATAGGTTAACCTAACTTATAAAAGTTTTGAAAAAAAGTTATGTTAACGTAACTTAAATCTTTTTTTCAAAAAAAAAAAGTTAAGTTTAATTAGGTTAGGTTATGGTTAGGTTAACTTAACTTAACCTTACATAAACCTAACTCAACCTAGCTTAAACCTAATTTTACCTAACTTAACTTTCCATAAACCTAACTCAACCTAGGATGTGTGTGTGTGTGTGTGTGTGTGTGTGTGTGTGAGTGTTCAAGACTGGCCGTTATTAAAAAATAAATGGCTTATACATAGCATTATGTGGGTGTTCTCATTCGCGTCTAGTTGTTAAATGGAAAAAAGAATTGGGGGGCCCTTGATGTATGATGTCATAGTATTTTTTAAACACATCGACGCCAATGACGTGCGGCACCGCTGCGTTATCGTAATTGCGGTTGTTTTTACACATAAACTAATTGCCCGATACACACGCGTTCCGTCACCGTGTGTCATAATAACCATTGGACTATGGGTAAAACCAAACGCAAGTACGATGCCGCACGTTAAAAAACCGCACGTGCGTACCAGGCCTTATCGAGTAGCGAATAGGTTTTTTTTTCGTAATCCGAAATATCCTCGAGGAGATGTTTTTTTTTTTGTCGATTATGGCTGGACAGTGTGACAATAAATGTTGGAAATCACAAATTTCGCTCTCAACATTTTTTTTTTTTGGAAAACGCTCAGAAATATTATTATTATTATATAAATATATTATTTTTTATATATACAAATTTATCTTTTTTTTTGTGATATGCTTTTGTTCCTAGCATTTGATTTCGTTACAGAATTTTTATATTTTTTGTCAACGATTAAGAACATTTACCGAGAACGTTTTCAATTATTTTACTTTTTAAACAAAATCGTTTAATGTTTTAACTTTGTAAAATTACTTGAGACCAGATGATACACTATAAAACAGCTGCGAACGTGCGTATTTTCTTTTTTTGTGAATTGAATTATATTAAAAATCGTTGCACAATTTACATATAAAATATGGTCACCACTCAACTAAATCCTAAAAAAAAAAAAATGTTTTATTCCAAAAAATATATATATATATTTTGTTTTTTTACTTTTATTTGTAGGGTGTGAACGGTCGTATATGCGTTAGTGGTATAATAAAACGACCCATTTATTATTATTATTTTTTTTTTTTTTACAAAATACGTAGGCAATAAAAAGTAATTGAAGCGATACAACAAACTATAACACCAAACAAGTAGATATCATATTCGCGTATAAACGTATACGCGTTGGTAGAATCGTATTATATACATTATACATATATATAAGTGTAATATATCATATACGAAGACACGATATTATAGTACGAACTGTGTCCGTGCGAATAATGTAGAAATATGTTGTAAAATAATAAATTTTACATATAATTAATTTTCAAATTTTGGCTGTGTATACTTGAACTACGAAATAATTACAGAGGCCGTTTAGTTTGATTTTACTACGAAAATCAAAGACGTCACTTGCACCACATTCGTTTATTCTGTTCGAATAGTCGAGCTGTTTGTTAATATAATGTACGACCGCAAACACGAACTTACGTCGGTCGGTCAAATGGAATTTGTAATACAAAGTGTGTAAACAAAAACATTTACATTTACTCGTTGATTTGCACAGATAATGTTCGACGCGTTGACGCGGTTTTGGGAAATAAGGCTGAACTGCCGTGCGACGTTCAACACGGCGGCAATAATTCGACAGAATGGCCGATTTTGATCATTTGGTACAGAGGACAAGATTATCCGATTTACAGGTAAGCGTTAATAACTTATACAAAAATTCGAAAACAGTTTTTGAACGGTTACGCGTTACGCGGGTGTTGTCCGAAGCAAACGATCAACCGAGACGTATTCATTTAAGAATATCGCTTAAGCAAAACATTGACATCACTCAAAAATATAATTACGAGCGTTTTTAAACGCATTTAATCGATTAATACAAACGAGCATTTATTACGCATATAGGCAGTGGCGTGTCCAGAACTATTTTTTTGGACGGGCCACTGAAGTTAGGTTCAAAATGGTTTTATTTCTCATTCCCCCTTCCACCTATTATTAGAACCATTCGATTTGTAATGGATACTTATTATAATACTAAATAACACATTTTAATACACCAAAATAAAATTGCTTGTATACATATATATCAATGCTAATAGATTACCTATACTGTTGATAATTATTAAACAGGTTATGGAATTTTAAACAGACGACAGATTTGAGAATCACAATCACGCCAACAATGTACAAGATCTTATAAATTAATAAGATTATGAAAACAATTTTTTTTTAATACTTTAGGTATTTTCAGGTACTTTATTTCGGTTGAAATATGTCTCGGATCTAACCTGCAAACGTGCGTGGGCACGAGCCCATCTCCTGGACGTCTCCTAGGTGTTATCCCGACGTAGACGGACAAATAAGAATTTTTATTGAATTTGATTTTTACACGATTTCAACCGAATACTTCACTATTTATTGATAAAAATTTCGGGTGTTACTTCCTTTAACAAACGCGGAGACTTTAATATTACAAACGTGTCATGTATACTTGATCCGAATCGAGAGTGCGTATATTATAAGTTTACACGGAGCAGTCAATCTTATTCGTTGTAGGTATATGCTCTAGACAGGACTGAATTAGGCACGTCAGAAATACGTTTGACGTATGCATCGTGCCGGATACACTGACGTCTTAACAATCAGTGGATTAACTTTAAATAGCACTTAAACTTTTCGTTTAGCGAACAATCGGAAATAATATACGTTTGAGGGAAAAAAATAGTGTTGGTGATAAAATGGTTTCAATACTGAATTCGTCGAATATTATACCGTAAGGATTTTACGCGTTAAAAAATATAGTACGTATTAAAAAAAAAAAAAGGGGCCAAGAAAATTTACTAAACATAAAAAGGCGGTTTCTTCTCAAAACTTACGGTATTTTTCATTAAGCGATGGGGCAGTATTGTAAATGTACATATCAATCCGACGGGTTTATCGCGAATACAAAAATATTATACGTTTCGTTTACTATTTAAAGTCAGTAATATTATAGACATATTATAAGAATGTGTGAGGTACAGCAAAAAAAAAAATGTTTGAATAAAAATTGTTCTAAACTAAACTATTTATATATATATATTATAATAATAATAATCGTAATATGCATTTAGCGTTGATCAACGAGAACACAGAAAAAAAACCAAACACTGGACAGACCAGTCGATGGATAAAAGAGTTAATTACGCAGAAGACAAAGGACTGCCGATTTTAATAATTGACAATGTCCGTGTATCTGACGGCGGACAGTACAGGTGCCGCGAGGACTTCAAATATTCTCCTACGCGGAACAACTTCATTGTGCTCGACGTTATAAGTGAGTACTTGGAACGTGAACGATTAAACGAATATAAACGAAAATGTTTCGAAACTCGGTGAGTCATTAAATTAATGAAGTGATCGAGTATTTTATATAATAATAATAAAAAAAAAACCCCCCGAATCCAAAGGATTTCGAATAAGTTTAATATAATTAAAAATAACCGTTAACGAAACGACGAGTTCCATTTTCAGTCAAAAAAAAAATAAAATAAAATGGTTTATTATTACGAATTAATGATCGTGAAAAACAGTGGGAAATCGCGTAAGTGTAGACTTAAAGGAGATAATAGATGAAATAGAAAATATGAGATGAAATAACGTTTTACACTGTCTGCTTTAATGAATAAAACATTTATATTTTTGTCTTTGACGTTGCGATCAGACATTCAGACGAGTTAATTTTAGAAAATAAAATCGCCAGTTTTAAATAGAAACGCGTGTCGTTCGTAGACAAGCGTAAACGAAAGATTCACAGAGAATTTGAATACCGAATACACAAAAGTAATTTGTTTTTTTCTGTAATTATTTTTCCAGTACCGCCGACGCGGTTGGAGATACTGGACAGCGAAGATAAGGCCGTGTTCAATTCAACATTACCGCCTATCCTGGAAAACGAATCGCTGGAACTCACGTGTATAGCTTACGACGGTATATACGATTATTTGTTTTATTTTGTGGAAAAAAAACAGCATGGACGTATTTGGATGACACAGTGTTGAACGAGACTATTGTCACCGATTCGGGTTGAGCTGCAGACTCTCTTTACGCGTACTGCATATCGCATCACGTTTATCTCGTCTGTTGCAGGGGCATAATTTAGGGGGGTTAGGGTGTACGGTTGAACCCCTTACTTTTAATATAGTCCCGATTGGCCTGCTTTGGTACTTGAATGTTGAAAAAGAAGGAGTTAACAGTATAGAAAAATCTGTAGGTGTATTCGCCAAATTCAGCCCTCTTAGCACTATCCACTGACTACGCCTCTGTTCACAGTTATTTTTAATAAACATTTGTTACATAATTTTTATTTTTGATAAGCACGTATTAATAATTACCTATGTTTATTAATAATTTTTTTCTTTTATTTAAGAAATTAAAATTTACGATAAACGAAACCGTAAGCCTATATAAATATTTAATAAATTTACAGTTATATTATACGATTATTCTTTTTTACATTTCTACAATTCTCATTAAATATTTTAGTACGCGTATATAATTTTATAAAAATAAAAATTCTGGTGCCCTTCGCATATAAACTTCACGACTGACGTTTAAAACCCTTAAATCCGTTTCTACCGGTTCGATGATTATTTCTGAAAAATACAAAGACAGCATCTATTTTAAAGTCTGAAAACATGACGTTATAATACGGTACATGGGCTATTTGTTAGACAAGTTTTCGAAAATTTATACACAGTAAATCAGTATTTTATTCAATGGCGTTAACTTTAAATCGCAGTTTTTTTTATTTGATATTCAAATAGGAAATAATTTCTCGAGAAATATTTATGTACATAAATAAAATAAAAATAAAATGAATGAATAATGAGTTTGTTATTCGAATTCAATAGAAAATTACCAAAACAAACGTTTTCCGAGATGTAAATTTATGTGCGGTGGTTAAAATTTTAATTAAACTTTTTTTTTGACATGGCCGTTCCAAAATTAGCGCCTTCAATTTCGCGATAAATTTTTCCAAAGATAACGCACTCAAATACTTATACTCTTTTTATTATATGATTTTGATATGCGACTGTTAGCGTTGCTATAAAAAACAACCTAGTTACAAATTTAACATCATTTCCTATCTATAGTTATATAAATATATAGATGTAGTTATATAGTTATTCAATATTCGCAATGGCTTCGAGCGCCGATAAATGTAAAGCGGATCGTAAAACTAAAGGACGAGAACAGTGCAAAAGCATATCCACTTGAACGTGTAGCGGAGAAAATGCAATTTTTTTTTTTTATAAATAAGGGAAAAAATATATAATAAGTTCTATGTACCCAATACAACGACTAAAATAAAATTTACACGTATAATTCTTACGTTATTTTATACAATAATCAAATTTATTGATTCGATTAAATATTTTACGACGTACTATATACGTTATTCGGTATGAAATCGACCAAAACAGTAATCAGATATATGAATTTATTAATAAACAAAGTTTGCTAACTATTAAAATGTAAAACAAGAGAGATAAATATTGTAAATAGTCTATTTTTTTTTACTGAGATATTCGCTACATTTTATCGTACAGGCGAATAAAACTAAATAATTTAACATTAAATAATACAATAATAACAATAATAATAAACAAAAAGAAAAACCTAACTTGAAAATTCTAAGATATAATAATATTCGTAAACAAACAATCCGACGTTGAAAACCAAAATCAATCTTCTTGGTACTTGAATAATTTTGTAACGAAAAAAAAAAAAAAGAATGATTTAAGGTTTAAATTGTTTTCTATTTACGATGGGATTTCATATTTGCTTTCACGTTACCATAATAATAGAATAATGTGCCCGAAATAAATATATAACCAAAGACTAATGAGTTTCAAACACTCGTGTACTTTTTGGATCAGCTGCAGTTTTTTATATATAATTATTTCGCACATGTACTTTTGTAGGTTAATTATAATATTCGGGTTATCACGTAAGTTATAACTTATATAATTCAACTTTATTATTATCACGAAAAATTATCTGAATACAGTACAACATAATAATATTTTTTTACTGTTAAATTTTTAAAACTGTACATTTGTATATTCTTTAAAGTTTCATAAATTATTCTTGAAGTTTTAAACGAGCTTCGAGCCTCGATTGTTGAATAAAAAGTCAAAATACGGCCACTGGAAGATAAAAGAAGTTTTGAAAGAAGTTAATGAAATGTACTTATCAGCTAGAGTTTTGTATGAGCAAAATGCGTTTAGATTAATTTATCGAACCGCAATTCGCGGATTAAAGGGAACAAATATAATTATACATTAATACAGACAAATACAAAACATATTTTTGTATAAAACCTAATATAAAAGTTCTAAACGTTGAACCATCGTAGAGAAAATTAAATTCTCTCCTGTAGTGAAATAACATTACTTTAAATATTATCATCAGTTTAAATAATTGTTTATTTAAATTATCACGTTTCGTTTATGAATGTAATATATGCCAACCAAGGACCAAAATTATTTGGTTGAAATAAAAAAAAAAAGTCTTATCGATTCTTGAGATATTAATTGAATCGTTGCAGTAATAAAATTATTTCGTTGACTTCGTTAAATGTATGCCAAGTTAAATATTTATACTAAACACCCAATTTAAATAATAAAACGATTAAAATTCGATAATAAAAATCATTGTAAACCTAATTTTTAACGAAATGCAATTGTATTGAATTCGTCTTGCTTACCGTTCGTAAAATAAAACGAACTTGGAAATTTCTCCAATTGATCGAGATACATAGTACTATATTAATATTGTAAATGTTTAATTAATTAATTTTTTTTTATTTTAATATCACAACGATCGATAAAACCTCGACGATTTAATTTCATAACACTGAATGATAATGGAAATTACGTATTAAACGGTCATAAGCCGCGTAGAGATGACAGAACCGCTCTTAGCCTCTCGGTAAGGCGAGGAATAAGCCGCAGGAGCCGTGCTCTAAATCTGTTATCTGCTCGTGCAAAATGTTGTTCGTCCGACTACGGTGATAGTTATTTGAATTTAAAATTATGAAAAAAAAAGTATTTACAGACTACTCTATGCTTCGAAAATTATTTTTATGAATTCAAAAAAAAAAAACGTGTGAATTTAGCTTAAAATAATAAGTAATATTGTATTGCCATTGACTTTATGTCCGTACGAAATGTACAAATAAATATCAAACACTTTTAAATTTAATATGTTATAAACACTTGCGGAAGGAAAATTCTCAATCGTATTCTATCCGTTCGAAACGAGTAGGGTGGAATACGTATCAAATTAAATTTTACATTGTAATTGATTGTTTGACGTGCCGTTCATATGCGTTTGTAATACGCATAGTCACGGAGAACAAACGCGTACCTACATACACGTGCAGAAAATTTAACGTGACGATCGACATCCTCTATTACACTCCTGCAGAACGATACGCAGTGACGTTGACGCGTTGGCTGGGATGAGAGAGGACGGGTTCCTAAACGGTTTTGTGCGGTCTGACGACTCTAGACGGTGTAGTTGATAGAACGTCAGACGGCTTCCCCTCTTCGATGTGCATTGAATATGATATAACCTATATAAGTAACGTATACCGAAGGGATACGTGTCGAGATTAATATTATAAAAAAAAAAAATGCCGTTCCCGGGCGAGAAGAAAAACGTTTTTTTTTTCATTATAATATTAAAAAAAAAAAATGATATCTGCTATCACACTCGGCTACCGAGTGCTTTTGATGGTTATGCGTTGGATAAAAACTAATGAGTACGAATTTCGTAAAAATTAATTAAGTATTTTAGTGCTTATATAGAACGAGCCATCTATACAAAAAAAAAAACGCCCCGCAAACAAATACTATAATACGTATATAAGTGTAAACAAATAGTATGAGATTTTAATTAAAACTATAAAAAAAAAAATAGCGGCTAATACATTTTTCGTATTACTATGGTTTTCGTCGCGTTTTTTGAGTAAGTATTTAAAAAAAAAATTTTTTTCATGAAATTATAAAACTATAACGTTATATTACACAGTCTTGGCGCACTGTTCTTGTGAAACTACGGAATTAATTCTACATCAATTTGTTTGTTAATTAAAATTGTAATTATATACCCTATACGTAACATATGTAATTATTCGCGAAGGTCATAACAGTATATAGACAATGTTATGTTCGGAGATTGTCATTAACGAAAACGCCGCGTAAATATTATGGGCGTTCTTAGAGCTGTATGAAATTATAATAGGAAAACGAGGACGGTGTAAACGTTCGTGCTACGATCTTATGCCAAAACTCCGTGACCGCAGTGTTTGACTGCATAAATCCAAAATATGTAGGTATTCTACGTATAGTGCAGGCTTTTAATGGAATTGAAAACGTCACGGCGATAGAGATCGCGCACGAATTCACTTAGGAAATTCTAACGAAATATTATTATAATTAATTATAGATTTAGGATGTAATAATAGCTATGAGATTTTACGAGACAGACGTGCTGCTATATATATATTTCTATAATTCGAATAATTTATAGATCCGCGATAACGCCGAAACAATCGAACGTCATAAAAACCTGCAAATTTACAAAAAAAAAAAAATACATCATGCGCAGGGATTGATTTTACTTGTTAAGCGGTAATTTCCATGCCTTATGGTTTTCGCACACGTATATATACGCGCATTATTTATGAAATGTTAATGTAACCGATCTATAGAAATATAATAATAATTTATTTTTATTATTATTTGAACGTAAAACGCGCGCGTGCATCAAACGTGATTTTATTCTGATCGCCGATTTCTCTTATTAACCACGCTTTTACCGAGAGAAAAACGGCCATTACAATATTTTGTGACGGAAAAACATTTTTACTGATCCCTGCTCTCTATTAAACGTCTTGAACATCACTTTTCTTTTTTTTTTAAGTTTTTATTCCAGAACAACGTCGTAAATAGCGGAATGCGTCTTGAATTCGATAATTTTCCGATCGAATATTAAACACTTAAGTTATAGTACAGATAAGATAAAACCAGACGGTTCACTCTTTGATTTACTGATAATTCGACCCTCCTGAGATCAGTATGTGCACATACGATAAATTAAATTACTGTACGTATTTTTCTACAATAATATTATTATTGTATCCAATAACTTTAGTATATGTGTTAAAATATTGATGTTAAAAAATTTTAAATGCTTGCTGTACTAATGCGTTTTACACGTGTAGGTCGGAAAAAACATAAATTGCAAGTGAACGACTGAACGAGTACAATAGCGTTAGTACAATAGCGGGACGCATAGTAAACAGTAAAAATCAGTGCTGTACATTTAAGGAACTCATAAAAAAATTTTTTCCCTCTCAGTGATGACACTGATCTCAGGAGGGTTTTAGTTTGTTTACATTTTTGACAATTACATGGGCTGAATAGGAAATTTTAATAATAACGTTGTTTTATAACATTAACGTGTGATTGAATACGAATGTTACGCGGCGACAAACACGACGTTATATGTTTTAAATTACGAGTAACGATTTAAGTATAATAGGTACTTAAAAATCAATAGTATTTACAAAAGAAAATGTAATATTTAAAAAAAAAAAAGAATTCTTCCTGAGAAAAAAAATATCCAAATAGGAATACGGCAAAACTCAAAATATTAGCGAATTGTATACTATTAAAAAATATTATAGAAAGTACGCTATTATCGGAGTTTTATTTGAACATACTAATTTCGGCGCGTCCGAATCCGGGTCGGCTGATAAAAAATGTTCCAGTAGTTTTCGTCACGGAAACAAGGAGGCAACACACTAATTCGGTATCGGGTTCAAATATCGGATTTTTGCAATGGGGCCCCGTATATTTCACGAGTTTAATTTCTAAAGACGCAGAATAAATTAATGGCATTAACTATACCCTTTACAAACTGTCTTGGAATTTATTTTATCGCGTTTATCACTAAATTATCTGGAAAAAAATTTGTTTTTTAAGTGAATGGTTTTCACTGATTTCCTGTAAAAATCTTTATATATATATATAAACGATTCGTTGTACATAATAACACAATCACAACAGAGGCAAACGTATTTTTAAAAAGTTTCAATGGTTCGAATCGTCAATTTGATTCAAAATTATACTTTTTTTTTTTTTTTATTTCTGGACGAATTCGAATTATAACGTGACATTTTTTTTCTTCTCGATTCATTTACAACGTACCGTCTCGACTTTTTGAAAGAAAAATTACGGGAGAGTAAAAGTGTATTGTATTGATTTAAATGAGGCTGTGCGAATACTCAAAAATGTGTTTACTCTTAACCGAGATAAAATTAAAAAGCAAATTAAAAAAAAAAAAAAAATCCTCATGGGAAAAGCCCTCCGGGGTTGTAAATACATATAAATCTTTTCAATATCACTTTAATCCAAATGTTTTTCACTTCTTAGAGAAATTCTTAAAATACACAAATAGAAACGTTCATTAAAATGGAAAGAAGTTCAGAGTGAAATAGAAAGAAACTGTATTTTATTAAAAACAAATTTCTTCGAAAAAGGAATTACGGGAAAAATTAATAATATACTCGCAGTATATAATTTTTTTACCCGATTACATGTTTTTAAATTTAAAAAATATTACTGCGCTCATTGCCTATTATTCTTTACTAAAAATTTTCGAAAAATAATTCAGTTTAATTTTTATTTTTAAATGTCTAAAAATTTCAAATAATAATTTCAATAAAATTTCTTAAACCAGTCTTTTGTTTTAATACTGTCTCGACCTAGGTAAAAATTGAAAGAAAAATGTTTTTTTTTCTCGTGTAAAATCAAAATATCAAATAGTTATTATAGGTTAATATAATTAGGTCCATACTCTGTATTAACTATAAAAATCTACACGACTGTATAGGAAATGAAATTTATATATATATATATATGAAAATTAAAAAGATTGTAGAATATTATTTTTCTGAAGATATTTATTTTCAACGTCAAAAGTTTGAGAGTGTTAAATAATGAACATTAAAAAGTCACGTGGATAATAATAACCTATCGTACAGTGGAATTGTCATCAATTTGTACTACATAAGATTTTAACGTGTCAAACACTGTATATAATAATAATAATATTTGAAGTTATCTCTATAATTTTCGGTAATTTAACTTAATTTAGATAATTTTGTAAACACAACGCCGTTTTAATTTATTGCAATAAAAAAAACTGTACACAGTCAATTTCAATGTTGCTCGTCACTTTTTCAGTGATTTTCAAATAACGTTCTTTTTTTTCGGATTTTTTAAAAAAACAAACGAAATAAAAATATTTTATAAAATTAATCTAATATAGATATTATGTAATACATTGATAAAATACGCTTTTCTGCAATGTAATGTTGTTTGAAATTCGGCGCCGATTTCAAAAAGGTTATTGATTATTTCATACTCTTTGGTGCGTTTTTCGAAGTCGGTTTCTCTTCTTTTTTTAAAATTTTTTTTATTCCCTCCTTTTTAATCATGGCGATTATAATAGTCATATCGTCATTTCTGTTCCAACATTTGACTGGGTGGTTAGATATAGGATAATAAGCCGATCCTTATGAAATCGGAAAATATGAAAAAAAAAAAAATGCAAAAAACTAAATTACTGGCCGAGTACTGAGTGAATACTTACAAAATCGGCATGGGACCTCCGGGAGATGATACTCTTTCGTATAAAAAAGATTCATCCAAATCGGTTCGTAAATGACGGAGTTATAAGGTAACAAACGTTAAAAAAAAATACGACCGAACTGAGAACCGCCTTTTTTTTTTTTTTTTTTGAAGTCGGTTAAAAATATCATTACAGTCAAATACCCCGGCCGTTAATTTTTATTTTTTGTTTTTTGTATACACAGGACATCCTTTGCCGCGCGTTATGTGGAATATACGCGGAGAGAACGTAGACGATGTGTACGGCACCAGAATAGACGACCAAACGGTGGCTAACGTGTTGCGAATCGATCGCGTGCACCGAACGAACCTCGGCAGAAAACTCGTTTGTGAAGCGTCCAACGTTCCCAATACCGTTCAGCTGTCGGCGTCGGTTATTATGGACGTTTACCGTGAGTAACACTGTACAACTTATAAATAGACAACTCTAAAAAAAAAAAAAAAAACAGTAAACTTAAGATCCGGTGTCTAAAATATTAATTTGTGTTTCGCTACTGCACGCACGTATTTTCTTTATTATACCCCCTCAAAAATCTACTATAAATATTAATTGAATTAAATAAATAAAATTTAAAAATTAAAAAACAATAATTAATTAAAATAAAAAAAATAATTAATTAAATTTAAAAAATAAATAAAAATATAATACTCTTATAAAAATAAAATATATATATATATATAAAAAACAGTATATATATAAATAAAATTAATATATATTATAAAAAATAATATATATATATAAAGAAAAAATGCCGAGAGTGTTTATAAATTATAAGATAGTAAAACTTCGCACACGAAGCTACTAAAAAGAAACTAAACTAGCGAGTGATTTGAATCACTATAAAATTACAAATTGATTACAGACGCAGCTCCGCACACGAAGCTCCACATTAGTGACTAAAATCGCAAATTCGCACAAGGAAATGAGCGCGTAGTTAATAACACTATTAGTAGGTAATAGTTCTAGTGTACGACGTACGTGGCTTAGTTAAGTATTGTGGTGTGTACGTATTGTAGTTATAAAGTCAGTTAGGTTATACTATAGTTGTGGTATACGTGTCATACAAATTTGTTATATAACCGTGTCAAGTACGGATTGCAGTGATGGAATTATGGTGATGTACACGTTACCCACTTCTTCACTCCAGGCTTTTTCTGTAATATCCCTACGAGAATAGGCAGGAAGCTGGTAGTTAAACAATTCTGGATGTTTTTCCGCTTCTCCCACAAGTTTAATATTTAAAATTTGTTCATTCATTATGAATATATTATATGTAATAAATTATATAGTCTACAGTGTAAACTAGGAAACTCAAATAGCTAGGATAGTCGCGTCGCTATCAACTAGTTAACAACGCGTTACAGACAAGTTACAAACGGGTATAGCGTCGTGTGCGGAACTCCATTTGATTAAATTGCCAGCAACGCAAAACAAACTTATTAGTGACTAGAATTACAAATCGGTTTTGTTTAGGCGTCTCCGTGTGCGGAGGGCCTGAGTCGTCATCAGGTTACAATGAATAATAAAAATTTAATATCGAATTAAATACCTAACTATATATATATATATATACACGTCTGATACTCTCGTGTCCTACGCATAGAGTTCCACAATCAATTTTTACTAAATTGTTTCAAATTATTAAAAAGTATATATAAAAAAATTATACTGCACACTTGTCCATTTGCTACTGCGCACAATTTTATGCACTGCTTAAGATGTAAAAAAAAAAAAAAATAGCGTTTTCGACTTAATCATTTCGTCGTTCGTATTCGAATTTCGGTACGTACGCGTTATTTTTAACGTTCCGCGAAAAGACGTTCTGTAACGAAAATATATATTCACTTTCTACGATTTCCCCAACGCTCGAACAGTAATTACCGTACAGAATATTTGTCCAATAACCTCTTTGTCGGACAACAAAACGTCCAGGTAAATGATTTAAACACTTAAAAGTGCGTACCGAATATAATATTATTAAATTATTGGTTATATAAAACGTACACACACACACACACACACACGCCCATACAAAGTATTATTAAAAGTACGCTGAAGGAAAATATATATATGTATATATTATTGTAGTTTTTTTTTTTTTTTACCAGACATTGGAATTTATCTGGGTTTTATTATGACGATGTGTGCAATTTCTTTTTCTCTTTTTTTTTTTTTCAAGGACTAAACCGCTGGCAAAAGTTTCAAAGTTTTACAAGTTTAAATTATCGATATGTAAATATCTTAATGATATTTACGGGTTATGAATAAATCAAAGGCGCGGCTATATTTCATATTTTATCAACTTATATAATAATGATCGAACGACGAATTACGTAAACTTTACTGAATAAAGAGGCGAACGACACTTTAACATCGTACTCGCGCGTATGTCGTTAAAAAAAAAAATTCTTTCGTTTTTCAATAGCGGTTCGCGCAATATACTCAATAGTCGTACATATATTACATAACAGTCAATACAAAAACGTTTCGTCCTGTCTTTCTTCCACCCCCGACAAAAAAAAACGATTTTTTTTTTTTAAAGTTTACTGTTTGGTCAACACGAAAAAATTTAACTAGACTACGCACACGGTCGATTCGTTAAATTCTCTTGCATTTTTAACCGACTTCAAAAAAAAAAAGGCGGTTCTCAATTCGGTCGCATTTTTTTTTTTTTTTAATGTCTGTTACCTCATAAATCCGTCATTTATGAATTGATCTAAATGAATCTTTTTTTTTATGAAAGGGCATCATCTCCCGGTGGTTCCATACCGATTTTGTAATAATATTGGCCTAGTATTCGGCCAGTTATTATTTTTTTCATAAGGATTGGCCTGGTATCCTATATCTATAACCACCCAGTCAAATATAGGAACAGGAGTGACGATGTGACTGCTATGAATAAAAAGAATGAAATAAAAATATGGAAAATAAAAAATAGAAAAAGAAACCTACTTTAAAAAATGCACTAAAAAGTATGAAAATAATCAATGACCTTTTTGAAATTAGCGCCGAATTTCAAACAACATTACATCGCAGAAACGCATTTTAATAATACATTAATTTATTGCAATATCTATATTAAATTAATCAAATGCGTTTCTGCAGTGTAATGTTGTTTGAAATTTTGGCGCTGATTTCAAAAAAGATTATTGATTAATTTAATAATTTTTTTGAATTATTTTATATGAACGCGCGGGCGGTGATACCATATTATCTACTTAGTATAGTTATATAAATCCAATACCAAGTTGCGTTGTTCTACTTGCTTTGATTGTGCACTCGCGGGGTACCGAAAAGGGAACGTAATCAATAAGTTCTATAATTTCTATAAATAATAAGTTCTGTAATTTTTGTATTTTATGAGTAATGATTTTTGAGATCGACTGTCGACGGTTTTCGTAAGTTTTTCGTCTGTACTCGCCTAAATGTATTGAATTCGACTGAATAAGACTATTGAATTCATCACAAACGTTTAATTAAATATCCATACGTCTTGGCGAAAGTATCCACGTTTTATATTTGAACAAAACGTGTTTTCGGTGTGTATGTATTTAAAAAAAAAATGTATATATTTAAAGAGAATTTAATTTAATTTTGACATGTAAAATTGATCTTTGCCTGCAGGGAAATACTCGTTCTATGGTACAAAGTGATTGAATGAGTGTTGCTAATAAATAGCAATAATAAATGGAAGGGAAAAAACCTAAATAAAAACGTTAAGAAAATGGAAAAACGTACGTATAGAATCGTGCGTTTGATGAATTCTGAGAAAAATCGACAATCATACAAAACCTGATATTGTGAAAGTTGACATTATGACTCTTTCGACTCTTGCGCGCAGATTAATATTAATTATTACGGTATTATATGTGTTTAAAATTATGAATTCACGATGAATGTGAAAATTTAATATTTTTTTTTTTTTTTACATACTTTTGGGTCTACGAAAAAGAAAAAAAATAATGATAATTTTGCAATAACACACTTTAACGCAGTAACGTATAAATAAAAATAAAAGTAAAATAACCTAACGCTTTGGGTCAAAAATATAATTTAAATAAATGACGGCGTGATAACATTACTTTTCATATAACAGCGAGTGGTATTATCATAATAATTAATAATTATATAATAATATACAGGAGCGAGTTGTTAAACCCTTTAACACTTTGACTATATAGTATAACCATTATTGTATTTAAAACTTTACCGTTTTATTTTTAAAGTTTATTCGAATTTTTTTTCTTATGTCATCATCAATTTATACCCATTGAAATCGATACACCGATATTTATTGGTTTTTTTTTTCTTATAAAACTTGCATAAACACCGAACCCGAATTGTAGGGGATTATTATAATATCTGTTTTGAAACACTGTTCGTGAATCGTATAAAAACTTTTTTTCGATTCGTTTATTTAAAATTAATAATTAAAAGAAAATATTTTTTTTTTAAAAATGAATATGATTTATATTATAATGAAATATAAACATGTTTTATGTTTTAAGAACGAAGACGGGTGCCATAAATGTTTATAGTTCGTGAATCGTGGAGATAAAATAACTTAGTAAATCCCGAGCGTTCTATATATGTATATCAATTATAAGGGATTATTTAAGGTTTCATAGAAATAATTTATTTCATTCGAAATTGTTATTTATTTTTAAACACTGTTTACTAGGAGTAATAATATGTTTTAAATACTCCGTGTGATTATATAATATATCGTCTGTCTGAAAATTAAACTGAAAATAAAACACAAATTTTTTTTTTTTAATGTTTTATGAAAAACAAAATAAATTGTAGTCTAATAAAAAAAAAAAAAACGTAACGGACTATTTTACAATAAATTATACATTTTGAAGGCAGTAAAAAATAAATAAAAATAAAGTGGTTTAACGATGATATGTTACTTTTTTCGGAAGAAAAGCCGAAATTATTATTATTATTATATACACCCCATTTATAAATATAATATTTCTTTTAGTAATATATTTCCAAACGAATAAATTGCTCTGCGTTTTAGAAATTCAGAATCGTTTTTGCCGAATGCAGTTTGTAACGATTTATGGATTTATCATATATTTTTCAATTGTAATTGTATAAAATTGATTGTTATTATTAAGTACAGATGTGAAATAATTTTCATCTGCATTATAAAAATATCTCCATCGTATTTTTAGGTTTCTCTTGGTAAAGTGAAAAACATTATAATACGTCCGTCTCAAAATTCGCTGCCCGCGATTATACTTATTGCGCAGAACAATAATATATTTTTTTTTACGCACAAATTTAACGAAATAACGGACAAATCATAAAGGACACTAACTCTAAATATATATATATATGTATTTGTACTTAATACTGCTTAGGGTTTGTGCAAAATACGTAGTAATCCGTGATTTTCTGGTTATTTTTTTTTTCTATACATTTGTATGTGTGTGAGAGACTCGTCGTCGTGTAACTTAGTTTTGTAAAGAATACTATTGAAAAGTATTTACAAAATATATGTAAACCGTATGTATTCCAAAGAATTGAGAACAACAATTTATATTTAGAATATATTTTATTTAAATGCCTAATATATTTATTATTCGAATATTTTTCCGTGATAAAAAAATAATATTATTTTTAAAAAAAACTTGTTTTTTTTTTAATATTAATATTTTAAGTGAGCTATGAAGGTTAGAATTAAAAAAATATATATCTCTTAAATATATAATAAAAACAAAGTGTATACTGTAAATCGTTTCTTGTACATGATATATGTGGCTTTATCGATTATCGGATAATCGCGGTCTATCGCAACGTTTGTACGCTTACAGCCTACAGGTATTATAGTAAGTTTTTCGACTACATATATACTTTCCAATTGATAGGAATTTCGGTAATCGGAAAATAGTCTGTATTTTCTTTTTACAATTCATAAAAATACGAAAATAAATATTTAAAATACGTATTTGAATACGACAAATGTATTTACGTAAATTTAATCGAATAAAATTATATTGGAATGTTTTACAAGACTATATATATAACTATACAAATTATTATAAGAACATTGGAACACGCAGTCGCGATAGATCGGCTATTTCGATTTTCATATAGAAAACAATTTATAATTATTATTACGCTCGAGCAAAATATATAACGTTATATATATAGATAATATCGTGAAAGGTTTTTTTTCGTTTTGTTTTGTTTTGAGCGAAAACATTCTTTGAATTTCGAATGTATTTTTCCTATTTTACATTTTAAAAACGAACACAAAACAAAAGTAACGTTTGTCAATTTTACGCGCGCATACGAAATTATGTGCAGAGAGGATTGTTTTACAAGTCTCTGGGGATAATCTATTGCGAAACGCTGACCAGATTACCAAGTGACACACGAAATGTACACACATATATATACGTATAATGCGCCGTGTATATGTAAATTGTAAGCATTGTGAAAAAAAAAAAAAAATAGAATAAAACTTCTTCCGAAGTCTTATTATTATCTGACGAGTGACCCCTTTATTGTTGAACGTCTTATATTATATATACGAACGAAAATGTACCAAGGGAGAATATATTCACGGAAACGTGTGTAACAATAATATAAATTTCAATTGTATTCTATTTTTCTTTATAAATCATATAGGAATCGTATAAAATATCTCTCGCGTTTTACTGCAGATTTCTTATTATAAAATTATACAAATTAATCATATAGTAATATCGTAATTCATAAATATCATATATTTTTAAAATAACTAATGTTTCGAAGAAAAAAAAAACAAACAAGTAAATATACTAATATAAACAGTGTAATTATTACAGCCGAACACTATAGATTTACTCGGAATTTATTAACTCGATATCGCGTCGATACGTCGAATTTTTTTCTCCGGTCCGTATAGAATTTCATATTTAAAAAAAATGTAAAAAAAAAAAAAATCGCGTTTAACTCGGAATATTTTTTGGAGCACTCGAAGTCATTGAAATATGTGATTTATCAGGTTTCACGTATTTATGTACATTTTAATCGGAAATATAGTCGTTAATGTTAATTTTTTTATAAATATAAAAATATACGCATGCCGGTGTATACTAATGTACATAATATTATGTAACGATTTAATGATAATATTATTTTTATTTTTTAATTCTCTTACCGGTCCTTTAGATTTCGACGAGTTAACCGAATTCGAATGTACAAAAATAAGCGTATTTAATGAAAATAACCTATTTATAGAATAAACGTAGAATTCCAATTAGTCGCGTTGAAATTTAGGTGTATACGCATTATATTATTTCTCACTGATCAATTTATTATATATATATCGATTCGGTGGTATATATTTTACATAAACTGATAAAATATCTGCGCGATCAAACATTCGATATACATACTAAAGTATATTTCTGACCGATTTGATGTATGCGATAAATATTTAAATTATTTGTATCTCGTTTATATACATATAACATGCCGAAATACCGAATATAAACGTTTACGAAACCTATACGATTTTTAGTTATTAAATCCAATAAAAATAAAATTACATAATATATATATATATATATATATATATATATATATAATATTATGTAAAATAAAAAAATAATATTATTTATCCGATCGTCAGGTTATATAGGTACCTATAAGCGCGTGTATTTTTTCTTCTAATTTTTTCTTTTTTTCTTACCCGCGGTCTTTGGAATTGTTTTGAAAGAAAACCGCGGTGTGAATATTGATTAGATTAAAAGAAATAAAACGGTATATATATATATATATATATATAGAAAACGTAAAAAGAACCGCACACCACGTTCTCTTGTCGTTTACACTGTTTTTAATACGTTAACACGTTACAAAAATTTATCTCACGTTGGAATTTGCATTTTTTTTTTTTCAAATAATAGGTACTCTTTCAACGTGGATCGATATCCGGAAAATTTTTCGAAATCGCTCATATATTTAGACAAACGTCTGTTAACAAATTATTATGCTTAATAAATATCGAGTTTCGTAAAATTCACTTTTATTTTCATTCTCAAATTTATGAGTAAATCGATAGAACGTATATATAATTTCCATCTATCGCCGCGGAAAACCTAATAATTATTGTATCAAACGATTTGCCCGTTATAATTTATCTACTGCAATATTATTTTACTCGGGTTTGAAGCTCAAAAATAATATTTGTATAATTAAACGTATTTGTTCGCGTTGTGTGCTCAATGTGTATATAATAATAACACATATTTTTTTTCTTTCTTTTTGATTTCCTTAATCAAATCATACGGCTACACGTACACCTATATACGCGCATAATATTATTCAATATATTATAATATAACGCATTTTACGTTTGTGCGTTATTTCGAAACGCAATATCGTATATTTTTTTCTTAAATTATTTTTTTTTTGAAGTTAAAATTCTAAGTTTTTCTGAAGTACGACGTGTCAAGTAATTTATCAAGAATTTCAATGTAATAATATGAAATGCAATACGTGTTTTGAAGTGCCTTATTATTACCTGCAACGACTCTGGCTAACATTTGACACGGTTCGCGAGTACAGTATACGAACACAAAAGTGTACATTCAGCGTCTGCTTCTTCGTTTTTTATAGCGCCGCCGTGTTGCTAAATTAGATAGTTTATTATATTTCAACACTTCCGCTTAAATCACATTTAGACTTTTTGTTTATGAAATATAAAATATTTGTAATTTATATTTACTTTATATGCACGACTTGTAACCGTCTGGCGATTTAAAATTCTCGCTGTTTGTAACGACGCGGACAAATTTAGATTTATTGCGATACGCGTCTGTATATATATATATATATATATATAGGGTGCGCGAAAATACTTTGCAGACAATCGTAATAATTTTTTCAATACTCGCAATACGAAATCATTAATAGAATGATTTACGCGTCAACGCGGTGAACAAATGTGAAAAAAAAAAAGAAATTGTTCAATATAGATTTCGCAATTATAAAAAGCTTCTCCTGAACTGCATGTATTTAAGGGGATTGAAAGCGGGTATTTTCTCTCTTTGTCTTACACACACGAAACGTAGCAAAATAGACGTTTCGTACTTCCAACGTACCGCTCGATCTATTGGTGCGATAAGAAATTTGAAAACAGATTTGAATTCTCCTCGTGAATTTCAGTACAAAACGACTTTCCCACTTTTTTCATTTCTTTTTTTTAAGACCTTCAAAAATGAATTATTAACAATTTTTTTTTAATTTGTTCGGTTAATTTTTTAAGGGTTTATGAAAAAAAAATGAAAAAAGTGGGAAAGTCGTTTTGTAATAAAATTCACGAGGAATTCAAATCCGTTTTCGAATTTCTTATCGCACCAATAGATCGAGCGGTACGTTGGAAGTACGAAACGTCTATTTTGCTATGTTTCATGTGTGTAAGACAAAGAGAGAAAATACCCGTTTTTAAACGGCATAAAAACGCGTCTGATAGACGACGAGCTTTCTCAATCGAAATCGGAAAATTCCGCGATAAAATTCTCCCCAAAAAAAAAAAAACGCATAATATACTTTCCCCGCATTTCAGAGATACCCTGCTCGAAAGTAATAGCTGGTTTTATATACGTGTTTCGAATTTTCGTTCGCCTTTGAATCTCAACGAGTATAAATGTGCGAATCGATTTGGAAAATCGTTTCGTGTTCCTCAGAAAACGAGGTGATAATTAATTAATTTGTTATCAAACGGGGGGGGTTTTTTTTTTTTTTACAGTTAAACCGTTAAGTGTGGCCATCACCGGAGCCGAACATCCGTTTCTTTCCGGAGAGCCGAGTAGTGTGGATTGCGTGTCCTACGGATCGAGACCAGCGGCCAACATCACGTGGTATCACGACGGGAGAGTAATCGAATACGAGACCAAAAGGATAAAGGTATACAATTAATATTCCCTCGGATTAAAACTCTATTTTTTTTTTTTTTTTTTTTGTGAAACATTTTTTTTTTTTTTAGAAAATAATCTCGTACTCTTATACATTCGATATGCGGGTTTAATGACTCGAAAATTTTAAATATTATACAACATAATATTCGTATAAATTCCGTTTTGAAAGAATTACACATACGTATTAAAAATATATATATTAAACATAATAAATTCAAAAACGTTTTAAATTATATATTATGATTTTTATAAAATATTTTAAATTTACTAACAGATTTAAAAAAAAATAATATTTTATACCAATACCTGTGTATTATAATATTAATGTGCCGTATGTGTACATATTTTTTTTTTTAAACAATTTAATTCAATGTGTTGAAAATTACTTTTGCTATCTTTTCTATCTTTTGACTCGCTGTGTCTTTTTCTTGTAATATTCATAATTTTGTTCGTATTTATTTTTTGTTCCGTTGTATTTTTCTTTTTCGCTTAATAAGAGGTATCCGACCAAAACGGCGAATATACAAAAAATGTAAAAAAAAAGCCAAAATACATTAATTTATTCAAAAGAAAAAATAAATATATGTTAAAACAATTAATTGTTTATTAAAAAAAAACCCCGTAAACTCATCTCTGATTACGGTAAAAGGAAATCGATTATTTAATGATAAGTCATATTATTATATAGGCTTTATTCCTCTAACGAAATTAACGTATTGTCATTTGAGTTATACGAGTTTTAAGCGTTGATAAAAAATTATTTTAGTATAATCCCCGTGTTTATTTATTACAATAATAAATTATTGAAAGATTTCGCCGTTTTCGTTTTTCGTTTTTCTTACCGTATTCGCTGCTTTTTACGACGCACTTATTGTTTTCACAAATATTTTTTCGCTATTTCGCCCTAGACCCGCCTGTTGATAACCGGTTTGTCGAACCACGTCATACACAGTGATGTATAAACGAGTCTATCGTTTACGAATATTAATTTATGCTCCTTAATTTTTATTCCTATTCATTTCACGTATGCCATTTAAGTTTGTTTAATTTTTTTGTTTTCACTATTTAAAGCGCTACGGTTTACGCACATTTATGCTGTGCAATATTGTTGATTAGTATAAAAGTATCAATACAACTTGTACAAAACGCTTGCGATTGAATAGTTCAAAAAAACGATGGAATCCGTTTTATTGTCCGCTTGGAGACTGGAGCGTCGAACGCTCACCAACGTTTTGAAAGGATTTTTAGTATTTTCAGCACAAGACAAAGGTCGTCCACGACTAAATGGATTTAACCCAGTTTCTTTTGTTTTTCTTTCGCGTCCAGTGTAATGGCCGAACTGTGTATGACCACAATTATTATTAATCGTTACCGGTCGTCTGTTGGAAAATAACAATCGATATAATAATGTCCGTGAAGTGCGATCCGTGAACAGTTTTGTATTTATTTGAAAAAATATGTAAACATAAATACGTCTATACCTCGTGATTAATCATATGCAAATAATACGCAATAAAACAGTAAAAATTAAATAAATAAAAGAATAAAAAGAAGTATTGTGATAGAAATAGAAACAAAAAAAAAAAATTATAAATTAATACGCGTAAATAATAAATTTGTATATATATATATATAAGTGTATAATCGAGACAAAGGATATTATGAAAAATAAAGAAATATATTGGAGTTGTATTGTATTAATTGTATTTTTTTTATTTACTACCAATTTCGACAAAAAATCATGCGTATTAAATAAATAAAACACAGGAAAGAAGTTATGGAGATACCTAGTGAATTAAATTGTTTTGAAAATACAATTATGGCTTATATTATTAATATTATTTAGTGGAAATATTGATAAAAAATATTGATTTTTAAATCTGTATATTTAAAATATTTTTAATTTATCACGTTTCATTATTTTATTCGTATATACGTAATTCATATAAAACTGAACCGCGTATATATTTGAATTGTCTAAATCGTTATCTACGTTAAAAGTATAATAGTGTGATTATTTTCTGAGATATTTTTCGCAAAATTTCAAATCGAATTGGCTTTTAATAATCGTATTAATAATAAAGTTAGAGTAATTTTAAAAACCTATTCAAATATCGACTTCGAATTCGGAAACGTGTATCTCGTTTAATATTGTAACTAAATTTTTATTTCTCCTTAATCAAAACTATTTAATAATTTTTAACACAAAAATTATTTGCATAAATAATCGTTATTGTCACGCGAATATAATAATTGTATTTATACTATTTGACGATTTTATCTACGCATCTTTATTATCTCATTTCTAAATTTTAATTGAAATCCAATGGGCAAAATTACGTTGTGTTTCCTCGGTTTAATTGTGTATTGATTCGAATTCGATATGGCATTGAAAATTTAATTTTATATCGTATTTTATGTAATATGTGATATTGCAAAGCAGAAAATCACAAAATTATTTGATACAGAAACGCCGTGGTCTGTTTGTTTTACATTACGTGTTTACAATTAATTCTTAGGTGGTGGAAAATCATAACATGACTTGGAGCACTTTAAAATTAGTTCCGACTGATGACGACGACCAAAGTGTTATAAGTTGCGTCGCTAGCAATATATATTTTCCAGCCGACACGAAAGAACAACAAATAACACTTAACGTTCACTGTACGTTATATTAACAAATTATATATATATATACAGGGCTTGATAATTTATTTTAATTTACATTCATTTAGATCCTCCGAGATTGCAAATAAATTTAGGCAGAAATCTAAACGTTTCGAACATTAAAGAGGGTTCCGACGTATATTTCGAATGTTCCATAAAGGCGTCTCCGAACGTCATAAGACTCGACTGGGATCATAATGTAAGTATCGGAGCTGAGAAAAAAAAAATTTCAAAATAATTCAATGGCCCGTTTTCGTTAGACCTGTTTGATTAAGACGAACTGAAACGGAGTTTTTTTTTTTTGTTTTCAAAAATCTGTTTAGGGTACAGCCGTCGGGAAAAACGAGAGTCGACGAACAATCGTAAGTAATCAAACGTTAGTTTTACAGTCGATAAAACGTAAAGGTTCCGGAAGTTATCGGTGTATAGCGTCAAACGTCAGAGGAAAATCCATCAGTGATCCTTATCACCTTGACGTTAAATGTGAGTACATTGAATATTATGATAAGTTCTTTTGTTTCAAAAAAAAAAACCTTTCGGAAAAAAAAATTACCGAACACTTTCTAAATTTATTATTATGGATAAAACGCGTACTGATTAAAAAATATACGTGTACGTATTAATGATGGAAACAGTTTACAAAACCGATATAGTTTGTTATCAGTTCTGCAAAATTAAAACCTGTTCTGTAAAATAATAAGATTACATCAAATACATATACAGAGTCGATAAATTGTAGATCCGATTTCGGTTGTGTAAAATTTGCAGCGCTGTTTTATATTACGTCATAATCTATGGTTTTTTTTTCCTTATCATTTTGTTATCACGAAAAACCATCAGTTGATAATTTTCGTAATTAATTAAATTTATTTTCTCGCCCCTTCTTTTTTCCTACTCGGATATAAATATAATCAGTAATTAAAATTGAGAATTCCGGTTATAACAAACGATAAAATTTTAATTACGATAACGTAAAATATCTTATCGCTGGTAACATTATAGACATATATACACCATTTACCGAGTAATTGGTTATAACCTCATTAATAGATACTATTTACAATTCTTTCATGAAACGCAATTTGTTCCGCATAACTTGTAGTATGGTTGCCCGACGGCCCGTATTACGACTGTAAAACATGGCAATGAAAGTAAATCTTGAAATCAGCTGGATACTTAATCATTAGCGCGCTCTTACGAGGAAATAGTGAAAATGACGCCATATATGATACACCATACACACCGTGTTGATAGTTGAAAAATGAGTGGTAAATTAATGTTTTTAATGGCGTCATTTTCACTATTTCCTCGTAAGAGCGCGCTAGTGAATAAGTATTCGGCTGATTTCAAGATTTACTTTCATTGCCATATTTTACGGGCCATTGGGCGACCATACTATCTTAAACCGTACTTGTAATATACGGAACCGATATAACTAACTACTTTATCGTGTAAACGGTTTGCAGAACCGTTTTCATGCAACCCAGCACGAGTCTGTTAAAACGTTTAACTACTAATTGTATAAGTATGCGGTAATTAACGATTTCGTAATAACGCGATTTAACGTGAAATGGGTTTTTTTAAATTTTTATCACACCGCAAGCTTGGTCAGTTTTATATATTTTAATAATAACTCGTATTCCAGTCAAGTCTTGACTCGCATCGCCAAACACTTTGTATAATAATAATAAAATCGAGTGGTATTCCGTGCCTGTACATCTATACGCCTTTTCTTCCTATACGATATATCGCCTTAATTATAATAGTTATCCTTAACGATTTCTTTTTAACGGCGTATTGAAAATATGTGTATCCAGACGAACCGTCCTGTAACAACGATCAGCAACACGTTTACGGAGCGGACAAAGGAGAGACGGCTTGGGTCAAGTGTAACGTCAATAGCAATCCTAATCCTACTTCGTTCCGTTGGGCATTTAACAACTCCGTCTCGGGTTTAATTAACGTAGCTAATTCGGACAAAAGTGTAGCAGTCATTAAGTTCAAAGTCACGGATTTCGGTACGCTCCTTTGTTGGGCGACCAACTCGTTAGCCACGCAACTACAACCTTGTGTCTATCACATCGTACCGGCAGGTAAGTACATAACAGATTCGTGTAACAAAATATTTTTGAAAAAAAAAAAAATCCTCCTCGCCGTTTCTGTTTTAAAAGCGTTTAATATACATACACGTCGGCGAAATTTACCAAAAAAAAAAAAACTTTATCTTATAAAAAAAAACCTAATATCGGTTTAATACATTGATCCGAATCTCGCAACTTTAGGATTTACCACCTGTTATACATAATTTTCACATTACTCTTTGCCGGACGACCGGCGCATACCGTAATTCAGTACGTGATAAACTTATACCCTACGCAAAAACAAACGGTGAAACTGATTAGCATATCAGCCGTCTCGTTTGATAGGTGCCTCGAACTATAATAATAATTATTAGTAATTCTAACTATACTATTATTTGAAGGAAAAAATTCAAATCCCGTCCGACCGTTTTTAATATATGCGTACAATCCGCGAACACTGAACGCGACGCGGCTTATTCGAAACAATTTAGATTTGGTTACAAAACAAGTTTGATTTTATATATATTATTATTATTATTATTATTCCGCGTTGACTAACATTTATTTATTCTAAATTTTCATGTAATTATCGGATCGAATTTGAATGAGAATAATTTAAATATATTCTTTTGAGTTAGGACTTTGGTATTTTAATATTTATAGATGCGTGATTGAGTTTATGTTAATTTTCCACGGGTAGTGAGGATTTCGTTTCGTTTCGTTTCGTTTTTTTTTTTTTCCGAAACGAAATGTATTCATCTAAACGTTTGATTGTATCAACGCTTAATCCCGACTTGGGACAAATCTTTGTGTACATTCGAACCGACAACGTTCAAACCCATATACCGCGCCACTATAGCCTGTAATACAACGTAGTCGCATTTATTTTTTATTTTTTTCATACCGATTCCATCGAGGTACTTTGATCGCAACAGACCGCGAGGACGTTCTTTACAATATTCCGCAACGCGATAGAAGGCTTCTGACAGCGTCAATCGTGTTTCAAACGCTTTAAAAATTTTCTCAGATTTTTGTTTTTTTTTGAAATTCTCTTTTTTTCTTTATCTCTTACGCGTAATTTTCGTAATTTCCCCCTGTTCCTCGTCGATTCCGTTTAACGTTCGTTAACTACTGTACACGACGTTTACAGATTTTCGGCGTTGGAAAAATTTTACGATTTAATTATATATTATTTGAACAAAAACTGCTTTGCAACTGTAATCGGATTGCGAGAACGCGTTCCGAACGGTTCGAATAAATTTAACCTGGCGGCGGCGTTTAATTATAATCTCATGATTATAGACGATTGAATTACAAACGCTTCTCCGTCGTTACAATAATATTATATTAACCGAATCCATAGGCGAACCCAGAGTTTAACATTTGAGTGAGCCCGTCCTTTTTTATAGTTATTTTTTTATAATATAGAGGGGAGGCTATAAACAAATTCACCCGTTTTATGCGTTTTTTTTTTTTAGCTCATAATTTTCTTCCGTACACTAAAGTCAAAATATTTTAAGTATCCAACACTTGTTTACTAAACAAACTATACTGTACTTCTTCTTCTTCTTTTCTTCTTCTTCTGACTTTATCTACTCTACAAGAGTTTTTGCCGCCATCACAGTTTCACGCCACTTCTCTCGATCATGAATTATATTTCTCCAATCATTTACTCCTACCTTTTTAAATCTTCCTCGACCACGTCCATCCATCTTTTCCTCGGACGTCCTCGTGGTCTCTTACCCGTTGGTTTCCAAGACAGTATACTGTCTTTATTATTTTCTCGTCACTTCCACGCATAATGTGCCCAAACCACTGAATTCTCTGGCCTCTTATGTAATATTTAATTGGAATATTACACTATAATTGTATAATATTTATTTTTTCTTTAGGGTGTGCCTCGACACGCCCGCGGCACACCGCCTATGACCGAATCGTTTATTCACAAATCAGTGTTGCGCGTGTCGTTCGATGCGACGGTGTTTTTATTCATTTATTTTTTCACTCGAGTGTATCAATTTATATGCGCAGGAAGACCGGATCCTCCGAGGAGTTGTTTGCCGGTGAACGTGACGAGCACCAGGTTCACGGTGCAGTGCAGAACCGGGTACGACGGCGGGCTGCCGCAACGGCTCTCGTGCACGGTGGCCACCATCGAGCGTCCGTACTCCGTGGAAGCCGGTTACAACGGTTCCGACGGTCGGACCACCATCGACGTGACCGGTCTGCGGCCGTCCACCCAATACGTGGCCACGGTGTACGCGAGCAACGCGAAGGGCCTGAGCCCGAGCCACGTGCGCATTTACGTGGAGACCGCGCCCAACCCGAAGGATCCGCGCGTCGCAGGTCGGCGTTATTTTATTACATTTTCTACGGACACGCGCCGAAACTTTCGTCGAGTCTGAAAACTTAAGGATTTAGTCGCGTTATTAACGCGTACCCGTACGCACGGCCAAGTTCGCTCTTCAAAATCAACTCGTGTCGGAATCGATTAGACCGCCGCAGCGTTAGAACACGGCTTACGGAGTCGCGTATAACTCCGTTATTAATATATATATATATATATATAATCCTGTTCGAGTGTATAATATATTGTTATATTATAATGTAACGGTGCGCCGGTGTAGTTTGCAGTGTGTGTAGTTAGTACCCCGAGGTGACGGCGCGTCAGACGCGTTGTCAGAAGCGTCCTGCCGCAGAACCCGACGATTTTAGACAAAAAAAAAAATTTTTTTAATATTAAAAAAAAAATCGTTTCGTCCACATCGCTCTATTGATATACGCAGTGGTGTTCCCATAGGGTATAAACGCCGTATACTCTCATGATTTTTTTTTTAGAAAAATCATGCGGGTACACTGCGTATACTCTCAAATCTCAAGTTATACGCAACGGAAAAAAAATATAAGTACTGAAGAAAGGCCAAAAAGTTTTAGTCGATTTTTTAATTTTTTTATGATTAATTTTATTTTTGGAATTTATATTTATTAATTTTCCCGCTGTAGGCCTCTATACTGCCGGCACGCACATCACAAGTATAATACGGCAGTATAACGTCGACGTTGACAGCCGAAATATTAGCCATTATAGGTATAACAGTGATTGTCAGATAAATCACATATATTATCGTCATTAAAATGTTATCGGCGTCCGGCGACTATAAAGCTCCCCTGTACACAATTGATAAATTATGAGTATTTAGTGACGAAGAAACTAAGTTCCAGACAATTTTTTTCAATAATTTATTTAATTTAATTTTTTTGATACTCGTATGGTTTTAAGAAGAAATGTAATTACTTTTAATTATTTCATTATTTTTCGTACGATCGAAATCACCTCTATCCTCGCATCTACTCCTGTAAATCGTAAGAAAAATATATGTATAATATTGAATGTTCATGTTTTGGACTTGGGTACTTAACGGCAGGGACGAGATTAGGGGGTGGAGGTGTTACACCCCCCAAACACTCAGCTCAGTCGGCAAAAACAGAAAATTGATGATTTTTTTCTGGGGGAGGGATATAAGAAAAAAATTCGGTGAGGGGTTACACATAAGAAAAAAATTTGGGGTGGGTGTGCAGCGTATACCCTCAACAAATTTTATGGGGACATCACTGGATATACGACCGACATTATTTGTATACGCGGGCGCGTATCAAGGACATTTCTATGGGCGGGGGAGGGGTTTAACAAATTTCAATTTAAATATTGGTAGACGGTCATAATCTTTATCCAGTTTAAAATGTTTAAAAGAAAAATCTGTGTATTCATATATGAGTGCATAAACTAAGACTCTATTCGACTTATCTCAAGTCCACCGGGGGGGGGGGGAGTTCTGATCCCCATAACCCCCTGGATACGCCCCTGTGTATAGGTATACATATATATATATAAAACATATTGATATGTGTTGGCGTATGTCAATATATAATCAAGCTAAAGAGTATTATGAAAAATAAAGAAGTGTATACGCATATGTAGGAGTTATAATATTGAATTTTTTTTTTATTTATTTACTACCGGTCCCGACAAATGACCGATCATCGTCTGCAGATACTAGGCGGAAAAAGAAAGTGCGGAATAAAAATTTATAACCAACGAATTACATGTGTTATCACGAATATTAAAATGAAAATACATCGAGTTTAAATTTTAAAATCGCGTAGGTAAATATATTAAATTGCTATTTATATATTGTGAATTAAATTAACGATTATAGCGTAGTTTTTATTTCGTTCGCATATCATTTTCATTTTTTTTTATCAAATATTCTCCAATAACATAGATTCGTTATTAGCTTATATGATTCGGTTTATGTTATTTCAACTCAAATTGTAATTTTTTTTTTGTCTAGAACCTATTGAGTTTCATGAATTAAAAACTATATGCCTAATGTTGTGTTGATCGAGGACTTCTGTTGTTGTTGTGCTGTCGAGTGTTTGGGACCAGTGTATAATTATGTGTCCTAGTGTTAATCGAGTTCTGCCTAGAGTTCCATTTTAAATCAAAAGCAATTGAAGAAGACCTAGGTTCCTTGCTGAACAGCTACGAACAACGGTTAAGATGTAACGAGCGTCCTATTCTATAGATCTATGTGTTCATTACAATTTGCTCTCTCCTATTTGAATTGAGAGAGAGAGAAAAAAACGAATATTCCTTTCATTCTTTATATTTTATTTGTTATTTTTTCGTTTTTAATATTTTATCGTTTTCTTTTATTCGTTTTTTTTTTGAAGTCTGAAATTGTCGATTCGAAAAATTTATCAAAAAAAAAAACGAAAATATTCGCTATTATTATTAATATAAATATAATTTTTTTTTTTTAATATTATTATTCGTAATACTCGTACTTCATACGCAGACAATAATGTCGGTTACGAAACAGCTTCGAATTCCTCTGGCAGAAAACTCTATAATGAATAAGTGAAATAAAAACTCTACAGTATAATATGGTCGAGAGCATTATAATAGCGTGGATAACCCACACGAGTCTCGCACAATAGAAATATGATATTTTTAATATCGGCCGCGACTCTTTCGTAGGATTTTCATTAGTTTTCGGTTGATTTTTTTTTTGTACAAACCGTTATTTTTTTTTTTTTTTTATAAAAATTTCAAATAACGTGACGGAAATACACGCGTCTGTTGCGGACCGATTTAAAGAAAAAAGAAAATTCTGACGTTATTAAGCTGTTTTACCTATTCCTCGGACAATAAAACTCAACGGTCTTATTTCTACGTTATTTTTAAAGTAGATCTAAATATTGTGTATTATATTTATTACCCGATCGATTATTATTTTCATGAAATTAGAAGGAGCAAAAAAAAAAAAAAATGACAAAAAAATTTTTTAACTCGCCAAGTATAAGTATTTTAAACGAAACAACACATTTCATTTACTTAAGCCTAAACGATAATAATCAAAACAATTTCCGGGTTACTTATTATTTTGTACGGGACGCGAAAAACAGTGTCCTCGTCATCCTGTGTAACGCGTTTATCGAACCCAATCGAACGCGTACTATAAATTTAGTAGCGTTTACGACATTCTAGTCACGTAAATTTGCCTTTTTTTTTTGCGTTTCTTCATTTATAAGTGTTTTGTTTACAGTCCTTTTTTTCTTCGCCCTCTCGTTTCGCCAATATAGTTAAATTGCTCTCATCCGGCGTATATATACGTATAAATATTGCACATTTACAGTCACGTGGATTCTGCAGTGTATATACCGATCGTAATTCATAATCTATTATATTGATTATGTAACAACGCGTTACAGAAAAATTATAACGAATTTTTTTTTTTGTAATTTTAACGCGACTAATTTTTGAAAAATAATCCTAGTAATATGGTATAGATCGGTTTTTGAAGTTTTGAAGCTATTTTACGTTTCATCGTAATAGTCGTCGGATTTTCTGTTTTCTGTATACCGACCGAGTTATTTATAATCGAAAAGGAAAATCGCAGGCGAGGTTAGGAGCGAAATATATTTTTGTTCGTTCCGTTTACTATTTTAGAAGAAAATTTTAAAAGTGTCCGATATTCACTAATAATATATAGTGCCGACCAGGCACGTATACAAGGGGGGTTTGGGGTTCAACCCCCCGAAATAATTTCTTGTCACATTAAAAAATAATAAGTAAGGAGGAAGAAATTGTTTTATTATGTTGCTGTACAATTTGTATTGCTATATTTTGTAACCCCCCGAAATTTTATTTTGTGTACGTACCTGGTGCCGACCAAAATATTAACAATACGCGTCCAAAAACCTAATCTTTAAAAAAAAAAAATCTTAAAATATACAGGAAATACGCGCAGTACGCACGTCAAAAAATGTACGAAATTAAAAGTGTTTTGAAAAACTTAGCAGTGCAGAGTTCAACTTGCATTACGCCGAAAATAGAGTCCAACCAATTTTGAAAGTTGTCCGACAAATTGAGCTCATAAAAAAAGCTCCAACAAACTTTTGCACTGCTTGCGTGTGAATTTAGCAGTGCAAAAGTTGAGTTTTGTATAACGACGAAAATAGAGTCCGACAAATTTTAAAAGTTGTCCAACAAATTTGTTGGCTAAGGCCCGGTTTTTCAATCTAATTTATCCGCCAGATAACAAGAGTTATTCGACGGATAAGGAAAAATAAATAATTATCGGTTTTTCAATGTCCAGATAGCGCTTATTCGACGGATAAATCATGAAATAGTTATTCGGTACTTTTTCCACCGGATAAACATATTTTATCTGACGGATGACTATTGATAACACAAATTATGAGCATTCGTTATTATAACAGACAACAATCCTGACGCGTTCCTTATCAATGTTATCATTGACCAATCATAATCGATTAATTTCGTGTAACTTGTTCCATAATGTACTATTGCTACCGCCAATCAGCACCACTATATACATAACGAATATAGCTATCTGGGAGATAATTTTACATTGAAAAACACTTGTCACTTTATCCGGAGGTCTGTCTTTCGAATAAATTTATCCGACGGATAGCTCTCTGACGAACAAGTGAACGATTGAAAAACCGTGCCAGTAAGTCAGATCGATGACTGCTGATGTCGCGCTGCTGAGTTCGCAACACTGAAATAAAATCGTGTGTTTCAAAACTGTAATTCAAACTGTCGTAGCTCATCCGGATACTTTTTGGACTGTTTAAAAAAAAACGCGTACATAAATCCCGGGCCCACAATAACAATCCGATATTTTCGGACTCGACGAACAAAAAAAAAAAAAAACATAATTTTACTCATTATTCACTCACCAATTATTGTTAATCTGTTTTTTTTTTACACTTTTCGTTTTTTCTCCCGAAACTCACACCCGACCAAAAAAAAAAAACAGGCGACTCGACCGGCACCGCCACTCAGTTCTCGGACAGCACGCACATAGGCATTTTTTTGCTCGGATGTTGCTTCGTGGCCGTATGCGTGATGGCCGCCGTGTACACGAAACGACTGGCGGTCAACGTCCGCCGGACTCGTTCGGTATTCCGGGAACGGCCGGATGTCGGCGGCGGCGGCGGCGGCGGCGTCCAAAACGGCGAAGAAATTCGATTTGCCGGCTCCAAGGATGTCGACGAACGTCGTCCAGTAGTCGTCACAAGTCAGTGAAAACGTTCTTCTTCTTTAGTATTCAACCCTTAGGTTCATAAGCGTGCGCAGACATTACTGGCAGGTAGTCATAAATGATATATTACACATTGACATTTAACATGAACAAAAATTTTAGATAGGGTAACTTTATTTAACTGCATTTACCATAGTAAAAAATTATTTTATAAGCAATAATATAATGTAATATACCTAAATTAGTTAATAAGTAAAAATTTAACAACACTATTTTATATATATAATAAACATATTAGATATGTTTTAATTATAACTCCATACGCCTTTTGGTTGGTGTGTTGATTTTGAAATATCATATACAAAATATATTTTGTAAACTAAAATCAACCAGTATGGTTCGCGATAGGATTCAGTGCTTGGACAGCGGTTACTATGATAAAATAAATTAATAAAATAAAATTATAATAAATTTATTTTATCATAGCAGTTACTAACGACGATATATATTTTATAATTTTTCCAACATTCTTATTTCTTACATTTTACCGTTTACGGACATGTTGAAATGGTCAAACATAATATTATGTTGAGGGCGGGGGAGTTGTTCGCAGAGTAGTCAAGTGCCTACCCTGACTACCCCGTGCGCACGCTTATGCTTAGGTTGGTTTTACAGCATTCTACTTCCGTACTCCATCCACTCTTCCCTATATTACTGGCCATTCTCTTCGGTTCTCTGTATAGGTTCTCAGTCCGGCATCTTTAACGACTTTAATTATTATCGTTGTTCTTGGACGTCCTCTGCATCTCCTGCTGCCATCTATTTGTCCTTCCAAAATTGTGTGGTGTAGTTCCTCCTCGTGTCTTAGGGTATGTCCAACAAGTCTCCGTCTCCTTTCTTCGATTGATCTTAATAATCCTCTAGGCTCACCTATTTCATTAAGTACACTGTCATTGGTACGAAACTCCGTCCAAAAACGTTATAATATAAAAACATAGCGCGTCCCGAAATATTTATGACGTCACGTGTGTCATAGTAGATTTCGTAGCTGGGGGCCCACAAAATCCAATCACGCGTATTGGATTTAAATATTTGTTCGGCTAAAAATAAAAAAAAAAATAAACGTCTTGTGCATTACGCCAGTGCTCTCGTTCGCATCTGTATAGTTGTTAAACGGGAAAAAAAATTGGGGTGGGCGGGGGTGGGGCCGCTTTGTGTACGATGTCATAGTGTTTTCTTAAAACGTCGGCGCCACCACCGTCTCCCGGAATCGATACGTTTTATTGTGTGCAGTCGAATCAATAATATTATTATCGATATTGTATTCGATTTATTAACATTCGCACGGTGAACTGCACGTTGATGGGTCTAACAATATTTTGCACACCTGCAGGCCACTATTACCCAATATATAGACAACCAGTAGACACCCGACGACAATCTTGCATGCACTATAGTGTTAATTATGATTAAGCCCCCAAATATCTTATAATTTGTATGTATTTTGGATATTTGACTGATTATGACTGATGTTAAAAATGTTAGCCCCCAGAAAATTTAATAGATTTCCGCCTATGTGTCAAACGCGTTCCAACAAGAAGAAAAAATATTGCGTATTTTGAAAATTAATTTTTTTTTACATACTACCGTATAAAATACATTATGTAGTTTTCTACACAAATAAGTGACTAGTCAACAACAACAAAAAAAAAAAACGCCCGTTCATAATGATTTTCCCTACGCGAATATTTTTTATACTCCGTATAAAAAAAACGTTTCAATACATAAAAAAATAAACTATTAGAACAAAACGCGTAGAAAACGCTCGGCGTGTGTATTTAAGTATTCGTCTCGCGTCGTCGCTACCACCCTCTCCGTTCAAAAAAGTTTAAATGTAAAAGCCAAAATAAATCATTTCATTCGAAAAACGATATCGAACAAAACTGTACTCGCGAGTGCAGCTATTGTATCGTTTTCAAACATCGAAAGTGCTAAAAATAACTTACATACATTTATTACACGGGTACAGTCGCGAAATATAAGGTATTTCGTAATATAATATATTAAACGAGTAAAACAGCTGATACGATTATAAAATTCGTATGATCACCTGCACTTTCACGAATAAAAACGAATCCAACAATATATCATGATATTTCTATCGAAATATATATATGGAATTATTAACGTATGAAAGATACGTAGACACACGTATGCTGCACTGCAGAAAATTGGAGAACCGGCGTGTAGCGAATAGTACAGAGTAACTAGGTGTTTATTTTTTTTCTTTTCGAGTTAATTTTTTTGTATTTTTAACCTAAAATCGTGTAATATCAGGCGAACAATTTGTCGCTATACCTACGTAATCTAAGTAATTTTATGTCTGAAACGCGTATAAACAAGTTAAGTGCAGTCTAAATTCTGACCGTCAGAATAATAATAATAATTTGTCCGTAATAATATAATTTTGTATAACAAATTCGAATCGTAGTAAAAATAAATGTATAGGAAAAAAAGAATATTTCTTGCGAATATTCAGTAGTTCGTCGCTTTACAATTACAGTAAAAAGAAAAATCGAAAAACGTGTAAAATAATAATAACAATTTGGACGGGATTTTCTACCAGATACCAGATAGGTACGCGTGTAAAAATCGGGCTATATGAGCACCATTAGATCTATACCCGAAAAAACAAGACTGGTAAAATTAATGAATTTTTTTTTTTTTAAACTCGCTAAAATTAAATTCATTATATTGTTTCGAATTAAAAGTTGAATTCAATTAAAAATTCGAATTAAAACAACTCAATTAATTATTTATTTAACAAAACATACTTTAGAACTGAGTTTCTTTTTTTTTTGCACGAAAAAATTAATAATTATTTTTTAGATAAAATAAGAAATCGTTTTTCTCTGCTGATACTAATTGTATCCTATTACTCATGTTCGTCTCGAATTTGTTTAGATAAATAATCCTTTATGCAATAAAAATTCAAAATTAAACTAACAAAAAAAAAAACAAACAAACAAATTAATGCGAAACAGAATAAGTTAAATTTAAGTAAATACTAAACCAAGAGTAATCCATAAAATCAACTTCATTTTAACCTTAAAACTTATTATTAACTCGTTAATGCTCAGTTGTGCACACACAAAAAAAAAAAAGTTCACAAACTAAAAGAAAACGCGTCAAATACAGAATTTTTTTTTCTGTACACCTCGATAATAAAAAAAAAATGTTTAAATCGCCCGAATCTCATTAGAAAATACTTGGCTACCATAAAAATTACGATATTAAGATTTTACTCGAAGACCTGCACGGTATTATAAAATAACGGTATATGACGACGCTAAATAACTCAATAAAATTATTCTCGACACTGCGGTTATTTAATATTTATGGAAATAAATAGCTGATGGGTACATATAATAAAGATCGATAAATACGCATGAATAGATAATTATTTATTTCAAATAAATAAAAGAAGAACATTTTTAAAATAACGTATCGCATAAATAATAATAAATAATTGTGTTTAATATATGTAATGAATAGTATATATATTTTTTTAAGAAATTTCACGACAGAAATATATAATATTGTTAAATAGTATAAGTATTATTATAATTGATATAAATATCGATTGCGGTCCAATATTCCATTTTTGTTTTCTTTCGAAACAATTCGAATCCTAAAAAAAAAAAAAAATATATTAAACACATATTATTATCGAATTCACTGCAGTTTGTGTTGATATTTTTTCGTAAAAGAAATATAATGACCGCGACTTTCATTTCAAATCAATATCACATCAGTCGATAATTCGTTTATTCCCGATTAACTTAAAAAATTGACGATTCAATACTTTACATATTTAATCGGTCCGTTAAATCGAGTTATTATGAGTAAATATAACAATTTACGGGGATTTTACAAAGCTTCAATATCTTATAGTGGATCGATAAGACGTTATCAGTTGTCATTAGTTTATATATACTCGATTATGGGCCAACAATACTGTATCGATCGTATACGATTTATACAAATTTTTAAAATCCGTATTTATCTATTTAGATTAACTTGTACGACATTAATAGAAACGCGTGCGTGTACCTCTTATTTTATTTAAATAAATTAAAGTTACGTACAAAGGTACCTCGCTACTCGTGAAATATCCCACAAAGAAATTATGGATATCCTAATGACGTCTACAGGATAAATTTATCGAAACATATTTTTAACTGTTTTTTTCTATTAATAATTGTTGAACGTATCTAGGCATTTTCGTTCGTAGTTAAAACTGTTGCCCGTTTTTAATTTTTTTTTTCTCGCTGTAAACTAACTCCAGTCCCCCCTGACATAATTCATTTTTTAATTTGTAATCGGTTATTATTGATTATAGTGTTTTTTTTTTTTACGTTTTTAGACGATCGTGTTCTCCGGCTGATATCGATATTATAACATACTCTTACGGTTTTTTAACCCGTGAAAATACAAATTAATTGTCAAATTTTTTTTTTTTGATATTTCTTTCCATAACTTTTTCATGGAACCGACAGCTAATATAATAATATTATTGCGTTTAAACGATAGCCGCATTTACGTACGTTTCACACTATTTCCTCGTTCAGCTTCCTCGTTTACCACCTGAGCTGGACGTTTTCTGGCTTGCAGGTTTGCTAGTTTTTTGCCACGGCGCCACTGTCCGGTTCGAGAAACGTATGCGCACGTCTTGTACGGCCATGTTCGGTGTAACGAACTGTTGCAGGGTGACCACTCCGTCACGCGGTATCCGGTCGAAAGGATAGCCCATGTTTCTGGCGTCCGGATAACGGGAATTACGAACGCCACAATAACTGGTCGCGTTGTTGCACGTTTGTCCGTCTTTTTGCGCGTTCTCCACCTGTTCGAATCGGTCAACGTAGTTTAATTTATCGATTCAAAAAAATAAACGTTTAAAAACAATAATAAATAATTAAACACGGTACACAGGCACACGTAGGTATGACCGAATTGCTTACTGGTGGTGGTCGAGTAGGGAGACAGAGTGTACCACTTCATTTTTTTCAGCTTCTTTCCTTTAATTTTTCAAAATGGGTTGCAGGGGACCCGTTTAGACTATTTTTAGCTTTATACTTTTATCGCGCAAATTAAAAAAAAAATGATTTTTACCAAAAATATTGTTTTACGCGTTATCAAAGTGAAAACGATATCGACTTCTGAGCACATTTCGGTTGTATATCATACTTTGGTAATGTGGTACCTTATGTACGCCAGACCAAATACTTTTAGAGTTGACCGTTAGAGATTTATTAATTATTATCTGATCATTTATACGTATAATCATTTACGAATATATTTAATTACGTAATTTATAAAAAATTATAGTGTCGGCAAGAGGGGGTGTGGCGATCGAAGCCCTCCACGAATATACAAGACATTTCAATGTTTTGGTAAGCAATTTATTTTTTATTTTTTTAATATAGGTATACTCTTTTGCATCTTTCCAATGATTCCTTTCAAGCGCTGAGTTCTTAGGTCTAAATATTCTACGACTAAACCATAGGCTCATACTATTTAGGTTCGACATATCAATTTGATTCTTATACGAAATTCCGTACCTGATCGTTAGCTCCGTTCGATACCATTACGAACAATTGACACTGGAATCCTTCCGCCGACCCTTTAGCGATCAACATGTTTTGCGGCCATCCACAACCGCAGAAATCAAACGCCGCCGCGCCATCGGTATTAGCGGCGGGTCTATTACTGTCCAAGTTCCGATAAGTTAACTCGTGCGGAATGGTTACCGATGATTCGAGCGACGAACGAGTAAATTCGTTCTTTCCTCTTTTCACTGCACAGATAATTATTATATTTTATAACAGTCAACGCAATTTCACTTCGTAACATATAGTTTTTCCAATAGCCGTTACACGCGATAGACTTACGCGTCACACTGAATTTGTCGAGTTCTACAAAAAGCGTCCGTTGGTCTCTGAATAAAAATGTTAATCCACGTTCGTCGAATTTGGGAGCGATGAATATTCGAACTGTCCCGATTCGTTGGTTCCCGTTGTTTTCGACCTAAATATTCACAGACAACAACAATGTCGGTTTTGGCGTTATTCAGCGACGGTTAATACGCGCGCGTACATAATAGATTTAGAAATAAACACGACGCGATAGAACAGCAGACGACATATTATTGCACTGTACTCACGACAAATTTATAACTGAACGGTGCGTGCTGCAAGTGAGTGAACCGAGCGAATACTGATCCGCGGGGTAAAAAGTCTAAGCCTCTGGATAAATCTACATCGCTCTGTTGCCAAAAGGTCGCGAATTCATTGCGAGGAATTCCTGGGGCCGTGACTTCAACGCTTTGTACTCTAACGTTTTCAAAGCCCAGCTACGACATATAAACGTTATTATAACAAAAAAATATATATATCTTTTTAAAAATATGCATGAGTTTTACGTTTTGAACAGTGTATCCTGGCATCGTAGCTTTATATTCTTGGAACATGTCACCAATGTACGCGTGCCAACGGTAAAACACCGGATCTCGCATGGCAGTCGACGGGTCGCCCATTACTCCGTAATTTTCCTAAAAATAAATAATAAACGTTTAACGAGATCGAAATGATTGAAGTGAGAGGTAAATACCAAAAATCTTTGATCGGGATCGTGGATATAGGCTATAGCGTTGTGACCCTCGTTGTGTATGGAACCGTACAAATTTGGATTCCGACTCAGTATACTGGCTTCGATAATGTTTCCCAATATGTCGATTCCGTCGGTTTCGGTCAATCTGACTTGTGCGCCGGATGACTATTCACGCGAAACAACAATAATTACGTGATCGATATTTCGGTTAATATTAACACTAAATACAGTACACATTTATTTGTAAACCCCCCTGACCTCCATACTGCACGCAAAAAAAAAAAATTATATTGGAAGTATACTTTATCGTAACACTAGACAAATTTGCAGCAACAATTCTTCGTTTGAACCAAGAAATAATAAGTGATTGGTGTTCGTTAAGGATAACATTTATTGAAGGGTTTAGGTCGAATATCAGACAATTACATTTTTTTTTTTTACAAAATAGGTTTATTCGATAATATGTTAAAAAGAAAAGTTATATGTACGTGTATGTGCAACAATTATATTTCTCCCGTAATTTGTTGCTAAGATATTAAATGAAAATTGAGTTGTCTAATTCTGATGTTTTGGCGCAACAAATATAGATACCTTCGGAGTTTTATGGTTGTTACAATAACCGGTAAACATGAAATTTTTTTTTTTTACAAACAGTTAATAAATTAAGCAGCCCTGGAGGAGCAGTCTGTTACATCAATAAAATACGAAATATGAGTAAAAAGAAAAACTTCGTATTACGCCAAAATTGGCTATTGAAAATTGCCTGATTATATACATTTTTTTTCCAAATTGTGAAAAAAACATCGAATATCAACTATTTCGAAAACAAGTAGTAATATTATTCGAACAAAACTCTTAAAAATTTGCTGCCCCCGCTGATTAACACCGAAAATAACAAAAATATATATATACGTCTATAATAAATCCGGAATGGATAGCGTTGAATATACGATCTCTCCACCGTTCCAGATCTTCGATATCGACATTTATTTGTTCGACATCTCTGCTGATGTTCTGTTGAGTGAAAAATAAAAAACTTTTAAAAAGTGCGCAAAAAAAAAAAAATTTGGCAATGTAAACGAAACACTAAAAATATATTACTCGAAGTTTCGTATTGTTCGGTCTCGGAGGCCATACACGATTGGCTACAATATTATCTAACTTCGGGAAATAACCTTCTTCGATCGGTTCGTGCCAATTGGTAAGCCGAACCACTCTGTTCATGTCGTTACTTAACCGTTCCATATTGTACCTGATTTGTGATGTGCATCACGGACGAACCGATGTTTTAGTATAGACAATTGTTAACCGGCGATAACACATTACCTAGCGTTGATTTGTTGATGCATGTAATAAAACAGTTCACCGCGCCTGTCCTTATTGACAATGCTAACCGGTCCTTCGTACGGGTAAACCAAATGCCAATGCCAATGGTGAAGGTTTATACCGATGTCTTCGCGGAAATAGCTGATTTTGTGCTCCGGATCCAGATTGTTTGCAGTATAGTCATGCGGTATTTCGATAGGAGTCTATAAACAATAATAATTGGTTCCTAATTTACAACGAAATTCCACACAATTCCAAGCTCCAGACAATTTGAACTGTGAAGGGCCATTTCACCATGGCTAACCCATCTTATTATTAGGTTGTTACTTCTTATTGTTTACAGGCAACGATTCATTCGATTACGTTTGACAACATTTAAATCACTTTTGAAATTGTACGATTAAAATTATTTCGCGAATAAAATCGAATTTTGTTATGTCGTTCAAGCGAATTCGTACTATTCGATTACGATTCGAGAGGCATTTACAAGTATTTAAAGGTTAACTTTTCCGCGTAAATCTTTTGAAATATTTTTCTGCTGAATTTTATGAATACAATTGAAATACTTCGATTATCGGTTTGCCTGTTATGTATAAAAAAAAAAAATGACCATGCGGAGTCGTACGCAATACAATCCGGTAACGTTTCCTTCGGACTAGGTATTGTAATTAAAATGTACTCACTCTGGAACCGGCCTGAACGACTACGGATTCTTCTCTGGCTCGGTGGAAAACCGTCGCGTCCATGTACAAACTTGGAAACATCTCGGCGTGCGAAGGCAATTGCAGACTACGAGTTTCAGGCCTGTGTATGACGACAACGGATAGCGCGTATACGAACATGTACGGGTTGATTCGATCACGGCAGTACACGGCTAATGAGAGCAGTTCTTCCGGACTTTTTGTGGCTGCGAAACATTAGTAGAAAATCCATTTCGCTCATAGAAAATATCCGTGTAATAATTAATATTTATTATTCCGTGACTTTTACAGGTTTTCCTGTATTTAATCATATATCCGACAAGGCATATGGACCAAATTGACCGATTTCTTTTTCAAAATTAATAACTACTCTAATATTCTTTTTAACTTCAAAAGTTTACTTCATAAAAAAAAAAAGTAATAATTTGACTTAGTTGAGGATTAAAACGTTTCGAACAGCGCCAAAAACAACGCCTCCCGCAAAGTCTTATAGTTTTGAATACTTAAATATACTCTATTTGACGACGTTACCGGCCGTATTGTTGATTAATAAAATTAATTCTGGTACTTTTAATCGACTTAAAGTTAAAAAAAAAAAAAAAAGAATGTATTAATAGTCAAATTTTGAATAAAAAAATGAGTTACGTAAATTGATTTTTTTTTTTTTTATTTAGTTTGTATAGCCAATCTTGAATTCCGGAATCAATCAGATATCAGTGTGGTTTTTCGTATACGCGAGTTGGTATTTTACTATAAGAATAAAAAAATGACACATCGATGCATACTAACCCAAAAAAACGCTTATCAGTCTTGAAGCCATTTTACCGTGGTACGGGTTAAAAAGCGAAAACGGAGCATCTCTGTTGAGTTGCAGTGGAAACGATAGGTCGGGAATATTTTTCAACGCGGTGACGGGGATTACGGTGTTATTGCCGCCAGAAAAACGATTTTGAATATCAGACGCCAGTGGCTTGTAACGATCGACCTAAATATATTTAAAAAAAAAATAAAACGCTTAATTATTATTTATTAAACGAGCGTTGTTTTTTTTTAACGTCATACACGTTTTATGTGTCCAACGACAACGTATTATTACACAAGCGATTTCAAATTACCAAAATAAGCGCATTGGACTCACCAAATATTCGGCGGGTACGTCGAACGAAACCAATTTGTCCGGATCATCTCCTTTTCCGATGAACAGTGGTTCGGTGGGACGATCGAACAAATACAAAATGTTATTTTGGGCCGACATTGTGTTTGCTACTGGTCTGGGTGAACATAATATAGCAAATCGTTGATTTTTATATGCAGTACAACAATTTTAAATATATACATTTGGAGGGAAAAAATGGACAATTTTCGGGAAAATACTGTTCGTAAATTGTATAATTTATCTGATTTTTCCGTCTATATAATAATGCACTAATATTATAAAACCCAAAATCACAGAATAGGTAATATACACTTTTTACCACTTATACGGGTACTTCGACAACAACGTTGTCATCATCAGCGCGAACCACATACTAAAACCGTTACACTGTATACACCCGTATTTATACAGTTCATATTCAATGACGTCACCAAAAACATTGCGGCAGCCGATCGTGAGTCATCGACCACGCCCTACCGTAAATTCTATGCCGGCGCCATCTGGTTTACATACATTTTAGTAACGAATTTTGTAAGGGACTTAAGTCGCAGTTCAACAAATTATTTTTATTTTTTGACATTTCTATTGCTTCTCTTATATATTTTAATTCCTTATAATTACTTACGTTTTTTTAAAAGTTTTACTCATCTGGTATTACGGTTAGTATTCAATAAGTGATCCGCAACAGGAGATTTGTCGTCTTCTTGTTTTTTTTGATATTCCTCAAATGTTCTTTAAACCTAATATCTACATTTCTTTTTGTTTGGCCTACATAGCATTTGTCGCATTCCTCACATTGAATTTTATATGGATACCCGATTTCTCCTCTTCTTTTATTTTATCCTTTGTGTTTCTTAATAATGTTTTCGAATTATTGTTTTTTGTTATTACTATATATATTAACCCCGTAATTTTTGAAAATATTTGTTAAACCATTCGAAATTTTGGGATATAATACCATTGCTGACCTTATTATTTTGTTCTCTAATCCAGCGGTTCCCAAACTTTTTTTGTGGCGGTGCCCTGCCGTGATATATCACGAGGAACATCGAAAAATCAACAATAATTCTCATTCTGATAATCAGTTTTTATAATTTTACTGCGAATATAATACAATATAAGCATTCTAAGCATACGGCCGACTTGAAATCAATACATTTTTATACTTTGAAAAAATAACGAAAAATATTAAAAAAGAGAAAAATTATTATAAACGTTATGAATAAGATAACATTGTTAATGAGATATGTGTGACTGACTCGCATTAATGAGTGGTGGCAAAGGATAATAGTAATGATATATGAATTTACGTGGTTATTATGGCGACCGAATCGGAATACACGAAATAAATTTTTTTTATAACATTTGATTTGAAATTTAAAAAAAATTACAATAAATTATAATTAATTTTTTTACGAGTCACAGTGCCCCCGAAAAGTGCTCGCGGCGCCCTTAGGTATATACGCGGTAAAAAGTGTATATTATTTTGTGATTTCGGGTTTCATAATACTGGGGTGTAAACAGTCACGAGTATCATATTCAAATATATAATAATGATAAATACGTTTTAAATAATACGGTTTCTTGTATATATATATTATATATAGTTATCAATGTCGGTTTGAATTTCGTATATAAAACATGAAGCGATTCCATTTATATACCGAGACACCGTTCAGAAGTGGAAACGCGCGAAAACAATAATAAATCCTGTAAAATACCTATAGATACCTATATAATATTGTCAAAAGTAATTTAAATTTTCGCGTGAAATACGTTGAAAATAATTAATATTTAAAATAAATTTACGTTCAGAGTATACGATGTACTTAAATGCGCCAACTTTCCAAATATATTATAAACTAAAATCGTATTATTATTATTAGGTACTCGCACGTTCGAAACGCATTTGTTTCCAAATAAATAGCGCCAATGAAACGCATATAAGAATCGACGATTTTGGACCACCAAAATTATATCGTATCGAAATAATTTATAAATAATATTCACTTGGGGGAAAAAAAATTACAGAATTATACGGTATTGTGCGCATACATATTAATATACATTGAATATAATATATTGTGTAATCACGGAAATCTTCGAGGAAAACGTCGGAAAGTCTTTAAAAACTTTATTTTTAATTTTTTAACCGTATACAAAATGTTCGGTTCAAACAGTTCGCGTCTGTTATCCGTTTCGTATAACGCGCGGGTTTCCAAAATTATATTTTATGTACGCGAATATCCGTTCGAGACGAATACGGGGAAATTTTCAAAATATTTAATTCGCGTGTATAACAATTTAAATAATAATTAATAAACGGTTTAAGTATTATACAGATATAATTACCGTTTTCAGTAAAACGCGTGGACGGACGACTATAATATTTTCATCGACATATACAGACGTAGGTATATTCGCGTACGCGTATATAGGCGACTACTATATCGACTACTATTCGGTCCCTGGTCCGCGTAGCCCCATTTATAGTAGTGCGTGAAAAAAGCAGTGATAAACGCGTTTTCGGCCAACGACGTTTGAAAATACGCGGATGAGAAGCCCGCCGACCGCAGCATCGTCGTATCCCGTGTCGATTAGATAGGTCGCGTACAGTTTTTCTATAGTATAACATTTAAAACACATTATTTTTTTTTCCGTGGGAATTGTTTTTTTTTTGAAATAATAATAATAAAACCGAAAATTACGATATACTCTCGGGTCGATACGCGTGATAGATTACTGCCAAAACCACTGAACACAACGATATATATTATGGTCTCACATACGCGCGAAACTCGTCTCCGTTCGTAATGCGTTTATATATCTAATTACGCGGTTTAATAAAATTATTGTATTATATATATATATATATATATATATATATATATATATATATATATATATATATATATATATATAGTTCCTAAAAAGTTTTATATTAATAATAATAATAATAATAAATGTTATTAATATATTATGTAATGGTATAGTTCAAAACGGTTTTTGCAGCGCTGTTATTTGCACATATTATATTACGTGAAGTTATATAAATTCAGCTATATTATATTTTACGCGGTCAGTTTCCTTTGATTTTATAAATAGAGTTAAAAAATCGCGATTGAGTTTGATGAGTATATATATACACCTATACGCGTAACGACGCGTACGCGACCTTTAAAATGGGCGGATTCGTTTTACACCCAAAAAAAAATATACCAGACGATTCCACCAATTCTTTTTTTTTTTTATGTTAATATAAATGGAATTTTTTTTTTTTATTGAGAAACCCTGATTTTATATCGTAAACTATCGTTATATTATGGTCAAACGGTTTTAGCATCTATTAATATATTATACCTACATATATTGTTATGCGATATAAAATAATTGACGATAGTAAACTAATAAATTTATATTTAAAAAAGCAAAAAAAAATTTTAATCGGTTATATATATATAAATATTACATTATTAAATGTGTGCGTGTAAATTAAGGAATTACGACTTTCAATTCACCCTGCACGTCGTCTGTTATCTCTTGCGTCTTTTTTTTCATAACAACGACACTTTTGATCTATACAATAAACACCATAAAATTATGAAATATTTTTTTCTCTATATAATTTTTTTTTGTTTGAAGTGTTAATGCGAAAAAATGATGGATACACATCATGTACGTATTTTGAAAATGACGATTTTCCTATCGAAACCGTACCGCGGTTATTCGTACACAATTATTTTGTAATTGATTTAAATCCCAATTTAATAAATTATTTTTATTTTTCGTCATTTCCATAGCTTCCCTGACATTTAATTCTCGATAGTTATTATTTACTTGTTTTAATAATTTTATTGTGTTCATAGTGTGATTTGTTCCTAATATACACGGTCTGCTAGAGGAGATTTTTCGTCGGTTTAAATCCATTACAAAATAATTTATAATTTAATTTTAAATATTTTATAAAATATTTATTAAAATAATAACTATACTGCCTCAGGCAGTATAGTTACAACCACGGAGCAGTAACAATGTCTCTGAAGATGAACTTTGAAACAAGTTCGAAACGTCAGCCACAAACCGATGACATGGATAAGTCCGAAAATTTCTTAAAGAATAAATCAACAATCCGTGAAAGCTTTAACACATTCATAACAAAATAATTTGTTAAAACTTTTAAAATAATATAATATTGTAAACGATATCGCAAAACGTATTCGATGGACGATTCATCGTTCGAAGGCGGGAAGTGCGGTAGGCGCGGTAACCATTTCGTTTTAATATATAAGGACTGTCGTTATTGTGTACTGATGATGGTAACATATATACTTATCGAAATAAGTATATACCGAATAAAATTGATATATAAATATATTTTTTGTGGAATCGAGTTTATTAATTTTATAAAATAATCCACAAGTACTCGACATTTTAAATAGAATATTTCGATAATTCGAAATTTTTTAAGTTGAATTCGATTTGAATATTATATAGATAGTTGTTTATGAAATTTTCTGCAGTAATATCGACGACGCATTAATTTATTCCATTTAAATTTATACAGGATTGAATTATTCGTATAATTTTATATAACGGTCGAGGAATCTAATTTTTTTATTATTATTTTTTTTAATTATATCGGTTTGAAATTAAATTATTATTCGACGTCACTATATATATACAGTATCGAGAAACGTGTCCGGAACGTCACAGAATTCAAATCGATAATTTGAAAAATTGTATTTTAGTTCGGAATAATATTTTTACTTTAAACTCCTTTTTTTTAAAAAATATTTATAGCAAAAAAAAAACCAATATCGAGTATATGAACGCGTCGTCTGTAAACTTCATAATTACACTGCAGTTCGTAATAATATAATTAAATTTTCGATAATATGCGTTCGCTGTAATAATAAATTTATCTGATATGCCGTGTACAGTTTTCGCGTATTTATATAGTTATACTCCTTCCTACGCAAAAAAACAAAACTTTCTTTTTTTAAATCACGCGTTATTTATAACATACCAGTATATTGTTGTTGTACTCATTTACTATATGTATAAAATGAATACGACTGCAAAGTGTATACGTACGCATTCGAGTTCCAAAAAAGGGAGAAAAGTTTTTTTTTTAAATTTAGTTTTATAATAATACCTAACTGCGCGGTTAGGGTCACAAAACGAAATTTAACACGGGGACAGCATCATTCGCTTACTATAATGTATAAATACATCCGTTAATCCGCGCCGCCGCTCGAATCATGCATTATTTATTTTACAACAGCGCGGTTATTCACCGTAATTAGTAGGTATAATTTTATGTTTTAGTGATCAAAAGCGGAGTTCAAGTGGCATCAAAAACACAAATGAAAATTCCCGAAATACTACAGAACGGACAATGTAACGAAATCAAATCGGAATCGCCGTATTCCGCAGTGGGTTATTCGCAGGTTGGTTATTCTAAAAATAATTAATTGTATTATTATAAAATAATAATATTACGAATATAATAATATATAACTGCATAAATAAATGCGCGATGAAATAACGAATTTCCTTAAATAATAAGATGTTATTATTCGCAGTGGTATAAAGCTAGAATTATTATATCGGACAGCATATGCAGTGTCGTAACGCGATATTCTCTTATAAAACACACACACGCGTTATATACATTTTATTTTCTGATATAAAACTAAAAACAATACGATATATATATATACACAGCGGCGTGTTGAACTTATTTCTGGCGAGGAGCAAAGATTAATAAATGGTATCATCCACTCCTTCAGGTATCATTTACCACGTGCAGTCGTGTCGTTTCCGATTTTTAATGGGGGGTTGACCTACCTCACTCCAATTATCACTTTCAAAAAATAATACGATATCAACACGCTTTTCATAAAATTGGTGAAAAAACTTTTCGTCAAAACCGTGTAACTCGACCGGTGGCCATAAGAATAACACGAGAACGAGTGAGAAAACTCCGAAATCGCTGTACAGCTATATAATAGTAATCTCGTACGACCCTCGCGATGCACTCAAACCAGCCGTCATTTAGCACTGCAGAACAAGGATCTCTAGCGAGATCCTTCGACCACATTCTTAATTCTGACATCTAGCGTCTATAATGATGTAGTAATCATGATTAAATAAAGCTTAATAACTACAAACTAGTATATTATGGTTGTCTGACGTCCGAGTGTATAGTATTACGATATTATAGTACCTACTAAATCCATTAGCCGGTACATATTATCTAGTACCCACCCACCACCAATTTTGAAGGAGCTATTGCTCCTAAATTACCCCTTCAACACGCCACTGTATAAATATCTATATATAATATATATAAGAAGATAATATAATTGCGTTATAGTTGCCAATACACATAGTATGATAATTATCGTTTTAATACGAATAATAAAAGTTTCAAAAACATTATGATATACTACATAAATGACTGTTGTTTTTTTTTTCAAAAAAATAGTGTATAAATATCGTTATTTTTTACTTTTTTTTTTTGTAGCTGGAAGGTCGTACGAACGACAAAAATAATGGTCGACCATCCAAACCGCAGACGCACAGCAGCTGCAGCGGTAATCAACAAAAGATGTGTGAATCGTTTGTAGTGTATACAAACAACCACAAATCTATTCCGGTACAGGATATGGTGTACACTCGAACGGCCAAATCGTACGCTGAAATCGAAAGCGTCGTATAGTTTAGCATAATAATCGATTTCGGTAATTAACCGTCGATTTATTTAAATAATACGTTTATGTATATTATATAGATGGTATACTTATACACCGCGATTATTAACATATATATATATATATATATATAATGGTAGATAGGGAAAAGGTTTTGTAGATTATTTGCATAGACTCGGAATTTGCATTCTACAAACGGTACGATAGGTTATAAATAATTGATTAATTTGTTCTACAAAAAGAATAATAATAATAAAATAAATCGCATAAAATTATATATACATAACAAATATGTATTTTACCTAACCAATATTATAGATTTAAATGACACGGTTTAGACCGAGTTGGATTTCTGCAATAACGAGATGCAGAGTATATTTTAACATGATATATAAAGTATAGGCGTATATGGCACTATAATACCTCCCGGTGATGCCAATTAATACGCGATATGGTGAGTGAGCGTTTCACTAAATCCGTACACTCATATTATGACTCGAATGAATGACATTCCGGATCCTATATGCGCAAGAATTCATAAAAAAAATTGTCTTTTTTTTTCAAATAAATCAAACTCGTGATTTTTGACATTGTACTCCGTTATCGAAGACACTATACGTTATTATGAGATAAAGTTTGTTCTAATATTATTTTATTAAGACTTTAATACCGATATATAAGACGAATATTTTCCTTCCCTCGTGTTTTTCGTGCAAAACACACAGGGTTCAAGGAGAAAATTTTAAATAAAAAGCGTTGACGGAAAGGATCGGATTCTCCTCTGTTTAATAATAATATTACGTAGGTTGCCCCGGTAGAAAATTGAAGTGCCGCACACGCAGTAAAAATTATTTTATTTTTATTTTTCGTTATAGTAATATATATATATAACAAGTTGTGCTCCATGCGTGTAAGGTCGTACGCGTATACGCAATGAAACTTAAAACGTAAGTTCGTTTAAAACGTTTTTATTTTGATATACCAATTTTTTTTTACTATTATATTAAAATGTCCATAATTTTTTCATAAGAATAAAAAAAATAAAAATCATGCGGTGAAGGGTGAAAATGTCAACTCTAATCAAGGCGCGTTTACGAATAACGAATATATACGATTGATTAAATATACGATTATTTAAATTTGTATTTTCAACAAAAAAATATTAGCTGACCTTAAAAAAAAAATATACGTATTGCGATTGGCGTATATTATATCAATTATACGAGTAATATATTATACGAAATACCGAATCGATTTTAATATGTAAAGAGTTTTCAAAACGACATTGCAGTATAGAAAAAAACACGAAATACGCTTTTTTTTTTAAAAATTCCGTAATAAATCAATGTAGATATTGTGTGTGTGTGTGTGTAGTGTTGTATGATAAAAGCAAGGATAAAAGTTATCTTACGCGATTTATTGTGCGCGTATAAAACGACATAAATATAATGAAAATTGTGCGCCTTTTATATATATTGTAAGTATTTGACGAGGATATTATTACAATCATCTTAAGTGTTCAACACACACGCGTGTATTTTTTAGTAACTACGAGTCAAACGCCTCATCATACTATCTATATTTTATCACTTTGTAGTGTCCCGAGTGACTTAAATTTATTACGTTTGTAACTCTTTTCCCGCACGATACGAAAAAGAAAAACGAACATTATATTGCGCGTATTATATCATACGCGTTTCTTAAAACGGTTTCTTTCAAGACGCCAATCGAAATCGGTCAGAATGCGCGCCAACATAAATTTTAGAATAACATCGTAATATTTTAGATTCTGAGCGGAGCGAGGAACGGATTGGTTTCACAATGACGTCTGTACCGGAAAATTCTTCCTGCAGGAGTGCTCCGACCCAGTGGCGTCATTTCAGTTTTCGAAAGGGGGAGGCAAAAGGTTTAACAGGCCCATTTAATTATTTTCCACTTACATTTAGTTCAATACGATTTCTATTTTACTGTTTTACATAATTTTAATATTTTCGTCATCATCGGCATGAATCGCCCGATATTTTTTTTTTTTTTGGGGGAGGTAGGAAATTCATTACTTTGTCAGCTATAATAAATGTATGGTAAATGACTACATAGTACATTAAAGTTTTGAAGTTTTCCTTGTCGCGACGTTAAACATGTTAGAAAAGACGTTTTGTGACCAGTTCTGAGCATTTTGTTCGGTTTTTTTTCTCTCTTTCTCGCCGCCGTATATATATAAAACATACGTTCGAAACATTAAAGAACGGCTAAAATAATTCGTTTATGCCGTACGCGATACAGGTACGTCAACCGTTAAACGTAGGTACATCGTATATTCTTCGAATTAACGTTAATAATTTACACGCTGCATTTAGGTAACGATAACCACGTTTATCGAAAAAAAAATCCAGAACCGCGGTAAGTTGTAACCACGAATTAATCACCTTTAAATCGTGGTTATAACCTGCATATTTTTTAATTTTATTAAGTAGTTATTTAATTTTAATCCACCGTTTGCCACGCGATTTACTATTACTCATAACTCGTTAGTTCATTACTACAGATTTGGTTTGAATAACTGTTATATTTCCATCATATCGGCCCACTGTCAACAAGAGGGGGGGGGGCAAATGCCCACCCTGCCCCCCACCAAATGACGCCACTGTTCCGACCTTTACAGTCACAGCAGTGTGTTTCCGAATTGCGTCTATATAGAGTTATTGATATACTTTGGAGAGGTCATTTTTTAAGATTTCTTTAAAAGAGCCTAAAAATATAACTAAAAAAAAATTACATAAAAAACGGGGTAAAAACGCGATTTCGTCGAAATCGATTGTCATCGTTATTATAATATATATATATATAGGAACTTGAAATATTCGTCAAATCGATAACTTTATATATTATCATCATATTAAGGAAAAAATAATTTTCAAAAACTTTCTTTTAATTTTTGATCTATTCATAGCAGTGTTATGGGTTTTGAGATGTTTGATTCATAAAAAAGTGATTAGCTTTTATTATATATCCAAAATATTACACAGAAAAACTCCGCTCAGCGAATCGTTTTATATCGAATGCCGCAATGATTTCTCATCGCTTTCGAATTCATTGCGTGATTAACAATAATACACTCTAAAATCTTTATACGAGTAATATTCACTTGATAGCGACATTCTCGCTACCTTTTTAAAAATTTAAACGCATTTTTGCATTTTTTTTTTTACATCGTGTAAAACGATACGCCTATAGTATATTATACAAGTCGAATAATTCATACGCCGTATTACGAAAATGTAAACGGGGGGTTCGGTTTATATTATATATGACTCGAAAGAGTCTGCGCGCATATGATTATTATTTATTATGTATCTGCTGGAGTTTTGAATTTACCGCACTAAAAAAAGAAAAAACCATTAGAATTTATACTAAAATAAAAAGAAATTTACGTTCTCAAAATACGCGCGTTCAACTGCGCGGTATAAAATTTATACGTAGGTACTGCAATAAACGCAATAAATTCAATAAATCGAAAAACGGTTTAGTTTAAAATAAATTATAAGAAAACATATATTATATATTAGGTATGTAAAAATGTATATAATATATATATAAATTTATGTCTTTATAAAAAAACTTATTAAAACCCCCACTCTCATCTCGTTTCATCAACAACGCGGGGGTTTATAGAAGCGATTATTTTATTAGCTTCTAAAGGCCAAGCCTTGTCGTCGTATCCATTCGTGTCTGTCACTTGCAGTCTTCTTTAATTGCTGTTAAGAGATAAAATCCATCCAAAGGAAGATTCCTTCGAAGGATTTACGCGGTCTTCCTCGAGTTCTTTTGCCGTCTATTTTTCCTTCCATGATGATGGTGATGAACACGTTGTGTCTTATCAAATGTCCAATTAACTTTTCTTTTCATTACTGTGTTCAACATGCGCTCTTCTCTCATTTACCTCGTCCAATACTGCTTCATTCGTCTTATGTTCTATCCAACTTGTTCCCGTCATCTTTCTGCACATCCACATTTCCATCGCATCCAGTCTATCTTTTTCATACTTTCCTATCGTCCGTGTTTCACAACCATATAATAAAACGAATAACGAGTATATATATATATATATATATATATATATATATATAATATGCATTTAAATTTATTAAAATAAAACTGTCCAAAACACACAAAAACAAAATTTTGTTTCGCTTATATAATATCTATGTAATATTTATACGCAGTGACGTATAATATAGGAAGACTCGCTTATAGCGCCCATGGGAAACTTAGAAAAAGGCGCTTTTATACCAATTTAAAAAAATGATGATATTTTTTTTTTTGGCCTTTAATTTTTAACCCGAAATTTCGTTCCGAGTGTATAGAATGAAAATACCATCCACTTTTGAAGCACAATTTTGCGCCCCTGCAGGCGTACGCACAGTTCGCCAAATCCTTGCTATACGCCTGCACTGTATTTATGACATTATATATACGCAAAATGAATGTAAATATTGTGATTATTAATAAGTAAAGTGAAAAAGACATCCGAAGTACTCGGTCTGGTAAAATGCAAGGCTGGGCATTTAATATACGTTTAAAGTATATAAAAAAGTTAAAATTAACTTTTCGGATTATTCTTACGGTTGAATACCAATTTAAACGTCAAAAATTTATAATTAATATTGGTTTTATTTTTTTCTTATTCGAACCGACGAGTTTAAATTTCGAATTTTTTTTAACCTTATGATTATATTTTTTAAACATCCAAAAACATTCTGGATTCCAATGCGATGCCTGTTACCCTGTTATAAGAGACGAATAAATTCGGATTTCTTATTATAATATTGTTGAACAATATTCACGCAACTGCGTATGGTGATTTATAAACGATTCATTTTTTTTTTTTTTAACGAAGAATAAACAACGTAACGGACATAATAATTAACTCGAACTTTTAAATTAGTTTAAGAAAAATTTTTTTGATAAACTAAATTTTAGCGAGTTATTAAAAAAAACACGAAACGTGCCTCGGTAAACCGCAAATTATAAATAAGTATTAAATAAAACAGAATTATTTAAAATATTCGCGAAAATGTATTCTGCAGTGAATACCTGAAACTTATTTGAACAGTGTTAATTTAAAGTTTTCGAATTAAAATAGAAAAAATTTTAAATCTGAGTACCGCGGTCAACCGGCATAATTTCGTACGTAACTCAGCGGCGCGCAGGAACTATTTTTCACTCGGGGGGGGGGGCAAACATTTGAGGCTTATATATATATATATTTTTTTTTAATATGTAATGCATATAAAAACTCTCACCGATACGTTTAAAATAAAAAATATAATAATTATATAAGACGTCTAAAAAAGTGTGAAACCGTAGTTAAACATAAAAATATAATACTTTTTTTTCATTATAATAGCTTATATACTCGTCACATATATAATGTATAGGTAAACAAAAATTTGTACTTGACAGCTGACGACTGACACGTCACGTACAAGTAATAACTAATCTCGACGTAATATTGTTAATTAAATATACCTAAATTTATTTAATCCTTTAAAGTCTGAAAGAATAAATTATAATATAGTCTTATTTTGTCATATTTATCACATTTTTTTTTTTTTTTGAACAGCATACAAATAAATTAAGTATAACACGAAAATATGTGAAAACATAATTAAAACAAAAACCTTTTTTTTTTGAAAACGCCGTCGATGCCTTAATAAAATATAGTGTGAAAATTTCAATAAAAATAATTATTAAATTTAAAAATACTGTTAGCTATACAAAATCGGCTGGGCAATAAATTATTATATTATTTATACAAGAAAAATGTTGTAGAATAAGTAAAAACGTTCAAATTTATTTTATCCGAGGGGGCAAAAGTATAATTTTGCCCACCCTTCCCCCAGTAATTACATCCGGGGGCGACTGCCGCCTCTGCTCTCCCTTCTTCAACGTCGTAACTCATTTTTTTTATCAATATACATTCCTACAAGGCTACAACTCATTAAATTTTCAATTTTTTTTTTGATATTCCGATTTAACTAAAAAATTCTATGCGTATTATTCGATAACAACAGGTACGTATTTAATTAAATATTAAACGCACAAGTATAAACCGTAGAAATCGTATTAAAATAATTTTAAATTTTCGAAACGCTCGGAAAATCTTATTGTGCAAATGCCTATAAACTGATATTTTCACGTTTTCGAATAGTTTTCAATAGAGCGTTACTTCGTCCTTTTTTTTTCGATTAAAATTGTGTTATTCTATTATATTTGATATTGATATAGGTAAGAACGTATAAGATTCATGATTAAAAAATTATTAATAATTTATTAATCGTAGATAAGATACGGGGATATTGATAATATGACGTGAACCGATCCAAAATAATACGTGAAAAACGTGTTCTCTACATTGTAAAAAAGTTGATAAATTAATTTTATTTTTAATTCCGTTTTACCAGTATACAATTTTATACGATAATATAATAAATATTAAGACATTATAATAAAACATGTGTTTTTACAGTTTTCATATAAAAAAATTTTACAAAAATATTTGTCATTTAAAACAAATAAAAACCTTCTACTCTGTCCGGAATTACAATTATATTTTCTATATTCGTCATATACCAAGAAATAACATAAAAAGAAGATAAAAAGAGTCCCAAGTTGCAGGAACAAATGGGTGGTAAATTCGGACACGTTTAAAAATTTTGAAAATATAATAATCAAAAAATTTTTTATAAATCTATCTCATAATAGTAAGATTATCTTTTTCTTTTCTAAATCGAGGAAAAAAGTTAATTATTCAATTTTTTCTTTAGAAAAACGTCAAAAAACTATCCGAAATATGACCGGTTGACAGTGCCTAATATTAAATTTTTAACGAAACGGTGAACGTATCGAGTTCAAAACGATGCGTTTTTATTTTGTCTGCGAACACAGTTTCACGAACAAGTTCTCGGATGATATCGTCATGCGTTACTTTGTGGTATCGAATTTTATCTAGTTAAATTAGGTATTTGACGTTTGTTCAGTTTTTTCCAACAGTTCTCTTTGAAGTATAAATCAAAAACAAAGAGAAAATTGCAAAAAAAAAAAAAAGCTCACGGTAAAATTGTTGACGCGTTCGTTTAAGAGACACGGACAATTTTTGTATTTTTTAAGAGAACAAAATTGAATAAAAGTTTATTTTATAATTTTCGCGCCCGAAGCTCGAATCCTTTTTAACTACTTTCTAAAAACGTTTCGATTATCTGTTTTACACAATAATTATTGTACGTTTTCGTTTACTTATAGGCCGCGACGTCAGTACGTTTTATTAAAACGACCATGGCCCGTGTTGTTCCCGTGCCAATCCGAGTGGAAAACAAACCATTTGGGATCTAATGAATTAACAGAATTCCTCCAAGAACGCGAGGAGTGCAGCATCGTGTCTACAGGGACGCGAAAACGGTCTTTGTGACTACAGCCCGAGATTTCATTAAAATATATTATTGTTTAATTAATATTATAATACGATGTTAAACAAATTTAAGTGAATATGTTATTGTGATAGTCGTACATTTGATTTTTGTGATAGCTAAACGAGTACGTGTAAAATTTAATAACAATATTATTTTCTTCTTTTTAAGTAAAATAATGAATTACAATCGTATAATTATTGTATTACGTTTGACTCTATTTACAAACCATATTATTTACTTGAGATAAGCTAATTTATTAGGAAATATATCTTCCAAATGCCAATACTATTGTAACTATGTAATAATAATACAGTAGAGCCTCGATAGTCCGCACGACGAGTGCCGTCCGGATTAATGGAAATTTTTTAAGAGTACCTACTCAAATGACTAAGAAATTTTGTTCCACCACATTTATTAAAACTTTTTGTATTACAAAAAAAATATATATATATATATATTAAGTACAGGATTTAACTATTTATGTAAAATCAGTAATTTTCTTTTTTTTGAGTAGTCGATAGTGTTCTGGGTATTCTGAAATCACCCATTATTACCTATTCCACCGTCCGGATTACCGCATTCACCGGATTATCGAGGTTCTACTATATGTTCAAAGTACCTAATATTATATGTGCGTTATAAGTTAAACTTGAAAAACAATAATAAACATATGTTTGAAATAAATAGACAAAAAACATGTAATTTATTAGTAATATGGTTGTTGAAGAGTCCTAATCATAATTTTTTTTTTTTTTACATACGCATAATGAGCATTTGCCCACGGTACATATTATAAGAATAACAACAATTATTATATACATTACTATAAGAGTATAATAAATATAACAACAGTATGAGATTAGAATTAATTAAAAGGCAGACAGTTTCTCATTTGCTAAGCGCATCATTTGATGTCTAAAATAGAACAGAACAAATAAAATAGAATGGAACAAACAAGCGGAAAGACCTACTAGGGGAATTCTGAGATTTACTTCTAACAGCGAAACGCGGATGCATCAAGAGAAGCATTAATAAGTTTGCTTAGGAAACTTATGTTGGCTAATACTCTTAGGTCCTAAGTATAAATTCCTAAGTTGTAAGTGTTGTCAGACAGGCGAGTAATCGTGTGGTTGATGCTTAATTTTAATGATGAGAAACAAAATTAAGAAATTTACGTCGGACTCTTTCAAGTAGGGATGAGTCAGATGCAGTATATGGGTCCCATGGCACAGACTCGTATTCCACAACTGGTCTAACACGAAAACAATAAACTGCTTTTAAAGAAGACAATTTAAAACCTAGAGAAATTCGTTTAAAGAATCCTAATGTTGTCAAGGTCTTGCAGCAAATTTCATGAATGCGAGGATGAAAATCTAAATTGAAAGTAAAAAGAATGCTCAGATCTTTTTTTAAACGTTGCTCTTGTTAGAGAATGCCAGTCGTGATGTGCTGTGTACGTATCTGTAGTGTCTGTGGGAATTCACAATTATTTGTACGGAGGACAAAAGAATTATAACTCAAAATAAATGGTAACCAGTGATCTGTATTACTGATTACAAAAATAATTGGACAAAAAAAAAAATGGTGTTTAAAGTTCACAGTAATACAAAACAGAAAATTTATAAAATTATTAATTACAAAATAGCCCGTCTGGCTCAACAAGTCACTATATATCAATTTAAATTACAATTAAAAAAAAAGACGCACAATTCATGGATGCGCAAATTGGCCAACCGCTATACCTAATAAATAACATAATACACAAAAACACGAAAAAATACAAAATAACTGACTATTTGAGACGATTAAATTGACTATAAGAACCTCGCGAAAATACAGTAATTAACAGCTATTATAGCTTTTATATTATATGTATTATGTATATATTACAGATATTCAAGCCAAAACACAATCAATATAAAAAACAATTATGATTATTAAAAACAATATAGTCCAAAAAACTATGACACTTGAAAAATTTGCGACATGACAAAATTTTGCAATAAAAAATTATTTTACTGAATATTTACGCTATACAGCATTTTTGGAAGAGATACATTATAAATGGATAACGATACATAGGTACGAGTGAAAGTGACCTACGAACTGATGGGAATTGTTAAGGAATAATATGATGGGAATTTAATACGTATTAAATTTTAATACGTATGCAACAACGGTACAATGACCACAAGACGGGCGTTGCCCTTATACTAAAATAAATAAAATTCACGTATACAGATAACTAAGAACAATAATAAATAAAAATAATATAATGCGGTGTGTGTGTGGCCGTCGATTATCGCAACAGCGAGATACGGTATTTGGCACTCGTATTAATATAGAGAAGTTAGGCGCGAACAAAATCAAATCGAAAAAAAATGTTAAACATCATCGGTAAAAATTAAGAACTGGCAACGTTGAAGAGAATTTTTTATACCATTAATGAACAATGCAAATAAAAGAGGGGAAATATCTTGAGATACATCGAATGTTATTTTTGTTATTTCTGTTTTACAACCAAAAAACGAACCCATCGAGTTCTCACAGACAAAAAAATAAAACACATACAGAAAATAGTAAAACAAGAAACGATCGTGAAATTTTTAGCGAACAGCGAGCATTATCACAGCATAACGACTGCGGCAGAAAACTGATAAAGTAAATAGTGCTACACGAGCAACTCAAAACGCACAGCAATGCACGAACGCACGTGTAACCGGAGTGCTGAACGTACACGTTCATCGGAAATCCCAACTGGTGAGGGAAATGTCTAGCCATTGCCGACGAAAACTGGTCGTCCCCGAGGTATGATCTCATTTTGAACAGACTACAATTGATGCTGTGAAAATGTATTGGGCTTGACACCAACACGGCGAAGAGACATTCTCGGCAAAAGATATCCGTGTCACCTCTAGGAAATCTGAAATTAATTGCGATTAATGTATACACACGTAAAATCAGTTCTTAATTAAACTCACCAATAAACACTGACAATTCCACATGTCCGCATATTATACAACGTATCATTGTTTTGCAAAATAGAAATTTTTCTGAAAAAAATTCAATTTTGTACACGAATTATTGTAAAAATAAATAAGATACACAATTTTATTTTACCTATAGGGTAAACTGCAGGTAGAATAAATTTTAATGTAGTACAGTGTACATTGGTTTTTTAAAATGTGACAAAATTCATTAATATAACTGCCAAGTTTCCACAACACTCCAGTGGTATCAGTAGAACCTGTAAGGATAAAGTTATTAGCGATTCCTAAGGTACTAGTTTCAAACGGTCCAAGGTGGTCAATACGTACGACATCAAACGATTGTTGTACCGGTCGTATGGGGTGAATAAAAACCAGGTCTCTTTCCGGCTGGACGCTAACGGCTCAGACAATCCAAACATATACGGACATGCTGTCTCACGTACCACTTTAATCCAGCAAACCAATAATCTGTGGTGATCTCTCATAAGTGTCATCCGTAATCACGGGCTGCCGAGACTATTCCCTTCCGTTCTGGTACGACTAGCAATGGCCTTCCGTTCACTAAACGATAGAGAACATAGTTAGACAAAACGTAATTTTTCACTGACCTCATGGCTCCTGGTGAGTTAGTTTTGAACCTTCCATTAGTGTCTGTAACGGGTTCGCGGACGTCGTTCTATCAGCTGTAGTGTCCATACAAATGAACTGCGCAATTACCGGCCAAAATTGTTGATAATGGCTGTTCCGTCCAATCCAGGGTTCGGCCTCGCAATCGCTTTCGCAGCCCGTGGACTACGGTCTGTGACGCTGACGCTTTATGACCGAGGCTTGAGATAATCTCTAGATTACATCAGTATTTTTAATAATTTAATACCAAGATGGATTAATAGTCAATAGAGTACAGACCCACCTTGTACAATACTGTCGTTTCGACCGAATCAAATGCGAACGACGAATACGATGTTCCTGAACATGACCAGTACGTCCAGTGTTGCCAGTGGTAGCTGACAGATGAATTGGATGAATCTGATTCATAGACCTATAATATATTATAGGTCTATGATCTGATTAGATGAATGCAGATCATGAACATATGATGCAAACGGATCGCTCGCGCGTGTAAACAAAAAAAAAAAAAAAATGACGTCATTCGGCAGATAACAAATCAGTGTCACCGCATGATAGCACAATATATTTACCTATTATATAAACATTACTCCCGTAAAAATATGTAGAAAATACAGGAGTTAATGGAATAAATTAATATAAATATATATATATATATATATACCTAACACGATAGAAAAGAAGACTTTTATAAGCAAAAAAAACGATAATTAATTTTGACTAATATTTAAGTTAGATGTACCGTATATAATACGATATAAATAATAATAATACAGTATACGTGATGTCAATTAATAAATTCTAATATTACTGAACATTTATTTTGAATTTTCGTCAACTTTATCCGTAGACCTATAATATATAGACCGGCAGACGGCGCATTACACTCATTTTACATGTAAAACATTGTGAAACCAACATATTATGTGCGAGAGAGACAGCCTCTGAATTGATGTTTTCAAAGATATTATATATAATTTTATAATACTCTTTGACAATAATATGTTATTGTCATAGAGAATAAAGATAAATTATTATCTATGGTTATTGTAAGATATCGCCTTGTGCTACCCGCTACGGGTTTTGATAGCAAATTGTTATGGACGGTGTGTCGCGAGACGTCTGTTCTCCGCGATTTTTTTCCGCGTAGGTACACGTCCGAGAATTGTGATTCAAATAACGGTTGTATTTATGCGGATTTACACGTGCAATTATTTTTATTCGATATTTTACACTGGCGACGAAGATAAATTCTACGTTAACATGCCGTACTTGGCCTTTTTTAGGCTCAATTATTGCAATAATCTTTGTTCAATGCTGCTATCCATTTCTCACAAAGTGTTTTGGAAACCTATAATTTTAAAAGTAGAAGTAAAATAAATATTAATCGTAATGTTTTTAAACAGAAGAAAAGTGGAATTATTGTAAATTACAAGAGCCAAAAAGCGTAAAAACAACAGACCGACAATAACATTTTTTACAAGTTACAACGATGAACAAATACGTCCTCCTTATCAATATCAGTTTATTATCGTAGTTATTGTCAAGGAGTGTTATAAAATTGCTTAAAATCTCTTTGGAAAAGTCAATTCAGAGGCTGTCCCTCTCGCACATAATATGTTGGCTTCAATATATTTTACTAATGCGCGTCTATATGTTATATAGGTCTATGACTTAATCACACATCAACATAAAATAATTTTTGAACAGCGGCAATTGATGGCCCAACCTGGAGTTCTAATGCGCGTGTGCGGAGGTCACTGGTGAAAGTCCATCAGCGCTCTCGCGTTTGACCGCTGGAACTACACCCATGGCCGTGCTCCGTCAACAGTCTATTCTCTACTATTATAAGTCATTGAACTCAATGCACCCATGGCCATGCTCCCGTCAACAGTTTATTCTCTACTATTATAAGTCACTGAACTCATTACACCAGTGGCCATGCTCCCCGTCAACAGTCTACTATTACAAGTCACTGACCTCAATACGTGTAACGCGCGTTCTGTGTAATTCTCGTATATTATGTAATATGGACCCAGGACCCAAATAATAATGAGCCGCCATACGCATTCCGTTTCTATTTTCCTGTTTTTGTTACCAACTTCATTATATCAAAATAAACGATTTTGGTGCTAACGTCGATACTATAAACCGTATCGCACTGCGGTCGGCGCCACGTAACGTTCTCGGTTGAGAGACCCGGAACGTTGCAAGCAAGAAAATACCGTCGTCGATCGGCAGTAAAACGTGAAAAATAAATCCTTTTAAAACAATATTAAAACGCGATAATCGCTGTGGCCAGGACAAAAAAAAAACCTTTTTACAATAACGAGATCCACGTACCGTTCGTCGAACGGTATTTTAAGATATTTAGACAGCGTACGTACGTTTTTATTCTATAATAAATTTTATGCTTTTTTTTTTGTAGTAAAGTATACGTGGAATAGAAACTTCTTTTTTGTATTAAATATGAAAAGACTGTAAGTGTGCCGCCATCTATTGGTGACGTTTTATTTTCCCCGTGCCGTTCGAGAAACTACCGTCCGACAGCAGATGTCGCCGCATAATCATTTGTTCGGTGGTGAACGAGATACCTGTTGCTGCTCCGCTCCGTTGTCTAAAAATTTTTCTAACGGTTGTGGCAAGAGAATAAATTATTGACTAAACGAAATTATTAATTGTACATTTTTTACCGTACTCGCTTCAAACGTTTGTTTAAACGATTAGTGTTTTCGAATTGCAGTACAATACGATCATCGAATTTAAACAAACTACGACGTTTTATTTGGCTAATAAAAATTGCAATTATAAATAAAAATATTAAAATTAGTTAAAATTTAAACTATAATAATCGAACATAGGTACATTGCTGCTAAAAATGTGTATAAACATCTAAACTATTGACTATATTTAAGAAAATATTGCGGTATATTTTTGTTTTTTTTTGTTTTAATATACTTATTTCATTTTAATCTTATCTATATATATATATATATTTTATATTGTAAACATAATAGCGAGGTACGATTATTAATTTGTGTATATGTATTTTTCGATAAATAATTATTATCAAATATTACTATGCCGTAATCATAATATTAAGCTTTATTTGTACAACGGAACACCTTGTCGAGGAATGCACGGCGCACTATTTCCCAGGATGTATGAAAATTCTACACGCATTGAAAGCGGACGTTGTCCGATGGCTGGCTGAATAGGCAAAAGAAGCGTGATCCTTATACTTATTTATTTATATTTACTATATTTATTGTTAGCTATATTAGACATATTTTTGAATTGTTGTCACTTAAATTTCTACTTGAAATGTTTATTTATGTTTGATAATAATGTATATTGTTACTGTATACTTGAGATTAAAACCGTAGTACGAATAAATAAATAAATTTTTATAATATTATATTGAAAGTGTATGAAATTTTGAATTGTACATGTGTTTGTATAACGTGTATTAAAATGAGAAAAGCCCAGCAATAAAAATAATATTAAAAAAAAAAAAAATTTCGAAGACAACGATATTTTATCTTGTATACCATACACCTCAGACCTTTTACGAAATACGTGTCGGATGATATCAATTGCTCCTATATATTGATAATACAATATAGTCAAAACTGCTGGGTGCACGATCGAGTTCAAAAAATACAAATACAAATTGACTTCACGAATTATTTTATTATTTATATAAAAATAAATAAATTTTTTCCCCTCACGCAATATTATATTTTGTCTTCTGCGTATATATATATATATATATATGTAATGATCCCATTTTATAACTATAATAAATTAGCGTTTCCAAAATTGTTGAGCTCTCGTTACGCCTCTGAGTATATATACACAAAAATACATGTACGAAGTTCCTGAAGGATTGATAAAAAAACAAAAAAAAAGCGTATTATATTGATTGCCAACGAGACACGATACAGTGTATATACATATATTTCCTGCGTATTGCCTCCGAGCGATATAACACTTTAACACGCTCCGCGAATATACCGTATATAACAAAATATATACATGTACTGCGCATATTATTATATAATATTATTGTCTAGCGCAGGATCAATCCTTTTATACGAAGTACGCCGCCGGAGAACAAATGCAATTTATAGGAGATATACAAAATAATATTATATAATATACACTGCGTTTTCACCGTATGTCTTCTTTTATATATATATATATATATAAACGCCCGAAGTGTTTGTGTTTTATAAAAAAAAAATTCTTGAAAATGCGACTCGAACTATACGCGATATATTATAATATCGCGAGTTACGCGTTAAATATGTCAATTTTTTTTTTGTTAATAATATTACGAAGAGGGGAATAAAAAATTTTAAAACAAAAAAACTAAGAATTGTTTTACGTATACAAAAGCACATACTCGTGTATAATTTTGAATACGAATTTCGTCGGGTCGTTTAAATCAGTGCTTCTCAAACTTTTTTGTCATGGGGCCCTCTATATTTAATGTAAAACTGTCAAGGCCTTGTTAATCAAAATTTTTTCATAAACGCTTATGAGGCCTAAATAAAATAAATATTTCACGCCCCCCCCCCAAGTAATATAGCCACGGCACTCAGTTTGAGAAGCACTGATTTAAGTCGGTAAACTCCGATCGTTTTATAAATAATTTCCTTTATTGACATCCTCCTCGATCGCGTTAATTATAATATTTTTATAGAGATAAATGCTTTAAAACTCGTTAAATTGGATATATTTAAGTATAACTATATTCATTGCGTGTTTACGGTAATCGATTAAGTACGTACATATATATATTATATAGTTAAGTATAATGATTTTGTCATCTTGTTTATGATGATTTAAAAAAAAAAAATCAATTATTTTACAAAAATATGACGGATAAAATATAAGTGCGACGAATTCAATCTTTGTGTTTTTTACTAATACGCGTATGAGAAATAAAAAAAACCCCTCCCAGTTTACTTGGCTCTAACTATATTAATATACGTTTTTACTCGATTTCAATAATTTTTCTTTTAAAATGTGTATCTATTGATAATGATTAAAAAAATAATTAGTTTAAACGTTTAAAAATTAAATTAAATTCGTTCTTTTTTCGTGGTTTAAAAAACGCAACTTATATTATAGTCGGCGGCAACTCTCGTTCGTGACAAACACGTGCAAAGAAAAAAAACAATTTAAGCTAAAATCAATACTTATTGAAAGAATCGTAATGTTTCACGTTCAGTTCTATTTTGAAATATATATATCGTTTCTAATCCCGTATCACAAACACCATACTAATGACATTTTGAAAATTATTCTCATCGCGAATTCGTGATGTCTATTTATTTTCTTGTTCGCGAACAACGCGAACTACGTTGTTCACGCCTAACCGCCGTGACAACACTGAGCGATCCGACGGTTTCAAACTGCTATTTATAAGCGCCTTTCTGCCACGCCCTCTATGTTGTGTCGTAGCGCTATCTGGTGACTACTTTCTTTTCCCGTTTTATTGCGGTCGGCTGACGCGCAATATCGGTATATGCGGGTGTTTAGTTTAACGCTGACCGAGCGACCGATAGTACGTGCGTATGCAATCTTTATTATTTATTTTATTATTATTATTATTAATATTATTTCGCGTATTTTAATGAAATGAAATAAACGCAAGGATTCATCTTTTCTTGTTGTACACTCGTTTACACGTTTACTACTATTTATTTAACGTTTATTCGTTTACTCACATTTACACGTTTACTCGTTTATATTGTACACGACCGATCGTGTTAGTCGCCAGTTAAACCCTAAACACTCGATCACGACCGATGGTCAGCGCGTACCGTACGCGATGATCGTCGGTCGAGCATTAATTCTAGCCTTATACGTGATGTTCAAAGGGGGGAAGGGGGCAAATATGGAGCATTATCATAACATAATTGGACCGACTTACACGACACAAGTCGGTGCTGTTAGGTCAGAGCTATACTAAATTAAAAAACATCAAATCCCATGGGGGGCGATCTACCTATCGATCCCCTTTATAACCGCCACTGGCACAAAACGTATATCAAGAAAATTAAACGGATATAGTTACGAGGAGAAAATTGCCGTCTCACTTGATAACGGAAAATTTCCTACCACGATTGATCTGCAGTCTGATTTTGTTTCTGAAACAGGCTAAATGAAATTATACCTTTTATTTTTTAGATTCTTCTTCCGGATTGTATCATCACGAACAACGGACTGCAGCGAGGGCTATGACACATATTAGGTAAGTATATGATATTCGAAGCCGAATTACTCGGCTCGGGTGTAATCATATTTTCACCGTTTAGTATGGTCGAACACTTTTATTGAGATTTTCCGCGAATATTTTCGCGGCGCATATTTACGAGACACCCGCCGATCATCAATAAAACCTCCGTGAAAACATTAAACCCTTATTTTTTCGCCATAAACACATCGGGGGAGGGAGAGGGCGTGTAAATTTATATCGATATAAATATAAATCATTAATCAAGACCGAGATATTATTTTATAATGCGCTTGTGTTCGCGGGTCTTTTTTGTATATATAAATATAAATATATATATATATATATATACGTTATTTATATCGGAACGGCGACGAGTTAATTAAATATCTTCATTATACGCGTATATATAGTAAGTTATAATATAATGTAATGTTTTTTTCCCTTCGACATTTATGTATAAACGTTATTTTATACTATATATATATATATAATATATATATATATGAAAAGGGTGCGCGATGGTAGTCAGTAACGCGCGCGACTTGTCAAACCGTTTAACGCGCGGGTTGTAAGGCACGTCGCCGTGGGTCGTGCGCTGCTGCAGTTCGTTATAATATTATACGTATATTTTATATTATATATAAAATAATTAATAATTGAAGAAATTACGACCCGGAAGCAATGATGATGGTAAACGCGATTATTATACTTCTATATCTGCGTAGTCTGTAATCAATTCAGTGGTGTGTGCAGTACATCTGAAGCTCAATCAATACGATTTAAAAATTGTACAATTATGTATCTCAGAATCTCCACCCTCCCTTCCCACAAAAAGTGTCAAAACTCATAGCATTTATTTTTTCTAAAATTTAATATTTTATTATAATTATATACAAAAAATAACAAACTTGTTTTTTAATACACATAATTCTATCTTACTTTCTTATAATAACGAAGAAAAATAATGAAAAGTATTGACATTTTTTTTTTTTTTCAAAGTAATATATAGATCTGTTTTTCCCCATTTGCGAACCGATCTATGCTATTGCTTGAACTTTCACTTCAATATCTCCGTGTATAACAAAACAGTCGACCGTTGTTCACCCATCTTGGATCTTGATCAAATTTTTAATCCTAACAAATCTAATTGTTACTCTGGTAATGGCTAGATCTGCGAAATCGGCATCCACTAAATTTAAAGAAATAAGTATTAAATAATAATTAGCGAATTTTTCGTATATCATACACTACATTATCGCGGTTCATTGAACACGTCTAGAAAATCACCCTATATAAAGACATTCGGTGTAGTACGGCTTCGATGAATAAGCTTTAGGTTTCAACAAATACAATACACGATCCAATAATAATATAGACCGATTGAGTCATTGCGAATGTTTTTTTGCGAAACACATAGTATACCATATATTATAACATATTACGGATGACTAAATTTTGTTGAGATTTATTCGGACCGTATAATATCCACCGTACCATAAAAAAAAAAATGTCTCATAAAAACTATACACGTTTGTTTTTCAAAATTTTATTCTCTTTATTCTTCTAATAATAATTTTTAAAACCCACTGCGCGTACCTGCGATACTTGGCGTAAGATAACTGGCTTTTTTTCAATTAAAAAATCGAAATAAAAATATTTTTATATGTGTATAAATACGAAATTATAAGAATATTACTACTACAAAGAACTAAATATTTTATAACTACTTTTCAATTTTTAAACACATTGCCGCGTAATGTACTGTATTGTATAGGGCGTCTAAAATTCACGAAGCATGCAACTGCACATTTGACATTTCTGATGTATATTATACCCGATTCGGGTCCTACTGCCCGTTAGAATAATAAGGCCCGGCGGCATATTACCATTCTGCACACGAAATAAAACCCACGAACGAATCCGGTCCTCTGGTTGGTCCATTTGTGATGTCAGTGTTATCAGTGTATTATTATCAAGCAAACCGAACATGCGCTCTTCGGTAACTTTAGGTGGTTTTTCGTGACAAATCAATGGATGTTTTTAGTTTAAGTTCCGACTGGAGCCACGATCGCTTAGACTTGTTGGGACGAGTATAATAATACACTGATAACACACTGATGTCCAGGGTCGGCCTGGCCATGGCCGCTAGGCCGCGAATGCGGCCGGGGCCCCATCTTTCTTTTTTTTTTAATACCAATATTTTTGAACACTATGTCTCCACCAGTTTTGAAATCTTTGCCTTGTATTATTATAATGTATAAAAATAATGCGAAAATTGATTTGAGAACAGAGGTTCGAACGTCGAACCCCGCGAACCGTACACGTCAAATCGTGGTATTTATTCATTGGACTATTATAGTACGAGCCGAAGAACGGAAAAAATAAACCTATTAAAGGAACACGGTAAAATTGTCAAATTTCAAATTGCTATAACTTAAAAACTAAATCCGACCACCAAATTCTAACTTCACCATAGATCCTTTTGTTAACCTGTATTAACTCTATATGGAAACAGAAGTCGCTAGTCCAAAAAAAAAATCAATTTTTTTCATAAGTGGCCCGGAAAAATCTTATTTGCCCGGTAAGAATTTTAGTCACTCCGCCCCTGGATTTGGGACACCCTATATAATGAATTGTTTTTTTTTTGATATGTATTTTTTAACTTCATATTAAACCAAGGGGCAGGGGGGCCCAGAATAAAAAGATCCAAGGGCCTTCGGTGTGCCAGGCCGACACTGCTGATGTCACAAATGTCACGGAACGTAATACAATTCCGGATTTATACTTTTCGTAAAATAACGCGGAACATTATATTATTGTTATCAGAAATATACCAGGACCAATCAGAGGGCCGGATTCGTTCGTGGGTTTTATTTCTCGTGCAGAATGGTAATACGCGGCCCGGCGCGTTCTTTTCTATATAGACTCGCGCTACGCTTAGCCGTAAATTATATAATTGTTCGAAATCAAATTATATACGCGGTGTAATAATAATTATTTAAACGTATACATATAAATATATATTTTTTTTTTTTTTGGCGTATAAAAGTGAACGGAGAGGGTGAAAAGTGTTAGCGATACACTCGCGCCGCAGTGTGTGGAAAGAACGACGTTCATGAACGCACGTTCACGCGTTCGCGTTCATATTTTGTGAACGACACGCGATAACATCACTTTTCAAATAGAACGCGAACGCGAACGACGTTCGTGGTTTTAACGAACTCGAACGATTTTCAGGCCGTTCAAATTTATTTAGACACCCATTTAATACAATATAAATATATATATATGTACATATTATTATGTAATACGCAATTTCCTAAAATTGTTCCTTTATTATACGTATATTTATAAAATCGAATTAACAATGAGTATGGATTTTATACACAAAGTAATAAACGATTAATTTTATTGATTCTAAATTTCGTAAATCTCGAAATATTTAAAATTAAAAAATTAAAAAACAAAAATAAATTAATTAAATTTTCTTTATATATATATATTAATTTTATTATATATATTGTTTTTTAATATACATATATATATATATATTTTATTCTTAAAATGTTATCAATAAAATTGAAATTTTATTGATCGTTTTATATATATATAATATGTATATATATATATAATGAACGACTTGATGAACGCCGTTCATTTCTTTTAAAGAACGTGAACGTGAACGTGTTGTTTAAAAAAAAAAAAATATGAACGCGAACGAATTCAATTTTTAAGCGAACGCTCCGAACACTGCAGCAGACTCGCGCCGCGGCCGTTTATTAACGCGTGTTTAAAATCATTTCTCGTTAACCCCTTTTCGGGCGCTGCAGCGTATCCGGCGAGAAATAAAGATAAAAAAAAAACGCCGCAGTCTTTATATTGTAACGTAGTCTTAAAGGAAAAATAAAAAAAAAACAACCGGGACGGGTGAAATTAACACTATATAATATAATATACAAGATCAGACATTATCGCGGATGACGGAATTCCGTGTGTATATTACGCGCTCGTATAATACGCGGTGGACACGTCATCAATATAATAAAATCTAGAGAGAAAAATCCGTATATCGTTTGACAGTGAACCGACGATATATAATAGTGAAGCACCCTCGGTGTCTTTCTTCGTCACATTCATTAATTCGACCCGCGCGCCCACCCGGCGGCGCACCGCGGAAACCCGCTGAATATTTATATGTTGACATTTTGACGCCAGTGGCGGCGTCTCGCCGCCGCCGCCGCCGCAGGCAGTGGCGCGCGTTATTATGTACGACGTTATGAACCTCTTGAACGTCAAGGAAAAAAAAAAAAATAAAAAAGATGATGGAATATCGAGTGAGCCATTGACTCTTTTCACGCGCGACGGTTTCTATACCTCCCCTCTCCCCCACACACACACTAGTGTTTCCCTACCGCGGTTTTTTTTTTCTTCTGGGTTTTCGTTTTTATCGGAGGAGAAGAAGATGAGAAAAAAAAATGAAACGTATAAAGACGGAACTGCTGCTCTTAATATAATATACTATAGCTGAATTACCCGGCGCGTTATGGGTTCGACTGCACCTTTTGGGCGTAACTCGCCCGCGGAAGCGCAATGCCTTTTCAAGGCTAATCACCCGAAATAACGGGTAAAATGTTTTAATAATTCGTACGGTAAAATAATTGAAAAACAGTCTCTAGACCAGGGGCGTAATTAAGTGGGGGGGGGATGAGGAGGATAGATCCCCTCCCAGAGCCTTTTTTTTTAATCGTGTATAAAAAAAAAAAATAACTGAAAACTGTCATCATCTATTGTGGAGTCAAAATTTTTCTTATTTTTTCCTATTTTTACACTTTACTTAAAATCGTTTTTTATTATAATGTTTAAATTATAGGCCTCGGAAATCGGATTTAATTTTATAATTTACCAGTTAAAAACAATAGTAAATATACGAGTATAGTAATCAAATGTTTCTATTGTGTATTTTGATTTTAAATACTTGAATAATATTGACTTAGTTAGATTACAAGTAAATTTTTTTTTCTTTAATTTTTACCGATTTGTAGTGTATATAGTGTGTACGTAACAAGAAAATTTGTACTGCTGTAATGAAAAACGAGGGAAAAAAGTCATCCCCCAGAACAAATTTCTAATTACGCCACTGCTCTAGACCTAGCCGGTTTGGGCTGCGTGCGTTTATCGATGTATCAAACTTTTCACCGCTGTAGGGGTGGAATTTCGAAAAATCCTTACTTAGTGCACGCCTACCACGTAGAAGGAACTCATCGCGTGCAAAATTTCAAGTGTCTATAGACCCAACGGTTTAGGCTGTGCCGTTGATGAATCGGTCATGAAGTTATTATTTCATATACGACGGTACTTTACTCGCCGAGATATTATTATTAATTATTGTCGTACATTAAACGCGTTAATTATTATTTTTATTATAATATGCGACTATTTTTAATACGCGGGAGAGGTAGCTGTGTGTGTGCGATATAGTTTTGTTATAATATTACAATAACGAATATCATACAAAATGTTCATTATAAACCCGCAGCCGCCCCCGCGTGTCGGTTCCACCCTAAAAACAACCGCGGCGTGTAAATCGTTGCGGATGAGCGCGCGTGACCACTGCTGCAGAGGTACTGGAGGGTCGACGGCGGCGAATATTATCAATTTCCCGCGGTCGTACGCATCCCGGGATTTGTTGTAAAAATTATATTTTTTTTTTTTTTGGCTTATACCGGTCCATTTAGAACCGTCGCCGCTTCTAACACGCTTTTCCACCTTTCCCTATCCAATGCCACTTCCATATTGAGCAATGGACTGATTTTCTTCAGGTTTATATAATAGAATTAAAATCGAAAACGCCGCGCTCATAACGCGTGTGCCGAAAAAGCGTTTTTGATTTTCCACTTTTCTTCCCGTTTATTCCGTTATACACGCGATCGAAGAACGAAACCGGTGCAGGAATATCCAGTGGCGTTTACTCCTAAGAAAAAAGCTCGTTGTCGTCGTTTCAAAACGTCGAATATTCGTTTTCTTTCATATAATACGCGTGCACATCACGGTGCCGAAATATTAAGAGCAATTTTTTTTTTTCTATTATTCCGTAATAACGAAATCACAGCGCGTATATAGAACGGAAAGGATATATAATGTTATATTTTTACGCGTTCGTATAGCTAGGAAAGCTCGAACGGTTCCGGTGTTCGACGGCCGTACCCCGAAAAAGGCGATTCCCCGGGCAGGCGTTTGTTGATTTTCCACATTCCAAAACCGACGAGATTATTTTGAAGCAAACGACTTGTTTCGAGAGGGGGACTGATTGGTTGCAAGTGGATAGCGTATAATATATTGTCGGCAGCAATATTGTAATAAGGCGTTTTCAGTTGTCCGCGAATTATCCGCAGCCGGCCGTGTCACCTGGATACCGACTAAACGTATTACAAGGACTGGAAAATGAGATCACTATAATTTGTCTCGGAATTATCCGTTATATTCAGGTAAGATTTAAAGAAAAAACAATGTATATATAAAAATGTATATAGGAACATTTTTTTTTTAATATAGTAGACCAATCGCGTCATGAATGAACCTTGTTTTTTTTTGGTTTCTAGTGTTGGCCGTGCTATAGCAGTATAATAAATGGTTTCGAACCGCGGTATTGAATTATCGCGACGAATAAGAAATTAAAAATTCTACCGTGCAGTACGCTTCGATTGAACAAACATTAAATAACGATAGTATTAATTGTATTATAATTTTTTCAATTAAAAATAACGCAGTCGTGTCGATTATAAAAAAAAAACATACGCGTTTTATAGTAGAAAAAAGCAAAAAAAATCGAATAAAATAATGGGAAATTTTCGTTAAAAAAAAAAACGTCGCGCCGCGTATCCTTAACAGGATATCGTGTGTCCTTAACGCGGTATCGTGCACCGGAATGACGCCGCGCGCGTTTGTATACGCGCGATGACAGGTCTGGAAATCGTGCGAAAAACTAGTCCGGCTACACGAGCGCGCTCCCCGCCCGCCACCGGTGCAGTTTGATATCCGCAACGTTCCGTCGACACTTTCCCGTTAAATATCCATTAAATATTATTATTATTATTATTATTATATAATAATACATACTTGTACCGGAGTTGGACAGTTATGTCGTCTGAACGTGTCAGGCCGGGCGTGCTTTTGCAGGGAATTCGCGAGACGCGACGCTAACAAACGGGGCGCGCGCGCGCGCGTTCGGATCGCAAATAGGGAGAGCCGCGCAAATAAGGCCAATAATAAACGTTCCATACACTCGTGCGCTTATTTGGGTCCGTATACAACACACTTGTGCAATTTCCTGCGCGTACAATAGTTTTCGCATTATAATATTATATAATATATATCGTAGGCGTGAAAACGTGGTGCACACAATATATACGTGCTCGCTCGTTTGTTGTGGCGGATTTTTAAATCGGGTTCGGAAAAACGAAAAAAAAAAAAATGTTTTTTTCGAAAGATATTTATTTATTTTTATACGGTCGTTAAAATACGGTCCGTTACAGAGACGACCGAATTTTTCGCCGCGGACGTAACGCGCAGAAAATCCGACGAAATCTCTACTAATATGTGACAAACAGTTTGTTTGTATGAACGCCAGGGGCGTATTTATGGGGGGCTGATGGGGCTCCAGTCCTCCTTTCCCCCGAAATCTCGTGAAATTTCTTTATGTATTCCTATGAATTTGATAATTTTTTTTCTAATTTTATGATTTAGTCTCGGATTAAAATTTAGAAATAAATCAACGAAGATATTATTCAGTACCTCAGTCCCCCTCCCCAAAAAAAAATATTTAAATACGCCACCGATGAACGCGCTAATCTCTGGAACTACCCTGCACTCGGATTTGAACAAGTCTTTTTCCATTTGATAGCCCGATTCGTGAGGAACCTCATAGGCTGTTTAACATCACGCTACGACCATCAGGAGCCGAGCAAAAAGAAAAAAAAGAATAAAGAACGTTAAGCGACAACGAAGTAATATAGCCTCGCGGGCTGGCGATGAGACAGACGGAGGCCGACTGCAATGTCCATCACGATGTCAAATTAACGACCAAATAAGTTTTGAAAAGTCTGTGAAGTTTTATTCGTCAGTCATAGATCGACACGTTACCGTGGCTGAGCCGTAAAGGCGGATGGGAATTAAACATAGGAAATGGAGACGTTCACGCGTTAAAAGTGGATCAGATTAAACTATATATAGTTGTGATAAATAAATTTATTTTCTTTTTAAAAATTGTTGTATTTTTGTTTGTGTAATAGTTATATTGTATTACAAAAGTGATATTGTTTGTATATTTTTTTCGTAGGCATTTTACAAAATAAACGAATAAAAACTTTAATGTTAAACGCGATAAGTGAGACGGAACGTGCAAAATATAATTGTTGTGTTGATGAAAATAAAATTAAAATTCAGAGTTAATGTTTTTTGATTTTTTTTAGTTTTGAACACACACCGAGTATTGAATAACGACGAACTGAACGAAATTTGAATCGTATAAGAGGTGGCATTTTTCACGGGCAACGAAGTGCTGCACGTGGACGTCTAGTGTAATATACGCGTCAAGTAATATTGCAGTGCTCTTGAAAATACATACAAAAATACGCGTATGCTTCCTTTGAAAAACGTGTAAAAAACACGAATAAAAAGCACTTTTCGCGGTGCCCGTTAATTTACTCGCTGTTAAACGTCTTGACTAAAACGTTTAAATAAAGAAAATGTCTTGGTTTTTTTTTTAAGACACTGCCAGTAAATTTGAACGCGTAAAAGCCGAATTTCTTTTCGTTTGTGTGATTTTAAAATATTCTTAATCGCGAAAGCGGTTTAACGATAGTATTATATATAATATAATGTTTGTAAGTATTCACTATAGTAATATTTATTACGGCAGAAATCCTAGCGCGTGAAATATTGGTTTGGTAACTCGAAAAGTATAGATTTAAAAAAAAAATTTTTTTTCTTAAGCGTTATATAAATGTAAGGGGAAAAATTAGCGTTGAACGCGAAAAAATCGAGAAATCTCGCGATTACCACGTGGCCTAACGTGTTCAAACCCTTTAAATACGCAAAATAATTTATGTATAACACAAGAAAAGTTTTTACCGTATTCCTACGGAGTTAAAAGTCTTAAAAGACACGAGCGAAGGCGTTAAATTCACAGATCGGGTCGTCATTATATATGATCGCGTTATAGAATATACTCTTTTTTTTTTTACGCGTAAAAAAGTCAATACGTCTCGAAAAAAGTACGCTCGATATTTTATTTTTGAAAACTAATGAAATTGAAAGAAAGGTAAATAAATCTAATTTTTTTTTTAGTTCGTTTATATATTTTATACAAATAAGTACTGGGAGGGTACAGTCGTGATACAATATATGTCATCGAGACACGACGAGAGGCACTTCACTCGAAAATGATGTAAGTCCGCCCTGGGTGCGCGTCTTACTGCCAAGTTCGAGAGAGAGACAGATTGATTACGGCTCTTCTTAATGACCGTTTCGACCGTCTTATATAAGGCGAGAGGTTATTTGTGGTAGCACACATTTTAATTAAAACGTATTGATAAGATTAAATCGGAAAACGTATGAGCGCGGCTTAACAAAATCGCGTATAACATTTAACGGGATTTAATTTAAAAACATTTGGTATAACGTTTAAACGCAATATTGAAATAAAATATATCAGTGGGTTCGCGAATAGAAATTCAGATATTTTATTAAACGAGTAATTGAAAAAAAAAAAAAAAATTATATATATACACGGCTGAATTCTGGACGAAAACGAGATTTAAATAACGGTTAATTAATTACAGAAATACGTGTATTTGAACGGTGAGTATAATATTATTTTATAATTTTTTTAAATTATAGCCACCCCGTGGGTAACTCATATTATAATTCTCCACGTGTAAAAAATAAAATAAAAATCCATTTTTCCCGTCAGTTTTATTGGATTTATTTGTGTCTTTATTGATTATTACATTCATTACCGTTAATCTCGTACAATGAATTCAATCCGTAATACGCTATTAAAATTATTGATGAAAAAACGGCGGAGTACGATTGCGCGCGCTCCTTATTATCTATCGGTGGTACCTTTTTAGATGTACGATTGCGCGCGATTCATAATTTGTATTTCTATGCGACGTTGCCATTCCCGCGGCTTTGCCGATAGTAAACTTTTATATTGAATCAGAATTATCATTTTTGAAAATTCCCATGTAGGTACGAATATATACTATAGTCGTGCATGATGTACAATGTACATATCCGGTATCGGGGATTGAAAGTTTAATTCTATTTGAACATTTTACATATTTTATATTTTAATTCACTTTCTTGTAAAGAAAATTTTTTTTATCCACTTTTTTATTTAATTTAATTTATATATATTTATATAACGATTTTTTCTAATTATAAATTTACCATTTAAAAATTAAAACATTGTTATAATATATTTATAATAATAAACTTGGCAACGTCGCTTCCCGTTTCGCGCGCAATCGTACGCCTTTGATGGGTCAAAATCATGTTCTTTGTTATTCTGCTACCGTGCGCAATCGTACCTATATACTCAAAAATGTAAAACGCGCGCAATCGTATCGCGCCCGATGAAAATACTGGAATTTGGTAAAAAAGTAGTCTTACGCCTCCATAAATCACCATTTCCCACTTCTTGTACACTCACGCACCAGCTATCCTTCTTATCACTTTCAGTTCCATCTATATCCACAATTCATTTTTCTTTCTTTTTTACCTTCTACATTCAATTTCCATAACACGTCTAAAAGTCTCTGAACATATAACACGTCCGAACCGTCTCTCTCGTTTTTTCGCCAATATGCTACTCCTATACATTACACGTTAATTTCTTATTCTATCCTTCTTGTAATATTACTCCCAGGCCCGGATTTAGGTATTCGGGCGGCCTATGAGCGGAAAATATGAAGGAGGCCCAAAATAAATAAGCGAGAGGTATATAATATTTTCTACACTTGTATTTTTCAGTACTTATTAAATATTAGCAATTATTGTACAATAAAACTTAAAATTAACTGGAAAAAAAAATACACGTACAAAAAGACTTCAAATTAAAATATTATAAACGCGAAATATTTCTTTTTTTTTTTTGCTCGCAAAGTCGTGTTGAAAATCGAGTTTTCTTAAAACACCACATACTCGGAGTTCTTTTTACCATGTACAGTCGGTTAAGTCGTTGTTTTAATAAAGCGTAATCCAATTTATTTTTATGTATTAAAGAAGGATACTGCTGCGATTCGTCATCGTGATAATTACAAAACTACGGAGGGGCCCATGGTCTGCAGTCCACTCAACCAACCTCCCATTACGGATCCGGCTCCGGACATTCCACTCGGACGTCCGAGAAATCTCGCGGAGGAATCTTTTCCTTTTTTAAGATTTTCCCTAGAAAAAAAAATATATATATATAAGAGGCGCGTTTCGTTCGGCCGATAAATTATCACGGCAATAAAGGCGGCATTAACGTAATAATATAACGGAGACGCGTAGAATTATGTTCGTCTGTGTGCGCGCGCGCGTGTGTGTGTGTGTGATCGGTATAAAGTCGATGCTTAAAAAAAAAAAAATGTAGTAGAAAAAAAAAACCTATACACTGTATACGGCGCGTGGTGATCTCAAAAGGTGCAGCAGGGGATACGACCGCACGAGAATGGGATTGCAGATTGGAGAGCGAGAGCTATAAAAATGAGACGGTCCAGAAGATAAGATACGAGGAGGTACGCGCGTATAACCGACAATAATAAACCCACCCCATACGTATAACCATCCCCTAACCATCGTTGTAAACGCTTTATGTACTTTACAAAGTACCGACGACCCTTCCGCCGCGCCGTCTCGGCCGCTTCCCGCTCCCGTTCCCGCTCTCGCGACCGCGCAGGGTGCGTAGCATATTTATTATTAGTTTTTCACCGCCAACCCCTTCTTGTTTCCTTATACCGGCACAATCACCTACGTAATGTCAGTGCTCGGGAGGAACGCAGCGCGTTCAAAGGAACTCGTTCCGTTGCAAGATTTCGTTCAATTCCCAGGAACCCGAAATTGTTCCCGTTTTTTTCGTGTAAACGTTACGGGTATTGGAATTTCTTTCAGTTTTTACGAGAAACGTTTTCTTCCGTTCCTTTTTTGTTTTTTTTTTTTTCTTAATTATTGTAATTTACACTATAGAACGCTGTATAATGTAGCGCAAAATGATATTTTTACCGTACAGTGGACGCTGCTCATAATCTTATATAAGCAGAGATTTACAAGCATAAGATATTATATACATGCTTACACGAATATCAGGTTCAGTCGCTTATTATAGATTCAAAATCGCCTGTAACGCCGTTCCGGACGTAATCAAATACATTAAAAAAAAAATTCGATTATAAATAAGACTCAAATTTCGTAAGAAAAATGGTAGAAAACAAACTTTTTTCTGATAAAATTTAGAAACAAATTGGTTTTGAAATGTTATTTGTGTTATTACTGCAGGTTTCTAAAATTAAAATATTATCAGATTTCATTTGTAATATGTAAAAAAAAATATGTGTGTGTGTATATGATCAATAACGTGTAATAGATAGTAAAATAAAGTTAGTAATTAATTAAAATTTTTGTTTGTTTTTTTTCCACAGTTTCGCCTATATGATTTGCATTCGGTTATAAGACTCAATCTGTGCTGATCCCGAATCGAGTGTTATAAGCGGCGTCTACTGTCGGGTGGATTTTCATTTCGTAATATTGCTAGAAATCAGTTTAAAAAAAAAAAAATGTCTTTAAAAAATGCCCTTAAACGTTTTAGCGAGGAAATGGGAAAAATGCCCTTCATAAAAAAATAATAAAAAATTTTCGTCGTTAGTTAACAACAGTGCGGTGCGTACTCGAAACAAACCGTTTTGTGTCTTGGAAAATAGCGTGTATTTAAAAAAAAAAAAGATGCGGACGCATCGAAATCCGAGCCCTACTAATTATCACTGTGGTCGTTGCGTATTATTATTTTCACAATACCTATATAATATAAACTCAAACCCGCGGTCGTATGTATATAAAATCGAGAATTTATTATTTTATACACCGTGTGTACCTATACGGCTATACGTACGCGTATTTGAGTGTACACACATACAGAATAACAGGCGCTGAATAATTATTACAAAAGCGAATCGCTGGTTAAATATTGCAAAAAGGAATAGACCTTGTACAAAATAATACGTATTTGTAACGGAGAAGCTCTCGTGCATTGCGCGAATCATACCGCACGCGGTACGACGCGGATTGCGGTGGCTACTGTGCTTGCAGTGTGTGTGTGTGTATAACCCCATTATTACAAACGCCATCATCCTTTTAAATGATTAAACCGCGTTTATTATAGGGACGAAGGGTCCCTAATAAACATCCCTTTATACACGTATAATATACTGTGTAAAGACCGAATTCATTGATGATGTGTTTTTAACTGCAGCGGCGGTCCGCGAAAAATTATGCGATTTAACGTTGTCGAAGCGTGTTGTAGAACGAAACGAAATCTCCGAGACTTTATAATATTACGGGCGTAAACGTACACAATAACGGCGGCACGTTACTTTGCTCAGGATTTTTATTTTCGGATTACGTACATAATACCAATCGGTTTTGTGCCTTTGTCCATCACGGACTTGAATTTATTTTTGTGTTTCTATCAGACTCGATTACAGTGTTCCGAGTACAGTCATTCTTCATTCGTCTTATGTTATACTTATGGAAATGTCAAATGTTATACTGTGTGTTTTCGCGCGCGCAATAAAAAAAAAACGGCAAATTTCCGAGATTTGACACTTTTGCAGGAATGATTGCAAATTTTCTGCTCCCCCCTTAACAATTTTACCAACACCAATCACCTGCTCGTTCTGCTCGTATGGGGAAACCTGACGCTGCATCAAAGCCGCGTCCGAAATAGCGTGACATTTAACACCGCGGTGTTCACGAACACGTTTTTATATCAAAAAAGGATGTTACGCGACATTATGACGTATGGACGTGTATTACGGACACGAACACGCTCGTGAAATTCAATTATTTTCTATTCGTTTTCGTTCGGCGTCGAAAGCCATGAAAATCCTTTTGATAACGGACATCCCGATCGACGAGTCAAAAATATTGCGTTTGCCTCATGGGCCGCGGTTTTAGGACTCAAATCTCGTACGTACACGAATATGTTTATATAAAGAAAAAAATATATATTTTAATTCTTTAATATTCTTTTAGTTCACTTATCAAAACGACATTGGACTTTTAAATGGTGAACGACACTCTTCCCGTACGCTAGAGCCGAGAACTGCCATTGGTTCGCGTCTGCATCATCGTCTCGGTCTAAACTCGGTAACACTAGAGCAAGGGTTCCCAACCTTTTTATCACCGAGGACCACTCGATACTTTTACGATCAACACGCACCTGGATTCTAAAACTAATTTAGGGCAATCAAAATTTTTATAAAAAAAAATATTTCTTTTATCATTGATTTGTTTAAAAATATTTTTCATTGTATGATGTGTTTATAAAAGTAAAAAAAAAAAATCTTAATATTTAAGTAAATCTCAATGTTTTGAATTACGACTTTTAAGTTAAATGTGAAATTCGTTGTCGTTTATTTAGTAAAATCACATCGATATCGAGATGACTTATTTTCACGGCTCGTATATCACTTTGAATATCGAGCCTGCAGCTTCTGTACCTACTTATTTTCCAAATACAACGGTTCAGATAAAATCCACTCTTATACAAATAAAACAAACACTTGTGATGATCGCTCGAAAAGACATTCGATTTTTGTTGACATCCAAAACGAAGCCAACGTTTCGTCTTTAAATGCGTCTTTCGTTGAGCTCAGGGGCGTAATTAAGGGGGGATGAGGGGATAGATCCCCCAGAGCCTTTTTTTTAATCGTGTATAAAAAAAAAATAACTGAAAACTGTCATCATCTATTGTAGAGTCAAAATTTTTCTTATTTTTTCCTATTTTTATACTTTACTTAAAATCGCTTTTTTATTTAAATGTTTAAATTATAAGCCTCGGAAATTGGATTTAATTTTGTAATTTACCAGTTAAAAATAATAGTAAATATACGAGTAGTAATCAAATGTTTCTATTGTGTATTTTGATTTAAATACTTGAATAATATTAACTTAGTTAGATTATAAGTAAATTTTTTTTTCTTTTTTTTACTGATTTGTAGTATAGTATGTACATAACAAGAAAATTTATAGTATGAAGTGAAATTTCTCATTGCACTGTAATGAAAAACGAGGGAAAAAAGTCATCCCCCAGAACAAATTTCTAATTACGCCACTGGTTGAGCTGTCACTGTAATCGCATCAATTCTTTGTCTTATATACGTTAATACAATGGCAATTATATCTGCAAAAAAAAAAAAAAAAACGTCTTCGCTTACGAGCTTTCTGCGTACCTACTCTTAGTAACGGTTGGGAATCGCTGCACCGTGAAGTCGGACGAACGGAAAATAGCTTTTACGCGCGAACAGTTAACACTTGAAAGAAAATAAAAACACTTAGCATTTAATGAAACGCCTTTTTTTTTTTAATGATATTTCCAGTTTAAAAAAAATTGATATCGTTTGGCGTCGACGGGAACGAGCTGCGGCGCGTACGGATGGCGTTCGGACCGCAGGCGAGACGAAACGCAAAAACGATTGTTCCAATAACATCAACGATCCGGTTATCGTCCTCTAATTAACGCGGTCGCTGCCGAGCGGGATGAGAGCGCAATCGCCTATACAATATACGTACGTATATTTGAATAACTATTCAAATAGACGGCAGGGAGGATTCGTAAAATATTACAATATGTTGTTGCGCGCGTATATTATTATTATTATTATTATTATTACGCGTTTGCGATGTTTGTTAAACGCGCGCGCGCGTGTAGGACGCTGTCGGTGAATATTTATTGCGTATAAAATCCGTGCAAAGAGCGCATAGCAAAGGAGTAGGAACGTATTTTATACGCGTATATTATATTCGTGTTTACGGGCGTATGATGATCGGCCGGTGAAAGTTTATCAGTTCAACTGCAACAACGCACAGACGCACAACAGCGACTTTCGACTAATGAACTAATCCATTAAAGGGCTCGTTTCGTGTTGTTTTAACGAGTGGCCGAACCGGGAACCGGGGGACGCGCGCGCTTGTAAACAGCGAATTTTCTCTCTCTTTTCGCGTGTACGTATATACCGTCTCTTCTCCCGCGGGACAACGCGCGTATTATAACAACAACAACAACAACAATAATAATAATCGTAATAATTATATATATTGTAAGCTAAACCGGCGCGAAAGGGTTAAAGGGTCTACCGGTACGTTCGCCGCAGGTTCATCGCGTACTCGCAACAAAAATCGAGTAATGCGAAATTTAAAAAAAAAAAAACCGACCGAAAGCAAACACGACGGTTTGGGGGAGGTTGCGTTTGTCGAATGCAATGTTATGTAGCAAGGCGATTATATTTTTCGGAAAGAAACAGAAAAAACAAAAAACCGCTTTTCAAATACAAATATACGATAATATAAAAATTAGAAAGTCAGCATTGCGGACGAAATCAATAACGATTAAATGAATAACAGCAGGGAGAACAACGGGAATGGAGAAGGAGACAGACACACACAGATGGACACAGTTAAATGTTATATGTGCGGTTAAGGTCGTCCTTTTAGGGACGATGTAGAAAGGAAGAATTTAAAGAAAGACGGTTACGCGGCGAAGCATGAGCTGTGTCCGACGCTAAGACGGGAAAATGCGCATTAATAAACCGTTTAGGAATATCGAATATTTTTTTTCTTTTTGTAATTCATTTTTTTTTTTTACGCCCCCTGCATTCATAATACTTTGTACGCCCTAGGGCACTTGCCCCATTTGCCCCCCCCTCGGGACGGCTATGCGATAACATTATAATATTATCTGGTAGTATATAATATTCTCTTTTAATTTTGTTATTAAATTAATATGTATTTTTTTTTTATTAATATGTATTTTTCTTAAAAAAAAAACCCGAATATTTTGTTTTTGATTACGCCACATTTATTTCCTTCAATTATTATTATTATTATTTCGTATGACGGAGTAGAGCAACAAATTCAAACACGTAAATATACGTAAACAGACAGACAAGGCGAAATAGAATAAAATAAAAATATTTTCTAATTTAAAATAATTAATCCTTTAATAAACCGTCGTTTCACGCATATTTATTATTTTCTATATATAAAAAAAAAATAGTTTTGACGTTACACATTTGCCGCGCGTCCCGCGACGGCTCAGTTTTGTTGTTTTAATCTGTAAAAAAAAAATCTTAAAAAAAAAGTGTTCGGAAACGCGTACCTATATATATATATATATACGTACACGCAGGCACGTACACAAAATAAAATTTGGGGGGGCGTTTACAAAATATAGCAATACAAATTGTACGCAGCAACATAATAATAAAACAATTTCTTCCTCCTTACTCATTATTTTTTAAATGTGACAAGAAATTATTTCGGGGGGGGGGGGCGGGTTTGAACCCCAAACGCATATAAGCATACCATACATTGTTAGGGAACCTGTAGCAAATCACGTGTTCTGATTGGTTCTCTGACACATGTGATAACAAATTCAAATTTAAATTACAAAGTGTAATAATATTTTATTAATTATTTAAATGATTTTACTACTTTATTACTTATTACTATATTACTAGGTACTATTTTTTTTTTTTTTTTATAGTATTATAATATAAATTTGATCTTTTAGATCAATATTATTTCCAGCTTCTTCAACTACCTCATTATCATAAGACTTGGGGTGTAACATTATAATTTAATAATAATTAATAAATAAAAATTATTAATTTTAATATAATAATTTAATAAATAATATTAAAAGTAAACTTAAGTACATATATTGTACACATTATATTATAATACTATTATAAAAAAATGTAGTAATATAATAATATAAAATATAATAAAATATTATTACACTTTGTAATTTGAATTTAAATTTGTTATCACATGTGTCAGAGAGCCAATCAGAACTCGTGATTTGCTACAGGTTCTCTAACAATGTATGGTATGCTTATATGCACCCCAAACACCCCCCTCCCCCCTCTGTATACGTGCCCGCGTACACGTTATATTCCTGAAAAGTGTCGCGCGGCCGAATTTTACATAGACGCGGTCGCGCGGCGTTGTGGGACTCGTGCCAGTGGCCCTAACCCCGCGCCGGCGCGGACCCTCTTCCGACGCCTATAAAAACCCGCTCCGACGGCACACCGCGGCCGACCGTCCGCGCGCTGCGAAACCGGGACCTTTTCGTTTCGTTTTATCAGTTCGCGTCACACGCCGGTAAACGGCCGCTAAACGGGTGTACGACGGACCGTCTCGTCGCAATACACGCTGGGTCGGACCCGGTGATATTTGGTCGGTCGTTGTTCTTAGGCCATTTAATTTTACACCGGGACCCGATAAAATTAACACGTTCTCTTCCCTGCGCCTGGTCGACCCTTTCGCGGGGCCGCCGCACTTAAAAAAAAACTACCGGCCGCCCGCACCGCGGTCGAGTCGTGTGACGTCGAGGTGTTGGAATTATTCGTTCGGACGGAAAAAAAATAAAAAAAAAAAAATATCCGAGTCCGCAACGCGTATATCGGTCGTTACACGCGTGGACGGTCCAGCGAGTTTTTCGAGAAGGACAGAAAAAAACAAAAAAATCGCGATTCTATAGAATTAAATATAATAATATAAAACATACAGAACGTTTGACTTTATCTTCGTATTCGAAATGAGTTTTTTTAAAAACTATATAGGTATACGAGATTTTAAAGTTTCGGATAATAATTGTCCGAACACGGAATTTTTATTTTTTTTTTTTTCAATACAGAGTTGGCTCCAAAATCAGTCGGTGTACAGTTTTTGAATACGAACGACATTCGGGTTTTGTAATTGTGTACCGTAACAGACGCGCGAGTGCGGTTTTTATTTTTTTTAATTCGATAATAACCGAATTTCGGGGACAAAACACGAGATTTCAAACACTCGTTTTCAAATACATCACCGTCGTCGTCCTGGCGGCATATAAGCATACCATACATTGTTATACAGGGAACCTGTAGCAAATCACGAGTTCCGATTGGCTCTCTGACACATGTGATAACAAATTCAAATACGAATTACAAAGTGTAATAATATTTCATTATTTATATTACTATTTTTTTTTTTTATAATCGCTATCATGTAAGACGTGTTTCTTTACATTTCAATTGTTTCAATAATAAAGTGTAATAATATTTTATTAATATTATTTAAATGATTTTACTAATTTATTACTATATTACTAGGTACTATTTTTTTTTTTATAATATTATAATAATATAAATTTGATCTTAAATTAATATTATTTCCAGCTTCTTCAACTGCCTCAATTATCATAAGACTTGTGGTATAACATAATAATTTAATTGTAATTAATTAAAATTATTAATTTTAATATAATAATTTAATAAATAATATTAAAAGTAAACTTGAGTACACATTATGCACATTATATTATAATACTATAAAAAAAAAAAATGTAAACAAACACGTCTTACGTAAATAATGATAGCGATTATAATACTAAAAAAAAAAAAAAAATAGTAATATTGTAATATAAATAATAAAATATTATTACACTTTGTAATTTGAATTTGAATTTGTTATCACATGTGTCAGAGAGCCAATCAGAACTCGTGATTTGCTACAGGTTCCCTATAACAATGTATGGTATGCTTATATGCGCGTCCCGGCGATTTATATTAATATTTATATTATTATATTAATCGTTATTATGTAATATAAAAATACAAATCGTTCAATCGCGGTTAAAATATTGTTTTCGATGATTATTTGGCGAATACGTTTCGTTTACCGCGGCGGCGTACTATGCAAAAGTTTCGGGGTGCAGGCGGTTATATTGTTCTCGTGTTGTTTTAATAACCGCGCACAACATATACATTTATATATATATATATATATATATATACCTCGTTTTGTGGCGAATAAATACCCCGTTTATTGTTAATTAAACGCGCCAGTAACAATAAACAAATAATTGCGGAATATTTAAATAAAATCCCCTCCCCTATCACGGTTCATATATATATAAACTCTACAAGCCTATCCATTCCACCCCCCCGTACACGGCCGTTCCCGTTTACGTTTTACGTTTAAAATATTTTCAATTTCAACGATTTATCCGCATGCGCGAAACGATTACGATTTACAACTTTTGACTGTACATTATGATGGGCTTTAAAAAAACTATACGTTTGTACGCTTTTAAGGCGATCGGAAGCCGGTATTTTCTCTCTTTATCTTACACATATACAGATCGATCGATGCGATAAAAATTCCGAAAAACAAATGCGAATTCTTCGTGAATTTCATTATAGATCGGCTTTGCCACTTTTTGGCATTTTTTTTTTTATCTTGAGGTCTTCGAAAAACGAGTATTAGAATTTTTTGACGTGTATATGTCTTATGGCTGGGGTCATTCTATAAATGTGTGCGACACCGAGAGCGTTACCATGACTTCATCGTGAACCCGGCTCTACTCATCACTCGGCCAGGTCGCCTCACTTTTATACCGTCGTTGCCAGTTACATTGGAACGGCGATAACAGCGCGATCTATCTATGGATATCTATAGATATATCCATATATGGATATAGATATATCTACAGGTACGAGGAGACGAGGACTATAAGCTATAGGTAACATTTTGTCACGTGTAAAAAATAAATGTGACATATACGTGTACCGATGTATCCGCATGCGGTGTAGATACTCCTTTTTTTAAAAATTATAATTTTGGAGAGTTTTATGAAACGAATATTAGAAACGCGGGAAAGCCGATCTCGAGTAGACTTGGCGACGAATTAAAATCTGTTTTCAAACGTTTTCTTATCGCACCGCTAGATCGATCAGTATGTCGCGAGTAGAAAACGTTTGTTTTCACGCGCGTGATAAAAAGAGAAAACACTCGCTTCCAATCCTTTTAATATCGTTTTTTAATCGTTTATTAAGCTTTTATTTATTTTTTTAAAATGTTTATTCTCTCGTATTATAATAAACGCGTCGAATAGACGCGGTATATTTTCGTATCCATTCATTCGGTATATAATTGTTGGCAGTGTTCATTACGTACGTTTATGATCCCGAAGAGACTCGTTATAGAGCATTCGTTAATAGTGGGCGTCGCACCCTCGAGATCGTACTACATTACCCCGTACACGAAGACATTGCAGCAGGACTTCCGTGTAGCCGAACTGCAGCAGCAGTTGTTCGTGAATGAATAATGTATCGAGTCGTTTTATTAACAAACACAGTCGTATCGATCCATTCGGGGAATCGCGGTGTAATAATAATAATGAACGGGTGTGCGTTCAAATCCGACGTGATCACAATAATATTATTGCCCTGTATGGCTTTATGGGTCTTTCAACGACACGTTATTGTAATATACCGTGTATACGTTCTTATAATCTGTGTTTATAATTTTTTTTTTTTTCCGAACGCGATAATCCCGTTTTGAATGAATTGTGTTCTCTCGTTCTACTTCCGACCGGCCTCATGACTATGACGTGGCGTTTATTTTTAAATTTCGCGTTATTATTCAAACAATCGTTTAAACCGATGTTTTTCGCGTATACGGTTGAAAACAAAAAAAAAACCAATAAAATTATCGATGGGTTTTTTGTTTCAAAAAAAAAAAACGTTATAATATATTCTATTAATATATATTCATAACTCGTTATTGTTCGTTTACACTTGAAAAAAAAAAGCTGCGTAACAATATGCGCCCGGTGAAGTGTTTTTAGTGTATGGAAAATTTTAATTTTTCTTTTCCTCGAGTTTTAAACGTATACACGCGGTATGTAGAATAAAACACGACGTACGATTTTATTGTATTATACCGTACATAAGAGTTATACGATTTATTCAAATTTAATAAAACGTCCAGCATAAATTGAAATCAGATTCTAACGGTATAATCGTGTTTTTTGTTCGAAATCGATTGAGCGCGTTTTTAAATCACGTACGATTAAACTCGGTCTGCACATAAAACGCGTTGATTTGAAAATACTGAAATCCGATCAGTAAAAAAACTATTTCATAATTGCGGCATTGCAGGTACACTCTGTATAGTGGCGTATTTTGAGGGAAGGTTTAACGTCACTCCCTCCGGGACCAAATGGACAATTAAAAATATTATACTGCGCACGGGTCAGTTTATATGGACACGCTTAACGCTACTCGACACGTACTGCAGTCGACAACACGGTTCTCTGTTTAAAGAAAATCGTTATGATAAAGATTTTGTCAAAATCGCAAAAGAGTACAGTGAACGTCTGCAGGAAACACTTAATCGAAGGCAAGGACTTACTTTTAAGACTCACATTAGAGCCTAGAGGTATTGTAGATTATATTTATTTGATTTTTATATTAAAAATAATACACAAATTTAATAGAATTGATTATTGTTTTTAACGTGAAATTATGCGCTCATAATAATTGGCGGAAACGACGCAATAAGACCTAGCGAAGTCCTCGTCAAACTCTGAAGTATAAAAATATAGACTTTTGGAATTTTCATATTATTATTTTACGTTTTTTAAATCCTAATAAACACATCGGTGTGTAATTTATAACTGTTTGATTTACATATGATATAGATAGGTTCAGTAGCGTATCTAGGATTTTTCCACGGGAGGAGATATACAAATTATAACAGATATTTTTATTGTATTCATTATACACATATATTGATATTATTATATACATGTTGTATGTAAACATATATTTGTCATTTGTATACAGAATTTGATTGATTTATTTATTTTTTCAAAATTCAATTTAATATCATTAATTTTCGTTTATACAATTATCAAATTATTGTTTTAAATAACCTCCCCGGGGGGGATCCCCTCTCCCGTAAACACGCCACTGGATAGGTTTAATCGTTATTATTAAAACAAAAAAAAACAAAAAAAACGTTTCAATTCAAAAATAATAATATACGTAAAATCGTTTTATGTTTGGGAAGAAGTGACTATGTTTTATTCGGAGGAAAACATGCTTCCCAGAGTGAAATTAAAAGTACCCCACTGACATAATATAATATATTGTCGTAAAGCACTCGAGTCCTAGACTGGATGTCGTTGTACATTGCAGACGGCGTGCGACTCTCGTCAGCTATCGCACGAAAACGGATTCGGTTACACACGTTGAATTCGATATTATATGATACGCGAAAGAGGCGGGCAAACAGAGAGAGAGAGAGAGAGAGAGAGAGAAAGAGGACTTCTGTCGGACACTTCCGACTGAAATTACGAAATCGAATTATACGTTATACGTACAGGGTGTCTGCATAAACGCTATGATTTTTGTTCTACTCTCGATATTTTTAAGTTATTTTTCTGTAATTTATTCGACAATATTATTATTGCCTGAAGATAACGATAGTTATTTCTTGAAAACACTTTTTCAATATCGAAAATGTCTATCGTTACTGTAACAACGTCGATTAGCACGAAAAGCGTTTGGATTTTAAACGAAAACCCGTCTAAAACCGTTGGCGGTTATTTCAAAGTCTTGAGTGGAAACGGGCGAACTCAAACTCAATGGTGAACTAACGACCTCCTCCACCTCCGCCGCCTTCCCATTATCGGTACCAGTTATATATGTTAATGACTCAAATCAATTATTTTATAGAAAACAGGGATATTTTAATTGAAAAAAAAAGATCCACATCCTCTCCTTCAGCACTTTTTTTAGCGTGCATGTATTCAAATCCTGCCATTTTTCAAAAGTTAAGGTTAGGTATTTCACGATTTAAAATATTTGTTTAAGTATCAAAATAATAAAAAATTTAATCGACTTTATTGTTTATTAAAAATTAACGTTAGTTTTAAAATAAAAGTATTTAAAAAAAACAAAAATAATACTTATAAAATAAAATATCCCAAATTCAAGGGAGAGGGGCGTTTCACCTATCGCCCTCTCCCCCAGTTATCCGCCACTGTCTAAAATACATAGGTTTTGGCTATCTTTATTAATTGAAACAGGATAAAAATTTATTATTTTTTTTTAAGTACTTAATAATTTAAATTAAAAACAATGTGTTTGTTAAAGCGCAGAAACGATATTAAAATTATTTAAAAAAAAAACTTTATAACGTCGAACAGAGCAAAAGTTTTGTCAATTTGTTGGACACCCTGTACATAAAAATCTTCCGCGTGCGGCTATATATATTGGCATTCGCAGTTAGTTCTCCCTCGCCTGTTTTATACCGTACGCGGTATAACAGTTATAGCTGGTTTCCGTGTGTGGCGTACGCGACAAATTATCCGTACGAAATACGAAAAATAAAAAATAAATAGAAAAATTGAGAAATAAATAAACCTTTCGTTATTTTTATCGTTCACTCGTAAAAAGACTGTTTTCGTTTGTTTTTTTTTTTTGGCTTCTAACAGCGATCGTTTGTGTCTTTGACACAGCCCGTGACACAGGCTCCAGACTTCGGCGGCGACGAACGCATACAATTTCCGTATTACGCGCTCGATAAACTCGCAGCAGCGTTGCCCGCCACTGACAGCGGATTCCAGGGGCGTATTTATAAATGTTTAATGGGGGGAAGGGCACCGACAAAATTTAAAATGGCTATATAGATATTCGTAATCGCATTTATATAGTAAAAAAAAAAAAAAATAATAAATAATAACGAAGTCGACGATAAAATAAAGGCATTTCTATTGAACGAAATTCAATTTAAAAACAGGAGTATCTACACTGTATGCAAATACATCGGTACATGTATATACCTCATTTATTTTTACACGTGATAAAAAGTTACCTACAGCTTAGTCCTCGTCTCCTCGTACCTAAAGACATATGTATATCTATAGATCGCGCTGCCATCGTCGTTCCAGTGTAACTGGCAACGACGATATATAGAAGTATGGGGGGGCCTGGCCGGGTGGTGAGTAGAGCCGGGTTCATGACGTCATGGTAACGCTCTCGGTGTCGCACAAATTCATAGAATGACTCCAGCCGTGAGACATATATACACGTCAATGATGTTCTTCTACTTCTTCTATGAGTTCCTATCCGTTCCGGATGTTGGATATCGTATTGGCGATGTTATTCCTGCCAAGTGATGCCCGAAATATATCAAATGATGTTTTATTGTACCAGTCGCGGAGATTCTTCAGCCAAGATATTCGTCTTCTTCCGACACTTCTTTTTCCTTCTATCTTTCCTTGTATAATATAAGCTGTAGTATATTGTATCTTTGATTATTTCTCATAATGTGTCCAGTGTATTCAAGCTTCCGAACTTTTATTGTAGTTAATAGTTCCTTCTGTTTACCCATCCTTTCCTCAATAATATTACGCAACTTAAAAAATTATTTTACGTACTGTATTAATTTTGAACATATATTGTTGTTATAGTTGTAGACGTTGGAAAAATCCGTAGTAATAGTCCGTTTTCCTCTTTCGTTGTACGCATTTATATAGTTTCGTACTCTTTATTATTTCTCGACGCGTTGGACCTGCAACGGCGAAAAAAATACAACAAAATTGAAATATATTTTTGAAAATTTTCAGCAAAAAATAACCGTCAAGTGTCCGTGTCCGATGGTATTGATATAGATTGATAAAAAAAAAACAAAACGGCGCAAAAACGTGTCAAATAATGTCACAGTGCCTTGTGATGATTGCAAATTGTAATCGCGGTATTAGGTCAGGTCAGGTTGGGTTATCAAAACATTGATATTGCGTTCATAAAATATATTGAAATGCGAGCGTTATTTTGAGGGTAGTTATTTTAAAATTGTGGGGGTGGGGTGCTTAGGCCCCACCAAATCGCACACACCGCGGTTATGGCGCACACATACACGCGCGAGAATATTGCACAACTCTTGTGTTTCGTCGTCAAACGTTTCCGCGCGACTTACATCGCGCTGTATAATATGTTAATCGGCTGCCACAGGGCCGGAGGGACAGCAGGAACGTGGCCGCGCCGTCTACGCGCGAGTATCCCTTCGGAATATTTTAAGGTTTAACGCCCCCCGGGGAGAGAGAGAGAGAGAGAGAGAGAGGGAGAGAGCGAGACCGGACACCAGCTCTATTTTATTGCGTTTGGTCACTGAAATTGACGTTTATGGAGTGAGAGACATTTCTCTTTCGGATATCGTACTTTTTTCAAGGATATGACCACACACTCGTTCCTTTCTCCCCCTCCCTCCACCGGTCTTAGGTTTCGAGAGATCCCGTCATAAATTACCATAAAGTAGTTTTTTTTTTCTGTTTCGCTTTTCTCTTTTTGTGTACTAATAAAAAAATCTACGACTCGCGCTTGTGTATATACATTAAACTTAATATTGTCACACGAGCGATGATGCAGTACATCGCGAAATATATTTCTAAACACAATAAGGGGTAAGAACGTTATCAATTATTCGAGAATATATTTGCGCAAGATTTATTATACGAAATCCTGGAGTCGATCCGAGTGGACAGACTTATTCGTTCCGTCAAAAGTTAATAGTAAAAATTAAATAAATATAACGTATTTCCGAGTGATCACGTTATTTTATATGTCTCGACAATAAACGACGATTACTTACAAAAATAAGTTTTCTATTTCGTAGACTGCAATACTTTACAGAGTCGATGATATTCATTCTAATGCTTTACGGTAGGTACGCGTTGCACGTAACCTAATCCTTTCAATTTCATTTCGCTCTTCACGTTGTTCTGTAGTCCGATTAGATTGAAATTTTTGCTTGGTTTGTTGGTTTTATTGCGCCCGCGTTTTGGCGACACGGGTCTAAACGTTGGGATCACACGGAACACACAATTGGTTTTCAAGAGAAGTGAAAATATTAAAAAAAAAACCAAGAACCGCCGCGCACAGCAGAATTAAAACGGTCGAGCCGTTCTCGAGTTTTTCGCGTAGCAACATTCGTTTTTATTTATCGACAACATCATATTAACATCGATAATAGCAATGCGATCCACCGTTGTTTTTATGTGAAAATAAAAGTGTTGTTTTTACTAATGTCCACGCGATTTTTACATTTTTTCTCTATATTAAAACTTTCCGTGTATCTTAGGGAACTTATGAAAAAAAAAAATTTGCCGAATTGGTCCAGCCGTTCTCGAGTTTTGCGCGTAACGACATTCGTTTTTATATTTATATAGAAGATACGTTATTTTTTATAATATATATATTTTAATATTTATTAATAAGAAAAATATAATATATCCTCAAATGGAAGACTTTCAATGATGGAAATTCGTGTTGAAAAATCAGCCTCATCACCCTTCTCCTCACCAAGCGCGGATCCAGACTGGGATAGCACCCCCCTTATCAGGTTAAAAACAAATATTATGCCCTATATTACGACGTCTATATACGTATTTTTCAATGGGCCGGGTACGTTTATAAAATAAATTGGTAGCAAAAAAAAAAACCTATTAAGTAATTTTCCTTTTTTTATTTTTTTGTAAATAAAGGGATTTGTTTTAGTAGATGTATTTTCAAAGTTGTCACCTATATGTTTTAAATATTTAGCACGTTATTAGGACTAAAAAAAAAAAAAAAAGGTCATGCCATCAGGATGGAGTATATACAATATCTCGACCTAAGGGACCCCGCATAAAAAAAAAAAGATCCTAGATCCGCCACTGCCCCGCACCCGCAACACGACAAAATCGTTTGACCGCCACTGCAGACTGGTGTCGAAACGAAACGCGGCGGCGGAATAAAAACGTGAAAAAGCGCAGAAACGGTAAATGACCCACCGCGGTGTACACCGTCGCGTCGGTGCGGTAGTATAACATTGTGTTTTATTATCGTCATCGCATCCCGGTCGGCGCGGGCGCGCGCGCTGGCCAAACGTAACCGGCAAAGTGTCCGTCGTCCGGCGACACGGACATTGGACACACACACACACACACACACACACACAGACTAAGACGACTACTGCGGTCTTTTGGGGTTTGTTTCCAGAAACGCCCCTCACACGAGCGCACGCACACACACACACACACATACTGCACACACACGCGCGCGTACAACGCCGTACAGTACAGAGCGTAATGGGCCTTTGACCGAGTGAATAGGACCGTCTGGGGACCGTTCGCGGACCGCCGCCGCCGCCGCCGCCGCCGTCGTATGCGTCACATACGCGCGCAAATCGTTTAGTGATTCGGTTATTCGACCAATTCCGAGTGCGACCGCGTATACGGTGTTTATTATAGCTCCGCGCCACCGCGATTGCGAGATTGCGACGCAGGCCCCTCGCGTCCGCTCGACCGTCGCGGCGATCGTCTCCTCGTCGTCGGCGTCGGCTCTTCTCCTTCGCGTTCTCCCGTTTCCGTACGCGATTTGTTTGTTTGTGTGTGTGTTTTTTTTTCTGTTTTTTTTACACGTCCGCCGTTTCGTTTACGACTCCGTGTTAGCCGCCTCTCTCTCTCTTATACGATACGCGTCGCGCACTTCCCGAGACGGTTGTTCCCTTTCTTGTTTTTTATCGACGCGCCGCGGGGCCGCGTAGTACAGATCAAACACGACCACGCTGTATATTATTGATTTTTTTTTTATACGTTTGCACGTAGTCATAGGCGGGAAATTTCGGCCATCACTTCTGGCGCAGGTCGTTCGCGAAACACAACGAGCGTCGGCTACACTTTCTACTTTTTTTTTTTTTATATAAAAAAGTGTATTTTCGAGGCGTACTCGTAGTAGGTACAGTACAGTATAGCGGCCAATCCGCGCGTATAAAAATTATGTTTCGTTTCCGACCCGAATTCGTTTGTAAAGACAAAGTTTTATTTGGAAAAAAAAAAAACAATTATATCGTATAATTATGGTTATTCGACGGGGAAAATGAATCGTTTCGTTCGAGCGAAATATTATATTTGTTGATAACAGAGATTTCCACTTGTTGATATCGAGCGCTTGAAATTCATTTTGTTAAAAAACGAAATCACGGTAAAAAAAAAAAATTTCATCTAGCGACCAACGCGCATCTTCCGAATAAATAATACTTTCAAACAGATCTGTAGAGAGAGAGAGAGAAACGCATTCAGCCCGATAACACTTTTAGAATTTTTATAAAACGTAACAATCGGTCGTATATATTTTCATATGATATGATATAAAGCCTTACAGCGTTTAACGAACAAAACGAGCGAGTCACGCGCGATTGTTATCATTTATTTTTATCACAACGTCTGCGCGCACTCGCGTTGACATTTGCACATCTGTAAAGAATAATTTTATTTCGTATTCCGAATAAAATTTCTTCGAAAAAAACGGGTAAAAAAAAAAAAATTGTAACGAGCCGCGGGGTGTTGTGGATATCGCCCGAATGAATCACTCGGATAAAGATTTTAGGGTTTTGTTTTTATTTTAAATTTGAAAGCAACGATAAGTCCGATTCTGAGCGGAGTTTACCATTCTCGTATAAATATAGTCTAAAAAGTTACATATTTTGGTGAAAATTTCGGGTTTCTACGAGTTTCAAAATTACGAAGAAATAAACGACGATCGATTAAGACGATATTGCATTTTTAGCGTTTTCGAGTTATGTTTTTAGGCGTTTTAGGAGAAAATCGAAAAATGACCTCTCTTAAAGTGCCAGCAACTAGATGCGAATTGCTGCCGGAAACAAACTATGTGACCGAAGTGATCGGAGCACTCCTTCTGGTCGAAAATCTCTACACAGGATAGAAAAAATAAAATAAACATAATAATTGTAAAAACAATAGATTTATCGCTCCGCTCAGAATCTAATTATTCCCATTCATTTTTAATAGACGAGTTTCTACAAGATTATTCGCGTTTCTCGAACGTTATCTAAATAGTACGTTGCTCGATGCCGTCAAAGTACACAAAAACGTCAATAAAAAAAAATATAATTACGAGACCTAAAAGCCGCACATTACACGTCTATCAATATTGTTTATTATTATTATTATTATTATTATTATTATTATTACTGTGTTCGGTATGACGCGGTGTATTCTGCCGCTGTGATTATTACGCGTTATTAAACCAAATCATATTTTTTACAATAATATTCCTCAATCCGGTTTGATATTGTAACGAGTAAAATTGACCGTTTGTTCGCAACACGCCAACACCGTATTTTTAAAAACTGTCGTTGGACACTGAGGGCTGAAAAAAATTTAATAGAAAAACGTATTATTTTCTCCGCGAGAAGAAGTATTATTTTCACGTTGTTTTCTCCGCGAGTCTGTAGAACGTAATTTTTTTTTTTTTAGGAGAATATAAGTTTTGAAAATTATTCGAAATAATATTCGAATATACTGATTATACATATTGAAATATCGCCTACGTTTCAACACACACACACACACACAAATTAAATTACTGCAAACACGTCGAAACGTCAGTACTCTGCAGTATATCGTTAAAAAATACTGCGGCGAACGGAATTCTTGACAGAAAAAAACAAAAAGATATTTATTCGTTCATTTCTACTACTACGGTGAATTTATATAATGTATTATATACGTACGTCCGAGTGTCCAATAATTTCCATAATATAAATTCGCGAATAAAAAATATGTAACAGTATAGTAGCGACGGGTTTTTTTTTTATTCCCGAAACGTATGTAGGAAATCCTTTTGAATTTTTTCGTCGGCAAACCGCGTGCACGATATTATGTGCTGTACTATTAAAAAGCGGATGATGTACGTAGAGATCTGAAGAGAAAAAAAAGACCGCGAACAACTGAGCTGTCTGCGCGTTTATTTTTCATACGCTCGTCTCGTACGCACGCCGTACACACACACACACCGACACACCGAATATCCTTACACTCGCCTTTGTTTCCGAATTCAAATTGGCTTTTGAACCCCTTTGGTCAGTATATATATATATATATTTAATATTATTTCATACATATGACTGCGGTCTTTTTACACAGCCGTCGAAGACGGTTTTCGAAACGTGGCAAAAGGCCCGTGTCAATATTTCCGTTTTTCCTTTGCGCGCGCGCCCGGTTGTCCAGCGGGCGCGTCATAACTTAATTATTATCGCCGCGGGGCGCGTACGAATAAGAGACATTTTATTTGCGCGGAATACCAAACGCAAATAATATTATGTGCTCGCGTGCATTTCTGACGCCGTCCGTTCGCCACGTAAACTTAACACGCGTATCCTCCGTATCCTTACCTATATAAGAGGACCGCTTGTTAACAAAAAAAGTGCTGCTACACCCGGCTTACGAACGCGATTTAAAGAGACGAGAAATATTCGACAAAAAAAAAAAAAAACGTTTTGCCGACTTTTTTTTCTTCTTTTTTTGAATATATTGTAAAAATATTCGATTTTAGTAAAACGTACGATTGCTAAACTACTGAAAATATATGGTATCGAAATTTGGCTCTAGCAAAACGTCCCTAACACGCGTTATAGACGCCACACTATAGGACCTGCGAACACAGACACCGACAATCGAATCTTGAAGTTCTCAAAAAAAAAAAATCCAATACTTATAATTTAATATAATAAAATCAAAATGTAAAATCGCATCGAATTTTAAAATCCTACAATAACGTTCATAACTAATGGCCATTGCTGTCGGTGTTATCGAGATCAATTAAAAAAAAAAAACATTCGTATAAATCCGTTTATTTTTTAACGGCTTTTTTTCAATCGCTTTTCTATAATTCTACGTTGCGTAGTACTGGAAATGAGAAAACAATTTGCAAATAGTTTTTGCTATTTGTCTAGGAATCACGCGGCCACTCGTGAAATCAGTTATAATCGGGTGTCGTCAGTAGAGATGATGACTTATTAAGTTAACGAGTTAACGCCGTCTCTGGGAGCGTTGTACGTTTTTTTTTTGTTTTTAGACGTTTTATTGACTACGAGTATGATCGTTCTGTAGAAAAAAAAAACGTTAATTCGGTTATCGGAAATTTGTGAAAAATTCGATTTTTCGCATTACGCACCTTTAAAACAGTTGATTTTGAGTTATTATTTTTTTTTTTAAAACTTACTTAAAAAATATTTATACTTTGAGTATCAACCAAAACGTTGCCTAACAATAAACGGACGCCGTTTTATTTTTGTAAGGCCCGGTTTTTCAATCTAATTTATCCGCCAGATAACACGAGTTATTCGACGGACAAGGAAAAATGAATAATTACCGGTTTTGCGTATGCTCCATGCGGCACAAAAATACATTCGTTATTATAACCAGTGGCGTGCCCAGGAATTTTCAATGGGAGGGGATGTTATAAGTGAACAGTAATAATACATTTTAAATTTTTGATGAATTGTCACGGTAATACCAAAAACTCAAATGTTTATGTTTCAAGCTCTCCAAAATCGTTTCTAGCCTATAATTATGTACATTTGTAAATTGTTCTGTAATTAAAATTATAACACACTAATACCAAGTTGTTTAATTAATATAACATATGTATATAGTGAATGTTTATTGTCATAAGTAATAACTTTTTGCTAATAACTGATGTGAAAACTATTAAGTAATGACTCTAAAACTGCAGCTCTTATAACTAATAAGTTTTTTTCTGTAAGTCGGATAAAAAGAAAATTGGGGGGGGATATAACCCCTAACCTCCCCCCTCCCCTGAGCACGCCACTGATTATAACAGATAACAGAGTAAAAATATACAACAATCCTGACGAGTTCCTTATCATTGAGTTATCATTGACCAATCACAATAATCAATTAATTGCGTGTAACTCGTTCCATAATGTACTATTGCTACCACCACTAATAATCAGTACCAATAACTACCGAATAATTTTATTCGCCGAATAACCGTCTGGAAGATGATTTTACATTGAAAAACACTTATCACTTTATTCGGAGGTTTATCTTTCAAATAAATTTATCCGACGTATACGTCAGATATCTGACGAATACGTGAACGATTGAAAAACCGGGCCTAAATCGTTTAAATTAATTTAATTAAACGGTTTAATATTTCTGATAATATATGCGTCATAAGTCGTTGTGTTTACGACACATAATAATTTTTAAAAAAAAATCTTCAATTGTATGATAAATATATTCGTCTCAACGCGGTTTTTACGTCTCACGGACTAATTAAAAAAAGCACTTTATAAACTCCGAAAATCTTTCGAACGTTTTATCGGTAATTATATATATTTTTGTTGGCTTTATTAATTCGACACGCGCGCATTACGGGAAATTAATAATTATACGATGAGTTTCGCGGGCCGAGTGGCGATTTCGTTTCGGGCGAACGAATAATACGCCCCGGGCGATTTACCTTGAGTGTATTTGTTTTACTCCAAAATTTGGGTATTTATTTGTTGTAGGTAAAGGGTTATATTATCGCGTTTAAATTATGCAGCGGTCAATAAAAATGGACGGGACCGCGACGTAAAACGTTTTGCGTCAAAACACGAATATTATTTTATTTGTTTAAAAAAAAAAAAACCTCTCTATTGTGTACCGAAAAATACCGAGCGTTCTCGCCGTTGTAAATAAATACGCTGATTATTATTCACTAATCGACTTTAAAAAAAAAAAAAATACAAATTATAGTATGTTACGTGCAAAAATATCCGATTATTATTTTATTTGTGTTAATCAACGGCTATAAATACTGTAGTGGGCGTAAACTTCGAATAATTTTCTACTCGCGGAATTCGAAAACGCGTTTACGCGATTTTTTAAAATCATTATTGTTACGCTTTTACATTTCTTTAGTTTATTCACTATAAACAACGTTATAAAGTCTGATAATAATCCGCGTTTTAACTGATCCACCTTAAATGTCTATATATTATATACCACACGATTTGTAATATTATTGACCAACTTTACGCGCGCGTGCGTTGATTGTTTGTAAGCGCAATGGTTCTTTCGAGAAATCTCTATAGCGAATACCTTATAAGAGATAATAACAAGAGTATCCAGACCGAAAACGAATTATCGCGTTATTGTCGAAAAAATTCGCTGTTTAACGCGTTTTATTGCCGTTCGTAATTATTATAATATTTCTAACTGTTAAGTAATAACGAAAATTAGGTGCGCGAAAAATGAAATTTCTGTCAAAAAATCGTTCCGAACGGGAAACAACAACAAAACCTGTATATGTTTAATTTTTTTTTTTTGGAAGGAGAAAAGAATTCATCTAGAAAAAATTAAAAACTTAACAAATTACAGAATATTATTATTTTTTTTTGCAACAGTAAATATATAAAAAAAAAACGCTAATCTAGCGCTTACATTTGTCACCGGCCGTCCCGAGTAAAACGCGTGTGTCTGAAAATGTTTTCGCTTCCGTTACAATATAATATACTGTCACTGCAAGTATATCGAGCTTCAAATAATTATGAATTTTCGGCAATCGCCGATTTAAAAATTCCAATAAATAAAATATATCATTGTAATATTACATATCGTAAAATATTTTCTCGCTACGCTTGACCATCTCGGTCTTTTTAAATCGACAAATTCCCAACACTACCGCGGTTATGACCGTGAATACAAATAACGAATTTCAACCGTGTCCTATAATCAAATAAAACAATAAAACGCAGAGACTGTACGCGAGTCACACTAAAAGTCAATATTACTTATTTGTAAAAATTTCCCGACGCGTTTCGATGGGAAGCTGCAGCCCTCTCAGCTACTCCTTCTGTAAAACTCGCCCTTGCGCAGTAAAACACCGAATAAAGGATTTAACCGATAGCATTCGCGGTATAATATTGGCCATACGTGTGCACATATACAGATATCGATATAAGCTCTTGAACTTTTATTTGTTGAATTACGTATGGAAATGTCGTCACCACCGGCCGGTCCCTCTTCGGACAGCCCGCGTACAATACACTAAAAAACCAGCGGCGCGCAATCATTTCATTTTTTACACTCAACTCCGCTGGGGGTTCTTAATTTTTCCCCTAGAACTCTCTTTTTCCTTTTTCCTTTTTTTTTTTTTTTTTTTGTCTGTTGTCTGACCGCGTGTGGCTTTTTGATTATCCTCCGGTCCACTGCCCGTCCCCAACGTTTATTTTTTTTATTTTTTCCCCCGAAACAACGGGCCAATAATACTATACACCACGACCACGCGCGTGACAATCGGTCTCGATAAGCGAATAAAAGTCTTTATATATATATATATATATATAAATCTTTCATAAAACGAGCAACCGTTAATTATTTTATTATATTACGTTGTTTATTCGCGTATTCGCGATGAAAAAAATTCGTCAAATATCTCGGCTTATTAAGAAAAGAAAAAATTTAAGACTCAATATAAATTCATGAACATTTAATTCGTTGTGAAAGAAATAAGTCATATTTTGGTTCGCGATCGGCGGACACCCGGTATCCGTAGAGTGTATGACGTGGAAGGAAATGGGTGGTTGGACACTCTCTTGGATTATGGCGGTAATGTTTTCTATGATTGCACTGATAATTTATTGTTTAATTATTTTATTTGTATTGTAATGTATTGCTTTACATAATATACTCTTCAGATAATACTTTAAACTATATTCAGTTATTACAAAGTAATTACTTAAAACTTTGTGTATAATATCTTATTATTAATTGGTTATTACCAAATTTCGCTTTTGCTTTTATTTCGTTGCACGTTATTTTGTGATGTTTGATCATAAACTTATTGGTTAAGATCAAAGACGGGTTAACGAAAATTGACTGGTTTGGCTTCATTAAACATATATATCGATATATAAATATTAATACCTTGTATTTCATTATTACCATAAGGATATAAGATAAAATTATGTGGGATAAATGATAAGTCTGTTATACGTACAAGTAATAAAATATTAAATTTAAAAAAATAAATGAACATTATTATAAAAAAAAAAACGCCACGATTGTTGACATTTTTGTGAAAGACAGGCCGAGTCCTCTCGCTATATTTTAAAGTACATTAAAATTTTTAAATCGCCTCCTATCTGTAAACTGAGCTTCAGATACACCACTGGTCATTACGCGATATATACCAGTAATTTTACGCGTACATTAAACCGTGTACCTATGGGGATATTTTAATATTGTAATATCGAAATCTTGGCGTAGTCAAAATCCAATCATACGAGTAGTAATGGAAGAAAATCTTACTGGGAAAAGACCGCTGGGAAGACTACGTTTGAGATGGGAGGACGTAGTAAGGAAGGATGTGGAAGCGTTAGGAGAAGGTTTACACTGGAGGATACAGGCATCGGTTAGGGAAAACTGGAGGCAAGGTTGTGTGTCGGGATAGTCCTAGGGGCCGATTTACCTAAGAAGAATATCAAAATCATTATTATTTTCTTAAATATTTTTCCAAGAGAGAGAGAGAGAGATGTGGGGAGAGAAAAGAAATGCGTATACAGCCCATGAGTAAAAATAAACTATATATAGTTTTGTCGTAAAAAATTTTCTTTTTTTCGCCGTATTTTAGCACATATAATTTCGCACGTTTTACATATTTTTTTTTTTTTATCCGTATACATTTAAATTTTTTTCTTTTCTTTCGTTTTCAGGAGGGAGTCGAGTACTGCATTTTTGATTCGCGGTCTGTACAATAAATAATAATAATAATAATAAAATATCGTGGATCACCGCGACGACTACGTTATCTTCTAATAAAACGCGAGCACGCACATTAGTATATACGTATACTGACCGTTGTGTAACACTTGCGTTTAACTGCAGTTGTTTCGTCCACTTGGCCGTGCGCACCGCCGACCGTGGCAGGACACAGGAAATCGCGCGGCGTGCGGAAGGAGGATAAATATCGGCAGGAGATTCGGGTGGATTTCCTTCTTTTTTCTTTTTTTTTTGTCTTTTGGTCTTTTTATTATATACGTTTTTGCATCGGCAACTCGGAGACTTATGGCGTTCCGTTGTCCGATTTTATTAATATTTTATTGCGCTTACAGTCTACCGTTTTGATTTATGTCCGACCCGGCCCCGGGGTGTGTATACACATATTATTATAATACCGTGTCCGGTATATATGCGACTTGTGTCATTTTAATATCACCTCCCTCTTGTGTGTTTTTTTTTTTTGCTATTTTTTTCGTTTTTTTTTTTACATCGTACGCATATTATATGACACGGTCGCGCTGTTAAAGACTATATATAATTCGTTCAGGACGCGCGTATAACCGTGCGTTTTTGGAATATTAATCTTTTGGAAAATGGATTTCAACGACTTCACTTAAAATTGTCCATAATTGCATCGATTGTCCGCACGAACGTTTAAATTTTAAAATTATTTCGCTGAATTATACGTCCTTACTTTATCCTATTACTGTTTCCGGTACGCACGTGATGTATTCTCTTCATGCGGGCGAACGCAGGAAAAAATTTCGAGGGGAGGGTTTTGAAAAAAAATGTTAAATTATCAGGTACTCGTACTATAATATATACTCTTACGTACGTATATGTCGCAGCTTGACTTTCAAATTTTATCAGACGTTTCGGGACGGGGTTCGAACCCCCAAAACTCTTACCTGCGCTCCATAGGCGGATATTTGGTCACATCCGTGGGGGGCTTAACATTTTTTTTTTTATTTATATTGAAACACACAATTTTTTATTTTGACGTCTGGTGTGGTCTGATTGCGTTCTGGGGGGCTTAAGCCACCCCAAGTCCCCACCGATATCCGCCTATGCTGCGCTCGCCACTGATTCTCTTGCAAATAAACTCGTGTCCACTGCGATAATTCTACGCGTGTTATTGACTTATACGTCAATTAACGTACGCGAATATTTCATATAAAGATCGCATGTTCTATCACGTTATAAATATAGTCTATCCTAATTATTCCGATTATCTTCTTGTTACAGTCACGCTTAATTCTCAATATTTTTAAAAACGTTTGCGATTATCACATAATTTATATTGTTACGTTCAAAATGTGTGTTTTGATTTCGTTATATATATATATTTTTTTTTTAAACGCGAATAATAAATGCTTCAATATATTTTTATTGTAATTCGCAATGTTATTTCCGTATAACGAAGATCATTAATATTAATATTACTAGTGAAACCGTTCTTTTCGCACAGATAGTCAACCAGCCAGCCTTTATTCGCGATACGCGAGTACCTTATGATTTACCATATGCAATGGCAATTGCATATGAAAATATAAAAAAATAATATATGAATATAAATATGGAAATTGCGATTTAGTTTTCTCGTGAAATCTTCACTATAACATTGTATTGGGCACATTTTTCACACTATTCATTCACGTCGTGTTGTTAAGGTAACTAAAAAAAAAAAAAATTTTTTTTTGCAAAATTGTAAGTAAAAATATATATATCGAATGCTGTTATTCCTTTTTTTTTTCTTACTATGTTTCACCGAAACAATAATTGTTAGAACGAATCGGAACTATTCCGAATCTATATAGGTATACGTGTAGTTTTATTTCTCACAGACGAATCGAATATCAATAAAAAAAAAAATATATATATGTATGTATTATATTATATCATCGACGAAGCAACTATATTCACCCGTCCCCATTAATAATATTCGATATAAAGGTCCGTCAAAAATCTTTTTGTTTCATCCCGCGGTACACGCGCGAAACACGAGTGGATTCCGTGCTTATCCAGCACGGCGGCGACAATAAACCGGGGTTCTTATATATTATATTCTAGGACTTCGCCGCGTGTCGCTCAGGACACCTCTGGTGCGTTTCGGGTGACAAAAAGGAATAAAAATAAATAAAATAACCGAACAAACAGGTCTGTTCGTGTTTGTTCCCGGTTCGCTCGCGAATCGCATCTCGAGAACTCAAGTGATTGCACACGAGTTGTGGTGTATTCGATACGATATTATGTGCCTGTGGTGTCGGCAAAGTGGTGGTACAGCACAGCGGAAAATCGGGCGCTGCGCTCTTTGGCCCGATTCAGCGGTGGAAATAGGAAAAAAATCGTCACGCGTTGTGCACAATTACCGAATCGAAGTGGTCGAATAGTAAACGAATTTCGATTATTATTATTATTATTCGATTTGAAAAATAGGAATAAACACCGTCAAACAATATAATGTGAAAATTATTCAAACGAATACATAACGTATATTGAAAATAATAATACAGAATTAAACGTAATTTGTGTATAAATGTGAATTACGCCCTATACGTATTTCGTATTGTTTTATTTGTTCTGACACGAACGACGCTATTTCGAAGACACCGTGTTGGAGTGGCAATCGAACATTTTTCGACGTGAAATCGACGATTATATCATTTACAGGTTGAACGATTGTAGAGAAACGCACATTTTACGACGATAGTGACGTGGAAAAAATAATTCATTTTTTCTTATGGAAACGTATTAAAGAAAAACGATTTAAAACGGAAAAATTGTCGCAATGTAAGACTGCAGTAAGAGTGTGTTGAAACGATAATTTTCATATCGATACACAGTGACGGTAAGTAACAATAAGGAACGGCAACTACGTTCAACGGAATTGGACCGACAGGGACTGAAAACGGGGAAGCATCGACACGACAAATCACGGGACGTCCTAAAGGCGATCCACGATCACTATAATATCGAAGATCGTGGTACCGGGATGTCGGCCCATGAGAAAAAAATCCGCCAACCGTAACGGAATCTTCTGCATGGGTCGAACAGGCGCGAAACATGTCATACGTATATGGGCCGAAATATCATCTCAAATCAATCCGTCATACCTTTCCATCATCTTCGGTATCCAAAAACACGGACATTGAAGACTCGAAGGAAAGGACGTCTCAGCAGGACTATAGCAGATCAACGACTAGGGATCAACGGAGCCAACTGCCACGGGACAGCTGAGTGTTCAAGACCGACCGGTATTCCAGTGGAACACAGACCGACCAAACCAGTTGCAGCCGAAACAGTCTTTATCAGGACTAGCCCTCCTATCCAACCGCGACCCGCCACTTATTTGAGCGGGCAGTTGGGGGCAATATCCCGTTCCTACATCAGTTATCCGCGACGCGCCACTCATTCGAGCGGGCCGTCAAAGATGACATACCTTCCGCGTGGGCACTTCGTCCTGCAAATATCAGCACTCATTTATTGGTGAATTTTACAAATACACCTGTGAACCGTGGATAGTGTCCGCGGTCGGAATTCGTAGCCCACGGGCAATTTTATATAATATGATAAAAGTGTTTAACGAAATACTACGCTTCAACTAATACTGAATTAAACGACTTTTCGTTCACGAGCCGGTGACCCCGACGAGGGGCACCGCTTCAATGTTTATTATCTATACGGTATACAGTAGTATAGACTTTCGGATAAATCAGCGAATATCGATTGGAAAAATTATTTTCAAATACGATTTTTCGGCCTGGGGCACTTTTTTTTTTTTTTATCGCATCCGGACCGACATCTGGTCGGCGCGCGGAATATTATATATAATACACGCATATCGAATCATCCGCCGTTCGTTACCTCCACCGCGACGACGACGACAACGTTTCGTGCGCAGTTACGCGCGACGAAACGCGATTAGTTGATTACTGGGCGTTCCACTCCCCGGGAATAAGACTCGCGCTCCCCAGATCCGTTTACACGCTCATATAACGTATACGAGTATATATTATATGAGCGGGTATTTTATTTCATTTCTTTCCTCTCCGAATCGTTCCTTTTTCTTTTTTTTTTTTTTTTTTGCGCCTATATGCTTTGCGTGATCGCCTTATTAAACGCGCGTCCGTCGTGCGCGTCTCTCGTCATCGTCACACCGGCGTCTTCGCGTACCGCACCGCGACAATTCTCCGGCTGAATTCCGTCCGACAGTCGTCCGAAGACTGTCTGGCGCGCTGTCATCTCATTCTCTCTCTCTCTCTTTACACCGTAATATAATAACGTTATACTCGCGACATTACCGAAAACGGTTCCAGAAAATATTACCGTTAATACGATTATATCATTTCATTATGTATCCGCGGATCCGCGGAGCTGAGATTTTTAAAATTCGACGAATATTACAAAAAAAAAACAGTTCTATTCACGCGTCGACAATGTATAGTAGTTCTATACTCGAAATTCCCAATAGTTTCCGCGTAGTAAAACCTATATTATAGTATATACAGTCGATTCCGCTAAATAGAGACACCGGTTAATAAGGACAACCGCTTAACAGGGACAATTCTTCAATTACGAAAACAAATGTATACTTGTAGGGTAAAGGTTCACCGCTTATCTGGGCCACGAATCCGGATAATTGGGACATTTTTATCGAGTATATTTATAGATCAATAGTTCGACAATCGTGACCAACTCGCGTAATCGATTATTAGATTAAATTTTATCTTATCTTATGTTCAAATGTGATGTATGTTAAATGTTATTTGGTGCATCAGTCGTGTTTGTCGCGTGTAGTAACGATTTATTTGATTGCGTAAAAATTAGAAATTCTGGACAAAATTAAATTATAGCTACCAGGCTGTAGTACTCGTCGTATAATAGTTTGTAATTTGTAATAATAAAAATATATTAAAAAAAATCAGTTTTTCAACAAATTTATATGTTCGTTTTTGTATTTCGGATTATTGGGACAACCGCTTTATTGGGACAAAATAACACGCAACCGATGTGTCCCTGCAATAAAGCGGAATCGACTGTACTATGTATATAGGTACCGCCGATATTAATAAATCAATAATTTCAGCATAATATATATATATATAGCTGTCAACATAATAATACGTTTTTTGTATTCGACGAACGTGCGGAAAATACGCGTGAAGAAAATTAGAAAAACGCTTTTCAAAGTTCTCTCTTTAAAAACAATTTCAATATCACTGTTATTTTCATTAAAATTTTGATCGTTAAAAATTTAAAGTCTTTTTACGAGTTTTATATATTTTTTTATAAGTTCGAAAAAATTATTGGACTAATATTGAATAAGCTTTAGTTTTAATAGAAATATTTATAAATAATTGCGTGATGAAGATATAGTTACATATAAACACTTCGCGTATATTATCCGCAATTTCAATGCTATATTATACGTATTTTTCATCTTTATAGAATTATTTTCGTGTTAATCGATACTATAATCTCAATTTCTAGTCAAACATGTAAAATTATGTATTCGATTTTTTTTATCGCGCGTAATAGGAGCGACTGCTTTTTTAATATATTCAGATAAACTATTTTATTTGAAAAAAAAAAACCGCCCCGATTCTCTAAACGACGTTTTCGAGAACTCGTATGTATATGTTCGACATAGCGTTTTTTAATTTTTATTTGACGTTTTTGTTTTTTATGTAATATTTTGAATTTTTCGTGATTTACCACCGAAAATCTTAAAAAAAAAAAAACAATACGTTTTTGACATAATTTTAAATCATTTGGTGAGATTGAAAAACGCGCTATTTTAAAACAAAAAAAAAAAGTGTATATAGTAACAATAAAAAGTCTATTGAAAATCTTTTCGTATTATATCGTGTACGTGCGTTTTTTAACAATACGTATACGTGAGCACGCGTACATTCTACACCACCCCAACTAGAGCTTTTTATCTTCTAAAAAAAAAAAATATATTACGCACCGGAAAACTCGAGATTTGTACGCGTTTCGAGCGATTGACATCGGATCAACGGAATAAAACGATTCGGGTTCGGTGCGGATGAAACATATTACCGTGTCGTGCTTTTCCTTCTCCGCGGTTCATGATTTACTAATATATATATATATACTTATGATTCGTTCGTCCTTTTGGTTACGCTTACAGCAGTGTTTTTAGAATGCATAATTAGACTCACGAGCAAAAAAAATCTACTCAGACCGCAAACACGCCGCGCAGTCAAATGTCTCTGCAGGCACAGAAACTTGTACGCCATTTTTATTTTGAAATCTATAAAAATTCTATACGTCTTAGCTCGAAGACAACGTCAATTGACTTTCAAATTACTGTACAATAAATTGTAATCGATGTAACGCTCATTTATTTCAATCGACTCCGAACCGATTCTTTCGCTCACGAGTGTATATTTATATTTGTACAGTGAACGAGGAGTGAGTGAAATCCGTATTGACCTCGGGTTAACTTGTCCGTATTTTTTAATCCATATACGATTTGCCATTCGGTACAGGCGCTTTCCACGAATAGTATGTGATCGAAAAATATCAAAGGTATTATAAATATTTTTCCGTTGTTCAATCGTTTTATATCGAAAACACAGGACGAGGAAAAAATTTTAGCAAAAAATAAAATGTAAAACCATTTTATTCTTTTCGCCATCGAAATCGGTAAAAACGAGCAATTTAAAATTTCATATTTCGAAATCTTGATATAATTTTCTATAGCGCTCGTGTCGACTCGAAAAGAAATAAAAAAAAGAGCAAATGCATAAAAGTCCTGCAGGTCCTCGGTATAATTTTTACTATTATCGTAACGATAAAATCGTATATATATAGATTAAATGTATCGTTTTACGAATAAGCTATTTGAATGTATAAGCGTATAACAACAAATGAACACACGACGAATTATTCGACATTTTCAACACGCTATAAATTATAAATAATAATTGTTTCCCCTCAGTTCGCCCCCAAAAAAACGAATGATAATCCCGAAAGTCTTTCGTCCGCACTCGGTTTTTATTCGATTCTGAGCGGGGCGAGGAACGTATTGGTTTTATAATGACGTGTTTTTTTTTATGTCTGTACCCAGAAATTCTACCCAAAAGTAGTGCTCCGATCTTCTCGTGTAGCACCTTTTCTGATTGCAAATTGCGTCTAGTTTGTACTTTAGAGATGGCATTTTCGATTTTCTCAATATTTTTTTCAAAAGCCAGGAAAAACTACACCGAAAATTACACGAAAACGCAATTTCGTCTTAATCGATTGTCGTGTATTATTATTGCACCGAAGCTCCGCTCAGAATCGTTTTATCGAATGCAACGATCTATCATTGCATTCAAATAAAAACATTAAAATCTTTATCCGAGTAATTCACTCGATCGATATCCACAACACCCCGGGGTGCTCGCTATACCTTTTTTTTATTTGTTTCGCGCATCTTTTTTTTTTCATTCGTTTCGTTTTTCGTTTTTACTGTTTTATTATTTAATATTAATTATAAGAACGATATACTTTGTTTTATACACACACGAGCGATTTTATCGAGCCACAAAAATCCGATCGCACACTATAAACGGCCGCCGTATATATATATATATATATATACGCGGTTAATACATCAAATCGGCTGACCACCACTATATACCACTACTTTATTGACGGTGTTTTGTCTAAAGGGACATTGTACGGGGTTATTGGTTACGGCCGACACGCGCATACATTACAGTCCAACGGTATTTGTTATTATTATTACTATTATTTTCTATTTTTTTTTTTCGCGACCCGTTTTCGGTATAATATATTCAAGCGCGCCCACATCATACGCGCGTATACTGTACTATATTTTGTATGTACGCGCCCGGTCATAAGTCTCGCGTCATTACACACGTTCGTGTACCAATAATTTACCCAATCTTTCAAACAAATCGAGAAAAGAAAACAAAAATACACTTTGTGAGTTTATAGTGTATATATATATAGTAGATTTCCTTTTAGTTCAGTAGCTATATTTTTTTTTTGAAGCAATAGAAAGCCGTATCGTCCGTATTATTATTATTATTATTATGTAAGTTAGAGCCGACAACGAGTTCGGAACTCCAGCGCGATTTATTTCGTGGCTCGTAAAATATTGCGCGTACATAATAATAATCTATATGAATAAAAATGAATGTTGTAAAAATGATAAAATTATAAAAATTATTAATACCAATAATAATAATAATCTTGATAATCAATTATGTAAATTATAGGCTGGTTTTTTTTTCCGTCCACGGTTTGCGTTTGTTTATTTTTATGATTTTTGAAATTTTATTTACGACGTATTAATATATAGCCATATACTTTTACAGAAAATAAATAAGAGTTGTAATTTTTGTCTTTGAATTTATCTATAATTTTAATTTCACAGAAAAACGTCATATTTGTTTTTTTTTTTTGAACATTTTTCACCGTAGAATTGTCGTATGCGAACAATTTCTTAGCACTGATGAAAAAATAAACAAAAAAAAAAATGGGCGGCGAGAGTGTAGACAGCGATTTTACACTTATTGCATTATTATTTTGTTACTGTATGAATTCGAAAGCAACGATTCTGTGAGAAGTTTCAGTGAACAAAATTATTAGTGTCAGATTTATACGTTTTTTTATTTTTATACAATACGAGATGATACGCGTATTCATCGAAATTGTCAAAATTCTGAGTCAATTATTTTCGAAATTTTTTTTTTTGGCTTAATATATGGATGGACCATTCAGTTCCTTCGTCGCAACTACCACTCCTCTCCGTCTATCTCTTTCTGTAGCTAACTGTGTTCACCGTTCATAATTCCTAGCACGGTAAGATATTTAGGTCTTTAAGATCTTTTCGTTATTAATGAACATACGCGTAATACTCGTTTAACGGCGATTTTGACGACATCGCGTTTTTCTTGTTTTAACGTTTTAAAGATTTTTTTTTTCAACACAATATTGCAGGAAAAATCGTTAAGTATATGTACCGACTATAGACGAAATTCGGTACCGGATTTTTATTGAGCGTGCAGTAACCGTAGGAATACTCGTAGTCGTTCTCGCTACGTTCTGCAGTAAGGGAATTTTTTTTTTCTGGATCTAATAGCGTTTTCCATATGACTGCACTATATTGTACTGGTGCGATTATTTTATGTTCCTTATGGAATATTAGTTCACAACTAGTGTGCATTTTTATGTTTCATACGCGTGCGCACTGAGCACTCTGCCAGTTTCTTGCACCGAGTGCAGTGATAATCGCACGAGCTTTTTGAGACGGCGCGCCTTATCTTTTATCGATAACGGACAACGGTATAGACGAAATACCAATACTGTAAATCGTTATCAAATATAAAGTCATTACACTGCATGCAGATACATCGGTACGTGTTTATATACCTCATTTATTTTTTACACGTGACAAAAAGTTACCTGCTATAGCTTAGTTCTCGTCTCCTCGTACCTATAAACATAATAACTATATCTATAGATATCTATATAGCTATATCTATATATTATATATATTTATAGATCGCGCTGTCATCGCCGGTCTGTAATGTGACTGGCAACGACGGTATATAGAAGTGCAGGGGGGATCTGGCCGGGTGATGAGTAGAGCCGGGTTCATGACGTCACGGTAACGCTCTCGGTGTCGCACAAATTCATAGAATGACTATGCCAGCCGTAAGACATTTATACGTGTCAAAATAATTGATAACAATATGATGACTGTAAAAACCATAGATAATACATATAATGGATAGGCCACGTGTAGACAATATGCGTGGCGGGCAGCGTTCCTGAATAATGAAGAGAGATAGCAATATTAAAATCACATCTTCCATCCTACTCAGCAAGAAATTGTTTTTTGCTCCATGAAATAATAATTTGTTCCATGACATAATAATTGAAAAAATAGTACATTTTGTCATCTACGTATCGATTATCGAAATATTTGCTGAGTGAGACAGAAGATTCGGGAACGCCTGATAACGAATATGGCCATTATGTATTATCTATGGTAAAAACCGTGTTTCACATATGATACTGGACTCGACTGCACCGGGCGGGTTTTCCGGCGAAATCGTTTCAGTTCGCAGTCATTATACGGAAAACGTTATAAAACGATTTCTTCGTCCGCCAACGTCTAAATACGGAATAATGCAAAAACGCCCGTCGTTTATACGAATCACCGAAGAAATAAAAACCGAAAAATTCTGAATACACCGAAATATAAATAATTTTTTATTATTTTTTTAAACGTTTTATACACGCGCGAAAATTGACCGAGAAAACGAGTATAGTTATAATAATAATAATAATAATGATAAAAAAAAAATCACTCCACGTATACACGGGACGAACGCGTGCAGTAGTACATATTATAATATTATAATAACAATGCCCGGGCGGCCAAACCGTATAACAAAATGTCACGGACTCGCGCGGGGGACCCGCGGGCGGACGGGTGAGTATTTTTTTGATGACTGTCGGGTGGCGGGTGGACGGTGTCAGGAGGCGGTGGGTGGAAGGGACGGAACGCGTGGAGGACCCTTCGCGTCGCAAACGTGATGTATCAGTGATGTGAAATCGGCGAAAACCGTCGACTCGTCGTCGCCCGTGACGTCACGCGGTCTCGTCGCCGCGTACAAGCGCTACGGACGTATACCCGCGCGCGCGCGCGCGCGACGTCCTGAGGGTCGGCTGCTGTTCACCACGTCGTCGTAGTGGCATGTTATATATAAAAAAAAAATAAAATAAAAAATTATTATAATATCGGTAAAGGCGCTCGTATATATATAAGGACATATACCGCGAGACGGTATAAACTGCAGGATATTTGTGCCGGAATTCGAAACTCGATTCGAATTTTCGACCGCGCCGAACAATGTTTTTATACAAAAATTTAACGATACAAATATGTAGAAGAAGAAAAAATCCCGCTTTTATCGTTCGCAATAAAAAAAACCTGACAACTAGGAGGAAGAACATTTTATGTAAAGGTCCCGGGGAAGAAAAGCCGAGGGAAGTCCACTATACTCGAATTCGTTGGTCGAGTACAGTCAGGGACAGTGGCGGTCAAACGGGGGGTTGGGGGATAGATGTCCCCGTAAACTTTTTGTTATTACGCAGTGCTTGAATTGAGGGGGGACGCGGGGGGACGGAGTCCCCTTTCTTTTTTCAAAGTATTATAGCGTACCCCTTCTTATTTTTCATACCGGGACGCAGAGAACGGGACGATCAAGACTCTAAAATTTTATTGAACTAATGAAAATAAAAAATTTTATTTATAGGGAGTGGTCGGTAGTTGTCACAATATACAAACAATATAAAATATGTTTTGTTTTATTTTCATAAAAACATGTTCATAAGAATTGTTCAACGCACAGATTTCTCGTCAAAACAAAATACAAACGATTTATGAAAAATTAACCAGTGCGAAACTAAAGTTAACAAAAAAATACGACACTTCAAAGTTCAGTAAAAGAAAAAGGCAGACTGTATTTAATAAATTATTAATAAAATTCAATATAACAAACAATAATTGATTTTAAAAATAAAGGGAGTATTAAATATAATGTTTACATAAATTCCATACAAAGTTACTGGATAATATAATTATTAATTATTATAAAACGATAAATACACCAAAAAGAAAGTAAAAAAACCTGATCTTCGAATGGATGAAACTCAATGAGCTTTTCATTGAGTTTCATCCACAAAATACAAGGGATACTCGAACGATAAAATTTTCTTGGGCAAAACACAAATAATAGTTTTTGAAAAATTATGACGAAATATTATAATTTTGGCAATGACACAACAACAAATTTAAATATCAATACCAATAATAATAATCATAGTATTTGCTTAATTAAACGAGTATATAAAAGTAATCGTAAATTAATAAAAAAAAAAAAAAAATAATAATAATAAATGCTCCTTTACTATATGTGGCGCGAATGTTTACAGTTAAAAAAAATTATGCTTATTTATTATCGTATAATGAAAAATATAGTGGGGGGCGAAGCCCCCCACGAATTTATAAGACATTACAGTCTGCTGGAACGCACATTATTTTTATACTTTTGCATCCCCCTTCTAATTTTTTTCCAATTCAAGCACTGTTATTACGTATCATTTTTAACACTACACTGTTTATTTATACCTATTTAATAAATATATATATATGTCCTCAAATTATGACTTATATGTTTTCAATGATCAAAGTTCGTGTTCAGAAATCAGCTTCGCATCCCCCTTCCGCATGACAAAATGATTTCCACTGTGTCAGAGATACGGGACGCGAAACGTACAACGATTTGAAACGGCAAGAAGAGAAGCGGGAAAAACGTTGCCGACCAGCCGCTGGGCTGTTAACGGCGAAGGAGAAGAAATACAATTTTCGCTTATTCGCATATTAATCGAAAAGATTTTTTTTTTCTAATGTCGGGCCGGTATGTTGTGAGGTGGCGAATCTTCTTCGCGGTTCATCTGTTTCTCTGTGCACAGTCATTGGACGCCCACGATTTACGAATACAGGAAAAAAAAACATTTCGGCGTGAAATTCAATTTATTATTTTATTTTCATTTATAATATTAGTTCAAACGCGCCGTGTATTATAGATGAGTGCGTCGCGTTATTTCCGGTCTCGGACAGTAAACCAATTGAAATTACTCGTTATATACTGTAACGAAATCACGTGGATTTAATTACTTACATATTTTGTTTATGAGTGAATTTCACGACTTTTAAAATAAAATAATCGTAATTATATTGTGATTTACAATTTATAATTCGAAAAACCAATTGTTTAAAAGAGGGACGTCAACGATTTTATAGAATGTCGTCGATCTGAAATGGGTCCAATCAAAATATCACAGTTTTATCGGAGTGAGAATTGTTCTTTTTTTTCACCACAATAAAACCGCCTCAAATCGAGAAGTAAAAATGAATTTGACTTTTTGATTTAACTTATTGATCATTCTCGGTTTAATACATATTATTATATGTTAATAATTTGAAATTGATTTTCTCGCATTGACGCGGTAACTTGACCTGTTTTCTTTTTGTTTCGAACAGTTTAGTTTAAATTTGAATTTTCATTGCCAAAGGTTTATTCGTCAAACGTATTTCATTTCAACACTTTCAAAACGAACGCGAATGATACCTAAAACGATTGCACGTAAACGATTTCAGATTTCATGTAAATTGTTGAAAAACGTAATTGTTTAAATTCTTTTATACGCACATAGAAAACAAAAATGAAGCGGACGATTGGAAAAAAAAAACTTCAGTTACGGCGATAAGATTTTCTTGACTTTTAATTTTTAACTCAACCAAAGAGATAATTTTTATCAATACGGCGTGATAACAAACACAATTCTAAACCGGGAACCGTTGGTGTCAAAAATATTTGAAATTGTAAAATTCATTAAATCGTTCCGATTCATTTGTTGACAGTATAACATATAAAAATTCAATATCATTCGCGGAAACGTTTAACCACACGTGAAAAAATTATTTCGGTAATTGACTCATAATTGTTCCAATAATTAAAAAAAAAAAAAATAGAAGCCGTACTTACTGCTCGTAAAAAAATGTACATTTTTTTATCGACTAGAATAAATAGTTGGCGTTCTAACTGATCCACTGTGTTACTTATATATTACTGACATAAATACAAAATTCCGTTTTTATTTTTCGGACGTTTTAATTGGAGCCTTTTTTTTCGCTATACATTTTACAACACGTTTTTTCATAACGTAAAAACGATATTGTTCTTGAAGAGAACAAATCTTTTTTCAGAAACATTAAACACACTTATATAGAGGCATATAAAACATTATTCGATTACAAAACTAATTGATCGAATAACAACTATAAATATTCTAGAATACCGTTTGCTCGTTGAGTTAATAAACAATTAAAATTTTCTGCATTTTTTTTTCTTTTTTTTTTGCACTCGTTCATTCCAATCGTTTAGTAGACCCGGACTAACACCAGCAGGGGCGTAAATACATTTAGTGTGACATTCGATTTTGCACGTATATATGCGTACGCTACATGTAGTTAAGGAACTTGCGCTGCGCCCGTTTAAGTTGTCAAGCGTCAGTGACATTTCACGGATCCAAAATAATGGACCAGTGTACTCGATAATACATAATTGGCCCAATAAAGACGTAATGTAAGAATTTTAATGAGATTGAAATTTCAAATAAGTCTTATATTATACGTACTCGGGATTGAGTGAAATCACAGATAAGTGGACTTAAAAATTGACCGTCACCCTGTTTATTATGTACCTATAGCGTACAAATTACAAAATATTATAGCTCTTATTTAAAAAAAAAAAACATAACGATGAAAAATTTTACCGAGCACAGTAAATTTCTAATATTTTATATAAAATAACAGTGTATTCACGTATACGTGGTAATAATATCATTTTTATATAAGGCTGATAAAAAGGTTAAATAACTAATCCGCGTAACGAAAGCGATAAATAACATCGGAAGTATATAAATAATTACACAAATATATATATATACAGGTATTTATTTCGATTTAAATAAACATTTGATTTACCAAGAACGGAAAAAATAACTCTACAGGTATTCGCGTTGTAATATCTCATTATTACGTCCGCGACATATTATTTAAAATTATCTACATTTTTTTTCAACGCGTTAACGTCATATTTTCCACACGACGGAGTTTTGCCTGAAATTTTTGAACATAATATTAAATAATATAATTCCTACAGTGGGACTAAGCGAATAATTAATAAAACGAAGGAAAGACAAATTATTATATGGTGTGCGGGAATATATTTCAGAGAGAAATCTATGGATCGAAAATAACGCGCGCCCCTCATTAAAATGCAGGATATGACGTACTACTGTATAGATGGCATTAATCAAAACGATTATGTCCAAAAGAACAACGATTGAAACGTAGATCGATGTCAGTTACGCGTATTATTTTGTTTGCAAAAATTTGAAATACAATAAAAAAAATAAAAAAAAATATTAAAAAAATTTTTTTTTTATTACACTGATCGTTTTGTAAGGAATGAAATCGTAATATACATTCAGTAATCCGTTTTGTCCCGCGCACGCCTATATAGGCTAACAGATCGAGTAGTGCAGTTATGAATGTGAGCCATGATCGTCATAAAATATATTCACAGACATATTATATACACATAAGTGTTATATATATATAAACGTAACGATAAAACTTTTTTTCTTATACTCACTTGGTGTCCTCGAAACACGACTGGAATACTCTGCAAATCCGCTCGCGGATAGCTAAACTCAACCGGTGTGGATGAAAAAAAAACGTATAGTTTTTATATACTATTTCGTATACATAATATTTTACACGATAACAAATAGTCTCGGACGAATTCAAAACTTTAATACGATGATATATTGCATTCATATATACGCATATTTTGAACAGATAAAAAATATTTACGTGTGTATATAGATTTACAGATTTTATAGGCTGCAGTAGATCTCGAAGACGTTTTTTTATTCCTTTCTTACTACGAAAACGAATATGATTTCGATAACGAATAATAATGTGTTTCTTTAATTTATACAATAACAGATAATTCCGGAATTCAATTTTGCGAAATTTTTTTTTATTTTTTTCCAAATTATTATTAATATAATTTATACAAAAACCCCCCGTCTTTACCGTCCTCGAACGGAGTCTAAAACGTGGCAAAGGTTAATTTCCAATTCGAAACGCGGTATTCGACTTGTACGATGTGTATTTAAAAAAATTATTCGAATAACAATCTGTTCCCTGGACCGAATATAATATAGTCTACACGAACGATTCAAAAACGATCTCAGTTATCTCAGTCGTTTTATATAGATTTTAATATATTTTCGTATATTGTGTACATTTATTCACGGAAATTCGTGAAAAACGATTATGTATTTAAACACATAGTCTCGCGGATAATTTCGGAGAAAGCTGCGTGTAATAACGTTCAACGAGTAAACCGCGCGTGCACGAACCCGTTGAAAAGCGCGACTTAATGTACTGCAGAAGAGGTTTTGTAGATTGCGTATATTATGATAGTGTGAGAAGCGGAGAATAATAATTATTCGTGTTTTATGCGTACGTATACAATTTTTGAAATTCGTCCATAACACACACGGACGCTGCAGACGTACGTTTAACGTGCATTAATATTATATATAGGATAACGCGTGTTGTAAACCATTATAATACACCCATTCATATAAACACGTCACATACGAGTATAATAATAATGCGTAGCCCAATTTTCGTTATACTTTATTAACGTATCAACATATACTTAGTAATTAACATAATATTATTGTACAATTATATACATATATATTAATATATATATATATATATGTATTTATTTGAATTTCTCGTCCGTCGACCGTCCTAGAAATATAGTTTAGACGTTATTATCGTTAATGTTATCACGTAAAAACGATATTTATATATATATATAATATAATATATTATGCAACAAAACGAGCGTTAACAGAGACGGGAAAAAAACCGAAATAAACAAAACTTATTGGTTTACAAAATAATAATAATAATAAAATACGTATTATTCTAAGAGTAAAAAAAAAAAAAAAAAAGCGAACAATTTATAATTTTGTGGGTGATAATAATAATAATAACGCGTTGGAATATATATATATATATATGGAAACAGAAGACTGGCCGAAAATTTTTAACGTTAAGAAATTAGATAATACTATTGTGTGCGAGGTGGGACGTTTCGATATTCCGATATAGTGACGTTATACGCAGGCGGTTATCGATGTATAAGCATGAGAGGCCGTTGAAGAAGACTAGGCAGCTATCGGTTAACGTTTTTTTTTTTCTTCTGTTTTTTGGTCGATATAAAACGTACGTTTAAAATTTGAAAAAAAAAAAAATGTTAAATACGTACAGAAATACGATTATCAATAATATTACGTACGTATAAAATTGTGTCGCTCGATCGGAAATTTAACGTTTAATATTATCCGTCTTACCGCGCGAGATTATATATTATTATTAGTGAGTTTTTTTTTTTTGTCTATTTTCATTCTTTTATTCACGAAAATATTACGCATTTTTCGTCGATTTATTTATAAATCGATGATAATTACACGAACCAAACAGTATACGGTATAAATTTTTTTTCACACAACTATAATATATCGGCCGTGTCGTTGAACCTCGCGTACACGCTCATAGGTATACGCGTCATTTATACAACACTATATAATATAAACCAGCGAAGTGATTAATGTCACGCGTCGCTAAAAAAAAAAAAAAAAAATACTTCCGAACCGACGGTAACGAACAATAATAACGGGGTTTTTTTATTTAGATCATCGAGTGAAAAAATATATATCAAATCAAACGAACGTATCGTAAAGATTCTTTTAATAATTTAGAAGTGTGATTATTATTATTTTTTTATTATTATTTATGTAAATTACTATTATAATGAATCGATTCGACGTCCCGCCCGAGATCGTCTTACCCAGCTCCTCCGTCCGTATAACGAGACGAATTACTATATAGATCATTAAAATATTCACGATCGGGAAGGGGTGACGGGGAGAATACGTTAAATAATATTTTTCTAGAAACGTAATTATTAAAAATATCTTTATCGAAAATAGTCTTCTGTTTTCCAATATACAAAAAAAAAAAAGTAACAAAACCATATCATAGTCGTACGCTGCGCGAGCTTAAAATAATTAAATAATTTAAATAATTAATTATTATAATAATTTAATATCATCAGATGTCTGCTGTGCGTGTAAATTCTGTGGCGCGCGTATACGAAAAACCGCACTGTACAATATATTAATTGTATACGTTTTCGCGACTATAATATATATTATACACTTTCTTTTTTTTTCGTTCGAGTCTTAAAATAATTTTACTGCTCATCTCTTAACGATAACATATAAATACGTGTAATAACAACATAAAGTAATGATAAATAATAATTAAACAATTACAAAAAAAAAAAAAAAATTATTATTACAAAAAAAAATTAAAATTTTTTTTCTTACACTGACCCGTGTTTGTTTTTGATTTTTTCGCAGGCTTATACGTATATTACGTCTAAAATATACGATACGATTATATATTATATATGTAAAAAAAAAAACGACGTAATTATTATTATAATTTTTTTAAATTATTTATTTTTATTTTGAGAAATCGAATATGTCCACTCGCCTTACGGATTTGTATACGTAACACGCGATTCGGAAATATTTGACGCGGTGTGCGCATATACGAATTGTTTACGAATCGTCGACGTTTAAACGAGAGAAAAAAAATATATTAAAAAAAAAAAATAAAATTACTTTAATATTATATAATCGTATATGGGAGAGGGGAAAATGTGTGTGTGTGTTTGTACGCTTTCGCGAAAAATAATTGACATTTCATATAAACGTTTTTTAATCAAACCGTAACCGTTACGATGACGTTATATTATAGCGTTGAGATTCTGTACATAAAAAAACGAAAAAAAAAACGAATAAAATGCGCATATACATACGCGTATATATACTCGAAAAACGTTAGTAAAGTTACTGTACGTTTACCTATACGCTCGTTTTTTTTTTTTTTATTTATATATTAGAGAATAAAACGGTGTACGCATAATATGTATTTTGGCAAGGAATATCGTAGAAATTAAAATATTCGACGCGATTTGAATTTTTTTCTTTTTTATTCGCCAACAATAATAAATATATTCGTCGATGGTTATTTACGCGAATGCAACAATATTTAGAATGAACGTTTGGAAATTTTTTTAAAAAAAATCGTTTTCCATATAGTACACGGTATTGTAAAAAAAAAAATATATATATATATATATAATAATAATAATAATAATCGATTTTCGGCTTTTATTATTATTATTTTTTCTCAAGTAACTTACGTATATTATTATATAATATATAAAAGTTTCAAAATATTACACACACGTATCGTTTGGTTATGTACAAAAAAAAAAAAAAATAACAATAATTGTCTCGGTATTACAAATAACCTATTAGAGTAAAATATATACGTATAAAAAATTTTCGTCGCTTTCGGATGAGCTGTATATGTATTATATAGATTTTAGAAATATAACAGTTTAGATATTATTTTTTTAACGACGAAATTACGATATTTGCGTAGTACTGGCGCGTATAAACTTAGCCGCGTTTGTATATGCGTATTTACCGATGTAGAAAAAAAAAGAATATATATAAACGAAACGAATTACTTTATAATTATTATATTAGTCTTATATGCTTTTTTGTTTATATAGTAGTAACTTATATATAGTATATGTATATATTGGTTTTATATATAGACAAATAATTTCACGTTCGCGAGGTTCGCGAGCCGTTATAACCGTTGGCGGCGGACGTTGGTAGACACCTGCAGAGAAAAAAAAAAATTTGTCGAATTAAGTATAAATTGTAGGTATTTAATATTATGACATGTGTAATATATACAATAACGTATACAACGTGGTCTAGCACAGAAATCCGACAAACGTCAAAACTTTTTTAAGCGTATTATCCGACGTTTTTAGAGTTCTCTTAACTCTTCACGCCGGCCCCGGCAGGAGCGGATCCAAGGGACGGGCAAGGGGCGATAGCCCCCTCCGTAGAATCCGGTTAAATTTTTTTCTAGTATAATTTAACTCCTATCTATGCTATACCGTATAGAAATACATAATACATAGCTATTAATATTAACGATTCCTATAGGAAAAAGCGAAATATTATCGATAAATCAAAACAATAGAAATAAGGATATGAAAAAAGCCAAAAAAAAAAAAAAAAAAATGTACCTTCTTCTTTTACAGCAAAACCGTCTACACATAAATACGTTTAAATATAATAATAATAATAATTTTTCATACCGTTTTCGAGGGGGCTAATCCCATCCCCACTCCCAAGCCCTGCGGTTTCAGCCGATGCCTATTCCCAAACGGTATATATATTGCTTGAAATCGGTAAAACGTGCGAAAATCACAAACTGTTTTTATTAGGTTTAAATAAACGGGTAAATAAGTTCCGGATCCGCGACCGGCCCCCGGGCGGGCCGTTGATTTTCAAACAATATTTCTGCGGTATAAAAGTCCGTTGAAATCGTAGACGTATTTAACATACGGACCGCGCTTCGTTAGGAATTGGCGTCCTCATCATGTGATAACGAAAACTATAAAAATAAAACGAGTGTAAAAATGTTTCATCCACGATATTAGTGATGATAATCAGTCATTAAGAACACTTGACGTTCACGAAGTTTCTAAATGCGAACTGTCTTCATTACTGATAGGTAATTTGGTATAATATTTGGTAATAAAGCGGTTTACGAAATGCCATGGAAAAATTGAAATTTATCAAATTTTTTTCTTCCGAACGGAATAGTTGTGTCCTGCGGACACAGTTATAGGAAAGCGCAGTCCATAATATGTCTATATGGTTGAAATCGTATAAAATACGTATATGTACAATATCGTATGTTTCTCGCTAATCGCGTATTTGCGGGCAACGATTTCCGTAGCGCGTTTTCTGGTTTCAATTAATTAGAAGAAAAAAGAAACTCGAAAATGTCGAGCACACATAACAGCGTAGTTATGTCGTCTATCCGCTGTATACAGAAACACGCCCAGTACAGTGAATATTATATATACATAGGCGTGCGCAGGAATTTCGTATGGGGTGTGCCACGAAGAAAATCGGGCCGCTTTCCCTTATATATGAGCCTAAGCAAATCTGACCTAACTCTCAACCTAAAAATGATAAACGATTAATAAACGATAAGTAATATATTATACTAACTGATAACTGGTTGGTTTTGGTAAGTTTGATTTATTATTGGTTATACCTAAAGTTGTTCATATAGTGTTCGTAACATCATACATTAGCCTTAGCATATTGCCAATTGCCATTTTTGCTGGAGCGCCTAATTTATTTTTCTCTAATTTTTATTATTTATAGCTTAAAATTCAAACAAAGTCCCCGAACCAAAGAAAGTTGTACAAAAAGCCGCGGGCCACGGAGTGTGCCATGACACACCCGGCACACCCTGTGCGCACGCCTATGTATATATATATATACAGGATTTAAGTTCTTCGCCCGTGAAAATTTCGTTTTTCTTTTCTTTTTTTTTTTGGCTTTTTCTTTCTCCGCGCGCGTTTCCGCGATGCCCGCAATTAGTATACACACACACACACTATAAACGAGTGTCCGCGAGATACCAGCGCGGGCGTGCCGGACCGAACTACTATACGCTGCTGTGTGTGTGTGTGTCTCTCTCTCTCTCTGAATGGAAAGTCGTTACCGGCGACCGGTCGATTCTCCTCGGACCGCACCTAAATTACCCGCTAAAAACCACCCGAACGCTCGGTGGACGGAGTATAGCTAATCAGCTGCGGTACACCCTCGCGCAGTGCGTTGCACATATATATATACGAGCGCGTTGTCGACTTCGCGGCAACGTCAATCGGACACGGTATTTCGGTGTATATCTACGCGTTATATATGTATACATATATAAATAAGCTTTCGTTTAAAAACCGTAGAGCGTTTATACTCGTATATAAAAGAAGTGGAAAAAAAGAAACCGACGATTTTCTTTTTTTTTTTATATATATATACCTACGCGCGGTATCAGCGCGACCCTCGAAGGTACATTATTACATAAGAAATTTCATCGTAGTGCGTATTATATAGCGCGCGGGTCGCGGTTGAAAGCGTTTTTATATCCACCGCGGGCGCGTTCGCAATTTTTTTTTTTTTTTTTTTATGTTCCATACCCAACGGCCGACGGGTAAAAATTGGCCGCCTACGCCACGCGCTTTTCCGGGGCGTGTTCTTTTTCTTAACGCGTTTTATTTCGGGCAGCGAACGTTTCTCTCTCTATTTTTTTTTTCCCCTCCGATTATACATGTTGGCGGCAATGTGTATATAATATTGGTATTTTATTGAACGTCTATAGGAACTCTATGTTATAATACCAAATACAGCCGGCAATCTATAAAATTGTTTAAATTATACCTAAGCAGGTCCATATATGAAATACCAAACAACGTATAGGTAACGTATTAAATGCATCTTATCCGGTGTATTGATATTTGACAATGTTCCGTCGCTTAATATAAATCCATTAGTAATCTGTAATATCAATGAGTTTAATGGAGTTTAGTATGTATAAGTGTTTAAAAAATAAAACGCATTCAAAATGTCATCGTAATTTACAGTGTTGTAATAAATAAATATAATATTACTCTTTGTCAACTAAACTTATTAAAAAAAAAACTTTTTTTTTTTTGTAATAATAGAAATATATTTTACAAGTGTATTGTATTGTTTTGTATTTTCTATTTAATAATTAATAATTATTAATAATTTATAACCGTGTACTACCATTACCATACAAATTAATTTTTTTTTGTTTCATTTTTATAAATGCATTATATATTGTGTAATATCAAAATCGGTGGTACTTTATAATAAATATTTTCTTGTGTATTAATAAAATTAATTGCTTTTGGATTAATGTTAATATATGACAAAAGGAAATGGATTTTACTAGTGATTTTACTATTCTATAGAGATCGCCAATTTGTCATTTGTCGTTTTATGAAATGCCTATAGTTATTATACAAAATACTTGGGAAATGTATATGTAAAAAAAAAAATATACACTACTTTAAAAATCACCAGGTATTATATAGAATTCTTAGGCATTTTATAAAATGTCAACATTATACACTTTACCACTAACACATATATATATATATTATATACCAACTGTCTCCAAAAAAAAAATGTTGTCCTGTCCAAATTTCAATACATTTTACCTTGCGAATTCGTGAAAACTATATTGGAAACGCGACTTAATATTTTAAATCTCAATATGTTTTATTTACATTTCTATTTCGATTTTCAATATTAAACGATCAAAACGATAAGCTAATTTTCCGGCTTCGCTAGCTTATAATTAAAGCCCGACTTGGGCCGTGCGCAGTTTTGAACGAAAAAAAAAATTATAAAATTATCGAAACGCCTCGCCGAAAACCCATAACATATAAATACAATATATCCCCTGCCCTCGTCGGGACAAAAAATAAAAAAAAATGGGCGACGTGGCGACACTCGCGGGGACGTATTCGAAGCCCATTCTTTTTCGTGTTTCAAGTGTGGTGTAAATCGTCCATAATCGTTTTTCTTCTGTGAGGCGCACGATTGCACGACAACTGATTGAAAAAATGCAAACTGGTATGCACAACAACTCTTTCAAGTTATATACATATGTTTTAAGCTCGATAACAATTATTTAAATGGTCACCGTGGTAACTGTTTGACGCCTAAAAATTCAAAAAATTTCCCGTATTAACTATACCACCCTCGTTGGACCTGTATACGGCGGGTCAAATTGTGAATCTAAACCATTCACGGACCCATTCGAACGCACACAAAAAAATTTCATCAAAATGTATATATATATATATTCAGAGGCGCGTCATTATTATTTTGTTTTTAGTGAAAAAGAAAAAAAAAACCGCTTAATTCGAAAATTTATTTCCAGAATCGCATAAAAAATTTTTGTACCGCAGTATTTTTCAAACGGAATGTATATGAATTATAATTTCCTATACTTATGTATTTCCGAAAAATCGTTATTTATATTCATTTTTTGTTTTATAAGAGGAGTTTTTGAGACTTTAAAAACCCAGACATTATTTAAAATTAATACGGAAAAAAAAAATCCATGGTAAGTTATTTGATATATAGGCGTAGTTATACGAATGACGCGCGTTATAAAAATCCGTCGGCCCGATATATGTATTTTTTTTTTTTAATATACAATCTGTAAATGCAATCCTACGTGAATATAGGTGGACTTTTTTTTTTTACGAAAACGATAGGCTATTTTATAATATAAATAGTTAAAAGGAGTTTATTTAATTTTGAGCAATAAGTCCTCTGCGCACCAATTTCGCTTCCAACCTCCTCCGCGGATATCCATCCGAGTCAAGGGCGAGGATTATTCTCAAAACGGGAGCGAACGAGTTTGTATAATACGCAGATCGCAATACTTCTGAACTCTCCAAGTCCGAGTGTAGAGTATATATATACGTTCTAGCCATGAAAAATATGGAGCGTAATATTTTGTAATCATACGCGTTTAACGATATATATATATGGGGATTGAAATCACGATTTATAGTCCGTCGATCGCGATTAATGCAAAAATTAATTATCGATATAAAATATTATCGAACGACTAAATAAAACATTTTTCGCGCGCGTATATTGTGCGTCCACTACAAGCGCGTATAAATATTATATTGATTTAAAATATAATTATACACGTGCATATATAGTATAATTATATCGTAACGCGTTCTGAGATCCGTACTCTTTTCAACGCTGTTGCCGGTTTGTATTATTATATTTATATTATTATTATTATTATTATTTCACTATATGTAGAAACTATAAACAAACACCGGAGATCGTATTTCGAACGAAACCTGCGAACGTTCGTTTCTGCGGAGTATTTATTGGTGTGTGTATATATATACACAAACGCACACACGTCATTATATATATATATATATATAAAATAGCGTCCGATAAACGATTTTAAACGACGCTTTTTACGAATTTGTTTAGACTAAAAATCGAAAAAACTTATATATATATATATATTATTATAATTATATAACACCGTATATACGCGTTAAGTTTATATATATCATGGTATACGCTATTATAATATATGTATCGCAGCCTGACTCGATTCGGTATAATATAGTACTTGTAATAATAATAATAAAAAAAAAAAAAAATTTCCAATTCCGAACCTAAATACGCTGCAGTTGTTACGCACCTATATAAGTGTATAAAAATTTGTCCGACCGGTTGATATTGCGTTTATATAAAATTTTAATAAACAATCGCTTAAAAAATCGATAAAACCGCGAGAAGTAATATTATAATATACCGTTTCGTATTAGGTCAGGCGTAATAAGGCAGGGACGGGCTGCAGGACCACGGCCCGCGTCATATGACGGAAATTTTTGTCCAAAAGTCCATGGGCGGGCGGTGGTAATTACAAACCGAGTTTGAATTTCTTTCTATAGGTATTATTTTTAATTTAAAAAAGATTTAAATTATAATTATTTTATATATGAATTCATCGGTTCTTCCGCGTCATTTAAAAATATATTGTAATTGTGTCGATATTTTTTTTTTTTTTTTATGACGATTACTTTATACTTGCGCATTGTTTATAAGACTGTCGTGTTTCGGGTATAGAAATAATACTTATGATCAAAAAAAAAAAATATATTTTCAATTCGCCAAAGTATACGAAGATATTGGGGCCTTATAAATATATATTTTCTTTAATTCGTGTAAAAAAATTATCTATATATATATAGACTTGTAAATAAAACGCCGTGTGGAAAAAAAAATCTTTTAAAAGTAAAATTATTGTCTACTATTAAATTTGATAAAATATGGGCGAAAAATTTTTTTTAAAAAAATTACCGAAAATTCTCCCGAAATAGATACATAGTAATTTTACATTATTTTAGCCATCTTTATTGGAAACGGTGATAAGAAATTTAGTGCCTCCTCCCTCGCCCGAAAGGTACGCGAGTATACAAAAGGTAATATATGGTATTCAATAACTGTTCGTCGCGGCTGCTCTCATCTGCAGCAGGCACCGAATCCTGCAGTGGTCGACGGAGCAAATACGCGCGCGTATATGGCGGCATAAAACGGGAAAACAAAATTGAATATATTATTGCGCGGCGACAGGGGCGTATTTATGGGGAGGGGCTGATGGGGCTCCAGCCTCCCCATCCCCCGAAATTTCAGGAACTTTCTTTACTAATCCCTGTGCCTTATAGCTATAGGATGTAATATTTTTAATAATTTCCTAATATGAAGTTGTTTTTAACATGTTGAGAATTTGGTAATTTGAGCTCCGTGTCCCTGGCACCCCCAATTAATACATTTAAAACTTAAATAAGGGCAATCGTTTGTGTTTCGTTTGTGCTCTTTACCCCGACGTTTGTGCTCTCACCGTTACCGAGATATATCACTTTTGCGGTGGGGATGCTGGAGACATGCTCGGACATGCCCACCTCGAACATCCAAATTTTACCCGGGGCAATCGTTTGTGCTTCGTTTGTGCTCGTTTGTGCACATTAACCCGACGTTTGTGCTCTCACCGTTACCGAGTTATAACAAACGAAGCACAAACGATTGCACTTATTTAAGTTTTAAATGTATTAATTGGGAGTGCCATGGATATGGAGCTATACGAGCCTTACGGTAAAATTGTTATAACTCGGTAACGGTGAGAGCACAAACGTCGGGGTAAAGAGCACAAACGAAGCACAAACGATTGTCCCTATTTAAGTTTTAAATGTATTAAGTGGGGGTGCTAGGGACATGAAGCTGGTAATTTGTCTTATTTTTAAGATTTAGTCTTGAATTAGAATTTAGAAATAATTCAACAATGATATTTACTCAACGCGTCAGCCTCCCCACCAAAAAAAAAAAATTTCTAAATACGCCCCTGCGCGGCGATAATGGAATTTTATAATCAATTTTTTATTGATGTTTCGTATATTAATTTTTTTTTCGTTATTCAACAATAAAAATATAAATTTTTTTCGTATACGATAAATAAATTTACGTATAGGATATTATAATATTATGTGTAGACGCATATCAGTGCGGCGAACTCAGCTGCCAGGCGTTTCGGGCGCGGTTCGAACGCCCTGTATACGAAATGTCTGAGAAAATTTGTGAGTCAAGCTGCGCGACACATTACGCGTCTAATAATTTTACGTATTTTCTCAAAAAAACCTGTCGCGGAAATTTTTTCATGCGTTCACCCCCCGGGGTATAGACGTTATCTTTTTTTTTTCTCCTGTCATTAATAATTTGCAGCAGGCGGTAACCGTCGAAATATCGAGCCGCATCAGGGATGCTATATAAAAAGTTTGAATAACGCGTTTTGCGCGTGTATTATTATTATTATTTATTTTTGGTCGTTTTACGCGTCATTTTCGGGGAGAAGGGGGGAGGGGGAAGCCGGGGTTTGTGAAATAAACGATATCGAATCAATATGGTCGGGGCCGCCGCCTTGTCTTTGGCAGGCACGGCGTCGCGAGCGCGCGCCCATAAGTGCAGTGTACGCGCGCATTAGCCGTTTATTACACGCAGACGTCCGGCGCACGGCACGGTGAAATCGACTGCGGCCATATCGCGCGGTCTGCACTGCAGGTCGAGGGGGGGACACTTGTCGGACGGCGTTTTTAAACGATTCCCCGGCGCGCACGACGACCGCGTAATATTTAACGTAATGAGGGTGAACGTACCATAAAAAAAAAGAAGAAATTTAACGCGCGCGGGGGTGAGAAACTGTGGTAAAAAAAAAAAAAAAGCCACCACCCCCGAATGGAAATTCGACGCGGTCGTTGAAAATCGTTATAATAATATATTATACGGGACTGCGGTGGTATTTACACCGCGACCGCTGTCCAAACACTATATAACATTATATAATATTGTACCGCGCGCGCGCGCGTGACAGAGACTACATATATTATAATATACTCACTTGGATATCCACAGAGCAGACGCCGCGTACCGCGACCTCCTCCTCGTCTGTCACAGATAGAGTTCGGGCGAATTGGAACTGCTGTCGACGCGGACGGACGACGACGAGGCGGCCGCGGCGGCGGACGCGTTTAACGACTCTCTGGCCGCGGCCAACACGGTCCACCGCTGTTTGTACACGTCGCGTTCTTGAGCCACGCGCAACAGTTCCGTCTTCATCTTTTGCAGCTCCGCGCCCAGCACCTGGTTCGCGTTCTCCAACTCGATCCGTTGGTTCATGCGCTTGGTACGGCAACTCTGAGCGTATCCGCGGTTCTTGAGCGTGCGCCTCTTCTGTTTGAGCCGGGTGACCTCCTCCTTGGAGATGCCCTGCAGCCGTTTGTTCAGGTCGCGCACCGGCAACTGTAACAGCAGCGCGTCGTTGATCAGGTCGTCGGCGGACGATCCGCCGCCGCCGCCGCCGCCGCCGCCTCCGGTGCCGGTGCCGCCGCATTGCGAGCTGCCGGGCGACATGACGCTTTCGCTGGACGCGCTCGGCGGCCGGGTAAGTTGATGCGCCTGCAGCTGCTGGTGGTGCTGGTGGTGGTGAGGATGGTGGTGAATCATCGCGCCGTTGTTGGACGCGGCCGGCGGGCTGTGCATCTCGCCGTGATGACGGCCAAACGGCGTACCGCCCGCACTGGTCGCGCCGGTCTGTATCACCGTTATGTGGTGCTGCTGCTGCTGCTGCTGCTGCTGCTGCTGCTGATGGTGGTGGTGGTGGTGGTGATGGCCCGCCGCGCTCCAATCGGCCGACTGATGATGGCCCGCGTGCTGTTGGTGGTGCTGATGTTGCGTCGACTGGTGCATTTCGTCGGACGCGCCGTAGTTGGGCCTCAGGTCCAACGGTTCCTGTCCCTGGCGCAGCGATTGCGTCAACCATATCATGTCGTCCATAATGCCGGGCTGCCGGATCGGCGTGGACGGCGGCGGCGGCGGCGACGACGACGACGAGTTGTTCGGCTGTTGTACCGGCGGTGTGTCGGGCGGCGTGCCCGGCGTGTTCGGGTATATTATGCAACCGGCGGCGGCGGCGGCCGCCGCAGCCGCCGCCGCTGCCGCCGCCGACACTTTGACCGAGGCGGCCGCCGCGGCGGACGCGTGACCGTGTATGATCATGTTGGCGGCGGCGCCTCCTACCTGCAGCGCGTGATGCGGCGGCTGATGGTGAACGGACCGGTGTAAGCCGCCCTGCAGGTGGTGGTGATGGTTGTGCTGCTGCTGGTGCTGCTGCTGCTGCTGCTGCTGCTGCTGCAGGTACTCTTGTTCGCATCCCGGCGGCGTGAGCAGATAGTGCGGCGACGGCGGCGATTGCGCCTGCATCGTGGCGGACGCCGTGGCCGCGGCCACGGCAGCGGCGGCCGCGGCCGCCGAAACGGACCCGCCGCCGCCGTTACAGGCGCCGCCGCCGCCGGTGATCGGCATGGACGGTAGGCGGCCGGCGGCGACCGCGGGTCTGCCGTGGTGTAGGTGCTGTGGCACGTGCACGTGCACGTGATCCTGTTGCAGGTGCTGTTGCTGGAGCTGTTGGTGGTGGTGGTGATGGTGGTGCAAGTGATGGTGGTAGTCCGCGGTTTGGATCTCGCGTTTTACGACCGCGGCCGCGGACACGTCCAGATGGTCGAGAACGAACTCGTTCACGTACTCGTCGGCCAAACGCGGGTCGTCGGCTTCCATGTCGTCCGCGCGCGTATATATATATATATATATATTCAAAACGAGAACAATATTAATATACCCCAACGGAATTATATATATATATATACGCGGAAAAACTCGCGGCGCGGACCGTTATTACAATAATAATAATAATAATGTAACGCACAACCGTTGCGGCGACGAATACGCGCAAAATAATAACGCAATATATAATAACTACTACCGGACAATTATAATATATACGACGGTATAATAATAATAATAACACACGAGTGAATTCGCATCGCACTCGGCCGTTCGCTGTAACGAGACTACGGTGCGGCGGCCACACGATGGGACGAGACGCGTGTGCGCGCTGCAGCGTCAGGGCGATACCGGTGCAGTTTCCGCAATGCCGGTCTCGGCGGATCGCAATACGGGACGCGCGGACGCGGCGCGTCCCGACGTTCCGGATTTCGCCGGCCGGTGGGCGGGACGGCGCGCGCGTTCATTGGCTCGCGATCGACGCGCAAACGCCCACCGCGGCGGCGGACGACACCTCGCGCGTCCGCGCCTTTACCGCGCCGCGGACGTCATAATAATTATTATTATTGTTATGTATTAGGCCGTTTTCTCCATATAATATATTATACTCGTATACACAGTTTTCGCCCGTTTTCCCACGTGCTCTGCTGCAAGGTCGGCGCGCGCGCGCGCGCGCAGCCTCTCCTGCAGCCGCGATCTCGTCCAAATCTGAAACACGCAACAATATAATCGAGAAAACCCGCGTATTATCTATACTTATTAGGCGTGCACTGATAATAATATTAATTATTGTATATTATTATATATACTCCGCATGGGGCGTATTTAGAAATTTTTTTTTTGGGGGAGGGGGCTGAGGCGTTGAGTAAATATAAGACTAAATCTTAAAAATACGACAAATTACCAAATTCTCAACATTTTAAAAACTAACTACAGTGGTATTAGGAATTTATTAAAAATATTACATCATATATCCATAAGGCATAGGCAATTATTAGTAAAGAAAGTTCCTGAAATTTTGGTGGGGGGCTGCAGCCCCATCAGCCCCCCGCCATAAATACGCCCCCGATACTCCGCGTAAAAACGTCATAGAATAATCGATATAGATTTTCAAAACCCAAAACTATATCCTCTCTCTATATATATATATATACAAAATTCGAATAAGAGTGAATTATACACTATATATATATATATAGACAGAGCGTTTGCCAAAAGAACGATTAAAACTATATTATATATAATAAAAAAAAACAGGATTAGTCCTAACGAGTCTATACTATATAATATAGATGTTGGTCAAACCGCAGGTTTTACGAACCTCCGCGTATATGAAAACAAAACGAAATGCAATGTTTTTAAAGAGCGTTTATTCGTAACAATATGCGTCGGTATTGTTCGGTGTGAACGCTGCTGCAGTGGCGTATTTAGGCCGGGGCCACCGGGGCCCCTATAATGTATGTCCAAGTTGAGGGGCCACTGCAGGAGTATGTTAATTATTACATTAAAAAAAAAAACTCTGATCTGATATTATTAATACATTCAAATGACATGTTTACAAATATTTATACAAAAATAAATGATAGTGATGCTATTTGTCGTTGCCGAATAGTAAATAATATATAAAATAATAATGATATATAGGTACGTATGCAGTGTGTGTACTAAGGACAGGGTCGAAAACGAATATATGAAAGATAAGCGCGCGCACGGAAATTAAATTTGGAAGAAGTACGAGTAATTGACAGATTCGCTCGAACGAAGAAAAGTTAATTTTTAAGTAAATATATATATATATATATTAAACATAAATTTACGATGTAATAATTATATTGTAATTTGATGTTTAATATATAAACAATATAAAAACAATTATTGTTTTTATACGTGCGTATCAGTAATAATATAATATGTATATATATATATACACATACATATATTAAATAATTTTTTTTTTTCGCTTTTAGAATCACTATTTAATAATTAATATTTTTATCATAATTTAATTTCTGTGTTATAGAGGGCCTTCATCTCCTATATAGGCCCTAGGGCCACCGAGTTTCACGCTACGCCACTGTGTGAACGCGATCTTTTTCAAAAACGAGCTTAGGAAAAACAAAACTATATACGAAACCTGCAGAATGCAACTGGTGACACCGAGAGATCCGCTCGATTCGCTTTTATTGATATATATATATATATATTTGTTGAACAGGAAATACTGCAGGCTAGTATAGAATTTATATGTATTATAGTGCGTAATTGACGAATGTGATATACGCCTGCAGGTGTGCAGAAAAGCGTCGTTTGGAACTATATGATTTTCTGATTGATATTATCATAACGAATTTTGTGACTCGTGTCGGACATTTTCAATTTGTTTTTTATTAATAAAAAAAATAAGTATTTTGAAAATTACGCGTCTATACTTTTATTTGTTTGGTAATAATTTATTTAAAAAACACCGCAGCACCCTCGATTATAAATAATAATATAATAAGAAGAAGAATATTCTCAATAGACAGCGTACTGTAAAGTGCCCCACTTTGATGGTTTTGCACTATATATATTATATACCTGCAAGATAATTATGCAGCGCACGCCTATATATACGCGTGTTATAATAATTTTATTTTAGAATTTAAACAAGTTAACTATATGTTTTAATAATATTTACTAAATTCATACGTATATATATTTTATATATAAGAACATTAAGACCATATATAATATGTATAGTTTGTAGTCTGAAATGGCACATAAAATGTATATTTGCATTTCTGGTAATGGACAACAGTAACTATATATATATACAGGAATTAAGAAATTTAATTTGGTACAGTACAATAAATGTATACCGGGTAAATAGTAATATATATATATACGAAAATAAAGATCTATAATACCTACGTATTATTATAAGCCTTCTTGTTTCCAATGATTCCGAGGTTTAGAACAATATTTAGGACACTACATATATTATATTCTTATAGATATTAATTTTTTTTTTTTTGAATTCCACGAAGCTATATGTTAGTCGTGGATTTTTATTATTATATATAGTTTTATACGTATGTTATATAATATTATAGTCGTGGCGTCAAACTGCAAGAACGTCGCTCACTATATAGATACACTTTCTAAAGAAGAATGTCGAAATGTCGAAACGTCGAGAAAAAACAAAAATTTAACAACATTTTTACTTCCGAAAAATATAATAAAAGTTTATTTGATTATTTCTTCAACATCACTTGAGGCGTACATATAATCGACAGATTTTTTTTCTTCTTTATTTCCTCTCCCGAACAAACGTTTCAGTTTTTTTTTTATAATATTGCGAAAACAACGACATTGCAGCAGGGGCGTATTACTTCGTTAAAACGAATAACTGCAATCAATCATTTCGCGTTTGTGAAAATATAATTATAGGTACGCTATACACAAATCCGTCACGAAATTTCGTTATAATATATATTAGGCGTATACACGCCTGCGTTTTGTAATTTTTATAATCCAATTCGAAAATCGAAATAACCAGTGCCGTCCTTACCACCAATAACGCCCTACGGCAATAATATTTTACGCCCCCCAAAAAAAAAAAAAATTACAACTAACGTTCTATCTAATTACATCATTTTATATATTTTAATAGTATAAATACACTCATCCTCGATATCATCATATAGTTACAAGGGAAATTAATATCTAAAATAAAACAACAAATTTTTTCTTTTTGTCATTCATTTTTATGACGCCCCCTGCATTCATAATACTTTGGACGCCCTAGGGCACTTGACCCATTTGCCACCCCCCCTCCTTGGGACGGCTATGGAAATAACCATCGAATATCATAAAATCAATCCGTTTTATATAAAATTCAAGTATACAGGTATATTATTTAACCGAAAAAAAATTATAGCGTTTACTAATTTATATATATATATAGAGAGAGAGAGAAAGAAAGGCATTATCGTACCATATAGGATTTTGACTCTGGATACTAATATTTATATATATAACAGTCATCAATGAAAGTACCTATAAACTTATATAGGTATATATATATCACGTTTCAACAGTGTTTCGAACGCCTATATATATATAAATATAGAATTTATAATTTATATATTTAAATGTCTTGCAAATCCCTTCTTTTTTTGTTTCTTTTCTATCGCGCAGCAGTGTTTATATAGGAAACGCGTATATTATTGAGCACACGCGTATAATATTTTAATATTATATATAGATGTGCACGCGGCACACATATAATATACGCTTTACGTATATCGATTTTTGTACTCATGACATACTCCTCCGCGGTGCTGCACTTCGGCGCGGAATGACGAATTTGTCCGAAACGTTATACGATATACGCGCTTATATATTATATATATATATATATATATATATAGATAATGTATAGTGAAGTACTATTACACATATTACACGTCATATATACTATTATGTACAGGTGGCAGGGCCCTGACCTCGTACAAACGTAAAATTAGATACCATATTTTGTACACATTTACATGTGTGTACATTATAATATTGTATACAGTCCAATATTCAGGTTTTCAACAATGGTTCAAACCAAATTCCGTTGTCCGTTATTCGATTATTATTATTATTATTATTTTTTTTTTTTTGCAAAAGATTGTGCGCGTATATAAAATCGAGCGTGTACGACACATAATTGGACTTAAATCTATATAGTTTATACATAGAATATACATAACCGTTAGTCATATAACCTTTTTTTTTTTATTTATTTATTAAATCGGCAATACACCCACTGCCCGGAAAGCCGTGAAGCAGTCATAGTCATATTACCTATTTGTTATACTAAATATATATATAATACTCTATAGAAAATATTGTTCCGTATTTTCTATACATTAAACACAATCAAAAGTTTAAAAAGGTAGCGAGCCGCGGGTTGTTGTGGATATATCGCTTAAGTGAATTACTATTGGATAAAGATTTTAGAGTTTTGTTTTTATTACAAATACGAAAGCAATGATAAATCATTCAGAGTAGAGCTTCGGGTGTGATATACACTTTGTCTAATTTTTGTACAAAATTACAGTAATATATATGTCTGACTGCGCTGTGTCCAAATTTCAAGTCAAAAAACTCAAAATCATAACCGTTTTATGAATAAGAAAACCTCAAAATCTAAAAATAGTCTAAAATTGCTTTAAAATAGCCTTTAAAGTTGTACAGTTTATACAGTTTTGTTGAAAATTTCAAGACGATAGAATGATTTTATTTTCAAAATTATAACGAAAAAACTTTACGTGATATTGACGAAATAATCCCGTTTTTCGTGATTTTTCGGTAATTTATCGCGTCGCGTTAAAAAAACTGTTGAGAAAATCGTAAAATGATCTCTCTAAAGTACCAACTGGATGCGAATCGCTGCCGGAAACAAATTGTGACCGAAGAGATCGGAACACTCGTTCCGGTCGAAAATCTGTACACAGGATAGAAAATAAAAATAAAAATAAAATAAACACCGCATTGTAAAACCACTATAGATCCCTCCTCGCTCCGCTCAGAATTTAAAATATTAGAAAATTTTTTGTTAGAAAAAAAAATATACATTTTTTTTTTTTTTTTAATACACCCTTTTTATATATACTATTATATATTATATTGTTTTTTTCTTTTGATTTTATCGTACGCGTAAATTTACATAATATCATATGTATAGTCATACACGCGTACGTATATAATATTATGTGGTGTACCGTGCAGTATACACGGGCATTTAAATAGGTACACGTGTAGTTTTCAGTGAAGCCATTACTTATGTAAGTCCACTGTATACAGACGTGTAACGTAATCGTAAAGATCGAGGGCTTCGTATATACAATAAGTATACGGCCGGCGTATATACAGATGACCTATTATAATACAATAATTACATTATTTATTATATATATATATATATTGGTGTTGATGAATTTTTTTTATAATTTATAATACAAAATGTCAACGACCGACGAAAATTATGCAAAAAATTTTTTTTATAGGTCAAGATTACTATATATGGGTCTTATACGTGATTATTACAGTAATTATTTTATATCAATATCATACGATTTGTGTATACCGCAGCACATAATTTTATCTATTCCGAATGATTTATACAGGAAATATTTCATCAAAATAGATATAATATATATATATATATATATATAGATAATGTTTTATTTATACATAATATTCGAATGATAAATACGCGTACTGGATTTTTCAAAATCTCTTACCCATTCGATTAAAACGGCGTTTAGAGACGAACGTTAAAATAATATTCCTGAAACGCGAACTGTTTTTAAATACGTTTGTTACAACTCGTATAATCGCACACTGCTGCAGGTGTGTGTGTGGATATATTATATAGGTACATTATTATTATGCGATACGCTTATATATAGTCAATATATAAGAGCCTCTATATATATATAATCATAGATGAAACTATATACATACAACAGCGCAGGTCAGGTTCTAATCTAATCGTGGTCATGGCCCAGAATAATCTGCACACTTTATATCGAGAAATGAAAAAAAAAAAATTCAGTTCATTTTTTTTTTATTTAAATTTTTTCGTATGAAATAAACAAAGAAAAAAATTGTTGAAAACGATATTTTCCGCGTTATTCTATTAATTGTCTTGATTGTTTTTTTTTTTTTGAGCCATATTTTAGTTCACACAACATCGATTTCCAGCAACAATGGTACCCTGTTTAAATAGGACGTGTTCAAAAACAATAATGATTTTTTTTTTTTTTTTTAAATTATTCAGTCCGAACTGCAGAATTCTAAAATATGCGGAATTCAATAAAATACAATTGTAATTTTCTTTTCCTAACAATTATTGTACCGCGCGTTATGTTTTCAATATTTTACACGAAAATATTATTTTATATTTTATATACGTCTCGCGTGAAACGGTGTTTAATATTATTAAACGAGTTAATTAAATAATATTAATTGATTGCACAACGTTTATATTATACTCGTATATATATATCATTTTAATTTCAAATCAAATACGTAACATTTATTTTTCTCGTTTGAGTAAAAACCATATGTTAATTACACAAATACGCGTGCATATACGAGTTTTATATTTAAATCGGATTTCGTTCAATCATTAGCGTTTAAAACGTATAAATCAATAGTTATAAAGATTAAAAAAAAATTTCCGTTTAAACTGTAAAACACATTTTATTCTTTTGTGATCTTCATAAATGATTTATTATATCATATTTTAGTCGTATAGATAATATATATATATAAATAATTTACACTGCCGTGTACAACGGTTTTGTTATTACTAAATAAAAATAAATAATTTACAATCACGCGCGTGTTATCAGCAAATAAGACAAATTGAACGTTTTCTTTTGTAGATTATCTATAACTTGAATAATATAGGAAAACTTATGCCGTTATTCCATATTATCTATAAATAACTGTTTTGCCGATTATTATTATAACAAAATCTGGGTATGAAAAAAAACGTGTTTATATTATATAATATACACATTATATTATATTGATCGAATAAATGCGATAATCGGTGTATCTATGATGGCTATAGGAAAAACGAAATAAATTATATTCTAAACGTATTTTAATAAATTGTATGGATATAATAAACTGTACCCGTTGACGACGCTCGTATATATATATATATAAATTCTAACTATGTATTTTATTATGATGGCGAGGCGAAAAATATTTAGTATTTTTTTTTTCTGGTCTCATAATATATAATATCGCAGTGACTATTATGTTTGACAATATATTGTACGTATATAAAAATGAATCGTTGTTTAGACGACGATTTTCCTGAAAAATTAAAAGGTTTACGTTTATAATTTGACTGATCACCTATTCTGCGCGATTGGAAAGTATATGTACCTATATACATTCGAATAACGTCGAAAATCGATTTGTACATTCAAGAAGATGCTTAATCATAAAACAATAATATATATATATATTTCATTGCTATCAAATCGAAATAACTGTATTATTTAATACCGTAAAATACTGTATAGTCTTCTGATATATACTAAATACACTATAGAATATTCCAACTTTTTACTACCCGATTATATTAATATAACGCGTACAATATTATTAATTTGTTGTGCTATATTATAATTTCAATATTTGTAGCTATTAAAAAAAAAGAAATATTATTATAATATTCGTAATCCCGTAAGATTAAATATAAACATATTATTTTATGCCGTTTAACAGAGTCGGTTTATTAAAGTCGACGCATCCGAGTAAACTGAGTGTATATACGCAGTCGATTAGTCATTTTTCACCGCGTTTTATTTAAAATCAACGCATCATTAACCGCGAAAGTTTATCATAATATTTTCTACCGCGGCAATAGTGCGTATAGATCCAACGTTTAAGATACGACACCAATATGTAACAAATCAGTTCCTCTTACTTAAAAAATAATAATAAAAAACTAATTTCGAACGCGCTTCTGAAATTTAAATGTATAGGTTTTTAAATATATTTAACGCTAATCAATGGTGCAAGTACTGATCGAAAGTCTCGAATTTTTTTGTGTTTTTTTTTTTTTTTTTTAATATTATTTTTCAACGCGAATACGAAAATGCAAATGGAGTGTAAATTTTAAAAGCACGTCGGTCCGTTTGCACGTGATCGAACGTATATTAAAATATACGTTTTAGAAGTTAAAACACGTAACATCAAGGGCGAACGCAGGAAAAAAATTTCGGGGTCGGTTTTTGAAAAAATGTAAAATTATTAGTTACTCTATATAATTATTTAGATATATGTCGCAGCTTAACTTTCAAATTTTCTCAGACATTTCGTAGGGGGTTCGAACCCCCAAAAACCCCTAACTGCGTTCGCTTCTGCGTAACACAATAATATCAACTAATTATACGGCTTTGAGTGCGAGCACAAAATGTTATTTAAATTTTCAATTTTTAGGTAAAGTTTCGGCTCCAATCAATTTAATATATATACATATGTATATACAGAATAAAAATCATAACGAAGTTATTATATTTCACTTACGTGTCATAATTTAAACGTTAAAGCCGAAATAAGAAAATAAAAATATCGAATATATATAATACAGTGTATAATAAAATTTGTCCACAAAGTTTCTTATCATAAGGTTATTTTAAAAGTTTTAAATATTATATTATATTTGTTCGTAAAAAATTCGAAACGAAGTAATTTATTGCGCGACGCACGCGAAAAATAATAATATAATTTTGAATTATTTACGCGTCTATCGTAAATTTATATTAATTTTTTTCAATAGTTTATATATATATAGAAATGGGTACTTACGAACTTTTTGAACGTTCCATTTTAATAACATTGTATACGAGCAAAACACATATTTTATTGAAAAACGTTTTAATATCAAATATAGTCACTATTCGTATATACTATATTATACATCATCAATACACTTGATTACGTTGTGGACTAAAAGTAACTTATCTATATATATATATATATATATAGTACGCTATTATAATAATATAATTTTTTTTCTCTTTGTTACACGGGTACGATATATTATAAAACTTAGGTCAAATTAGATTAAATTAATACTATTTTTTTTTTCTTTTCGCTGATTAAAAAAGTAATTATTTAATTTCACGTATATTTCCTACATAATAATAACCGTTATAACCCGTACACATATATATAATCAAACGTCGCGTTATCTGCATTACACGGTTATAATATTTTCGTACATGAAACAGATATATCACAACATATATACTTTAAAACAATATACTGTTATGTAATTATTTAAACGGAGTATATTATTGGAAAACATAACATTTGTTTAGGTGTATATATATATATATAGGTAGTGATCGTTGATCATTTTACAGTTGAAGGATAAATTGCGTGGTAAATTCCTTATAATTTGTATATATATATATTTTTTTTTTTAACTGCGCGATTCGTTGTAAACAACAGAGTATAATATATAATTAAACTAATAGGCGAATAACCCCGCGAGAGAATGATTTTCCAAACATTATTATTATTATTATTATTGTTGGGAATAGGCGATATATGATAATAACGCGTTTCGTTCAAATGTATGCACTGCCCGCAATAAATTTATATATTAATAAATTATAATTATAATAAAATATAATTATTTTTATATTATATATAAATATATAAAATACAAATACACATATGTGTGTATACGCGATATATGGAAATATAATATGACAGAGCCAAAGAGTATTATCCATAGGCGAAAACAGTGTTTGAGATTTGGGAGGAGGGGAGGCTGTAGCTCAGGTCCATATTGACGCTTAAACATAACTATATACGGTATAAATATTTTATTTATTATCTTAAACTGAGATTAATAAATTTACTATCACTTTTCAAAATCATCTTATATCTTGAAATCTACCAATGTTATAGTTTATTAAATTGTATTGTAATCATGATTACTGCTCTGAATTTTTGATAAAATAAAATATTTGCATTATTTCGATGAGTATCAACAAAAATAGAAATGAAAAATATTTCATATATACCGTAATGTAGTGCACATATGTCATTAGTTTTTCGGGGGGGGGCTATACAACATGTAGGGGGGCTTGGCCCCCAGCCCCCCTATTTGCTCATGTGAGTATTATGCAAAATAAAGAAAAAATATAATAGTTTTTGTATATTGTGTTTATTTACTAACGGTTACGACAAAACGTCATCATCAGCAGATAATTATGCAAAAAGAAAAATACAACAACCGAACAAAAAACAAAAAATGAACGCGTTACATAATATAGAGATAATTATGGACATCACAATAAAAAGACTTAGAGCCGGTTTCACACCAACTATTGTTAAATATACACTCTAACACCGTGTTAGTTAACAATTTTGTTTAAATTTAACATATCTGGTTAAATTATACGAGTTTCACCATTACATTATTATTGTTAAATTCTATTTGTTATGTAACGAAATGCTTGTTGGGTTACACCAAAACGGTTACCTTGATTCTAACGTTCTCACTGGTTATCACGAAATTTGATAACTGATAAGTGATAACATCATATTAAAAATGGGTGCGATTATAACTTAATTTATACTATAGTGGGGATCTATGGCATTTTAAAATGCCGATTACATAGTAACAAGCTGATTTCGGGTGATTAACTTAACAACGTGTTAAGGTTAAAAAATCTCGGTGAAAACTGATTTTCACTAACTATAATAATTGTTAAATACAATTAACAAAATGTTAAACCGTTAACAAACGTTGGTGAAACCGGCCCATAGAATTAAAAATTAAAAACGAAAAACAGCAAAGAAATTAATAAATTATTATTATTATTCGCGCCTAATTAGGTATACCGGCTATAAAAAAATTATTTGAAAACGCAATAAATTAAATGATATATGTATATATATATATATATACGAGTAAATGTTTGCAATGTCTTTTACGTTAGGAAATATATTGTACGCGTACATATGGAAAAAATAAATCACCTCGTATAAAAATTTAAAATCGTTCTATGTAATTCTTAAACGCTTATGTACATATATATATATATATATATATACAATAATTATAAATATAACAATAATTGTTTTGAAATAAAATATAAACTTGTTTATCTATAAAATTACGTTCTAAATACGTATAATATATATATATATATATAACTGCGCAACCGTATTTTAATCAATTATTTCCAAATTAATAAATTAGTCGGTTTTAATTAGTATATTATTCGTATCATATCAATAAAAATGTTTATATATATATATATATATATATATATTATATTCTACTGCGAGTCTATCAATTTCAATCGATCCCCGTGTTCCGGAACACACACAACAAATATTTAAACAAACACGTTTAGAATCAAATAAATGTTATCATAAAAACACTAATAATAATAAACGTACGAGCGATATATTTGTATATATATATATAATAAACAGTAAAATTAAATGTGTAAAAATTAAATGGATACACGTGGCGAAAATATGTAAATCGCCTTTGAAATTATTTATAACCGCGCGGTTAGATTGCTGCAGCACTGCGCCATTTATCCAAGTGCTTATACGGTTCAAAGGAATAAATCGTATAATATGCGTATTATAATAACGTAAATATATACATACATATATATATATATATATATATATATATAAGCGGTGTTAAGCGATTTAAATGCCCGCGAGAACACTTACATACTGATATTATATTCAATGGTGTAGATAGGGAGCTGTAATAAGGTGTACGGTGTAAGTGGTTATTCCTAAACCCCTAAAAAAAAAAACTTGTCATTTAAAATTTTGAAATTTCGTTGATCGCTATGTGCAATACACGGCGGAGATGAAAATTCAATATCAAACAAATTTATTGCGTTCTATTCAGTGGCGCACACGTTAAGGGTCAATGGGGTCGGTCGACCCCCCCTTATTTAAAAGGGTGGGTGGTGTGATGTTGGTGTTATGGAGCTAAAAATTTAAATAATATATTTTTAATCATAATTAATACTATAGTGCATGCTAGGTCGTCATTGGGTGTCTACTGGTTGTCTACTGGGTGGTGGCAAGGTGTGCAAAATGTTGTTAGACCCATCAATGTGCAGTTCAGTGTGCGCCACTGGTTCTATTTAAATAAAAAAAAAAAAAATGAAATTATACGCACACGGTATGGAAAAATATAAGTAGCTACCTGTATATTTTAATATTTTCAAAATGTTTTTATATAATTATATTTATAATTATAAAATAATTGTATAATTCTTTTCATGTAGTTCCCCCTCCCTAGAAAAAAATCTAATATCCACCGCTTATACTGATATAAAAATATATTTTATATACGTTCACACACGCGGTACTGCTCCAGCAGAGAAATAATATTTTTTTTTAACAGTCGATTTCGTAAAGAAAAAAAAAATTATAAAAAAAATAATACTAAAAAACCCCAGACACTGTGAATTTGCTGACGGGGGTCCGTTTGTATATATCGAGTCAAAGTTGCGTTATGGGCATTCTACGCGCCGGTTTAACGTTACATATGTGTGTTTGTGTGAATATATTATAATATCGTATTGTAAATAATATTATAAAAATAAAAGAATTCGTTTTCTCCATATACACATACAAGCGAGCTGTCAGTCCGTCCTGCACCGCGGCCTTATTGTTACAATGGACAAACTATTATTATAATTATTATTATTATTATTATTATTATTATTATTATTATTATTATTATTATTATTATTATTATTATTATTATTATTATTATTATTATTATTATGTATGGTAGCGACTACAGGAAATGACAACATCGATAAGTGTCTAATATGTATAATATACGTATGAACGTCTCAAAAATCATATTTTTTGCTGACTGTCCATGTGAAAACGTCCGAATAGTCGGCCGATGTCTATTACATTTTTTTAATTATAAATTATTATATGTTGTGCGTACCACAGTGTGTGTGTGTGTGTGTGTGTGAACATGGCAAAAAAAACATATATATAGGAAACCGATGAAAAACTTTAATGTTTTTATATATGTTTTTTAAATCGAAAACTCCTGTTGCACAGTGTATATAGGATTATCGCGCGCAGATTAAATTTTACCGAAATCCGGGACCATATTTAAACGGTTTATATCATTTCTGAGCATTTTATAATTTTTCTGCTCAGTATGTACGAGTTTTCGACTAAATTGCTCCGATCATCATACATCACGCTCGCCGTATATACCGATTTTCCGGTAACAAAATTTTTCCGGGGTGATACATTACTGGGGTTATAATTTTTTCGATTTTTTCAATAGCTAAGAGCGGCCCGAAATTCGATTTTCTTCTATATTCTATAATCCTAAATTAATTATATATAAACACCGAAATTTCGCTTTCCGAATCGTTTTATTCAATGCAGCTTATATATCATCGCTTTTAAATTTATACAATGAGAACAGTATTGATATAATTGAAAATTAAAATGTACTGTCTTTATTAATATTAAATAATTGTGGGTATTTGAGAATTATATAGGTGTACATAAAATAAAAAATATAAATAAGGGGTATAATTACACACAAAATAGTACAGAGTAATGAATAAATTAATTATCGAGTATAATCGATGTGTTTTTTTACGAACTAAAAGTTCTTAAAAATAAATAATAAAGCGCGTACACATTGTACGTAAATATGCAGGTTTTTATATTTGACCGTTTAAAAATTCAATTAGAATATGCGCTCGTGAATATTATATTTTTAAAACGTTATTAAAATTTCGTCTTTTTTCTGTCTGTATGAGAAAATGTGCAGTATGAACTTGGGAGGTCAAAGGATGCAGGTCAAACCAGGTGCTAGGTGGTAAAATATAGGACGTTGGAAATAGTCTGGACACAACTGAACCAGACAATTGACGTATAAAATATGTTTTTTTCCCCCAATGAAAAGAAGGATTACACGTGTTATAATAAGTGTTATACCACACCACAACGTACTGTATATCACATATATTTAGATTATTTATATCGTATACATTAACACTTTTCGGCTTATAAATACGGCTTCTGTAGGTGTTCAAAATTAACACCTATAATATACATATATCTGTATGTATATAAGTGTATAGAACTACTGGAATTTAATGTTTTGACTATATATATATATTTTTTTTTTGATGGTCACAGGAAACGATGGTCTATATGTATTACGCGTAGAGCTTAAAATATTTTCGACTATAATATAGTAATAATTATTTCTTTTCGCGACAAACGTTCAACAATTTCTATACTGGATTCGTCAATAATCTCTTGAATTTAATTTTTTTTTTTTTTTACCTCGTTCATCTATGAGAAGATACTCGTAAAAATGTGCGAGAGAAAATCGAATTCGATGCGTGATCTTCGCGCAGGATTTCTTTATAGAGAAAACCGTAAGTCAAAAACATAATATTAGCACACGATTTTCACGTTAAAACAAAGAAATAACGAAATTATTTTTCCCGTTTTGCAAGCGGCGATATATTAAATTGCAATTAAAAAATAATAATAATAAATTCTGAGCGAATCTCTGCTATATTTTTATTTTATTTTTTTAAAGTTCAATAACTTCATTCAGGGGCGTATTTATGGGGGCACTAATGGGGCTCCACCCCCGAAATTTCATGAACTTTTTTTTACTGTAGTTCCTATGCCCTATGGCTATAGGATATAATTTTTTTAATAAATTCCTAATATTTATTTGTTTTTAAAATGTTGAGAATTTGGTGGTTTTTCCTATTTTTAAGATTTAGTCTTTGGTTAGAATTTAGAAATAATTCAACAATGATATTTACTCAATGCCTCAGCCCCCCAAAAAAAAAAAAATTCTAAATACGCCCCTGAATTCACTTATTTAACAAATAATTATGACGTAAGATTTATTAAATACTTTTCGATATATATCTAAGCTATTATAATATACGCATTTTAATTCCTCGAGTATATATGAATACGAATAACACATCCGCATTTCCGCCTCGCGCTTGAAAACCGAGAAAATTTCAAAACGCGTGAAATTATTGGATATCGTATAGAGCACCGCGTAAAACTCCACGCTCCGCATTTACACGGGGAAAATTGTTTAAAGACAAAATAAAAAAAAAAATAAAAAAATATATATAGCGAGCCACGAGTGCTGCAGTGGATATCGACTCCGTGCAGTGGCGTATACATGATTTTTCAATGGGGGGGGGATCAGGGTCGGATTTAGGTATGTGGTGGCCTATGGGCGGAATTATGCCTATGGGCCTTAATAAGGAAACTTATAAAAAAAAAAAAGATCATGGGGGTTCTGACCCCCACATCCCCCACTTGTATACGCCCCTGACTCCGTGTAGTGATAAATATATTTTATTATAAATATATTGAGCAAGCTCGTATTGAAATTTTAATAGCTCTTAAAAAATACAAAAGTGTAATCCTCGTTCCAAAACGAATACAGTAAGGACGGATTTTTAAAAAATTTTACGATTTTCCGGTCCCTATATTATATTACGCCTAAGGAAATCGCCGGGAAAAACGGAAAAAAAAAGCTTCAGATAAAATTCGTTATCTCAAAACGAAGCTCGAATATATAATATAAACGGAATATTAGCAAGGATAAAAAAAAAACACGTCATTGTAAAACCGACAGAATTCACTCGCAATCGAATAATATATATATATATATGTATTATAGAAATAAAATTCGTCGTTTTTTTTTTTTCTTGCATTTCGTCGTTCATATAACGGTTACGATCATAATATGTTAAAATAGTATAATACGTTAACGTCCATTGTGTGTGTGTGTGTTAACCTGACCTAACTGTTTTTTTTTTCACCACCACAATAAGTAATAACAATAATATAACGCGCGCATATTAACACGAATATTATGTGGTGACTTTTTTCACCATTATAACCCCGGGGATTTTGTATATTATATTATTATTATTTTTTTTTTTTTTTTACATATACCCTCCGATCGACCACAGCTAAAAACCGAACAATTCCCGGCCGTTGTTTAATAATAATATATTACGGTCATCGCGCTCGTTACACGTATGTAAATCGTCCTTGGACCACGTGTATTTATTTAGTATAGATAATATATAATACACCGAAAAAAAAATATATGTATAAAAAAATGTTCCCGCGACATTCTTCCTTATATTATACGCACGGGATGATAGACGGGATTGTACAAAACGTAGAAATTTTTTTTTTCCTTTATTTATGCGTGTATAGGCACTTTTTATTTATATTCTATACATTTATTATACGAGAACAACGGCGCGCATTTGTTCGACGTTCGTTTTCAACACGAGTGAAATGTGCTCCTCTGTTGTCTGTATAATTCAATATATATTACAATAATAATAATAATAATATATAATGTCGACCGCGTATAATATACTCTGACATACCGCGCTCTCGGAAATTATAACGATAATATTAATTTATACACGTATATACTAAAAAACTTGACAAATGATAAAACGGCGGAGCAGGTTTTTAAGTACGTCGTTTCGCGCGGTGTTTATATATATATATATATATATACGAGCGTATAAAAAATAAAAACAACGAATAATAATCTGATCAACGAGTATACTTTAAAAAAAAAAAAATGTATCACGTATGTATATAGTTATTTCGTATATTTAATTCAAATTTCGAATCGTATGTTTTATAAAATACCGAGAATTCACTGATCAACAGGTTGAAAATATCTGAAAAAACAACGGAAACAACACAAATACAAGGGCTTACGACATAGAAGAAAAAGAAATCACCAACGACAAATGGTTCAACGGAACTAAAGAAATACGAAATCAAACGCACGATTAAAATAACAACAAACGGATTGATCAACGCCAGTTTTCAAACGAAGAAGCGGTATCATGATGCGAGACTGACTCATGGATCAGTGGCGTAGCCTACAGGAGGGGCTGATGAGGCTGCAGCCCCTCCACCCCCAAATGAATAAATAATCTGTTTTTTAGTAGACACCGTCTATACGTATTAATTATTAACATATAAATCAATTAATTATCAGCCTCAGTCCCTTCCCCCGTCCCTTCAAAATAAAAATCCTGGCTACGCCACTGTCGCGGGTACTTAATGGCGAGAAAAGAATATAGCTCATCCTATCGGTGCGATTTGTGTTGGACTAACGGTAAATAACCTGCAAAAATATACGACACTGCAACCGGGTTGGAATGGACCAGAGTCTCGACACAGCAGTGCAGGGACGTGAAACCGAGGAAAACGTGAAGATGATATTGTATTTTTCCAAATCGACCGACTGGTACAACACAATTTTTTTTTTTTTAAATGTAAAACACGTACAATTAGCGTTTAAGTTTTTTTTTTTTTTTTGTTTAGAAGAAGAAAAGTTGTTCGTAATATTGTCCACTCTTATAGTCTTTATATTTGTAAATAATCTAACTATTATAACTATTATGGCCAATGTTTTTTTCTTTTGCAACACCCGGCCGGATTCCCGTGCTGTGTACTCGCGTTCAAATAAACCGATGTGTTTTGCAAATATTTTTACTGCGGAAACGCGTTCCGCGGGATGGAAAGAAAAGAGACGGGGGAAAAAAAAAAAAAAGAAAGGCTGTTCGTCCAGACGTGTTTCGTATAGCCGTGTACCGAAGCCGTACGACGACCAGGCGCGCCGCCGCGAAGCCTTGTTCGTAAATCGTGTTTAGCACACACTTTCCAGTATATAATTTTTCACACGCTGACACGCACTTGCAAGTCCCTGCGAGTCGCTATACGTCCGACACACTGCGCTGTATTACTGCAGGGACGGACTGAGCGAATGCCTGTACTGCTGCTACTGCCAGGGCCGTTCCCTGCGGACTTAACGGGCCGGTTCTGAAGAATAAATTTCGTTCGCACAGCAGTGATTGTCGTCGTTTTTCTGCAGCACTGATGATATACATATAAGCGGTGGCCGTTCTCGTAATTTAGAAAAATGTTTGGTTTTTTTGGGAGGAACATAATAAATCGTCCAGTGCCTCGCTTTGAGTATTTCATAATTTTCTTGGAGGTCAAGACAATAACATAAAAATTAAATTACATTCGTTTTCGATATTTCTTCTGTGAAACGGTTTGCTTTCGATATAAATCTAAAAGTGCAGCGCGCGTACGAACGAGCAACGACGTTAAAATTAGGCCTAGGATTTGTATGCGGCTTACTTTCTTTTTTTTTTTTTTTAAATGGAAAATCATTTTTTTTTTCTATCAAATTACAAAGTTTTTACAACATTTTTGATGTGTAAACATAGTTGTCCCAAGGGGGGGGGGCAAATGGGGCAAGTGCCCTAGGGCGTCCAAAGTATTATAAATGCAGGGGGTGTCAAAAAAATGAATGACAAAAACAAAAAAATGTATTGTTTTATTTTAGATATTAATTTCCCTTGTATCTATATGATTATTATTCGAGGATGAGTGTATTTAATATTAAAATATATAAAATTATTTAATTAGATATCACGTCAGTTGTAAATTTTTTTTTGGGGGGCGTCAAATATTATTGCCCTAGGGCTTTATTGGTGGTTATAGGACGGCACTGTGTGTAAACATCTATTACGGCGGTATATGAGGGTAAATCTCGGGAAATGGGATGGAAACGTGTAAGCTGTTGTCATGACAACTTATAACAATAATATTTATTATCAAAATTACTTTGAATAAAGATACCAATATTCACAAATCCCCATCACAATTCCGTTCCATTTTTACCGCTCACATGACGTTTACACATCAATGTCTCGAGTACTATAGCAGACTCGTTTTTAAAAATTTTTTTTTTACTTTTTTTTGTAATAAATTTCCAAAAACTTCAAAAAAAAAATCGTTTTGTTCAATTGAGAATGAACCAGATAATAGTGAACGTAACTAAAACACTATTAAAATTTTGAGAGAATACCGCGACGTATATGTAGTAAACGTTTACGGGAACACCACCACAGAAACACTGCAGGTGATTAATGATAAGATAATACGCCTATTATTAATTAATAATATTTATTAAATAATACTCGAAACGTACCAGTTTTATACATTATGAGTACCTACATAACACGCGCGTCTTTGTCACGTTCAGCCGTCGAGAAACGTATATAATATCGTTCGACCCGTTTGCATTATTATATGGTAGCGAGTCATAGTTTTCTAATACTTGTTCAGTTTTCAATAAGTTCAATTACGGTGCATGATTAAAAACGTTCGTGTTATATCGATGTAATGTTTAAATACTTTTTACAAATTTAAATAAACGTATTCGGAAATCGTAATTGAAGGGTCCAGTGCAACAACCTGGTAAGTCCACTTTTGAAGAATGTTCAGTAGAATAATGTATGTCCGGACATACCAGGTTCTTGCACTGAAATGTAAAAACCAGGTAAGTCCGTTTTGCTTATATCTCCTTAACTAATACATGTAAATACTTGTCTGTTACACCGAAATGTGCAGAATATTTACCTTATTCTGAAAGAATAATAAAACGAGTTTTCAAAAATTTGGACATACCAGGTTGTTGCACTGGACCCTTCAATTTCAAATTTAATAACGACGATACGCCTTATACTAGATATCATAATCTGTGTTTTTTTCTCAACAATAATTATATGAAAGTTATTAAGAGACGCCTATAAATAAACGTTGAATTTGAAAAAGCCGTATAAAATTATAGGCGCGTTTCGAATAACTATTTTGAAGTTTGATGGTGAAAAATATATATAGAAAAATAATTTACGTCATTACGAAATGTGAACAGATTATCGCGAATGTATAACGAGCGATAATTTTCAACAATTTTCGACACCTTAGACTGTACGGTATCGGGGTATAGGTGAATCCAGAAGAGGACTATTACAGACGATTTCGCTTGTAAGGCATTCGACTGGAGCTGCAGGAAAAGGAAGGCTGATGAGAGGTAAAAAAAAAAATATATATGTTTTTCAAACCGTCTTCATTCTCCGCGAATGGAACGGATTGTGGAAATAGCGAGGGGATAATACTATATGATATGTACAGGAAAATACCGTCAGGTCGTTGTCGTTATTATTATTGTTTTTTTTTTCTTTATTTTTTGTATATATGATAAGAAGGGATAAGTCCAAATATGCAATCATGTCGCCGTAACGTTTTTTCCAGAGCTTAAACGTCTATAAAACAATATACGTACAATACGAGTTCGACAAACTGAATAATACGGACGAACGGAGAAATATAATCGAATAGGAAAAAAAAATAGCCGAAAAATAATCGATGAACTAATATGTTGTATTAAATAATAAAATAGTAAAAACAATTCGATATTTCGCGGCCGACGATGATTTTTTTTTTTTTGTCAAAATCGGTAGTAAATTATCAAATTTAACGCGACTACTCCTGAATATATATATTTTATTTATTTTTATTTTTTTCAATACTCTTTGACTTCATTGTATATTCACATATACATATTATATATATACACAATTTTTTTTTTCTATTAATTTAATATTATATTGTTTAAGAGTGTTTTAAATTTATGCGCGGTTAATGAATTCCTTTCTTGGTCTATACTTAATGCGATTGTCTAGTATACGTTTTATATGTATTCCACGAAGTTTTCATATACATATCACCGATTAACGGTATAAAACTATTATTGTTATACAAATATTATAATAGATTAATTAAATGCACGTGTTTTGTGTTTTTTTTTTTTTTGGCGCGTAAAATCCCGCCAAGCTCCGATTATAATATATGTACTCGTAAATATAATTATTTTTTTTTTATTATTATTATTATTGTTATTATATTTTCCTCTAGAAAAAAAAACTACTGTCCAAATTCAACATTAAATCATACTAACGTAATACGTGCTCCGTTTTCGTGTCGATTAGTGTTTTGGAATGAAACAATAAATCGTTTTGGTAAATTTAAATTATAATAATTATAATGAATGTGTACGAGTATCTCCGTACGAAAGACCGGCTTCTGGCCAATACACGATATTTTCATGAATTATGGTCGAGTCAAGGAAGCGTGACCGTGCGCCCAACAACGAAATCACTGTTCCAGTACTATTTTTAAATTATAAAATAATGCGTCCGTTTAACTATATTATCGGATACATAAACTGGGTCATCTCCGTATACGCGCACGTAAGTGATGTGTGAAGTTACTTTAAAAATTAAAAATCACTACAAAACCAAAATAATGTACTATAATAAAATAAAGGGAGTTTATACAGAGGTACTATAAGTTGCTATAAGCTGCACACTCTTTCGCTCGTGTTAAACCTTTTTCTTTCTCTCGTTAAATTCCGTATTATATATTATATATATATATATAGTTTTTATGTATAAAAAACAATTAGAACTCTGACCTGAATTTTTTTTTTGGGGGGGGAGGGTTTATTTTTAAATAAACAAATTGGATGATTGTCAATTACACATTAAAATAGGTAATAGTATATAGATAGTCATAATAATTGCACCGTTCGTCGTCCCTCATTATATCTACTATATTTTCTTCGAAATACTCAAATATTATCCACACGCATAAGATAATGTTCAGCTTTATTATTTCATACTCACAAACAGAATTTTAATAAAACATTATTAAAAAAGGTATTTTAAAACGTAAGCCGTTCATTTCATTATGATATGGAGACAATTCGCTCTGTACCTCAGCCGTTAAGGCTTAGCAAAGTACAATCGATAACAATACGTGTTTTAGTTTTTCGTTATTATTGACTAAAAATATATAGACACCTCGTAAGAAATTAATTCTTCCTAAAAATTTCCGAGGTTGAGGGGTGGTATACCCAGAAAATTATTTAGACCAGCCCTCTATATTATAATATCTAGTATTATACATAAAAACTCGTGTTTTTTAAGGCAATCTGCGGTTCAACCACCCCCCACCCATATACAATTTTAAAAATTACAATTTTGTTTACTGACTTTTATATTTATTAAAATAAAATTTGCACATAAATAATATAGCAAAACAATTTAATATGAAAATTCTTTATTGGGTAATGCACTTTTATTTTGTTAACTTATCAATGATTCCTTCTGTGTCGATATAATTTAAAATTTTAAAATTCATAATAATTTACAGTAAAATTAAAAATTGTTTGCGCGGCCATAGCAGCCCTAGGAAGTTTCCCGGTATCCCGATGGGCCAATCCGGCCCTGGATATACCCCTCCCCCATTAGTACGACATTGGAACTTTGTACGATATCTGAAATATAATAATTATAACACTATCCCTTCCGTCAAAAAAAAACAAACAAAAACAAACTTCACGTTTACCGATAGCGGTATATCATCGCGCATCGATAGGACGTCCAGAGTCGATAACGTTTTTGAGAGCTTGCGCAGGCTATTTACAACAACAACAACTACAATAATAATAATAATAACACTATATTAAGCGATAATCAATCGGAATTGTACACGCGCGAAAAAAAAATCCTTCTCAATAATAATAATTAAAATAATTAATTAAAAAAAAAAAATATTTGAATATTGTAGGTACTCACGACGATATAATTATTATTATTGCTATACGCGTCATACGAGTTATATTCACACGTATATTTTGTGATAATATAATATTTCAAACGCAGTTGTTTGTACAGCACGATTTACACGCTGCAGCGTTTTAAAACACGTTATTTTATTATTATTAATAATAAATTAGTATCATCGGGTCCGATGATGCACACACACACACACACGTTCAAAGCGCGTTTCGTAACACCCGTATACACAATAGGTAAAACGGTTCGATTCGATTATTATTATTTTTAATCGGCGCAGATATATATGCGCTAAAATAATAATCGTAGTAATAATAATAATAATAATAAATAAGCGCAAAAAAGAATATTTTGGCAGATAAGACGAGCACAGTGTTATAGTACGGCAAGCGTAAAGGTCTAATTACCGCCGCCTCCTATATATAATATATATATATATATATATATATATATAGGTGCAATATAAAGGTCGGGCACGTGTGCATCGTGCACATTTCAATGACGTAATTGATAATACGAACATATATTTTTTTTCTTCTTTTATTCGCGAGTGAAGTTCGTTTCGAAAATTGTTTCTTTATTCCGTTACAAATTAATAATAATAATAATAATAATAATATATACATACGAGCGCCCGTAATTATTTATAATAATAATAATAATATACGTATTGTATGCGTGTGTGGCACGGACCTCGATGGTGATAATAAATAACGTATTCGCCTCGTTATTAACATACTCAATATTATATCAAATAAATCGACAATAAAATATTAATAATAAATTTACCGGTAAAAACAACGCGGGACTTTACGTATTATTACGTATAATATGTAACACACGTATAAGGCGATAATACGCGCACGTATCCTTGATACGTTCGTATAACGCGTTCCGCAATAATTCTTTAAATCGTTTATTTTTACAATGAAAATAATATAATCGTTTTTTTTTTTCTCTCTCCTTCGGGTCATCGGCCATAGTCGCGATCGTTAGAAAAACAGCGTATTTATTGTATAATATCGTGTGTGTGTGTGTGTGTATTTATAAAGTAGTATATTATATGGGCTAAAGTTCTCGTGAACGCTTTACGCTTTTATTAAGCACATAATATACAAAACAACACGATATATTATATAGTCGTAATAAACCGCAATAATCGCGGGGGGAAAAAAAAACTAACTGGAAGAAGAGGACGAGAAAAATGATTTGAAAATAAAACAGCGCGCGCTGTACACACCGATGTAAATGAAGACAATAGCGTTTTCCAAACGAAAACCCGTTTTGGAATGTTACGAATACGATTATTTATTTATTGAAAAAATCCGTATGTGAACAACGCGCGATGCATTTCAGTATTGACGCTGACAGTTCGTAAGATGCGGCCGATACAAAGTCGACCTAACCTTTTTTTTTTCAATCCGTAGATTGGTTGAATATGACGAAATATTCTTCCATTCTTCTCTGTTCCATGCGACTCTCTTCATTTCTCTGCACGACTCTTTTCCTATATATCTAACATAATTTGTTTTATATACGACCGCCTAGGTCTGCCTATTCCTGGCTTTCCTTCGTGTTTTCCCTCGATTATACTTGTTATCCGTTCATTATTCCTTATAAGATGTCCTGTCCACTTTTTTCTCCTCTTCACGATTGTCTTCCGTATTGATCTTTTTTTCATTTATCCTCTGATATACTTCTTCATTCGTCACTCGTTCAGTCCAAGAAATTGTTAAGACCCTCCGCCAACACCGTGTTTCAAACGACCTTCTTCGATCCACTTTCATTATTGTCCACGATTCAGCTCCATACATAGTGCCACACTCCATATACAAGTGTTTTTATCAATGTTTTTAACCTAACCTTGTACACTGAAAAAACGATCTTATTTACCCCGAATAAACGTCTATTAAACGTTTTGATAACAAGAAAACGAGCATTATTGTGAGTACGCATTTTTACTGTTTTCCTTGAATTGGGTATTTGCGAGCGCACTGGGTGCCGAATTTCGTTTGAAATATTCTTCGTCCTACTGTTAAACCCGTACGATTTTTACTTTTGCAAAACAACCGGATCGTAAGTTCTGCACACCGATTTCATCGATGATAAAAAAACATAGTAACACTCTAATTATTCCCATGTCCTTTTCGGTTCGGATGATTCGACGGCACGGCGTACGTATACCGCATTGATACATACCTTTGGGGGGGGTGGATAAAACGATAACTTTTCTATAAAATCATAGAGAGTCAAACGCCACCGGTTATTACCAGCTGTTTTTCCAATAAAACAAAAATATTGTACGTACCCGTAAATACTTTTCAATCGCGCGGTATTCCGTCGATGGACAATATTTACTGTTTTTTCGTTTATCGCTGACGAGGAGTCATACGTTGTGTTTCATACGTCCGGTATACGTAATATTTAACGAATTTTATTCTTAAAATTCGTGTAATGATTCGCGCAATGTATAATATCGCGCACGTACTCGACAATATTATTAATATATTATTCAAATACGACTGTTTCGAACGAAATTTATATCGATAAACGTTTATAAATCCGAGTCGAATCCGCAGGACGACCGATTACAACGATTGGAATTCGATCGATTCGGTTTAATGCGAGCTCAGCGGCGAAAAAACTTCAAGACGGTCCCGGGGTCGAAATCGCGTCAGTCATAACGAACAAATATTAGTCGCGTGAATGTCCCAGCTCTCGAGAGTGTTTTTTTTTTTTCAATATCTGTGTATACACAAAAATCAAATAGACTGTTATCTATTATATATAATTATTATATAACGATATAGTTTTATATATTTATATATATATATATATACATATACTATTGCGGTGGGCGCAATATTAATTTTATTAAAATAATAATCGATATCGACGACGACAAAATGTTTTTTTCCAAAACGACAATCAACAAATTCGAAAACATTTTTCATACGTTTTACTGTAATATAATATAAGAGATACGCGTTGAAATATCATTCCGAGTCGATCGATGCATCACTATTCCCAGGCGCGGATCCAAGGGGGGCTAAGGGGCTTTAGCCCTCTCCTTGAGCTGTAGTCATTGCTTAAAAATTATACATATAACTACCTAAATAGGTATAATTTTAGGTATCTGATCATCGTATAATCCCCCTCCCCCCTTGTGATTTCTGGATCCGCGTCTGACTATTCCTACTACTATATACTAAGATAGATTTTTTAAAATAATTAACACCATTCATATCGAATCTCGCATTCATATATTATATTATAGAATACAATTTTCGCAATTCAATATTGTAACGCGATTTATTGAAAAAAAATATTTTTTAATAATTAACGCACAGAACGCGTGCAGTCAAAGACGTTTTTTGTCCGTGAAATATAATTTTGTACTCGAAGAGTTCGCTTATAAAGACTCGACGTAATAGACCTGTAGATAGTTTTAATTTAAATCCAAAACGGATTTACTTATAATCCTACGATAATATAACTTACTGGATTCGCGTATATATTTATATTGTATTATACGTAGAATTCAATTTGTCGAGCAGAATCGCGTGCAGTAGGCAGCACATGTATTTCAATCTTATCGTTGAAAACATAGCGTACGTACATTTTTATAGCATTTAAATTTTTTTGTAAAAGGTATAGATCAAAAAAAAAAAATTATAATATCAATTGCAGGGGAGACGCAGACCACTAGGGATCCACTCGTTTAATCTGTATGTGTATTGGTGTTTTGTGAATTCGCTTGGTAAACCTTATCGCGCGCGCTAAAAGTATACACTTTTAGTATATTATCGTTCGTTAAGCTGTTGCGTAATATTTCAAGTGGTAACTATAACGAGTCTAATATAATACAAATACGTTTGAGCGCCACGAACAGCGGATATATCAAACATAATTTGATTGGAATTATTATTATATAATGTCTATAGTTTACTGTAAATGTTTTATTACAGACAAATATTATTGGTCTCGGTTTCATATAATATTTCGAATTCAAATGGTTTTTTTTTAGTAAAAAATAAATAAAACAAAATAGTTATAAATTACTCGTCGTGTAACAGGACTCTGTTATTTCGACATATTTTTTGGAATTTAAAAAACATAAAATTATAATAAAAATTCCAAACGTCTATTTTTATACCGGAGAATTCAGTTTTTTATTGTGTTCTTTCCGCCAATTGTGAAGATTAATCAGCCGTGCTGATAATAATAACCGATTTAAATTTAAAGTTTTATTTCATAAAAATGAATACTTCTTACGTAGAATTCGTCAAATAAGTCAAATCAGATCTTTACTGTAATTTTTTGAGTGAGATCGATACGATCTTCGTCGTAAGGATTTCCTTTAAATAGAGTAACGTACATGTTGTCGACTGCAGTAGCGTTAAGCCTGTTGATATAAATTGTTCGATGCGCAATAATACTTTTAATCGACCTTTTGGTCCTGAGAATGGAGTTTTAACCCCTTGTCTCTAGGCAAATACGCTACTGCGTTGTCAGACGTACGTCAGACTGTACGTCTAATTTTTTGTGCGGTTTTTTGAGAACATTTTGGAAAAAAAAATAACAATAAAACATCGGAGGTTTTCGTATAATATTTACTTCAAATTAAAATAAAATATTATACTTTTTATTTATGTTCGAAAATAAAATGTAATCGTTCCTTACGGATTATATACTGGCGTATATTGCGAATTTTACACAATACTATAATTGAAGCGTCGGTTATTGATGTTTTCCCCCTGATCACGTTTAAGTTTAAACTTTAATTAATATATATATATAAACGGTAAAGCAATCTTCTTCGTATATACGAGCCGCTCAAGATCTTAGTACCTTTATCCGTGTACATCGATTCGAAACTTAAACTCGCCTCGCGTATAATTATTATAAACCTTATGAAACTCGGGTCATTATTAAGATACTGCGTACGTTTCACAAACCTGCATATGGATGTAATGGGTTTGTTCGTCAAAGATGCGCTAAAGGGTATATGTAATATATTACAAAATCATGGCAGAAAATCATTTGATTATTACTTAGTGCGTTCCGCCGAAGCGAATCGAGTGATTTTTTATAATATTTAATACGAATCCGTTGTTTATTTACGTCGTATAGCACCGAAATGATGACGACGAGAGTTGAAAAATCCGTTTTTCTCTAGCGTTAAAAAATATAGCCCGTTTTAAATCTCCAATATTTGAAACGACGGAATATTGATATTTTTCTAGACGACCGCGTAATGAAAGTGAAGTGGTTTTTTTTATTTTTCGGGAGAATTTTTTTTTTATGTTTTTAAAAACGTATTTTTTAATACGACAATTTCGAGACACAATATCGTTATTTGTTGACCTGCAGCAGATATGTTTCGAGTGATCCGTTTCGAAAAAAATTTATTGCCGCCTCGTATACGACGTTCGGTGATTTCGAAAAAACTTTTGAATACGAAATCGACCGAAAAATATAACTCTTAATACGCCAAAGCATATATATATATATATATATATATATTTCGATTGGGTATCGTTCTTTTTCCGCGCGCAAAACGATTTATTGTATCGATAACTTTTGAATAATTCGTCGAAAAACTACGAAAAGTCGCGACCAAAACGCGAATCTCCCCTAAATATATTATTATAGGTACTGCAACGAAAGTCTATTGAAAACGAAAGTTTTTATTTGTGCGGGGTTGAGAGTGAGGGAAACGCCGCGTTTACCACCCTTTGCGAATAAGATTTCACTCAATATATGTATGTATCTCATATAGACCGAATATAATTCTGTGACTGTATAAGCGGCCTAAAATTCTTATACATCACCGGGTAAAATTCTTCTCAATCTTTCACAACAACTCGTAGTATGACAATTTTATTTTTTCCTATATAAATACGTATACTGCAATATGCTATCTGTTGAAACTGAATCCGTATATATTTATTATATTTGTGCACTAATATTATTTAAAAAATTTTTTTACGCCTATGTATTTAGAACGTTTACAGCGCATTACTCGAGTTAAATTAGTAATAAATAATAATAAACATAAAAAATAACGAGTCTGCTATATAGTACTCGAGATAGTAAAAAAAATGTGTATTGTATACGTACGTCGCTCTAACGAATTTACTAAGATGAACTTTGATATTACGCCGTATACACATTTGAAAGCAATATGAATCGTCGCATTCGATATACAAACGATTCTGACTTCGGTGTTAAATATTATTCACTAAACATATTTATAACGTACGACCGGACGTCGTATTGAATTTTCAAGTACCAAAAATATTACTACATCCTTATGACTCAGCCGCCACAAAATTTGTAAATGCTATAATAAATCGACCGAAATTGAAAGAAAAAACCGTTTTTGAAAATTTGTTTGTAGTGTATTTTATATATAGCACAAATAGTTACATATTCTTTGAACGTTTTCAAGACTACACGGTCTTCGTGGTTTTCTGAATTACGGAGAATCGCATTTTTACTGTTTTTATGCAATTTTCTTTTTTAGGCGCTTTTAAGAAAATCTAAAAATAACCTTTGTAAAGCGCCATCTAGATCAAATTTGTAACTCGCGGGAAATGATTAGACACACAACAGTAATCTTGAGTTGATTTGATTTGATTTGATTTGATTACAACAGTGGCGGCGCCAGAACTTTTGCAGAAGGTGGGCCAGGCTGAGGCCAACTAATTATAGAGGGGGCCAATATTTTTACTCGTCTATTTGTGATGCGTGAATAATTTTCGATACGTTAAAACCTCTGTTAACACATATTGCAATTGAAATACCTATACACTATGTTACAACTTTTTAATATTTTTAAGATAATTTTTAATCGTCGTGAGAGGGATCAATATTTTTGCGTAAGAACGGATGTAAAATCGTTTTTGAATTACATTTCGTGTACTTGGTTTAAATAAGACAATATATTAATGGATACAAAAAAAGACGTTATATAGTTCGTATTTCAGATCTGTTGTTATTATTATTATTATGTCTTCAGAGCCCGTTTCGTTATAGGGATATCCCTCGAGACGTATTAGAAGCACTTTTTTATGATAGTCTAGACCAGTGGTTCCCAACCAGGGTGCCGCGAAATTATTTGAAATATATTTTTTTTATTATATAGGGCATACGCCATATTATAGGGTGCTTCCTCCGGATTTTTAGAAAATAATAAAGGGCGAGTCAAAAAAGGTTGGGAACCTCTGGCCTACACTTTTAATATGTAGATTAAATCGATTGTAATTTGAACGTTCGGTTAACGCTAATAAGGCTCGTCTTCAAAACCGTTCCACGTTTTCGTATTCGCCGTCTTCGGTTGGCGTATACCGCAAACGCCTTTCACGCGGTCCGTTTTTATTGACCAAATTTTCTCACAGCGCCAGTACCAATCTGATCGTACGGATTTCTCCAGAAACACTGCTTATACATTTTTTTTTCTTTTTCGAATATTCCGTCTCACTAATAAAAAAAAAAAAGAAAAGGCCAAGGAATGGCTCCGACACCCATATCCCTTCCACAACGATTATTGAATTCTTTGAATGTACAAGTCGGGAGGGGGGAGGGGAATCGTTCTTTTTTTTAACCGAAAATCGTCGCGTATAAAAACTGGAGATTGCGCGTGTTTTTTTTTATTTTCTTCGTCCGGCTGCGAGAAAAATTATTATTCAGTTATCGCTCTTTTATTCCGGGAACTGCCGATGTGGTCCTCGGCTGTCGCCGCACCGTGCGGCCGTGTGCAAAATACAATAATTCATATATATTATAAAAACATATTATTTCTATATTATATTATATTATATAATAATAATAATATTCTGCAGCCGCAGCCGCCACACGCAAACGGTTTTTATCTCGTCGTCGCGCGAATTATAGTTCTTCGAATCCGCGTGCGATCGCGGCGGCGGTGTTTTGTTTCACACGCGCGCGGCGCTCGTCCAGGGACACGAACAAAGTAATCGCGCGCGCGATATCGAGAAGCTCGAGAGAGAGAGTGAAAAAAAAAACAAAATAAAAATTCGTTTATAATAATAATAATAATATGTTTTTCTAATACGGTATTAAAAGAAAAAAATATGAAAAGAAAAAAACAATTTTTTTTTTTTTAAATATATATAAAAAGCGTATAGTGCGCGCTGCGCCCACGGACGATTCTGCCCACGGAGATACCGCGCGTTCTGTGAAATCAGCACAATATTAATATATATAATATGAGATTTAAATACGCGTTATATTATTATATAGGTACCTATATATACTGGTCGTTTAGAAATAAAAAAAATTCCGTATACGCTTTTCGGAATTTGTTTATATATTTTTTTATAGTTTAAGTATACACGACGCGTTTGGATTTCGTTTTCGTTTTATTTTTAATTCCAAGTGGTTTTGTTTTTTTTTTTTTTGTAAATCCGATTTAGCGAGAATAAATATACGTATAAAAAAATTTTAGTAAAAAAAAAAAATGTGTGTTGTAGACGTCGCTCTAACGAATTTACAAAGATGAACTTTGATATTACACTGTATATATATATACACATTTGAAAGCAATATGAATCGTCGCATTCTACGATTCTGACTTCGGTGTTAAATGTTATTTACTATAAACATATATCTATAACGCGTACGACCGGACGTCGTATTGAATTTTCAAGTCTTAAAACCAAAAATATTATACTACATCAGTGGTTCCCAACCTCTTCTATCCTTTGTAGATTTTCAAAAATCTCGCCCCCCCCCCTATAAATTGAAAAAAAGTGATCACCTAATTTTTCATTTTTTCCCTACATTGTAAGATTTAATAATAATTCAATAAATAAAATTTTACTTCGTAATGACTGCTCGCGCGCCTCCCCATAGCAACGTTTACACGCCCACCAGGTTGGGACACACTGTAGTACTACGTCTTTATGACTCAGTCGCGAAAAAATCTGTAAATGCTATAAATCAAACGAAATTGAAAGAAAAAACAGTTTTTGAACATTTTTTTGTAGGGTATTATATTATATAGTACATATATAGTTACATATATTCTTTGAACGTTTTCAAGACTACTGCACGATCTTCGTGGTTTTCTGAATCACGGAGTATCGCATTTTTACTGTTTTTATGCAATTTTTTTTTTTTCAGGCGCTTTTAAGAAAATCTAAAAATAACCTTTGTAAAACGCCATCAAATTTGTTACTCGCGGAAAATGATTAGACACACGCAAAGATCTTATATGATCACTCCTTCTGACAGATACATAGGTTATTAACAATTACAGACTTAGAATAGTAAAACGCATTATTATAAAACCAAATACATTCCTCGCTTATTCGCTCATAATCTATAAAATATGATATTTGAAAATATATATTTATATAAAATTACTTTGTAAAACGAGTCTGCCGTAGTAGGCACTCGAGACATTGACGTGTAAGCGTCGCGTGAGCGGTAAAAATGGAACGGAATCGTGATTGGGATTTGTGAATTTCGGTATCTATTTGTTCAAAGTAATTTCGATAATATTGTTATTAGTTGTCACGACAACAGCTCACACATTACAAGCAATTTATAATCGCGTGTGAATTAATTAATATTATTAATATTGCGTGTAAATTAATTAAGATTATTAATATTATTAAATATTGTTATTAGTTGTCACGACACCAGCATGCGCACATTTCCGTCCCGTTTCCCCGAGATTTACCGTCATACCGCCGTAATAGACGTTTACCGCACATCAAAAATGGTTTTCAAATTATTTGTCTCCGGGACTCGTTTAGCCAATATATAGGCAATTTTCAAAAAGCGTACGACGCCGTTAAAACGTAAATAATATTCATTTTTTTCCCTATCTATGTATACAAGTGCGTATAAATTTTTTTTTTTTTAATTTTAAATTTTTTACCATATATATTTACGTAATAATATTATATCGTTTAAAAACACTTAAGGCTCAGTACGAATTCGTTTATAGAAATCACGCGGATAACCCCGCAGGGCGAGTTCCATATACACGAATCCTATGACAGTGAGGCCCCGCTGCAGCGATCAGCCGTTAATATAGCTGATATTATATAAACAATAAAAAAAATATGCAGTTGTTCGAGACTTTGACCGGCGCACAGAATAATATGTTATAGCGTTGTATTATAAACGTTTCGAGTATACAAATATAACAGTACGTTTAAAGTATTTGGTATACGTGTATAACAATATATTGTACCGGGAATACTTTTGATTTTTAAACGTTTACACCGCCGCCGCTATACAGTACGCTGCAGCAGTGTATAATATATAATATTCTTCGCGTAGATTACAACAAATTAATATTGAGTTATCTGAAAATTTCTCACACCGACTGCATTCGACTAGTAAAGGTATACTAGATAAATAACGCGTATTTTACGTATATAATATGTATATTTATAACTATATTTAAAACGAGCGATTCGCAATGCGAAAGGGCAAAGACCAATAAATAACTCCCGCGAACCGGTCAGATTATTTATAAAAATATACGACAATATAGTTGTACGGGTGTACGTATACAATATTATGAAATTACACGTACAAAAAAAAAAACAGTGTTTATCGAAATTTTATAAAAATAAAAAAATATATAAAATATTACGCGCGAAAATTAATACGAAATACACGTTTAAAAAATAAACAAAAATATTTAATTATGATAATCGACGTTTGTGTACATAATTCCGAAACGCGTTTTTCGTTATATAATAATAATAAAATTTAAAAAATATATATATATATATATAAATGTAAAATAATAATACGATACAAAAGTCATCGACATCCTATCAGTAAAAAACAAGAAAAAAAAAGATATATTATATTCGAATACACCGCGCCGTCATTATATTATTATATATGCGTGTGATGTACTCCGCCGCCGCGCGGGCCCCCCTGTGAAACAATATACGCCATTTACATATATTATTATTATTATTATTATCGGCGACGACGCGTTATGACACGAGCGTTATGTGTGTTGAAAAAATTTTTTTTTAAAAATGTGACTCGGCGCATTTTGTGTGGATTTTATTCGAAACACTCGCGCGTGTGTGTATTTTTCCCACATTTTTTTGTTTTTTTTCCTCGGCCGGTCTTCCGAGATAAGATTATCATCATCGTCTCTCGCGGTGTTTACCCTTTTCTTTTTTTTTTTTTTAAACGTATTGTACACAATAAGTATTTTTTTTAAATAACTCGACATCCGAGAATCTGGACCACCCCGTATTAATACGTTTTCTTTCGCGATTATTTTAATTTATACGTGTCCACGCGCGTTTCGTCTCCTCCCCGCCGCATAAAAAACACAAAACGCGCATCGTTTTACCAATTTTTTTTTTTTTTTAGATTGTATTTTAAGTCCTACAGTACACCGCGTATCGATGTTATTTGTTCGATAACGTCTGTCTTGGCCAGTGCTGTAGATAGGATTTTTATATTGTGGGGTGGGGGTTTCAGTGCTATCTTGATTCGTGCATTATAATCGTGTATGGTAATGATTTATCAGCACAAAAATCTATAATCATGTTTATCAATGTTTATAATGGTATAGACCAAATTAAACATTTATACATAATGTTATTAGGTACTTATTTTTCATAAATAACAAATCTACTTAACATCAAGACGTTGGTAAAATCTGAATATGAACATATACATTTTACTGTAACATCTGCAATGCTGTTGTGCGTAAAAAAAAAAATTGAAATTTCTACATTTCCGATGTTCAAGGGGGTTTGAACCCCTAAACCCCCCCCCGTGTCTACGGCTCTGGTCTTGGCCCATATTACCGCAGAAATGCACAAAAAAAAATGTATGACACTAAACCGCACACAGATTTCCGATATTTATCGGCGATTTTCTGGAGCATTACTGCTTCTTTACTGTGCCATACTGCAAGAGCGACTAAAAAAAAAATACACACGAATTTAATGTTCGAAGGGATTGAAAACGGGCATTGTGTCTGATGTTCGTCTTACACGCAATACGAAACGTAGCAAAGTAGACCAGCGGCGGAATGAGCAATTTGCCGCCTACAATAGTAGAAGATAAAAATGTTTTATATATCTGTGAGTAAAACTCAATAGTTTCACTGAAAACAAAAATATGCGTTGACCACGGGTACGGGGGCAATTCCGTCGAGATAAACAATCCTTTATCCGTCTTGATGACCACAACACTCGAATGTGTTAAAAATAATTAATAATTAAAATATTATGAAAGTTAATTTTTTTTTTTTGTGAATAACAAATTTGCGGCCCCTAAAATTTCGCCGATTCAATCGCCTGCTTATTGTTCTGCTTATAGAGAAACCTGACGTTTACCGCTTCCAACCGACGATCGACCTGGCGGTGCGATAAGAAATTTAAAAACAGATTTGAATTCGACGTGAAGTCTACTTGAGATCGCATTTTTAATTTTTTTTCCGTAAATCTTTAAAAAAGTTATTCGAAAAAATTTAAAAAAATTGCTATTAATCGAGTTTTGAAGAAGAATTCGAATCTGTTTTCAGAACCCTTATCGCATCATTATATATATACGTTGGAAGTACGAAAAGTTTATTTTACAGCGTGCAAGACGCGCAATAAAGAGAGAAAATAATACTCACTCCCAATCGCCTAAACCGTATTTTTTTCACGGTTATCGTCGCTTGTCGACAAACGGATATATCCTAATAATTAAGATTGCACGACAGGCATAATATTATTATCAAACGAACCGACTAAAATGGAATATGTTTAAAAAACAAAACAATTTTAAATTTTAAACCGATACCTGCAGTATTCATTGATTATTCATAATTATTGTACTGTTTCACTCAATTAATTATCGTCAAATTTCGTCATTTTCTTATTTTAAATAGTACATACTTTAACGTATTTTTATTGATTTCAATAAATCTGTGGCGCGGTATCGTGTAGTACTGTTTTTGTGTGCGATAATGGGTTACGCATTTCTTACCGTATTTGGTTATATTTGTGCGGTAATCGAAAGCTATTTACGAGTATATATATAATTCCCGCCGTATGTATTTATTATATTAATTTTTTAATTTTTTTATTGTAATATTCATAATTTTCTCTCTATACGTAACTTGTTCAATTGTTGTATTTTTCTTTAGTTACCCGATGATGACTTTTTGCCGAAACCGCGGTAGTAAATATAAATATATTATTTAATATATACAACACTATTATATATTTTTTCTTTATTTTGCATGATACTCCTATTTGGCCTGATTTTATATTCGCGTATACGCGCGTATATACATTTTTTATTTATAATATAATTAGTCGGGCATTAATGGGATTGATGAAGTTACGAAGGAAGCATTTGAATGAATAAGAGCATTGGACATAGAAATCTAGATTTGACTGAGTACTATATAATGTACTGTTATTAATATCACTTATAAATTAAATTTACTGTATTTTAAATGTTACTGTGTTATTGTTGCTATAAGAATAAAAAAAAAAATTATAATATTTCGAGTTTCGCTCGAGTATAAAAAACGCATATTATAGGCTTACGTGTATATATATACACACCGACACTGTTGAAAAATTAGCGAATACGCAATAAAATAGTTCGCTCGTTCTAATAATATATATAGTCACGTGTAAAATTATATTGACCGTGAGAAAAAATTGCACGGTTCGTTTTTTATCAATTCCAAGTCCAATGAACTTATATTTATATAAGGACGATACACCGCGTGTATATTATAGCCGTCTCCGTCTAACCGTTTGTAACGTTTGTAATCGCGTTATTGCAAAATATCACACTGTACAAAAAAAAAAAAAAAAATACTATAGTGTATTACACGGCACTACATAATAATAATAATTAATGTGCGTTTTCGTTTATCCGTATTCAACTCTAATTTTTTTTTTTCTTTACTTGGAAAAAATCATCAAAATTATTTCGACCTCCTCTTATATACTCGTCGATACACTATAAATATATATATATATATACAGGGTTGTACGTAGAAAAATTTGTCCGTAGAGGGCTGGGGGGAGGGTTAAATAATTTTTATTTTTACGTATTTATTTGACAATAAATTCTGACGTATTGTAGTAATTAAAATTTCTAATTTTAATATTTTTAAATAAGTTATCTACGCGAATTGACCGTCGATTCAACATAAATACACGGATAATGAAACGGAAGAAACGAAGTGTTTTATCCTCCGACTTGGCGCAGGACGAAATATTATGCTTTCTGAAATATTCAATAAAAACGGTTTTAGCCGAGGAGAAACGTTTAATAACGGCGACTGGACATTTCGAATTCAATGTTCGAATAATCGCTTTTGAAGCGGCGGAATTCAGCGCGATTAATAGAAATATGCGCGACACAGATTCCCCTCGCGATTTCATCGAATAATTTAATACAATTTATATGTGGCGACGTAACCGGTTTGCAGAAAATGACCGCGTAAACTCGTATTTATACTCGTTTTCCGGTGACGAATCGCTCCGAATCATTCCAAATTGAATTTTGTAAAATCAAAATTTCAAACTACTGCACGTGACACGGGATCGTATCGAGTCGTCGATGCGATGTCATTGGTGCATTCAATATAGCCTATTTAGTTCACATTTATATAAGAACAAGCTTCTTCTTATAAATGGAAACTAAATAGGCTACATTGAATCCTTCGATGACTTTTTTTTTCTTCTTAAAATAAGAGCCCCGAAAAACCGCGTTGTACGCCAAATTTCTTCAATCGCATAATCCCCGTCATCGGTGCCGGTGCTAGGTTTCGCGGAGCCCGGGGCAAACCATATTAGAAGGGCCCCCGATTTACGGAATTCTGTGTAAAAACTTTACACGTTTCTAAAGTTAAATTTGTTTAACATGACTTTAAAAATAATAATAATAACAATATAATACGTACTAGAGGTCTACAAGTATCTAATACTTACAAATTACAAGGAAATATAGCACGGTTTTCCGTTTGATTACCGATTTTACAATTATTTTGATAATCACTTTTCAAACAACTCATTTGTTATGAGAATACTTCACGGACCAAACCTTGTCACCAAAATGTATGTAAAAGACAAAAGTAATTTCTTTATACCTACCTATATACTAAGATTTTTCAAATATTACTGGTATATATAGTTCATCAACACCTACATAATCTATTTCAAATATTATATATAATTATCAATTATTATTAAAATTTGTATCATAAACTGTTAATAGTAACCCTAAATTTGTAATTCATGACTTCAGTAGAAGCTTTTAAATATTGTTTCATCCTGAACGCCCTTGCACCGGCCCTGCCCGTCATTATTGAAACCTATACGCGCGCGTTATATAACATCGAAGTTCTATTGAAATTGTATACACTGATCGCGTATAAAAATGCATATAACGTTACAAAATACAAGTAACAAGTTGTATATATAATATATATATACCGACGAAAATAATTGTTTTTCTAGGAATATAATATAATATATAGCGATTGTACGAATTGCGCTTGTGATTATGATGCTGCTACTGCTGTTGATGATGCTGATGATGATGATGATGATGATGATGATGATGATGATGAAGGTATTATACTCTTATTGTACATTGATAAAGACCTCGCGTGTTCGTATTATCGCGAATTTTATTATGTTTATATATAATAAAGACTAAATATATATATATATATATATATACGTATAAATATTAATATAATCCGGGAGTGCACAATATTATTATTATACTCGTATATTCACACGTACAGTGTGTGACCTTATTATAATATAAATATTATACAGATTTATCGGGTCTACCTTGGGTTAGGTTAACCCGGGCTATACAATAACTCCTGGTATAATCATTATATAATAATAATAATAATAATAATAACAAGCAGGTATATATATATATATATATGAATTGCATTTCACACGCAGAGAAATCAACAAAAGTATTGGGATGCAGTTCGAAAACAATTCCTAGTATTATACGCGTAGCAATAGGTAATAATAATTTATGAATAATAAACCCATCTGTATACAATCGTGTACAAACAACTGCGTTCTTTATGAAATCATCAAATATAATATGTATATACATTATACACGTATAAACGATGTATTTTTATTAAAATAGTATTGACGATTAATAGCACCTATACACTTCAATCGCAATTATTTAACGATAACCTAACAAAAAAAAAAACAGAAACCAAATAAAATAATAATAACGAAAATAGACGCTGTTAACTGTAATGCAAAACATAAAAGTTAAATAACGCACACGCCCGAGTCGTTAATAAATTCAATCTTAACCACGATGATATTTGTATATTATGAGAGTGTTCAATGTGTTTAAACTGTTATGACCGAAAAATTTCACAATTTCGAGGAATAAGAATCGGTTGTTGATTGGACTGCTGTACGGTGCAATAATAAATGTTTGAGATCACCAATTTCGGCCTCTCGGCAATTTTTGTAGAGGGCAAAACAATTTTTTTTTAAATCATTGACACCGCAATAAAAAGAGTGATTATGTCCGAGGCGAAATTTCCAAATAATAATTTTAATAAATTTAATTATCCTGGAATTTATATTTACTTAAATGTATACAGTTATATATGTAACAAATTTTATATCTGATAAAAAGGATATAGAAATTTGAAAATAAGATAAAATTGTGCGAAACATTTTTAGAAAATATTCGTATTATTACTTTTATTAATACGGATAACGACTTAGAAATTTCAAATATACAAACGGATCTTAAAAATAATAATATGTATATATAAATTAAATAATAAAATTATTTCATTACAATTATATGCGTTTTAAAATACATATTATATTAAATAATATTTGTTTGACTCGTCTAGTTGAGTTAATATTTTCTTAAAATTTAAATTTTACTTTTTAACTCCAAAAGTTAATTTTAAATTGTTAAATTAACTCAATCAGTAGTCAACATTTTCTGAATACCTTTGAAAAATTAGCGTGAAAAGTGTTATATAAGATATCTCTGAGACGTCTTATATCATGGTCTTGAAGTCTTTTGTAAAAATAATTAACTTAATGTTATAACGCGTCAAGTCGAAAGAACAGCGTATAATTTATTACGTATTATAATAAGTAAATTTTTTTCGAAAAGTAAGTGACTACATTAATAATTTTCGATTTTAACTCGTTAATTCCCAGCGTTGCGTTCAAAAGTATTTAGCAAAATGTTATCGTCAGGAGTGATGGGTACTTAAAAAATTCGTAGTACCGAATGTTCAGCCACCATGAACACGCATCACGTCTTCGCTAATGGTTACGGTATAACGCGTGTATATAGGAAACAAACTTTTCGACTGTCCATAAGATAAAACGTATATTAATGATGAACGGTTATTAATTAATAATAATAAATAATAATAATAATAATTATCTATCAATTAACAATATATACGAGTTCGAAACGATTTCGAATCGTATCGACGTAGAAAAAAAATACTTAAAAACAGTAATAATCATTTCGCAATAAGTCATTGAAATGTAAATAGGTATGAAGAGTTGTTTTTCTAATTAGTTGCTAAGGTCATTAGCTATTATATGTTACGAATAGTAAAATTTACGCATATACATTTAATTAAAAATATAAATTTAATAGCCGAATCATAATATAGTATATTTTCAGTATAACTACACAACAGTAAAACATATTCAAGTATACGCGCTCTTAAAGCGTTATTCTTGTGATATTCCGAATGTATACAAACGGTTTTTTCAATCAATTTCAACAATTATTTTACATAAACTCTTTATTAATTACTTACGCATATACGTATAGTAAAAATAAAACTTATATCACTCCGTATTCCATTGCCGAAATATTTTTATTTTCAATTCAAACCTTTAAATTGTATTGCAGTATTCGTACGACAGGGCAATAATATCTGTTTGTTTTATGCGTATATACGCGCAAGTATACGTTAAATTTCACAATATCCGGAGAACACCTCGGTTTGAATATATTATAAAAAATACTTCCCAAACTAAATAAACGCATACGTGCCAATAATTATAATAGTCTTAAATTAAAACGGAAAACTGTAATCAGTTTTTTTGGCATTTAAAAAAAAAAAAATTGTTACGGCGAAAAATGTTACGGTCATTAAACATAAAAGTGTAATTTTATATTTACATTATCGTACTGTAATTCGAGTCAAACATGTGGATCGATGGGCAATTTCGCGTTAAAATAAATATTCATATTACCAAAATACGTTATATGAAATAAATATTATTATTTTTTACAATGTTTCTGTAATGTATTCTTTTGAAATTTACTAACTTTATATATAAATTATAATATATATATATATATTATTTTGGATATATTTAAACACAATAATAATTTTATTAAAATATTTTTATTTCGTCATTTTTTTTTTTACATATATACATAATATATAATAAATATACGTCATTTCAACGGTCGTCAATTGGACGCGGTATGATTTCGAAATAAGACAGTTTGTTCGCCTTTGAATTTTATTTCACGACGAACACCGTTTTTTTTTTTTTAGAACTGTTTTTAGTCTCGTCTTCAATATGATCTTCTTATGATCAATAATAATAATATAGAAGGATGGCATAATTAATTTTAATAAACTTGCAAGAAATGTGCAATAATTTAGAAATTTATTGAGGCGTCAAAAAATACAATTTGACGAAAACGATAAAAAAATCGCAATTACTTACTGGCTATGAACCACAAAAAAAAATATATATATATATAAATTCCTAATAAAAAAAATACTTCGAATAGTCGGTAATTTACAAACCTTATATCGACCAATGAAGTTTTACGCGTGAGCAGGTATTGCTCACAATTCAAAATTGTATAAATAAAACTTTTTATACGTTTTTGATAGTTTTAACTTTTTAATTCTGTATACTTCACTTATGTTTTAGTCTTAAATCATATTTAATATTTTCATGAAAAGTGTATTTTAATATTCATAAAAAAAAATTTGTTTAAATATTTATGTTATAAATATTTGTGTTCGCTAATTTCCAATTCGCGTTTTTCCAATTTCTTTCGGTGTACCTACATTGATAATAAAAATTATAGTACACTTAATATGCACAATTACAAATCACAATTCCAACAAAAAGTTTAAATTGCCGCAAATAATGTTACATTTTGTTAGGAAAAACCCAGAATAAACAAATTAAAAAAAAAAAAATCATTAGATTATACTTTAGCCTAGAAAATGCGAGAATAAATATAATACTATAATAATAATTTTATAAAAAACTTATTGAGTATATATTGACTTAACAAGTCGTGAATATGTATATACACATTATATAGGTATATAACGATTGACCTATTTTTTAAAACATTAAATTAGGTAGTTAATCGTGCGTTTAGGTGTAATTAGAATAATGATAATATATACCTATATATATATAAGATAAAATAATCATTTTGTTGACCCTTAAACAGTGCCTTCCATATGAAACTGTGAACAAATAACCGCGATTTATACATTATATAATACTTCATTTATACAACGTTATATGAATAATAAAATAGTAAAAACAAAACAAAAAAAAAAATTAATAAAAATAAATACTATATAAATAATATATATATATATATTATAAATACAATCAAACCAAAGATTACTGTGAAAAATGAATAAATAAGATTTGTTGTATTTAAAGTCGTTTTTCACTACCAGTTTAGACAAAATTCATCATCAGGAGTACTATATATAATATCGAAAAGAAAATACAACAACAGTATTAAAATTAATAAAATAAACATTATGACACGTATAGAAAATTATGAATATTAAAAGTTATAGAGTTTGTATACACACACATATATATATATATATATAGAAATAAAATATTTTTTTAAAAATATGTTTGTACACATTTAAAATAATTTTAGATTTATTATGTTAAATTTCTTTACACAATATTCAGTTACAAAACTGAAATTATGTATTGTATATTTTAAATGTCCAAGGGATTATCTATATCTAAATTTAAAATAGTAATAGCACGATTATTTTCTATAAAAACATATTTCGCAACATTTCCATTCGGATTGACTTTTTTCCGAGACGTTTTCTTCGTATTTTTCTTTTTCTCTATAAATAACCGACGGCGACTTTCTAATCGGATATTATGAATGATAAAATGTATACGTAATATTAATGTCTCGATAGCACTCGCGTTGCACTGATTCGCAACAAAACGAAAACGTTTTGCAATAATAGGCATAAGTATTTATATATATAGTAATATTGTATTATATTGCAGTTCGTCCGACACCAAACCTTTCGTCCCGGGGTGAACGGTGGCGTAGTGCGAATTGCGCGCGTAGCGTCAAAAAAAAAAAATGTGGTAAAATTGTCTGTATTATAATTAATAACACAGACGGGTGGAGTAATATATAATACACAACACTCTTTCGCCGTCGAAAGTGGTAATTTTTCATCACCGCTTTCGCGTATCGCGATTTCTTCGTCTTCGCTGCGAAAACCTACCCCCGCGCGGTACACCTGCATCAGTGTACGTAGAAATTAATTCCTTTTTTTAACGTATTAAAATATCGTCGCGATAAAACACACCAAAAATGATACGTCATCGTCAACGCGGTCGGTGTTTTCTGGATTATAATAAAGTTTTTTTATAAAAGTGTATATTAAGAAATTCTCGATAAAATCTCATACGCAACACTTAAAGTGTTTTATTTAAACATAATATATATATATATATATCGCGCAGCATTTGTATAAATAATCGAATATTTGTTTAAAAACCGATTTCTTTGGGACTACGATATTATTTGTCGCGCAGGGGTTATTTATTTATTTATTTTTTTCTTTTTATCGTAATAACACATTGCGACAGACGGAGTCGATAAATTTCACTCGCATCAAAATATTTGGTGGTGATTTTTATTATTATAACACGGTCGTGTTTCTAAACACCGCAGTGTCAAAACATATGTAAACGATTTTTTTATTCTTTTTTTTTTCATTGTTGCTCATTCGTGTAAACGATCCTTACACCGCAGTATGTCTAACCGCTTTTTAGTCCTTATTACACGCTATCGTTATTATCATACAATCGGTATACATATATAATATGACCTTGAACGATATTCGTATACATATATATATATATAGTAATTCAATGCGTTCATATACGAATATTATCGTTATTGATACGCGATACGATATCCTATTGGAAATTCGGCGGTGTAATGTAAATATATACAAGAGATCCGAGTTGTTTATATGCTTTCGAACGAACGTTGTCGCGTGTGAACGTATTTTTTTAATTCTCCAGTACAAATAATAATAATAACAAGGAAAATATATAATAATAATATTAAATACAATTATATGTACTGTTGTGTGTAAAACGGCGGGCATATGCGCGGAACACAAACATCGGAGAAGCGTATTTTAATGAATGCGCCCCAACAGAGTCTTATTATTATTATTATTATTATTTTTTTTTTAACCAATCGCTTTCAACACGCCTACTATGCACTATTTTCAAAATAAATTACTGAACACGATATATAGTAATTTTTAAACGATATAACGCGTATATATCGTCAGTGGCGTGCCCAGGAATTTTCAATGGGCAGGGATGTTATAAGTAAATAGTAATAATACATTTTAATGAATTGTCATGGTAATAGATACCAAAAACTCTAATGTTTATGTTTTTTATGTACATTTGTAAATTGTTCTTTAATTAAAATGAATTTAAATTATAACACAATAACACCTGCAAGTTGTTCAATTAACATAACACCATTAAACTGAAAAAATGTATTGCATTTTTTAAAATAATCAAAAAAAAAAAAAAATACTTAGGAACTAGATTACTTATTCAACCGCCTAGCTTTTGTACTCGTTTCATTTACAAAGTCATCTAAAACAAGTAATGACTCTAAAACAGCTCTTATAACTAATAAGTTGTTTTCTGTAGTTCGGCAAAAAAGACAATGGGGGGGGGGATATAACCCTTACCTCCCCCTCCCTGAGCACGCCACTGTATATCGTTATTCAACAATAATACCGTCTTCAGAATATTTTATATTTAAAAAAAAAATGGAATTGCAGCAGATTAAAATTTTAGTCGTATTATTATAAAATACTTTACATTTTCCGTTAAAGCGTGATTTTTCCCTGTATTAAAAATAGTATCAAACCGAAAATAATTTATTTTTTTTTAACGATTACGTATAAAAAATATATTTTATAAATGATAGCTGCGGGGTGTCATCGCGTCGTGTGTCAAAAATTCGAAAAGGTCACGGTTTCAAAAAGTCATTATATATCGTTAATAATAATATTATAATGCTATCTGGTTATTATAATGTACTCGTATATAAACAGATAAAAAATATACGCAGTTATTTAATTTGCGATTAAATGACTAATTAAGTATAGACGCGCGCGCGTATATATTAACGATATAAACGCGCATCAATACGTAATCAGGTATATACAGCTATTTTTAAATGTTTCAAATATTATATTTTTTTTTTTTACTCGTTACTTTTTTAACGTCGACGGTTTTTCGTGTACGTCCTAAATCTGAACAGTGGCGTAACCGAGAGGAATCAGAAGGTTATTATATATAGCAGCTGGTCGGGCCCGTAGTAAAACACTTTACTATTTATATAAACAAATTATACTATTCGATTTTTTTTCAATAATTCAAAAACATACTTGAATTTAATTTTATAATTTTATGAAATTGCTGTTGTCTATATACGATTAATTATATATAACTGTGTTGTACGATAAAATGAGTAAAATCTATATATGACAGTATAGAGCGTAAAAGCGCAAAAAATTAATGGAACGAAAATTAAAAGACGACAATATAATTTCCAAAACAATAGACAATGATATTTCACAAAACCAAACGAATATATAAGTAATATACATCGAACAATTTTATTAATAAGTACAATCTGTACTTTTTTTTTTACCAATTTTAAACCGACCACGGGCGTATTTATTGAGGGGGCTCCAGCCCACCCCCCGAAATTTCAGGAACTTTCATTACTAATTCCTATGCCCTATAGCTATATATAGGATGTAATATTTTTAATAAATTCCTAACATGTAGTTGTTTTTGAAATGTTGAGAATTCGGTAATTTGTCCTATTTTTAAGATATAGTCTTGCATTAGAATTTAGAAATAATTCAACAATGATACTTACTCAATGCCTCAGCCCCCCAAAAAAAAAAAAATTTCTAAATACGCTCCTGGGACCGACAACAGTTGAGGATCTGTACTTAAAATACCACACGACGACTCGAAGAAAAAAAAATTTTTTTTTTGTTTCCTCGAAAATTTGGCGATTTCGCTTACAAAAAAAAGTACATAATACTACTGTGTGGTTGAAATTTTAATTCGAGTAAAATTTGCCTTTGCTAGTGCCGGGGTAACGTTACCGCAGCACGCGCATGGAAAAACCGGAATGGTTTGGTTTATTGTACAAAAATTTCTTTTTGTTTGTACAAAATTGTACAAAAAAAAAGTACATATAATACTGAATAATTTTGGTGTTGAAATTCAAAAGTGGCAGTGCTAGGGTAACTTACCTCCAAAATTTTGGAGTTACGCCACTGGCGAATTATATGGTGTGTAGTGATGTGAAAATCGTGAATCGCGCGGCGGCGAGTGAAAATTTCTCCGACCGGAACCGCACGCGCACACGCACAATCAAACGGGTTATTGTTTAACGGCCGTTGTCGGGTACAATAATATATAATTATCGTTACGTTGTTATAACCGGCAGGAGCGGGTTACGGAACGGAGTGGAAAGGACAGGCGCCGTACCACCTGTTCCCCGGCGATTACAATATTATATTCCCCAACTCCATCGAAACAATATGGTCGCTACGTAGGTATATACGCGCAACGCGTCCCGCGAGGCCCGACCGCGGCCAATTAAATACAATCAAAAGCTCATTCATCCGTCAGGTTTCGTCCTCGCCATCGCACCTGCAGCAGCACTTCTTACCGCGCACGCTTACAATACGATTTCAACGTTTTCCAAAGGGATTTTCTCGTACATAATATTATATAATATGTAACGAACATAATATTTCCCCCGATTTACTATATACCGACATATTATATTCGAGGTTATTTCGGCGATGTACCGCTATTTTCTATATATCAGGTAAACCAGCAGGATTATATATATATAATCATAGAGTAAAAAGTCGCGTTTATATATTATCGTAAACGTGACGTTTATATTATAGTGTTTATTATAATATACCGCGGCGGACAGTGGCGGCGCCAGGAATTTTATCTTGGGACAGCCCATTCGGGGCCTTTGAAAATTTTGTACGGCCAAAAAAAATCCCAATCCGTGGTGGTCTTTTTCCCACTCATAGGCGCAATAAGTGTGGAGGGCTAACACAGGTTAGGGGGGCCAAGGGGTGGCCAAGACCAGCCCCCGTCCACTGCCGGCTGCAGAGGTTCCCGAACTGTGGGTCGCGGTAAAACGTTTGACGGGAAGCCGCGAAAGAACGCGAAGAAGAACACGAGCCGAGAAAGAATATTATTAATAATCTATTCGAAAAAACTTTGAGTGAGAAAACTCAATAAAAACGCGTTTTAACCGGTGTAAATTTTTTTTAACGGAGTTACGGTTTTCTATTCGAAATGCTTATTTATACGCTTATTGCTAAAGCTATAAACGCCGCTTCTCGTACAATTCTTAAAAAAAAAAATCTCGAAAATCTTTAGTCGCAATTTTTTTTCTTCTTTTTCTTATATATAAACGTTTTTAGAGTTTTTCGACAAAGCGTATACGTTATTTCATTTAATAAAAATACACCGAAGTTCCGCTCGCAGAATCGCTTCGTATATCGAATGCAACGATTTATCGCGTTGTTATTTCAAATTTATATATATATATAGTAATAACAAAGCTCTAAAATCTTTATCCGAGTAAATCGCGGCATCCACTAAATCCACCTAACCTAACCTATATAACACCGTTGCTCGCTACCTTTTTTTTTGTATATTATTAAATTACGTTATTCGTAAGTAAAAAAACGCTTTTTTTTCTGTTATTTTTACCCACTTTTTTTTATTAAAGACGCGTATTTTAAGAAAATTTTTTATTTTATTTTTTTCGTAAGAAAGTTTACAGCGCGCGTATATAGCATCCGCCGAAATAATATATAATATCCCCTGAAAGTGAAAGCGTCGCTGTTATGCAGTATAGAACCGATCGCCGTAACACGTCACGGTAATATCGCGTAATCTTATCGAATCCTTTGGGCGAAATATACATGTAAGAATCGATAGGATCCGCTGAAGAAGACACACCACGCGCGCGCGCCCTGTGGTATATTTCACGGTAAATTGCATTTGATTGAATTCCCGTTATATAACCGCGCAGTCCCGTCGTGTGTTGTACGGCGGTTTTACGTATTATGATCCATTTACGAAGATGCTGCAGCACGTCGGACGGTGTACGCCGCGGAGAGACGCCGTTCTGTGCGGCAACCCCTTTTATTATTAAAATACTGTGCTCGGATTTTATAGCCGTTAAAAAAGTACTACGAAATACGCTATTTATAATACACGTAATACTACAGCGGTGGAAAAAAAAATTTTATATATATATATATAATATATTGTAGCGCGAAATATCTATATTAATTGCAGAAATGGCGATTTTTAACTTACTTTCTTCCGTCGGTTATACGAGATGTATGAAAAAAAAAACACAAAATATTTTTGCGTATTAGCGGTTTAGCCGTGTAAAAAATGTAAAACGCTTAAAATACGCCGTAATTTTATACTCGGAATCGTTGGTGCGCGTATAGAAAGAATTCACTCTGTTATTGCCACGTCTATATATATATATATATATATAAATATTAAATAATAATAATTATAGTAAATGCTACACGTAGTGTAGGGCCCTGATTATTATTTTCGTCCGTTCCTATTATATATCAAAATATAAATAATAATAATAATATATTGTATACGTTGTGACGACGAGCAGAAAAGCGTCGTCGATATTTCTTTTAAATTTGTGATTTCGACTCGCTAAAAAAAAAAAAAAAATCTTCAAACAAAAAAAAAGTAAAAAGTTCCCAATTCCGTCCCTGCAATATGTACGGCGTGTGCGTGTAAGTGAACATCATAGGCGGAAATTGAGGGGGCTTAGGGGCTAAGCCCCCCCTAAAAATTATTTGTGTTTAATGTATAATAATTTTTAATTTGTATATGTGTTTTGGATATTTGACTGATTACGACTGATTTTAAAAATGTTAGTCCCCCAAAATTTTTTATAGATTTCCGCCTACGGTGAACATATTTGAATTCGTATATACGGATTATATATACTCTTAATTTTTAATTTCGCAATTTTTCCCTCTGCACCAGCGCGCGGCGACTCGCACTCGAATAATAATAATAATAATAATATATTTTAATTGAAATCGCACGATCTATATACGCGCTCGTATATGATATATATATATATATATTATACTATACCGCTTGTACGTATAATAAATCACGTATTTATAATTAACACACTATGTCATCCGTGGACCATGACGAGTTTTCCATTTTAGAATATTATTATTATTATACATACTTATTGTACGGTATATATATATATGTACGCGAGAACCTCGACTCTTCGCCCTCTCCCTCGCCCCACGCCACAAACCAAAAGCCACAGCCCGCACAAACTATAAACACGCCCGTTCGGCCGCGCCGCGGTGCGCCCGCCCGTTAAATTCGCGTCCCTATTATTTACCGCAACGGTGTATCGTCTACGTGTCGCGTAGAGTGCACTGCAAGGATATGTGTTTTATCGACGGAACCGCAGTGATCGATTTTATAACGTTATCCGTCAGAATTCAGATTTCGTCCCGATGGAAATATCGACTATTATACTATAGCAGAGGTTCTCAAACTTTTCAGGCCAGGCCCCCTTTTAGTTAACCCCAGACCTGAGCCCCCCCCCCTCATAAAAATAATTTTAATAGTCATGTTTAGAGTAAAAAAATGTTAAAAACAAACAACAAATATTGATAAATATTAATATTACAAATTTATTTTAAAATAAAATGTATTTTTTATAAAATATTTTAATTAATAGGCCAATTTTAATGTGATGGGTGGGCTTGTTTTTTTTCATCACAAAGTTTGGTGAAACGAGGAGAGATATTTGATAAAGCTACTCTCAATTCTTTGCTGACATCCAGTCTTCCACGGTACTTAGACTCTATTGTGCGCCCCCCCCCTATAAAGCTTTTGCGCCCCCCTGGAGGGTCGCGCCCCACACTTTGAGAACCTCTGTACTATAGTATTATCAGAGCCGTCTAAAGCCACGGTCACACGGTGATAGTAAAAAGCGATAGTTGCTATCATGATAGTGTACTGTCACATCATTAAAGGTTCACACACGCGTACCAAAGACATGATAGTATAATGTTATCAGGAACAATTGTGACTGCGAAATTCGCATTTTCGAGTTCACATGGCGATAATATGGGTAAAAGTTCCTATCACTATCGCAAAATCACTGTAAACTATCATGCAAGCATGATAGTCTGATAGAACATTCATGATAGCTTGATAGCTACTATCACTTTGTTCACATGGTGACACTATCATGATAGTTGCTATCACGATAGTAACTATCACGTTTTACTATCACCGTGTGACCGCGGCTTTAAGGTTATGCGAGGCCCAAGGGCCCGAAATATTCGAGAGCGTTAAAACACTTAAATTACGATATATTCATAGGTGTATTTTTTTTAACACGTTATTATTATATTAGCTATTAGAAATTTATACTTTATTAATAAAAATAAAAATGTCAATTTTTATTAGAATCTCTTTATTACTTTATCGTCTATTGTGATAATTTCAAGATGTTAATATTTAAAAATTAAAAATTTTTTTTTATTATTATTATTATTCGAGATTTATTTATTTTTTAAATATCTAAATAATAATAAAAAATTAACATACGGTATTTTGTAAATAAATTGGGGGCCCTTAGAATTTGGTGGCCCCGGGCCCGGGCCCTCCAGGCCCATGCCTTAAGACGGCACTGAGTATTATATAACCGCCGCCGCCGCAGTTACATTATATTATATATAGATCTTAATATATTATACACACTGCAAACGTATTTAAATCGTAATGTTTGCACCTGCGTCGACGAGCTGATATTTTATTTAGAACTTCAGATCTAATCGCGGCGTATTTTAAATTCATATTTATCATAATAATTGGTTTTTATATTCTAAAAGTTACATACATACCTACGCGTATATCCGGCGACACCGATTTTGGGCAAACCGACTGGAGTAAATATTATTTTATCCGGTACTTTTTTTTTTTTTTGAGCTGCAAGTTTAAACATAAATCACAATTTAACAATTTTTAATGTAAGAAAACAATCTTTTTTTTTTTTTTAGGCGGGTGGCGGTGTAAATAGTGAATTTTTCCCCTCGGATTTTTCGTTTCATATATATATATATAAAGTTTTCGAGTAAAAAGAACGAATTTTTCAAGCGTGCTGTGTCGAAATTCATATTTTCATTTTTACTCTATTATATACGTGTATTCGCAGTTTTTACATTCGTTAATTTTTCGCTAGACATCAAGTCGGTCGAGTATTATTTTATACGAGCTGGAGGAATTGTTTTTTTTATATATATATATTTAAATCGATAACACAGATCTTACGAAGCGTTTTCCATTTTTTTTTTTTTAATAAAATGACTACACAATAATTTACGAATTTACCTAGTAACGTTTTTTTTTTTTTTGGACGTTTAACACAATTAATTATAGTGTTTATATAGACGGAAATCGCGATTGAAAGAAAATCGTTGTACGAAAATTGTAACGCTATATCGCACGTACTTTGGAAGGGTCGAGCGTTAATCAATAATGCGAGTGTACACTGTACATCTGTTTTGCTGAGAGACTTCGGATAGGGATTTTGTAAACGATATTATAGAACGATTTTTTTAAACAATATTATTCCGTACGATTCGCGACTATTCCGTCGTAATAACGCGCGTATATCAGTTGTAAAATACAATAATAATTTACGCGGAAACGCCTTCACAAATCGCAGCCTTATACCCAGTGATTGATTTGAGGGGACTGAGTACCCCGTCTATTTTTTCTGATATGTGAGCGTACCTCTACTATTTTTTTTTTTTAAAGAGGAACGCGGGAGACGGTCAGTGCTTGATTTGGGGGGCTGAGTACATCAACTAACTTTTTGGATATTCTAGCGTGCCCGTACTTTTTGAAAGGGAACGCACGGGACGGGTTTTTATTTAATTTTATATTTTTATAAAGTGGCTCAACTTACATTTTTGTATTAAATATATAAAGTTTGCAAAATGTTCTAATATTTACAAAATGAATTGATATCAGATATTTCATATCTCATACGTGATAACTGATAAGTAACCATTCATTATCTATAAATTCAGGTGCTTTAATAATTATTATATTCCGTATTCTGTTTTGTTATGATACGTTTTTATGGTCTTATATTAATGCTTCTTGGGGGATCGTAAAAGGGGGTGTGGGGGCGAAACCCCTCGCGGTAATGTGAGGGATATTAAAATGCTAGGGACGTTACTCTTTTAAAAGTAGCTAGAGTACCTCTACTACTTTTTTTCCCAAGTCAAGCACTGCTTTTGAATTGATCGACTGCAAACGTTTTATTTCTTAACGTATTGGATTTGTAATATATTTTTATATAATCGGTATTAATAATGTACGAAAAATGTTTTTTTTTTTTTGTAAACGTTCAAATTGTGTACGTATATCTATCGCGATATAATAACGTTCCAACCGGTCCGTTTTCCGGGTTCTTCGACACGGCTCCCGTCCCTTTTAGTTCGGGATCGGACATGGTTTTTCGAAAAACCGCGACGGTAACGTTGTCGATAATAATTTCAAGTCGCCGGGCTCGACTTTACCGTAATTGCTCTCATCGATTATATTGTAAACGGTAATAGTTAAGGAAAATCGCCGGGTAACGAATAGAGAATACAATCGTATATTTTATTCGACAGCGTCTGCACCAGGTTCGAATTATTATCGCTTTCAAAAAGGAAAAGAAGGCGCACATTGGACGTACAACACACAAAAATACGTGTAAATAATATTGTTATATTATTGTATTATATCAAATCATCGTGTTGACCGGCCCAGTACACCACTGCAGTATTGTAAATTAATTTCTCGATTAAAAAGGTGATTTTTTTTTTTTTTACTAGAGAAGAATATGAATTGCTCACACACACACACACACCACGAAACCATATCATATTATATGTTCTTCCCTATAATAACTGGTGCGACTACATTTTTGTCGAGACGATAATTATTTCACATATTATTCGCGTTCGAATGGTCGACGATGACACGTGTGGTGGTCATGCAGCAATAGAATTTATCGTCGCACTCGAAATTGGACGCGTCCATCGACAGAATCGTTTTGGCGTCCAGCTGTTTGCATCCGAACTCCAAGTCGAAGCTGTTTTTGCTGCCGGCCAGTTGACCGACGTCGTTCGCGGGTCGAGAGAACGGCCAGTATTCGGTCTGATCCTGCAACGGTTATAGGTGTAAACGAGAGAAAAAAAAGATTCCTTTACCACGTTATAATAATCGTATACTCGTATAAGCGAGCGTTTTTCCCAGAAAAAAAACGTCCGCCGTTTTGCCTATCTCTGTAAACGTACTTTATTGTTTGCCGACCTCTTCGGCGACACGGCGACGTCGTTGTTCCTGCGTCCGATTCTGGGCACGGATTTCGAAGCCTTTAAGAAAAACTCTTCTCCCGCGAATCCCCGGCGAGTGATCTTCGGGTACGGGCTGGCGTTCTTCAACACGACATCGCTCGGTACTTCGTACTGATCGTTGCGTTCGAACCGAGACGCAGACGGCTGTTTTTCGTCTTCCACGTCCGTCAACCAAACGTTGTTTTGCAATTTTTCTCCGCGTATTCGTTGACCGACATCACGCGGAGTGATTGCAAACACACCACCAAACCTGTACACGGGTACGCAAAAAAAAAAAAAAAAATTACTGTGAAATATTTCCGACTCCGTGACTGTATTTCCAATCTCTGAACTCGATACGAGCGTATATCGATCAGAACACGGCCCCGGATAAAAAAAAATAGCCGCCGTACACAATCCTTAACGTATATTAAAGTCACGCAGTGATATTTATCATCGCGTTTTTATTATTTACTTCGAGACGCAAAACAACGCGGTTATTGTATCGATGTTAGCACCAAAACCGGTTACTTTTTACGTAATGAAGTTGGTAACAGAAATTCGGACTACAGAAACGGAATGCGCGTGGCGGCTCACTTTTCAACACAATTCAGTGTTGTCAGACGTACGATAGTTATCGTATTCGTGCGATATTTTTTTTTTTTTGACCAAATACGATATACGATAGCAACTTGAATGTCGTACGCAAAAGTACGATAATTTTCTAGTACCTACAAACACTATTTTTATAAATAAAGATTGTAATTTTTAACTTTTTTCACGAAACGATGAAAATTATTTTATTCGAAAAAAAAATTAATTCCGCGTGAAATCATAAGTGTGTAAAAGGTAAAAATTCGTAACGTCTGGTGATCAAGGAAAAAATTGTATTCTTTCCCCGCGCTATTGTATTTCATTGAATCTATGTTCGGCGCACGGATGACGCGTCATATGATCACATTGCAATTGCTGACATACCTACCTGATTTATTAATCACGGGTACGATAATTTATTGAAAATTACCATAATTTCGGAGTAGACGTATACGGTAATATCATTTTCAAACTTTGGCGAAACCGATCCGTATTACATGATATACTTGCGCGTTCCACGTATTGAGTTCAGTGTTTCCAATACATATACCAGGGACGGCCAAACGGTGGGTCGCGAGAGATTTCAAAGTCGATCCCCCCCCCTTTGTTAGAATCGATATTGAGTGAAGAAAAATGTACACGTCTAAGAAACGAATAGTTACATAATATTACATACATATTTTGGATCAACCTATTTGCGTGAAATAGCATTTTCTCACATGAAAGTTATAAAATCTGAATACCGAGCTACAGTTTCCGACGAACATTCAGAGCAGCGTCTTCGTTTAGCAGTCAGCGACTGTTCCCCAGATTATAGCGGACTAGCCAACGATATGCGATGCCACGTCACCACGTCAACGATACAACGTGCGGCTAATTTGTTTAGAAATTTAACGCGAAACACTCATTTTTATATAGCCGTATATATTTTGATTTTATTATTTATACAAGTGTGTTTATCGTGTAATATTAATATTAATTGATCGGGTGTGAAGCTTGCAGGACAATAAGAGTAGAAGAACGAAAAAGACTGGAGGCATTTGAAATGTGGTGTTATAGGAGAGAATGTTAAGGATAAGTTGGATGGAAAGAGTAACCTGCAATGAAGAAGTACTGAAAAGAATAATGAGAAATAAAGTTACTACGGAAAAATATAGTTATAGAAGACGATCAACGAATGAATAGGCCATATAATGCGACGCGAAGGTTTATTAAAACCGATTATAGAAGGAAAGAACCGTAGGGGAAGACCGAGAATAGAATACGTAGGTACGACGAATAATAAAGGACCAAGGATGTGACTCGTATGTAGTAATGAAAAGGAAAGCAGATAACAGAGAAGAATGGCTGCAAACCAATCCACTGGTTGAAACCATGGAGAGAGATTAATATTAAAAAAATACTAAAAAATAAAGTTTTTTTTCTTTACGCGAGTCGATTTTCAAAAGGAAAAAATGTTATGTTCCCGGTAGATCTATTATTATCAAAAAAAAAGTTTGGTCACCCCTGATGTATAGTATAAAAAGGTATACGACGGTCTCGTACGGTGCACGTTAAGTTTTCCCGGTAAACGGAGAAAAACACGTTTAATCGCTATGTTCGTCCTTCGCGGAAACATTAAAATCGCCGAAAGATTACAATATAATAATATTATCATGCGTGTATACCGAGAACCGAAACAATATAATATTTTTCAATCGTACACAATTCGCGCGTTATTAATGAAATAACGCAATATTATTTTTAATAATAGCCTATTATTGATCGGTTTTTTTTTTTATGCTGCATATTTAATACAAAAAACGTAAATAAATACCGCTTTTATTATAATATAATAGATTATCCGTATTGCGCGTATTATCATAAACGCTGTTTCAACGCGCGGCACAGCAGTTCATTCACCGATAAAATTTTGTTTGCCATTACCGCAATAAGAATACAACAATATTACAATATGCCGCGAGCGATTTGTTTTGACGATTTGTTTTTTTTTTTTTTTTTCATTTCAGAGCACATTTTTCCTACACCGTTTCAAATAAATAATCCGTTCCGATTCGTGAAGCGCGAATGTAATGAATCGGTAACGGACAAGAGAGAGAGAGAAAAAAAAACTAAACGTTTTCTGATAGCGCGCGTATTATATTAAATAACATAATATTATAATATACATTAATTTTGTGCGGTGTCGGTGTTTTCTATCCGCACACTGGCATAGTCTCGCTGCGCGTTATAACCGTGTGAATGTTATTCGCTGCGATTTTATTCCGAATAATCAAGATTTATAATATTGTATTCCATACAGTGGCGTAGCCAGGGGCTGCAGCCCCCCCCCGACCCCAAAATGAATAGATTGAATCAGTTTTTTTAGTGGTTACCGTCTATACATATATAATATATATATATACAGTGGCGTGCCCAGGAATTTTCAATGGGGGGGGGGATGTTATAAGTAAATAGTAATAATACATTTTAAATTTTAATGAATTGTCATGGTAATACCAAAAACTCAAATGTTTATGTTTCAAGCTCTCCAAAATCGTTTCTAGCTTATAATTATGTACATTTATAAATTGTTCTATAATTAAAATTAATTTAAATTATAACACACTAATACCAAGTTGTTCAATTAATATAACATATGTTATGTATTGTGAATATTTATTGTCATAAGTAATAACTTTTCGCTAATAACTAATGAAAAGTATTAAGTACCTAATGTCTCTAAAACTGCAGCTCTTATAACTAATAAATTGTTTTCTGTAAGTCGGCAAAAAAGACAATGGGGGGGATATAACCCCTAACCTCCCCCCCTGAGCACGCCACTGTATATATATATATATATATATTAATAATTAACGTATAAATTATTTAATTATCAGCCACAGCCCCCCAAAAAAAAAATCCTGGCTACGCCACTGATTCCACATATAATAATATATAGCGCATCTTACTATATTGACGTTCTGCGCCAATTTACACGTTTACGCGATAAACAGTATTACATTATGTAAAACGGCGTCAGAGGCGTAATCCCGGGGGGTGCAAATGGGTGCACTTGTAACCCCTGGAACTTTTGAGCGGTCCCCTTTTCGACCAAAATGTACCGCTCCCTTTTCGGCCAATACAGTTTTCTGTATTAAAATTTACAATTATAACAGCTGAACTTAACAATTTTTATATTCAATTTAATTTTTTTTTTTTAACTAAATAGGTACAATTAGTATATTATATTTATATTAGTACAAATAGTCAAAACTAACAGTTGTCAAATGTTAATAAGTCAAAAGTAAAAAAAAAAAAAATGTAAAAAATTATATAAAATTAAAAGTTTTATTTTTTATAATTATGTGATATTTGTTTGACAAATTTATAACGACATATTTTATTATTTTTATAGTCTTCAACGTAAGATTCATTTCGTCTTTACCTTTCCTCATTTTTTGTATCACCAGGTGTTTTTAAAATGTTATTTAAACTTGAGCAGTAAGTGTTGGCCGAAAAGTGACACTGGCCGAAAAGGGAATGGTACATTTTGGCCGAAAACGGTGACGCCGGAGGTGCAGCAACACTATCATTTTGCGCGCTCTAAATTTTCTATATTTACAATGTATAAATATAAAGCCAAACTATTAAACATTTATGAAATAATGATGAATTGATAACGATAATACATTGGTTCCCAACCGAGGGGAATTCCTCCCAGTGGGGAATTTAGACGCTGCAAGGAGGCAATACAGTGATGATGAAATAACGAAAATGTGGTCGTTAAAATAATTACGCCATTTTACAATCAGTAAAATTGAAAACAATAAATTAATTTTCGGACGGTCGCCCAGAATAACGTTTAATATATATAGTTATTTTATAAAATTTATTTGTACGGCTCACTAAAAAAAAATAAGTCATCTAAATTCTAATTTAAAGGGGGGCGGCGTGAGATTTTTTTTTAAATGTACAAGGGGGGCGTATAGAATAAAAAAGTTTGGGAACCACTGCGATAATAGATATCACGTCCTCGTGAATTCTCAGTTCTTGATTTTATGTATATGTGATTTAGTAAACCGTTATGTTTTAAATCTATGTTTTTGTCATTTTTTTTTTCCTAATGACGTACCCTATATGCCACAAATATAGGCGTGTTTTCGCGATTAACCAAATGCATAACCGGGTTACTGCGTATTTTATAAACAAGTCGTTTTCGCGGTTTTGGTTATATGTAATTATGGTAATTTACTTTTGGGTTTAGGCTACTGATATTTTATAACCGATCAAATGTAATGGTTAGGTTATGTTAATGGTTAACTTTATTGATTCGTTTTGCGCCCCTTGAATTTTAGCGAAATTACGCGTACGGACGGCATAATAATAACAGTTAACAATTTTGTTCGATTATATATTATTTTTTCCCCATGAATACTTTTTACTCGTTAAAAATATAATTAATTATAGTTTGCTTAACACGGAAAACACGTGTTTATTAACACTACACTTTTCAAATAATTTTTTTTGTTGTTATTTTAGAGGTATAGATTTTTTTTTCTATTACTATTATTACATTATCCGCAATCGATACACGCGTGATTTTCATATTTCGTTTTATATTTTATCTGCAAATTGTTACTGTACGAGAGAGAGAGAGAGATTATTACGTGTAACGTTTTATATAATACGGATTTGGGTATTGGGTGCATTGGCGGATTTAGGGAGAACGCTTGGGAGCTGAAGCACCCAGCGTTCGGCATATTGAAATTTCTTTTTTTCTTATATTAAATTACTTGGATATTATAGATATCGCGTAAAACTAAACGTATTATAATATTGTATTCTCGACTGACAACGAACAACAATACGTTTAATATGATTATCTCTAATCGTGTTACAGTGGCGTATTTGAAGCTCAATCTATGGGAGGGATTAAAAATTTTAACGTGGGAAGTACCTACCTCAATATATAGCGAGAAGACGCAACCCCTCTCCCCGTAAAAAAAAAAGTGATTTATTTATTTTTTTAAATTTTTATTTTAAATTTAATATATCAATGTTATAATACGAAAAATAGTGTCAATAAAAATCAAAGTAGTATAATTTGATCTCTTTCTTTCCTTTGCGAATCGATCTATATATGGATTATGATTCCTCGAACATCCGTTTCAATATATCTCTATATGTACATTCAATAAATCCAATATTATCAATATACATTCTTATATAATAAATTATCTGTGAAATCAAAGAAAACTACACCGCTAAAATCCTATAGGGAGTGGGGCGATCCACCCATCGCCAACCCCTCCCCCTCATATACGCCACTGTCGTGTTGATAATGTTATCTGTAATAACAGCGGTTCCACTATGGTTTTAACCACGGTTATAAATGAACGGTTTTATATGATACCGTGCAGGTATTCAACATTTTTGATTCCGCACGGCTCTTCTGTGTCTTCAAAATATTTTGAAGCTCATATCTTTCTATAGAGAGTAACCAAACCATACCGTATTGCGCGCGACTGATTTTCCTGACCGTTTAAGCCCCGAATTATCAATTCGTTTTTGCTCCGAAGTTGTGCGTAACAAGTGTTTGAGATGCATTATTAGTAAAATAGCGTCCACCATAAAAGAAATCCTAGATCCGCCATTGGATACGTGTCTATGCGCATGCTATACGATTATTATACGGACATTGTGTGATATGACGCGGCGAGACTCTAAGACGCGTGCTGTAGTCACTGAACTCAATGCGTGGAACGCATAATTCTCCTATACGAAAAATGGACCCCTATATATAGTGAGCCGCCGTATGCATTACGTTTCTATTTTCCCGTTTTTGTTACCAACTTCGTTATGTAAAAATAATCGATTTTGGTGTTAACGTTGATACTATAAGCACGTCGTTTTGTGTCCCAAAATAAATAATAAAATATGATAAATGTCATGGAAGAAAAACTATATTTCATCGTATTCTCCATGAATTTTATACCTTATAGAATGCGTATGGCGGACTCCTATCCGGGGTCATATATATATTGATTAATGTACGCGTTCCATGTATTGAGTTCAGTGGCATCAAGTAGTCTAACTTATCGATATTGTAAAATAAATGCTACGTACTTCGATATCATCGAATTCGTTTTTTTTTTTTTGTTCGAAACGTTTGTGAACAAATATTTACTGTAATATGTTAAGATATATAATACTGCGATGAGGAATGAAAACGTTATATTCGCATCGCGCATTAATTCTTAATACTATATACATACTGGTCGAATACGCTAAATATATTATTATAATTACCTATGATCATCAGGTATCCGCTCATGATTAGACTGAATATCGACTTCTGATTCCGATACACGGAGATATTCTCTGAAAAATAACAATACACCCCCGATCAATATCAAATTCAATTAAACATTTTTTTAATATTACGTATAAACATTCTAACAAAATCTGCTCGTTCGGCGTGCAACAAATATTTCTATATACGCATTTCGACAGGCCACAACAGTTGCGTATACGTATATATATAATATAAAACCGAATAATTTTCAATTACAAAATATGATAATTGTTTCGTACGATTTCAAATTACAACAACGCGTGTTATGATCCGCGCATAATTCGAGAAAAATTAACGCGATAAAAACTAATGAGTAGAAAAAAAAAAAAAAAAATTCGGCGAAATATTCTAATAATCGATTTCTACAAATCTCTCATCGTCGTTTCCTGTCGAAATTTCGTTCGGGTGAAATATTTACGCACATTATATCATTATACTGCAGTGTATATACGATTTAACGCTGACGTCGTAGTTGACGTATAATAACGCGTATACGCACAATATTATTTTAATCAATGAAAACTATTGCGTAGACTATTTTTATTATTATTATTATTTTTTTTTTGTTCCTATAATTATTATTTTTCTAATAACGAACGGGCCTATTACACGTATATAAACGCGACGATTGTCAATGAATACGTTATTTATAAAATAAAATACAATGACGTTTATAATATAATATTATGTACTAAGGAAATATTATTTTAATACGCGACCTAACCGCTAGCCCACTGGGTTTTTTTTTAAAGTAGTTTTTAATATTTCTAGTCGCGCTATCGTTTGTGTGTGCGTGTGTTTGTTAATCGGAACCGTTCCAACAGAATTTACGACTTGTATTTTATTATTGTGTGTATAAAATTTATATATATATATATATATATATACACGAAACGCAAAAAAAAAAATAATCAACAGCTCCTTTTATTATTCGATATCGCTGGCCCAGCGAATTTTTTTATTTATTTATTTATAATTTTTTTTTTCTTTTTTTAATTCATCGAAATATACGTTTCAATTGTTATAAGGTTTTTGACGTCCACTGCACGACGAACGAAATATACACTATATATATATATGCGCGCCTTGTGTTCCAAATTGTATACTCGTATATATATATATACGATTATTATTTCCCTTGTTATGGTTATAATAATTTTTTTTTTCCACCGCCATATTATACGCAACGTATAACACGCATACCTATTCGAAGATTATATATATATATATATATTTACATATCGTATTCTGATTTCTATGGTTAATAATAACAAAGTGCCGGGACACGTTTTTCAGCTATACGGCAAATAACAATTAAATCGGCGTTTTAAAATACACGTATTATTATAAATTACCATACTAATAAATACTCTTTTATGTAAATTATGCGTATAAAATCAACGCGATATTGCAAATGACTTCATTTTTTTTTTTTTTTTAACTTTCAGTTTCTATACGTTTTCATTGTCGATATTTTTAAAACACGTTTTTCGTTTTTATTTACGAGTATTTAGTCGCGGACATAACGTTCGAAAATTGAATTTTATTCCGTTTTAACTTTAAAAAAAAAACCTAAACGAATTTTATGACTTTAGTCTATATACATTATTATATATATATATATATGTTACCAAAATAGATGATAATGAGTTAATGTCGACAATGACTATAGTAGGCAACAACGACAATGTCTGATTTAGCAAGGAATTGTCACAAATGACTATATAGTAATTGACGTTAGTTCCTAAAAAAAAAAGAAGGCAATGATGCTAAATATTGCAATAATATTAAAATATTAAATTAATTAATAATTATTTATTACAGCAGGGTAAACTATTATGGCACTTGGAATTACATGATTTTGTAGAGGCACATCTATTAGTTCCACATTGTGTTTTACAGTCGCGTCTGTCTTTATTACAGACCGTTACGATACGATACACAGAGTTCGATATACAATAATCAATTGTTATGGGCAATAAAAACAAATATCGAGAAGTCGATAACATGTAAACCGAGTCGAGATTATCTGTAGTCTGTTCGATCAGCCGTGTCAATTTTTACGACATTGCCTAAAAACAATACGGAAATGTAGATACAACTACGAAATATTCAAAAACGTCTAACATCATCAGTATTCGTCAACAATGACTAGGGAATGATGACAATTCCTAAATGTTCATCTTTTCCGGTAACATATATTAGTATATATATATACAAGCGAAAACGGTTTAATGTTTGATACAATAAGTTTATAATATTGTGTAAAATAAAAACTAATTATATAAATATTAATTTGGTGACTGCAGTAAAATTACAAAAGAATAATTTATCGAGTTGCCTATAACATATGAAAATACAATACTCGGAATAATGCGCTTAAGACGGTAAGACGATAATCTATTGAATTATTTGTCGAAAAATCAATTATTTCCAGTACGATTTTGCGCGAATAAACGAAGTAAAAAAGGAGAAAAATTTGAATTTTTTTTTTTTTTTTACAAACATCGTTAAACAACATAAAAATATTATAATCGTATATAAAATACTCACGGAAAGAATGAACAGACTTTGTATATAGTACAATATAGCGTCGTCTGTACTTTACCGTTGTCACAGGATAACTACTGGATCGCTCAAAATCGACGGTGGTATTTAAAGGGGAAAATTTAGCGACCGGCCAATGACTTGTGAGAAAAACGCGTGTAAACGCCTAAAAAAAAAAAACGTGTACGATAGGGGTATCGGACCAATAACCTTGCCGAACCTCGATAATTCGAAAAAACGGGTACACGGAAAAATTGATGTACAACTTGTTAAGCCACCATATAGGACTATGAATAGGTGGTATATATAAAATACATGTACCGTGTTTCTCGACTTTTCTATGTATGAATATGGAAAACGACACGTGTCGGTCGTGTTAATTGGTTTTTTTTGGTTTTTCGTTTAACGGGTTCTGCGGGTGCAGTACGCTTAAAAAATAATAATAATATTTTACAATTAATAAAGTTTAAAAACATAAATATTAAATAATAATATTTGCAAAATAAGAAGAAAAAAAACATTTATTCAAATTTTTTTTTTTATCGTAAATTTAAAAGACGAACATTTGTTAATCAATGCGTTATTATATTGAGGTATAAACGTTTTCTTGTATTTATCTGGTATTCTGTGATGAGTTAATCGCGTTATACTTATATCATTTTTTATTTATTTAAATTAACGCGCCTATATAATAAGGATCGATTATGGATAAAATATAAATACGTACAGTGGCGTACTTACGGGGGGTTTCGGGTTAAATCCCCCACTAGGACCAGAGAAAAAAAAGGTTAAAAATTATATAGTTGTAACAAGGGTGTGTATTTAAAAAAAATTTTTTTTTATGTCTTCCCAAAAATTCTACCATAGGAGTGCTCCGAACTTTACGTGTAGCACTATTTTTTTTCTCAATACTTTTTTAAGCGTCAGAAAAAAACTACCGAAAAATTACATAAAAACGCAATTTCGTCATCAAAATCGATTATCGTTTATTCTTGGTAATTGTAAAACTATAATGGTCATAGAAACCTGAAATTTTCGCCGAACATGCAACTCTGGTCTGTTTATTAACGAGACAAATTTTTCAAGAAAATATTGAAAATCGTTCAGTCACAATTTCTTTCTATAACCAATTCAAATTTTTCGACAAATAAATAAATTTGAATTATTCCAATATAATATATGGTTGAATTCGAAATATTATGCGGGGACGAAATTTCAATATTTTATATAAACCCCAGAGATAAATTGAAAGTACGCCACTGTATATATATATATATATATATATATATATATAAAAATTAACCGGATAATTATAATACATAAAAAAATAATAAATTTACAATATTAATAACTACAGTGACGATGCTTAAGATACGATAGAACATTAAACAACATTTGATAAATTCCCTCGAGCAAGAATAGTCTTGTCAAGCGGACTATTATGACCACATGATTTGTGCGGTATAAGTTCTTACATAAAATGTCGAACACGAACGAATGTTATACTGTGATGCGTGAAAAGAAATATGGTCGAGAATCGGGGAACAAGATAGATAATGTCATTTATAAGTTTATACAAGAAAAATAGGGCTGACGGTTAGCAATAGGAAATCGAGTTTTAAACTAACTATTGTATACCGTTAATTGTACTTGTAACTTATAAAACGTATAAGTCTTCTTTGTATTCTTTCAAGTCTTTCTCTACAAGACAAATTGAAAACGGATTCCGTGTTCCATAATGTAGGACACAACAAGGCACAAAAAAAAGATTTTCATGCAGTGAACATCACGAAAAGATTTCGAAGATCTAAATAAAAACCCCTCAGTGTTTTAATAGATTTTTTAGACGTATCTATCTGTGGAAAAAAAGAAGGTTTGACTGGAACGTGAAACCAAGGTCACACATAATAATATCTAAATCAATTAAATGGGTTTCATCAAGTGAATACAATCAAATGAAATTTTACTTTTATTTCTATGTAATGAAACTTTTGAACATTTGAATTTCGCGCAGATGCGAATTGAAATCTAAACAAAATTATAGCTCAGTTTTTTTTTTTTGTATTTTTATAAATTTTATTGGAATTTTGTTGATATTTTAAATTTCTTTTACAATTTTTGCTGTAACTCAATGTTTATTCGTGTTATTTAAAATTTTTAAATGTTTATTGAACAATTCTACGAAAATTAAAAATATTGACAAATGATGGTTTATAAAATAATGTAAGTTATAAAATCTATACGTGAGGGAACATGACGTATCATATGCAAAATCATTCCAGAAAATATTTAGATTTTTAATAATTAACATAACAACACTCGCCATTTACTAGCCAAAATTGTGTTCGTTTCAGTACAATTTTCGTGATTTTTCATTGCAATAAATTTAAAAAATTTTTTTTATTGCAACAGTATATGAGCTATTAATATTTTTTTTTTTGTATCAGTTCTTATACACGATGCGATACATTGTGAGCCTGGTAATTAAATGTTAGTATGCAGGCTACATAATGATATTTTCACGTTTTTTTTTTTTGCATCACGATGGATGAATCAAAATGTATTTACGCTGAACAAACCGGTTTAAATTCTGCGTGTAAAACAGTAAAACCGTGAACACAGCACATTACTGTACCAGAAATGCCTATCAGAAGCGCCGCATTAACACGCCAGCTGATCAGACAATAACTTTTAAATATATTATTTTGACGTAAAAAAAAGAACAAGTTGAACCTCAGCAATTCTAAATGGAGTCTTTCAGAAAAAAAGCAAAATCCATTTCTCTGTAGCGAATACTATAGTGGCTGTGTTGACAAAATACAACACGCAAATTATTAGATTTCATTTAATTCAATAAGTTTGAACGAAACATAAATAAATCTAATCGTGAATCAATAATTGTGATATTTTATACGTTCAAAAGGCTGTTTAAGGATATTAAGTACTCGTTCAAATGCGTAATGTATTATATGTGTAACGCGCAATTACTTTTATTGTTCTTTATCGTTGAATTAGCTATACGAAATAAATAATCGATTTTAAGTAGGTTTCCTACCCGTATAGAAATATAAATATAATTTTATGTTTCTACACAGCTCACGCATTCGTTCGAATATCAATATGAAGCACCTTCAATAAATATATTGCTACTGTATAATAATACTATTAATGATTTAATGTCAAAAATTTGTATTAATCAGTACGTATAATAAAGTCGACTAAACATTTTTTTAATAATAATAATTCATAACTAGTTAAATTTTATAAACCGTATTTTCGCATTCACTTGTTACAGGTATCGGAAGAAATATAGAGAACTATTTTGATTTTTAAGATTTTGAACGAAATTTCCAATATTTTTTGGCAAAACAATATTGTAACGTTCCATGAACGTACTGAATTTGAAAAATCAAAATATTTGCCATAACGTATAAAAACAAAATATACAGTCGTTAGTTATAGGCATTATACCGATTATATTCGGGCATTCGACCATTGTTAAGTATTAGTATTTTTATACTTTTTGGATATTATATCGAATCCGTTATATACGAACTGCGGTTAAGTCGCTATATCCTGTATTAAGCATTTGTGCCTGAAACATCAAAACTCGTAGCGGAAATGCAACGCCGACCCGCGCATTAATTTACATTTTTTATTTATCATTTTTATTGTATTATAAATTGATATTTTTTTCCTTCGATTTCTAATCCGTTTTGGGACGTTAGATATCAAATCAGCAATTTCGCTTCGGTCGAGTAAAGCCCGAATGATTCGATGTTTTACCTTATCATATATAGTCACCTGCAAGATTATTTAACCAGGTAATACCTTCTCACGCTTTTTTTCCTTTCGATTTCTCCCCGTAATAAAAAAAACTGGAGTTGTTTGTTTGCTCATACGATATGTCCTATATATTCTAATTTTGGATAGTTTATTATTGTTAAACGTCTCTTACGTTCTCGTAGTTTCAACTACCTTTTGATTGGTAATACGATCTGTTCATAAAATATTTAGAATTCATTTTATACACCGACTCCATAGGTAGTCTTGTTAGGCTCGTTTAAATGTCCCATATTAAGCGCGTTCAAGAATATAAAAGTATGAAATTAGGTAAATCATGACGTTTTTTTTTGCTCATAAACTCGGATGGTCCGTGATTTCGAGGAGTATTTTTTTACAGGAGTCCGAGTGTCACAAAATATTTAGAACCACTACGTTTTATACGCGCGTTCCTATGAGCGATTAAGAATATACGTAATAAATATATAGACGTTCTAAAATGTAAATTAAATTTTTTTTTTTTTTTTTAATGTTCTAATGCGATACGCTATAATAACACAAACAGGAATTTTATCTTCATAATAATACATTATAATTAAATCGATTTTGTTTTACTAACGTTTAAAATTATATGTCAATATATTTTACGTTACAATTGAAAATGCGTTTTGTAACAAAAAGGAAAACGACTCGTTTCAAGAAACTATATATTCGTTGGGCGTCGTCGTGAGATCGAGTTAAAACCAACAAGTCATTTTTACTACGCCCGAAGAGTCCAGAGGTGTTTCCATGGTGCTCTGCTGTCTAGTGAATTTGGGTCGAACGCCACTGGTTGACGCGAACGCGGTCGTTTCTGTCGTAGGAGACATTTCCAGTTTTTCGGTTAAGTCTTCGTACGAATTCGAATTCTCCGGAGGCCTGCAATTACGGTGTATACATTTCATTATAAAGTCCCAATACCCGTTTTTATTTCGCTTTTTTCAACAAACTATCTGTGTGTACATATATAATATCTTTATTTACGTGTGAAATACGCGGTACAAAAAAAAAAAAATATATCATCACCTTTTCGGCACACAATTTATACAATCCGACCACGACCAGTTTTTTCCAAATTCTTCTCCCTCCTCGACGGTCTGGGGCATCTTGTAGTGCAAAGTTTCCGGCAAACGCAGACCAGTAATTCCGCCGATCACCGACAGTATTCCCATTATCAATAACGGCAATACCAAATTCTCACGGCCCTATTCAAATTTTATTATTTACATAAACACTATAATATTAATAAAGACGAGAGACAAAAAATGTTGTCAAAACGCTGTGTGTGGATAACGTACTGCTATATATATGGTCGTGAAACACGGACCATCGACGAACAAGATAAAAAGAATTTGGAAGCCACGCGAAAACGTGGACGTGGACAAGGTCATTGAAAGTCAGCTGGACGGAAAGGAAATGCAACATTAATGTATATTAAACCAAGTACAGGGGAGAAAAGGATCCTGTTGAATGTCATAAAAGAAAAATGTATTAGTATTTATAAATGCGTTGGAAATCAAATTCTTTGATTTTTCAAATTCTGAAACCATTTTTTTTCTAAAATTTCAATTGCACTTAAAGACTGAACCATCCTAAATCGTCATAATCCTAGATATGCCCCTGAGTAAAAGATGGTCAATAGACGATGTAGTCTTATTATCAGTTAAATTATTAACAAATATATTAACAGTTGACAAAAATAAAATGTTAATTTAAAAAAATTCGGCCAAAAAAATTAATGCAAATAACCGCGGAAAGTGTACTATTAATATTTTGCTCTCTGTGTTTTTTCTTCTTCTTGCGTTTGAATTTTGCACACCAAAATTTTAATTTTGCTATTAATATTTTTTTTAAATTTATTTATTTATATATGAAATCTAATATATAATCAAAAAAAAAATGTATATATTATATTAAATAAAGCCGCAACGAGTATTATAAAAAATCGTAATACAATTTTTATTGTAACAATCATAATTTTCTCAAAATATTCTCGTTCATTTATTTTTGTTTTTTTATTTGTCGTATTTTTAACATATACGCCTGACGCGACGACTTTTAGTCGACACCGCGGTAGTAATAATAAACAAAAAGAAATCTATGCTTTTTCTTTTTATTCAAATTTTTGTGTACAGTGAAAAGTCGATGCACGGAAACTTCACGTTACGGAAAATCGAAACCATCTCTGTAGTGCTGAATCAAATGATAATCTCACAATAGAATTCAGCAAAATACTCGAGGATGCATCTCGACCCGCGACTAAACTGGAAACACCACGTCGGCCAGAAAAGATTACAAATCATAGAAGAAATGCGCAAACTCTGTTGGCTAATCGGACGCCGTTCCGAACTGTCTATAGAAACGTCATGTGTACGTGCGATCATCAAACCGACTTGGATTTATGTTATTCGAATGTGGGGATACACCTGCAGTGTGTCCAACGTCGAAGTTATTATACAACGATGCCAAAACATAGCCTTTTGGACCATTACCGCAGCATACCGGTTTGAACGACGCCATACATCGTGATACGACGCTTCCTATACAGTTGTGGAAGAAATCGGCAAGTTTGCACACGAGACAAGACTGGAACGACGCATCAATCCAACGGTCATTCAATTGCCTGACAATTCAGAAGACGTCAGACGATTCAAACGTCTAAATAAGCCATAATAATACGACCCAGTTTGATAAGATATTAGATTAAGGGCGCAGGAGTAATTTCAAAGGAAATTAAACTCACGTGTTATATGTACTGCGTGTAATTGATTATAGTTAATTAATTAGATGTACGAAAATTGTGAATATTTTTTATAACGGCCAATTTGTCGTTTCAATGTATATAATAAAAAAAAATTTTTTTGTGTAACACTCGTTGGCTTTATTTAATATAAAAAAAAAATTGTTATTGACTATATAGGTACGAGTATTGGTTTAATTGTAGTTTTTCGTAACGTACACCTAATCACTTACCAAATAATTAATGAACGGTATCAACACCAATCCGAGGCCGGCTATGTACGCGGAAGTGCCTATACCGACGCCGCGCAAAGGTGTCGGGTACAGTTCACCGGCGAACGGATAGATGATCAGAAACGAAGCCGATATCGTGAACTTGGAGAATAGGAATAACACTAGCGTAGTGATAACGGCGTCTGAAAAGTTACAATAAAAAATTCATTCGAGCGTAATACGCGAATTTTCGTGCACGTTGCCGAGTGAAAAAAAATCCAACGAAATTCTGTATACGAATTCCGGCGTTTATAATCGGGAAAATATTCGTGACGAACCGAAGAAGACATCTACCGTTCATGGTTCATCTACTATAGTCTATACTTATCATTTTTCTTAGATACACTTTTGTGGTTTTTATTTTCCACTAGGATATTAGATATAAAATGTCTCTCGCTATTATTTTCCTATACTTCTTTTTCCTCTGTTTTTCTTTTTTTTTTTATTAAATTCTCGATAATTTCCTCATTTCTATCGTCCCTCGTTTATACGAGCGTAGGTCAGTGGCGGATCTACACACGGGGCAACCTGGGGCTGCTGCCTCAGGGCACCAGGTTTAATAGGGCGTCTAATGAACCAATGAATTGAATTTTATGCAAAGTGGCTGGGGGAGAGGAGGGAGCGCCAAAAAAAAAAAAATGGCCCAGGACGAAAAAATGCATAATCCGCCACTGGCGTAGGTACGATATTGCTTAATTGTAATGTTAAGGCTCCCATACGCCCCATCAATATTTGATATTGACAATATTATTGACCATGTATTGGTTATATTAAAGGTTCCTTCAATATATTGGAGATATCAAAACGGTTTTGATATTTATTGACGGGCCGTCAATAAAATTGTGTCCTATCATCAGCTGTAATCACTTTCTCTTTTTCGGGTAACGTGTAGTGTAGTTGCAGTTGTGTATTCTATTCTGTGATCGTAGTCTAAATTATGGAAATTATCACAAAATAAATTATTTACAAATTAATTACAAAATTATCACAGATAATAATAAGACTCGCGGAGTAGAGATTTTCTTTGGTACCTACCGAATGAGTGTTGATTAATAAATATTGATCAATATTATTGACATGTTAGTGGCTAGTGTTAAATAACGGAAAATTGATGATAATATTATTGATCAATAATATTGATCGTGTATGGGAGCCTTTATACCCATAGGCGGAAATCCATTACAATTTCTGGGGGCTAACATTTTTAACATAAAAGTAAGCCTTGGGGGCTTTGGCCCAACACCTCCTTTATACTCCCTTATTCTCTCCGCCATCGATCGTCGCTCCGGCGTGATCGTCCTCGCGTTTTATTGTACGATAAAATTATTCGATTTACTCGCCTCTTGTTAATTTTTGAACCCGTTTATACTTTTACTAAAATTATAATAATATACGAATCTACTCTTTTGTGTTACGCTGTATAACATTTATTACATTAAATACAAACAATTTGTAGGGCAGGGCTATTAAGATATTTGGGGGGGGGGTCTAAGCTCCTCCAAGCCTCCCGCCATTTTCGCCTATGGTTATAAATCTAAAAGATTTTAATTTCGAAAAACAAAAACGCGCGACAAAATACGTTTTACAGATAGAAAAGTATATACGCGTAGCGCTATCTAGCGGTGAAAAATATGACGACTATTTACACTTTTCACCGCTAGAGTGCAATGCGTATATCGTTATCGGCGCTCGTAATGATATTACTAATTTCAGCACGTCCGTAGTGCGAGGAAAATTATTATCATTTTTTTTTATGATACGAATATAGACTTCAAAACTGATCGCGAAACGACAATAATCCCTACCGTGAAAGACCTTTTATGTTTTAATTCAACAAATTATTGGTGGGCTTGACAATAAAAATGTTCGTGCCTCGTTATTGTTTTCGAGTTCGCCGCGCGCCACTGATCCGCTACAAAACCGTGTTCTATAATGTATTTAAATCATAATATAATTCACAGTGCGTCATAGGCCCAGCAATAACTAAAAAAATTGAAATCAAAAGACGATTACTACGTTAGGCTGATACGGAAATCATTTCAAATTGTAAATGAAAACAATTTACGATTTGCTCAATAATAGTATTGTACGCAATGTTTAAAATCCTTAATCAATTCGCGCGTCGTTATTACAATTTTTTAAAAAAAATATATATCGAATTTTCATATTCATATCCTACGCGTTATGCGTGTCTTCTAATAACACACATTTACACTCTTTTTTTATAAATATTAATTTTTTTCCATCTAATTTTGAAATAATTGTCGCGATCGGACAAATCGAGCAACGTGTTGTACAAACATTTCATGACGAACATTGACGCGTTTATTCCAGTGGCGAAATTTACGGGAGTGTTGGTTGTGCAATTCACAAGGGACCCCGCTTTTGTGGGGCCCCAAGATTTTTTGTACTTAAGTATAATATAAATAGACTTTTTTTAAATTAATTTTATTGATTAATGATGATTGGAAAAATTAATTTAGTCAAGGAAAAACTAATATGCACATTGCACATATATGTACAATATCTTAAACCGTGGTGTTAATGTCAAAATAACAGTTTAGCAAGTAGGGCCCCATTATAGTAATTTTCACATGGGCCCCTTATGGTCGAGTTGCGCCACTGGTTTATACGTTCGAATTCAATAAGAACTGTTTAAAACATATTTTCACACACGGCCAGCAGTTAATTTCATAAAATATAATATATTACGAGGGTAATTTACGTTTTTTTTTTTTAAATATCGTTCGTGTAAAAAGTTACGAAAACGACTGTAGAGATACTTAAACAAGACCGCGGTGACACATTTGCAACTATATGGACGGAGAGTCGTTCGAACAAAAGCACATCTTCGTCCTTAGGGGCGTATTAATGGGGGCGGGACTGATGGGGCTCCAGCCCCCCTCCCCCCGAAATTTCAGGAACTTTCTTTACTAATTCCTATGCCCTATAGCTACAGGATATTATTAAGAGTTTTTTTTAAAATTTAATATTTTTAAAAATTTCCTAATAATATGTAGTTGTTGTTTAAAATGTTGAGAATTTGGTAATTTGTTCTATTTTTAAGATTTAGTCTTGCATTAGAATTTAGAAATAATTCAACAATGATATTCACTCAATGCCTCAGCCCGCTCCCAAAAAAATTTCTAAATACGCTCCTGCTCGTCCTTCAATTCGGCGCACCGCAAACACCTTTACCGGCTTTACCTATATAATTCTGGGGGTCGGTTCTTTGTTTCTGGACGTCTCTCTTCGATTTTCAGGTTTCGAATTTTCGAATTTTTCTCGACGAAAAAAACTCTAACGGCACTATACGCGTACGCCGAATTGTCGATTATTAGAAGAAAAAAATTCGACGAGCCGGGAAAAAGGTATTCTGTCTCTTACCCGGTGGCAACGTGACGGTGATTATGCAACTAATGCCGCTCAAAGTCATGGCCAAACACAGAGGCCACCGACGTCCCCAGCGGTCCATCAGCAGCCAGCACACGAAACAGCTCGGTATCTCCACGACGGACGACAGCAAAAAGCTCAAATACTGATTTTGTCCCAACGACGGCCCGTAATAACTCAGTCCGATGTATACCATGTCGTTGGCGAACCTGAAAACGATAAGAAAAAAAAATTCGTCCGCGTGCAAGTACCTAAATATTAGGTAAATCTCGAGCGCGAAAAAATATTATTATTGCAGATATGTTTTAAGGATCTGCAACGACCTGCAGAAATGCGAAATCGCGTAGGTCCTTAAATTGAAAATCGTCGGTGCACGAGAATTCGGTGACAAGACTCGAAAATTGCCGTTTTCGAGATTATCACGAAAAGTATTACTGCCAGCGAAACGCACAAATTTTTGTGCGCAAAAACGACAGTTTTTTTTTGATCATTCTGAAAATAACCGCGATAATATAGCTATCGCGTCGTCGGTCTTCCCTCGGTTTGTTATCACGAAGAGTGACTCGATTCTGCAGGTTTTGTCTCGACACTCGAAGCATCATCGCATCTCGACGGTCATCATTAATTTTCGGCTAAAGTCACTATATAGGTACATATAGTATCAAAATGTGCCGGTTATATTGAAAATAATTAAAAACAATATTTGACACGAGTCAAATTAAATACCAAGACGGTGTAATAATATATATATATATATTTTTTTTACAATAAAGTTTTGTTTTTTTAATAATGAAATTGTTGTTTTTGTATACGTTTACTCGTCGTATTATGGTGGATAAGATAAAACATCAATATTGCGTCAAATATATATAGTTTTCAGGAATATCGTCTCATAACTATCAAAAGAAGTTAGAAAATAGAACATTTTTGTAGTTTAATTCTATCAAAAAAAAAAGTTAAAATTTTAAAAATCCAAGATTATGACGAGCATTATTGCAAGAAACAAGAAACCCTTAAACGGCCGTACTGGAAAATCTACTTTTTCGAGTTGCGTGTCACACTATTCTTGTGCACCGACGAAATATAATTTGCAATCTGTGATTTTGCGTTACTACCAGCTATATATACGTAAAATCAATGTGTCCAGGTTTTTAGAATAATAAAAATACATCCCATTTTTATACAATTTTTTTTTCTCTGTATCTACCAGTATATCTATATTATTACAAAACAAAATCCTTTAAACGTTGTAGGAATATTTCACAAAACACAACAATTACAAATCGTTTTAAACGGTATTTATTTCAATATTAAATTTTGTAGTGGTTATGTGATAGGAAAAAAAAAACAGCGGATCCAGATCTTTTGGTCAGATTTGTAAAAAAAAAGAAAAATTCTAGACACGCCCGTATCGATTTACCGTATGAGAATTTTTTTAAATTTATCGTATTTTCTATATATATAAATTTTTATTTTAAAATAACGGACGGACCAACCAGTTAAACGTTATCAGAATCGTTTTCAAACGCATGTTTGGCGTCCGACAAAGTGCCAACACTCCGGGTCCGTCTTTTAAACGCTCTTCCTCGCTCTTAGTCCTTTGCATCATCATTTTTTGCTGCGACAACAAAATCAACATTACACAATATTAGCTCCGACAATGTGCGTTGTGTTTAAAACGCCAAACGGTCTTACTACAACTAATTATACGATTAGAGTCGCTCCGGCCGGTGGTTCGGTTGAACCACGTGACTGCGCGTGTATCATTGGAGGCTGGATAGAGGATTACAAATAGAATTACCTAAGGTAATTACAACGAAAATGTGTAAATGTCCACGAAAACAAAAAAAAAAACACAATAGTTTTTAAACGAAAAAATTTAATCCTTTTGTAATTTATCGTAACGATTTGTACATCACAAAATTGAAAAATCTGACGCGTTTACAGAGGCGAACAATCTTTTATTTCGAACGACGTTTGTACGCGCAAATTTTTTTTTTAAAAACGCGCATTTTAACGAAAACGTAAACATATTTATACAGGGCGGGGGAATGAAACGGACTGTTTAAAAAAAAAAAAACCTGTTTTTCTTTTAGTTAATTTTTATAAACGAAATCCGCAATACGATGAGTCCGTCTCAGAAAACTATAGACGTGATGACGACGTTCCGCAGCTTTTGCCGAGATATTTTTTTCCCCGCGTCTTCTTGTATTCTCTGTTCGAGGTCTTCAAGTGTGCTCGGTAGTCTTTGCAGCAGGTTTGCTCTAATCTTATCGCACAGAAAAATTCCGGGACCGTTGTTCGGTAAATTTTTTTTAAGAATGAACGCGTAAAAGCAGTCACGGTAAATAATTCAGAACGGTATTCACAGATATCGCGAAAGTTGTTCATTTCACAACTTGTTCAATATACGGTCCAACTGGATTTTTGCACCGAGACGGAGCTACGAGACATACCGTTCTAAAATGAGCATGAAAGGTTTGCGTTTCCGAACCGTTTAATTTCTCAAAATATAGGGAAATCACATGACTGACTCTCCACTCCACAATTCGCAACAGCTTGTGACTTTTGACAGACGTCGTCTTGTCGACATCGTTTATGAAAATTTAGTAAAAAAAAAAAAATATTTTATAATGCTTTTTTTTTTTTACACGTTTCAAGATGGTATAAGCGAGTTTAAACGTGTTTAAAAAAAAATTACTCTTTGGTATTTTTTTTTTTTTTATAGTCATTTTAAAATCGCCCGTTTCATTGACCCGCCCTGTAAAAGAAAAAATAATTATATACCTACGAATCGTGCGGAATTATTTTTAAATTGGCCGAGTGCAGGACGAGTAGAATTTACTAAGAAAAAAAAAAAAAAAAAAATCACTCGCCAAATATTGTTTTAATAGCCAGTGGCGCCGAACTAAAAAATATTCACTATGGCGCGTTTAAAATTTGTGTGTAACCCACCCACCACCTGTTCAAAAATTATAAACATGACTCGATTCATTTAAAATAAATAAATACTTGAAGGCAAAAATAAAATCATATTTTCATTTACCTAGTTTAAATTTATTTACAGTTTTTTTTTAAGTTTCAGAAAACTACATAGAAAATCAAAAAAAACCTCTGAATTACCAACTAGAACGAATTTGCTATGATAAAGGTCTTTATTTGAAAACTTTTTCTCTACTCCTTCTACACAAAAAAAATTATATATATATATATGTATACAAAAAAATTAAATTTTAAAAGAAAAACATTATAAAAACAATACACATTTCTTGTATATTATATATCTCAGAATCTAAAAAATACAGCAGTGTTCACTGCATATTTTATACACATAATATTTTTTTGATCATTATATATTTGTACCTGCTTATATTAAAATACAATTTTTTACACTGTTAATTTATAATTAATTTCAATACTGATTGCTATATTATGTTACCTATATTATGTTCCTTCATAAATACTCGGCTCCGGGCCTAACTTAACTACGTATATTGTCCAGTGTTGGATCCACAAAATATTTGTATGAACAAAATAAAACAAGTTCATCGTGACGGCCCAGCTGGCCACCCACCAACACATCTTTATTCATTATGGCATTTGCCATACTTGAATATTGAGTTCGGGCGCCACTGTTAATACGTAGCAGCTACACTAAACGATAATCCCGCATCAATTCGCAAAGTACAGAACGATTAAAGAGTGCTGGATCGACCATAGGGTTGCGCTATTATACGTATCATATGGAGACGTTTTTTGTGCGAAAACCAAAACGTAATATTATTGTACGCGTAAACAGCGTATATTTATTTTTTTTATATTAATAACACACGACAGTCGTATAATATTTTTAGCGGAAATGAAATAATATTATTACTTTGTATATTCACCTTGAGTTTCCGTTTTACCCCGTCCGGCAATACGGTCCCGTTGACCCTGGCTAAGGTCTCGAGTATTTTTAACGCTTCTTCTTGTCGGCCTTTGGCCAGCAGCCATCTGGGTGATTCCGGTAGGAACCTGCAGCATTATATATGTAAATCAGCCATCACGCGCAGAAACGGTGAATTCACAGTTAAATAATCGACTTTTTTTTACCGCGATATTAACGTGCAATAATTTTTTTTTTTTTTATAATTATAACTAGTTATAATATTAATTACGGCTATCGTACACGATTATTATTTATTTAAACGGCGTTAACAATAGTATGACATTTATAGAATTACATTTTGAATTAGCTTTAAAGCAAACGCCACTTTCTCAGTTTGACATTTAACTTTACAAAAGCAGCTAAATAAACCTTGGCCTCCTGTTCATAATACAAAGACGCACAGTTTCTCGTAGTGAAATTTCGTTTTTTTTTTCGTTCGTTTCAATTACGATATCAATGAAATTTGACGAAGCTGGTTGTAAATTTGTCAAACTATGTACCATTCCTTAACGCGTTGTGTTTCATAAACGATTTAATTCAAACACTTTTCTAATGACGTTAGATAGCTGGATCTGATTGACTCTGCGCTAAAATCTTGAATAATAATATTAATTTCATCCGTGTTGTTAATTTCACCTGGTTTATCCAAATAGTATAAGCACAAATAGTCTTATTAATTCGTCTTATTCGTTAAATTCCATCATATAATATTATTTACTTTTCGTAAATACAAATAATTCGCAATGTACAGCTAACGCCTCCCGTTCTACGGAAACGCTGTGTACTAATGAACTCATGCAATAAGTTTTGACGAAATCGCATCGAAATGATGCGATATCGACATATCATAGCACTATGTGGACATCCAAAAATCAAGTTCCACAACGTATAGTTTGGTGAAAAGTAACCGAGATCACGGGACACGAAGAAAACCTTGTTTAGTCTCATGATGGTTAGATTAGTTTAGTTAGGTTAGATCAGGTTAGGTGCAAAAGATGTCCATAAACGAACAACAAAACGGTGACGTTCGTATAGACTTACCACCAGTAAACGAAGTACAGCGAAAACGGGACGGAAGTCGCCAATGCCAAATGCACCCAATTGCGAACGTAATACGTAACAACGGACAACAGCACCAGGCCCAGTGTATAAAACATACACGTCATGACGGTAATAAACGATCTGTAGTTGGGTCCGACGAGTTCGAGGGCTGTAAACGAAGAACACCGATCGTGTTAGACACTCATTTTTGTAAATATTTTATCGAAAAATAACATACATATTATGGACAAGCAATAATCGTATTTTTAAAGTTTAAGTCGATGTAAAAACTTCGTATTCCTACTATAATTATAATTTTTTTCTTTGTAAAATGATTTTATTTTTTTTTTTAATTACATCAAATATGTTTTGATAGTAACACATAACTATTTTCATACTACGAACAGTGTTTCTTCTTCTTTTACTTCGACACTACCGACTATATGAAGACGACCACTCTAATCTCGTATACCGCCATATGACACCACCTCCTACCCCTGATTCACTCACGCCAGCTATATGCCTCGTATCACTCTCTATTTCATCTATCGACCTTTTCTTCAGTCCTCTCTTTCCTTCCATCCACAATCCTCAGTGCTTCTGGAAAAATTTTTCCTCATAACAAGTCCGAACCATCTCGACCTATATTCTCCCTCACTGCCTCCACAATAGACGCCTGCAAATCTATACACTATAATATTGATGTATTCATGTCTTATCCTATCCTTCCTAATCACTCTACACATCTTAATGTCTTTATCTCCGCCACACTTTTGTTGGTGTTTCATAAAATGCAAACTTAATCAATTATTAGAGATAATATAAAGATCTCAATCAAAAACCACCACCAAACGAATTATCCAACATTCGGAGGTTTTTACAAATTATTTATGCGTTATAATATATATACCCATATTTGTCCACTTGGACTGTTATAATGATCAAACCTAATAACATAATCACTTGAATAATAATAATTATTATTAACACGTTGAGTGTCGTGTTTCAATTGTTATTTCCGGACGAATAGATAGAAAAAAACATCCGTTTTAATAATATAATCGTATAAAATTTTACGAAACCATATGAAATTAAATCAAGTAAAATGATACGTATTAATACGAACTCGTAATAATTCGCCAAATATTTCCCAATAAACAATTCGTTTTTACGCGTGATTTCGTAAAACTAATAATAATCTTCGCATTGTTTAACGTATGCTCGTTATAACGTAAATAATTAAATGTAATACATTCAAACGTAATAATCGAAGTCAGTTCTAAACAGTGACCGAATTCATTGTGCACTTACATATAATAAATGGAATTTGATAAACAGCAGGAATTGTCAAACCGACAATTACGCGGGAAGTAGCCCACCACCAAAAGTTTATCGAGGTAGCCGTTAATAAACTGCCAACGATTAGTGTGGCCAAACACAAAAAATACGATTTTCGTCTTCCGATCCTGAAACAGGTAAAACACGATATTGCTTTAATAATAATAATAATAGAAATCATTTACATTTATCGTTTCGCACAAACCTGTCGTTTAAAGCTCCGAAAAAGTACACTCCAACCGGTCCTCCCAAGTTTAACGCAGCCAATCCGATTGTAGGATATATGTCGTGTTCGCAAACCAAATTAAACTGATGAACAAATATATTTTATGGATTCTTCGTTAACAATATACTATTATAATACTGATTTAATTCCATTTAATCTATGCTCGAATGTATATATATACATATATACGTAAAGGAAAAAAATAGCCCTGTTGCCACTGCAATTTGTTTTTTAACTTCAACTTAGTATTTCTAATACATTTTTTATACATTTAACCTGCGCACAAGAGCGTATAATTCATCAAAATTCCGTTTTATATTATATGACAAAAAAATTTAAAAAAATACGTATATCACGGACGATTTAGACTTTAAACGCAAAATATATTATTTAAAATTATAAATCTATACAGTTATGGCGAGATATAGTAATCTATGAGTGCATTTTATATGATTCCGAAAATTGTTTGTCCGGCCCCAACAGAAATCGATACGGTTAAACCGATCGACATCAAATTTCGCATACACGTTCTCATCGTTTTCCGGAGCGCAGGTTTTTTTAGTAATAATCTTTAAAAAAAAAAATGTATGGCCGTGAGTGGAATTAACTAATATTTTGGCTCGCACGCCTAATTTTTAAAAATTTTTATTACCACGAATAATAAATAATAATAACGCTATAATGACATAAAATATGTTAAACGATAATAGCAGGTGTATATTTCACTGCGAATCATAACAGTTGAAAAGTATTTTAAAATTGATCAAAAAATCGATCCACTTCAAGCGGATGAACTTTATTTAAATCGTAAATTTTATAAAATCGTTGTTCCTATTTAATGCGACGCGATTTATCGTCGTTTCTACGTTTCAAATAATAAATATCTTTTCGTTGTTTCTTTATTTCCGCGAGAAAGATTATACATCACCTTTGTGTTAATTATTACGTTTTCTGTCTTTTGATTTCGTCAATTTAAAAAATCCCACGAATAGCATTCGAATACGATTTTCTCTAGCGCATTTTCCAATATAAAATATATATTTAAAATAATTCAAAGTTATTGACGAAACCCGTAGAAATTGTTGGAATTTTTATCGAAAAAAGAAATATTTTCTATAATCGGTAAAATGTACCGGATAAAAAGACGAATTATTATATAATGGATCTCGTAATACGGAGGACGTACCAGAGGAGGTGCTCGTGAATCGTATAGCGTACGCTCACAAATCGTCGAAATGGTATAGATAGCAAGCGTTTCCCTATCCGACACTTATGATCAGATGATGGAATTACTCGATTTTTACGATATAAAACACACACACACACACACACACCAAGTCGCAGTCGTATATAGCTGTAAAGAAACCAAATATTTACTCTAGAGATAAAATGAAATGCCATAACTTTATAATGTGTGCACAGGCGTTTGAAAATTGTTTATTATTACAATTATTACTATTCTTTTTGAGTTTTTTTTTTTTTTATTACTTCAGAGTTCTGAACGAGTGAGGAACAATAACGCGTTTTCAAACTTAACCGTTTAATAATAAGACGAAAAACATTATTATATTTATCGCGTGTTTCCGAGTCGTTCGAACCGCAAATGGTTTTCCGTTATAAAATCGTTATTCGAGTATTTAAGTATAATCGTACCTAATAAAGTCTTTTTTTTTTTTAATACTAACGTACACGTATTACAATATGACAAACATCACTGCAGCACGCGTCGTTTCTTCTCCGCCCGTGCAGAAGAAGGCCAATTAATCCTTTCTCGCATTCACCGCGCCCCCCCCCCCAATAATAATTACATACGGGCGGTAATAACAACAACAATAATAATAATAATAATAATTATTAAAATTTTTATTTATTTCGTTGGCTCGAAACGGTTTTATAACAATTGCGAGTCGTTTTCGATTGATAAATAATTTATCGAGTATTGTTCTTTGGCGGTCACTAGAAAAGCAAAAAAAAAGTCAATCCTGTCACTGTACACCGATACCTATTAATATATTATGTCGTATAACGCGATTAGGTTTTGCGCGAGGCGTGGTGGTGGAAATGCGACACACACACACACACACTACGGTTCGCTACTTGAAAATTATTGATTTTCGAGCCATTAAAATATTGTTTTACGATCTCGTTGGAGCTGGCAAAGGCCGTAAATTATATTGACTTTGGTAAAATTATTATTCGTTTGCAACGAAACAATACGTAAGTACCTATATATATATATATATATATATATATATATATACGTAGTAGTAAACGCTATTTCGAATAACGCACATTTACGCGTAGTGAAAAAAAAACGACAACGCCGTGCATATTATGCTTAAATATGTTTCGCTGTAGAAAAACGTAATAAATCCCACAATCGTGTAGTCATATAGAAGCGGATTTAGAGTGGAATTCTAGTATAAGACCCCCCCTTTGGCCCGTGTTGGCATTTTTTTTTTATGATAAATTATCGATAATTATCGTTTTAATTTATATATATATATATATATATATATAGCGAACAATTAATCAGAAATCGGAATAGTATTAATAAAAAATACAGCGAGTCCCGTGAGCACCGCAACGTCCGGATTGTGTCAGCAGCTGCAGATAACCATTCTGCATGTATTATCATAACCATAAGAAAATTCCGATTTGGTGGCGCAAATTTTGAAAAAAAAGAAATTTACGTTTATCGAGTTTAATTTCTGAACGTTTAAAATTACTTGTTTTTTAATCGTTATTCACAAACGCGGTATGAAAGAAAAAAAACCCCCGGTAAAAATGTATCAAATCAGTGCGAGTGAGGTTTATTTTTTTGTTTTCGATACGTTATAAGTATGAAAAACAGGAAAATTGAATTGTACGTAGCCGGTCGTGTGTCTCGAAATCGTTAATTTTTTTTTTTTAATCATCATAATAGCAACTACGGTTTTTCAAATATTGATATTTAAAAATAACAAATTTTTTTTTTTTTACTAACCTAACGAAAATGAAAAACCTATTAACACGCACTAGCGTTTGTCTACGCGTGCTTGGTGTTACTTTTCATGACTATTAATTAACTATTGTAAGTAAATACGTGTTAATTATTGAGCGAGTACACTATTTTTTTTGTCTACACATAAATAGAATAAAAAAAAAAAAAAATTATCGTGTAATACTGTAATGTAACATCATACGAATACTTTCGACGCGTATAGGATGGGAGAAAAGGATTTTATTTAATACGTACTAAAAAAAAATAAATAAATAAGTAAAAAAAAAAACGTATGTAAACATAACCGAATATAAAATGTACACGAAAACGTTATTTTAAAATCGTTTTATTACCTCGGTCGACGAGAAGGGACTTGTGCCAGTGGCTTAACAAGTACTCGGACTTAATATAGTTTTTTTTTTATGGCGGTTATTGCGAAGTTTTTTTTCGACGAAAATTTTTTATTATTATTATTATTATTATTCGTCGTTAGCGATTATATGTAAATCGGAATTTCGCGTTGGCTAACCGAAATTGTGTACACCGCGAATTTCCAATACGTTAAAAACACGATAATTTTTCCTACATAACAACACTACTGTACGCGCCAGCCGTTCGATTTCAATTAAAACGTAATATTACGACACGTTATTATCGACCGGTATTTAGTCTGCTTATTGCAATATAATGATATTAATTTATTATTATTTTTTTATTTATTTATTTTTTTGTTCGAAATTATATAAACGGGCGAAACATAACGTACAATTATTGTATACGTTATAGAATCCGTAACTCGTCTACCGCTATATAATACAGTTATTCTAAAATGTCATACGCGAGCACTAAATCACTTTCTAAAAATATATAATTATATATATATATATACTTTTTTTTTTATATATATACGCATCGGTTAAAATTATTATTACATAAGACTATTGTTTTTCCTTCTTATATAGTCGTCTGTATAGTAGTTAAAAATATATTTTATATTGTTTGCGCATACGTATATAATCAGTGGCGTACTTTCAATTTCTCTCTGGGGAGAGGGGGGTTTAAATAAAACATTGAAATTTCGTCCCCATAATTATATTTCGAATTCTAAATTATTATTGAAATAAATCAAATATATATATTTGTCGAAAAATTTGGTCGTAAAAAGAAATATTGTGACTCGACGATTTTCGAGATATTTTTGAAAAATTCGTCTGGTCAATACGCAGTCACGTGTTCGGTGAAAATTTCAGGTTTCCACGACCGATTAGTTTTGAAATTACGAAGAAAAAAACGACACTCGATTTTGACGGAATCGCGTTTTCGCGCAATTTTTCGATAATTTTTTTCTGACGCTATAAAAAAGTGTATTGAGAGAATGGAAAAATGACCTCTTTAAATTGCCGACTAGATGCGATTCACTGTGCCGGAAAACAGTGCTACGCGTAAAGATCGCGGAGCACTCCTTCTTGTAGAATTTTCGGGTACAGACATAACAAAAAAAAAAAACACATCATTGTTACAACTGTATAATTTTTATCCTTTTTTACTCTTTAGTCCCGTGTGGTTGGTGGTTTAACGTGTATAATATTGACTAGAAAAAAAAAAACAAACTATACGCGACACGCTCGTTCCACGTGATTTACACTCACGTCGATCACGATCGAAGACTGTACCACGCTAGTGTCGTACTCCCAAACGTCGCATTTCTCCAACGGCCAACTGACGTTCGCCACTAGCCGTTCCAAGTCCTCGTGCGCGTCGACCGACAACAGGACTTCTGTCCAGTTGATCGCGTATCGCATACATCCGCGTTGCAATCGAGTGAGGTTGCTCTGAAACAACAACATAGTATTGTACTCGTTTTTTTTTTTTTCCTACACTTTCATTTTATATACCGGTATCGATCCGATTTGCATTGTTAATATATAGCTATACCTACGACACGACGGATACTGATTACCGTCGAGTTTCGTCGTGTGTCGGCGGACTCGACACGATTTCTACATACTAATACACATCCTGTTTTACAAGAATTACGTGTAAAAAATGCCCACAAATGTTTTATTATACGCTTTTATCCTGTTTTCATTATTTCTTCTTCCATTCAAATCGTTATTGATTGGCAACCCTTGTTTCTCAAAGGTCAAACGTTGGGAGGCGCGCGTGAAGGAGTCGAGCGAAAGTCATAAAATTTTGCATATACATATATACATATATACTTTTAACGTGTAACAATTTTAGGCGGTATTATTATTAATGTGTTAAAAAAATAACGACCACCCTAATGTGTATTATGTAATACTTTACTTGCGTAATTGCTCGAGCGCGGCTTTCGTTTACTGAAATTCGGATATCAATTTAAAATTTCGTCATAACCGCAATAATAGGCGCGTATTATTCTTCGGACGCATTCCAAAGATCGCCTACTGGACAAATATACACTGCCTGAGAGAAACTCGTCGAGAGAGAATACTGTACACCGTTTCTTTGTAATAAAATCGAACAATAGATTTCATTCGACATTAAGACAAAACGTGCGACGGTTATGTGTGCCAATTCAAGCTGTGATCAATAATATAGTAATGTGCTTATTACTTTTTTTTTTTCAAAATAAATATCATAGGCGCGGTACTATATATATATACATATAGGCAGTGGCGTATTTACGGGGGGTCCAGGGGTACTGAATCCCTCCCCCCCAGAACCAAAAAAAAAATTACTAAAGAGTAAAGATAATGAAATGTATGCCGAGATAATAGTCCATATAGATAATACATAATGGATAGGCCATATTCGTTGTCAGGCGTTCCCGAATCTTCTGTCTCACTCAGCAAATATATTTTAGATTATCGATACGTTGATAACAGAATACACTATTTTTCAATTGTTATTCCATGGAACAAATTATTATTTCATGGAACAAAAAATAATGTCTTGCTGAGTAGGATAGAAGGTATGGTGTTAATATTGCTATCTCTCTTTTTATTCAGGAACGACGCCCGCTACACACATTGTATACACATGGCCTATCCATTGTGTATTATCTATATAATAGTCACACAAAATACAATACACGTTAACAACGAGTACAGAATTAGATACTATATAGGAATCGTATATATCTAACAATATAGCCTATATTATAGGTAAACGCCAGTAATTCTTGAAACACTATCTTATCGCGAGAAATCAACAATCGACACACGCCGTTGTTCAAATTCCGTAAACACGACGTTAAATGACGTTTTAATTGGAGCGGGACTTTTTTTTTAGAAGAGACTTAACGGATTGGCAACGTTATCCATGTACAACAAAGATTCTCTCTCGCCTCGTGAAATTTTGGATGAACTTAGTAAAAAAAAAAGACGATGATTAGATTTTGTACTTGAAAATTGAAAATTTTTTTTTTTAAAAATAAAATGTACTTATTTGTTAAAATTTTCCAAAGGTATTTTCACTAAATATCTAATATCGATATATCCTGTTGGAATTTTCAAAAAAAAATTTGGACCTCCCCCCCAGAAAAAAGTTGAAAATACGCCACTGTATATAGGAGGTACACGTCCGTTGTTTTGCAATAAACTTGCATTATATTCTCAACAAAACAAATACGATAAAACAAAAAAACGTATATAAATTATAATAAATAAACCGTTGATTAATTTGGTTGGAAGTACGAAATAATATATATATATATATATATATATGTATATTTTACTTTGGTAAATAAATATAATGTGTAAAACTAAATGCGACGATCGACCAAAACATACAACCGAATCCGTTTTAAAAGATAATATTTTATAGGTACAAGGTTATTGTTACAATCGTGAAAATGTAAAAAAATATATTTCATATATTTTGAATGGCGATTTATTAGAAAATGTTTTACCCAAGTCTATACGTGAATTATAATAGTGGTACTCGACGGTTTCCAAGTATACGTTATATTCTGTTTTTATTGCAAACTCCTTATAAATTCGTAAATTAAAAATATAGGCACTGAAGTTTTGATGACTGCGAGCACGTTACAAACGCTTTAAAAGAACATAGTGGGCGTGGCAGAAAGGCGCATATCAATAGCGGTCAGTCACACACACACACACACACACACACACACACACACACGCAGTACGTTGTTCACGCCTGACCGCCGTGACTACACTGAGCGGTCCGATGGTTTCGGACCACTATTTATAAGCGCCTTTCTGCCACGCCCTCTATGTTGTGTCGTAGCGCTATCTGGTGAATACTTTCTTTTTCCGTTTTATTACGGTCGGCTGACGCGCCATGTCGGTATATGCGGGTGTTTAGTTTGACGTTGACCGAGCGACCGATCGTACGCGCGTGTGCAATCTTTATTATTTATTATTATTAATATTATTATTTCGCGTATTTCAATGAAATGAAATGAACGTAAAGATTCATTTTTCCTCGTTATACACTCGTTCACACGTTTACTCGTTTACACTGTATACGACCGACCGAGATTGTCGTCAGCTAAGCACTAAACGCTTAATCACGACCGATGATCAGCGCGTACCGTACGCGCTGATCGTCGGTCGAGCGCGAATTCCAGCCTTATACATGATGTTCAAAGGGGGGGTGGAAATGGAGAATAACCATAACATAATTGGACCAACTTACATGACACAAGTCGGTGCTGTTAGGTCAGAGATATACTAAATTAAAAAATATCAAATCCCATTGGGGGGGTGGGGGCGATCCACCTATCGCTCCCCCCCCTTATAACCGCTACTGTCTTGTAATAATTATAACATTTAATGACATATTAAGTATGATATATAGAATACGTCGTATTTACATACTCGTTCGTAAATCCGTCTCCTCTGTTCGGTGGTGAAATTGGACAGCTGTGGTTCGGAACACCAATACGGTGGAACGTCTGACATGAACAATTGGTTAAAAGCCCCGAAACCGCAAGGTATACACGCTGGTAAGCAGACGAGCCACAGTAGTAATTTTTGATAACGGCCGAATTCACCGATGATCGGCAAAATTTCGTCCAAGTCCACTTCGTCCTGTATAGTATAGAGGAAAAGAATAAGCGAAATGACTGGTTATAATACACCGCACGCGGTCTTGTTATTAAATCCACTACTGAAAAAGAGAGTCGTACGGATCACTTCCCCTCGAAATTCGTATTCGTAATTTGTCACACGAATTTCCGAAGTTATACTTAAACAGTGGCGTAGACACGAGGAGCGTGCAAGGGGTTTCCACTTAACCCCCCCCCAAAAAAAAATCGTTCTTGCTATTTAAAATGTTGAAATTGTATCATCTCGTCGATTGTGAAAGTAATAGCGAATTTCAGTGCGTATTTTATTACTATAATGTAATATATTATGGAGTTCAAATAAATCTATTACGAGTCACAAGTTATAAATATAAACGATAAGAAATATCGATTTATTTATTATTTTTACTTGCATGTAGAAAACGCGAGGAAATTCGGTAGTTTCTTAAACCGAATCAAGTGTGGTATCTCTTGAAAAACCAACTCTTCGTAAAATCCGTATATACAATAGTACGACGAATGGGGAATAAGTTTTAAACGTACTACGTATGTAAAAATAATCGGCGGGTTGACTTGGTTTTGTAATTGCGCATAGGCGCAACTAGGGGGGTGCTAGGGGGACTTTAGCAACCCCATACTCAATAGTAGCACCCCCAAAGTATTCAGATATTTTTAATGAAAAAAAAAATAAACAATTCGAAACGAGGTTTTTCCTAACTTGTACAAGTAATTTTTCAAATTTACCGCTTTACTGACGTGTTCACTTTAAATATTGAAAGGCATGTTGCAAATAATATGAAAACAGGAATACTGAATCAGTTAGATAAGTACTACAATACAAATACAGTTTTAAAATAGTAAATTTTATAATTCATATTTTTATTGTCTTATATCAAACGTATGTTTTTTTGTATTTATTGTATCGGATGTAAATTATAAAAAAAATATTATATTGTAATAATAATTTACAATTGTTTACCTACTTGCTAAGTGCAATATATATTAGTAAATATTCGAATCAATAATAATGTCGAAGTTGTGTTATTAACGGGTTTGAAATGTATGTGTTTTGGGGGGGTGGTATGGTGAGTGTTTTAGTCAGTGACGTATACATAATTTTAGCACCCCCTAAAATTTAGGTCTAGTTGCGCCAATGATGAATTGCGTCGGGGATTCTTTTGATTAATATCCGTTTAATAAATACAGATTTAATAAATAATAATTATACGTGAAATATTTTTAGAAATTTCCTTTGAATCCCCCCGCCGAAGAAAAAAATCGTATCTACGCGCCACTGTATTTAACTACCCGTTTGTATAAATCACACTCGTTAATTATTAATCCTGCCGGGCCTAAAATAAAATCCTGGCCACTCGCCCGATTTCAGACGCGTATTTCCACGCGTTTCTTTGAAATTCTCAGAGACAATAATATAATTCCGGAGCGCTTAATAACACATTTTATGACGTGTACGCCTCAAAGCGATCTCCACCCGTGTCATCGACTCGTCCTATTAAATCCGTTTAATAACCATTTTATTTCGTACACGACTGTGTACGTAGGTATACGCCTTTTTTTTTTTTTTTGTTGAATTATATATAACGCGCGCGATATCTGTTAATCGTGTTGAAAAACAAAACATGTGTTTTTTAAATATTTAAATTTGTTTCGCGACTTGTTTTTGGCCTAAATTCCATTGAATTCTCGGTGTCGCGTGCCAAAAGTCTTCGCGCGTCTATATACATCACATTCTCTCTCGTTCGTTTCGATCCGGATATTTAAGAGATTATTTATTCTCAATGAAACCATAGTGTTTCCTCTGTTCCTCATTAATGTTGCGTATTTATCGCGGTGATTATTATTATTTTTTTTTAACGATATAGGTATAGTAACGAGAAAACACGATCGATTTACACGCGATATTATTATAACACGTAATTCGTTTTTGATCGGATAAAAATCGGTTTTTGTACAAAAATATTTCAATATTTTTTCGAATCCTGTTACGATAATATTTTTTAATCTTTTTGCGTTAAAATTAGAAGAAGAAAAAAAACATTGCGATACACGAAATTATCGTCCGAATATTTCTGCGACGTAAACTGTATCCAAAAATAATTGAAATATTTCAATAATAATGCACGTACGATCGGATACAATAATTTTGCGTCGAATATTGAAAGTATCGAACGTAAATTTATACGAATATATAATTAATTTTTTTAATCCGATTGAAACAAAAAGAAATCGATCGAATACGAGCGTAAACGTTATAAATACGCACATAATACATTCGATATTTAAACGAGAAACAATATATCGTAAAATTTCTATTTAATTCGTATAAAAATTACAATTTTTTCAATCGTAAAACGTGTCCTTTAATAAAAATTATATTCGGTCGATGACGAAACGGTGTATTTCAGAGCTTCTTCCACGAACCGTATTGCCACCTACTCGACGACGCGATTGCATACACAGCCACCCGCGGCTGTGCGAGAAGGAGAAACGGTTTTTATTTTTCTTCTTCTTCTTCTTCAATACCGTTTTATTATAACTCGAATAAATATATATATATATAATTTTATAGCGTTTTAACTGCCCGTTTTATTCGTTAAGTCAACTGAACTGTATTGGCATTGCTCGCGCGGTTCAAATATAATAAGCACTGGTGCACTGGCTACGAAACTTTGTACGAAGAAGTATATACTTTTAGTAAGTTAATTTTAAATGATAAAAGAAAGAAAAAAAAACATTAAAACGACGACGACGACGACGACGACGAGAATATTTAAGATTTCTGGCAAACAGCCTCGCAATTGTGCGGCTCTCTCGGAATATTTCAATACCAGTGGGAAATACGCGTCGTATTCGAAGCGAAATATTACTGAATACTGTAAATTCGAAACGCTAACCAATATTATATTATATCCTAAAAATATACACTGACGACACGAAAAACTTTTTTTTTTTAATTATTATTAAAAGCCGTATTTATTGTCGATACGTATAGTTATTTAAAACGGATTACACGCGTATACCGTGCAAGAGGTCCAACGAAATCTCGGTCCGAAATACAATTTTTTTTAAAAAATTTACCCGTTTGCATACTTACATTTTTTTCTTTGTTTTCCGAACGACTGTTAGCCATGGCGGACGCGACGGACTAAATTATCGAACGGCATTCGCGTTATTAGATTAACATTACTGTTCGGGATTACATCGATTTTGTTTGACATTTTTTTTTTTTAGTTTTATCCGAAGACCTTCAACTATCCGAGCAGCTTGTACGTGCAGTTGTAGTATCGAAGTATTATATAGTATCGAGTATAAAACTTAAAAAACGAACGAAATGACCGTAAACAGGAAATCCACAGTGTAGAAAACAGTTGGAAATATTACACCGGAATAAATTTATAAAAATATTTTTAAAAAAACACTTATCGAATACTGTTTATTAGCCCCAATGCATATGGACACATGTATTATATATATTGAACAATTTCTCGAATTGATACGTACGGAACGAATTTTAAAACGTTACCTACAAATCGTATATTATTTTTACAATTATTCCAGTTTCAGAAGAAAAAAAAAATACGTACAAATGTATAATATCGCGCAATACAATAATAATAATCGATCGGAATTTTATTTCTCGGTTAACTATTTGTTTTGCACCCGTCAAAAATCAACTATGCGCGTTCTAATTACAAAATACCCGCGTACGTAATTATCTTTACCGCGGACAGCTATTTATTTCACGTAAAAATCTATTTTTTTTTTTTTTTTGTTATTTAATGAACTAGTCGACTCTGTTTACTAATTCGTATAGAAAAAATTTTTAAAATACGTGACACGTATTCGACAGAAGGAAACTGAAAAAATAACGAGTATATAAAACAAATTATTTTTCTCTATATAATATATAAGTATATATATATATATATGTACGTTTGACATCATTAAAAACACGATAAGATATAGTGGAATTATATGTGTGTTTTTTTTCGCGTTTGTATAAAAAAAAAAAATAATGAGATAACGTAGAGAAAAAAAAAATGTTTAGAATATCTTATTTTTGAAGAAAAATTCACTGGGACATTCTCGGATTTCTGTAATAAATATAAATTTCAATACGTCAATAAGTTTTGGTTTACATACTATATATATGATAACGGTGGTGCGGATTTTTGTATAATATGGCTTGACGGTCGTCCGCTTAATGTAGACAGCATTGTATACGCGTATTGGATTAGTTTTTTCTTTTTTTTTTTTCTGATTTACAATAATAAGGTCACGATATGGCTCGAGTCTATACGTTTAATGCGATCGCAAGAGTATCTCCGCAGAGGCCTTATATTACTCTCGTTCCACAACGCCTGCGAGAAAAAATGTATAAAAAAAGACTTTGAAAATCCACCCCAACTCGTGTTTCGTATTGAAAACGCTCGATTTTGTTCTCTTTTTTTTTTTTTATTCGCCCGAAGGTGTTTTCATTTATACACACTTATATATATATATAATAAGTGATGGCGCCTCAAGTTTAAACTGTCGTATTACGTTTTGCCAGAGACTTCACCCGCCCACGCGAATTTAATATAACTTTTAGATTCTGAGCGGAGCGCGGAATCTAGTGGTTTTACAATGACGTTTATTTTTTTTTTTCTTCTTCTTCTATCCTGTGTACAGATTTTCGACCAGTAGGAGTGCTCCGATCTTTTCGTGTAGCACCTATTCTGAAAACAAATCACTTCAAGATGTGTCATCATACGATGGTATATCGTCAATATCACGTGTAGTTTTTCGCTATAATTTCGAAAACAATCATTCTATTGTCTAGAAGTTTTCAACAAAATTGTATCTATTTGTACTGTACGACTTCAAAAGAAAATTTTCAAAAAATTTCTTTCAATTTTAGGCTATTCATAGCTATTTTTCGATTTTGACGTTTTTCATTCATAAAACAGTTAATTTTTAGTTTTTTTTTTTTTACTTGAAATTTGGACACAATATATTACTTTAATTTTGTACGAAAAATAGACAAAGCGTACTACACCGAAGCTCCGCTCGGAATGATTTATCATTGCTTTCGAATTTGTAATAAAAACAAAACTCTAAAATCTTTATCCGCAAGCAATTCACTTTAGCGATATCTCGCTAACTTTTTTTTTTTTTTTTTAATTCGCTTTACTTGGAACTTTTATAAGAGAAAAAAAATGATACCGAATTTTTTTATCTGATAATATCACAATAACAACGTTTACAATGGCGGATTTAGGATTTTTTTTTTGTGGGGAGGAGGGTGGCCCAATTATTTTCATAATGGTTTTGTAAACACGATATTTGTTTTATGTCAGGCCTTCAAAATAAAGTACGACTCGAATTTTTCTAACGTGAAAGAAAACTGAAAAGTATATTAACTCGTATTATTGTACAACTACGAATATATAGCTGCCAAGGGAGTGGGCCGGGGTGAGTCCTGAAACGAGCCCACGAATTTTTGACAAAATTGTTGTTTTTTTATCCTCTCAAAGTATAATATATAGTATTCGTGAAACATTTGTTACCGCGGAAAACGCTTGTAAAATGTTAGCACTGCACGAAAATTCGTCTACAGGAAAAAAACAGTGTTATCATTGTAAAACTAAAATTGTTGAATGATGTGTCATTAGTACATCGTTTGCTCCTTTAGTTTTTTTTTTAAGTTCACGACGCCACTGTATACACCGATAAAAATCAAGTGCTTCTAAAAGAGTCTGTTTAATAAAAAAAAACCAAATAATATATTGTTTACTTCGCCTAAGTTCGATATTTTCGTACGTAATTGCGGCATTTTAAACGGTAAATTCGACTCGTTATCGGCTCAATTAATTCGCGACCGAGTTTTTTTTTTTACAATCTGGTAACAAACTAGGACGTGCAGTGTACGCTACTATATTATAGGCCGTAGCCGTTACCGGTTTAAATTTTTTGCTCGGTTTTTTTTTTTTTTTCATTGCAAACAGACCGCAAGTTCACGTGTTCGCTTCGGCACGCGCTTCGAGAAAGGCGTACACTGCATTTTTTATTAAATAGTAATAATAATAATATACGTATCGCTACGCGTTCGAATGTGATACGGAGAGAGAGAGAGAGAAGAAAAAAAAATCAAATCTCACGCAAACACTTTCACTTTGGTCACGAGGCACACTGGCGATCAGATACGCCACTGTATATATATAATAATAATAATATATAATAGGTGTACACACACACACACACACACGACCGGTGAGGAAATCGTAATAGTGCCCACCAAAAAACGTATTATTATTATTATTATTATTATTTAATAACGCGATATCGTTTGTCAAGCGCGTTTCATAACACAAACGACTGCGAATGGGTGTGGACAATATTTTCGTTGTCAATATTCGTCGAACGTGCGGCAGCCGTTCAAGTCTCTGTGCCCGCAGTGCTGCAGCAGACGGTGGCGCGAAGCACGAGCGGCGTCCCCGAAGAAGCCGCGGCGGTCCGACACGCGACAGTAACCGGAATAACGCGCGCGCCCCGACAGGGATCCAAATATTACACGATGAACGATGAATCGTTGGTGCTGTTCATTTTGGTGTACTTCGCAGCCGCGGCGACAGGACTCCTTCGGGCCACCGCGGATCCGACGCAGGGACTGACCGCGTCCAAAATACAAACGGATCCCGGCGACGCGATCCAAGTAAGACTTTTTCTCTCAGCATTCGGTCCGACGCAGGGCCGGCGGAAGGCACGTGCGATCGCACGGGGCGGCAATTTTTTTTTAAATTTTAGAGGCGGCATCGTTTATAAATAAAAATATGTATTTTTCACCGTTACTCATTGTAAATCTAAAATGAAAATAGTGCATATTATATTCTTTTGACTGGTACTGCGTGTCATACTGTCATATTACGTATATTACGTATAGTATTAAATAAGTACATATTAATAAACTATAATATGGGCTAGCCGCTAGCACTGTTGCTCGGCGGGATTCGCGATTATCATTACGGTTTCCAGTTATACGTATAGTCTATTGACTGTGAATATTTTCACTGTACATTTGTACATGAAATTTGAAAATTTTTTTCTTTTAATTATTCGTCGACGAGTCGTTAATGACAGCGATCGTAGCGATCTGTGCATATTGTTTAGTCTAACAACACGTTATTTCCGTCATTTGGTGAGTGTTTTTTTATTTATAAAGTAAAAAGTAAAGAAGCTACACTATGTCGGTCGGTATAGACAGCGACTTTCGGGTCGCACGTGAAAATATAACAGAAAATGTTGAATCAAATGTTTGCGGACCTTTTGAAAACCAAAATTTTTTAAATTCTTCAATTAATATCACTACAGATCCTGCTTAATGGCCTTTAATGATTAATAACGACTTTAAAACATTGTTGGTTGAAAAGGGCCCATACCTGCTTCATTATAGATGCGAATTTTGTATTTTCTATTCGGATGATCAAGGACGAAAATTCACACAATTTCATTACAGAGGTATAAAGGTAATAGGTATTGTTGTGCCTTAATTCAATCTATTTATAATTAATTAAATTTCCCATTTTCTCTACGTTTTTTTTTTTTAAATTTCACCGTTTAATCTCCTACAATATAACCCGGTTTGAAATTAATTTTGTTCATTTTGTATAAATAACTATGTTGTACTAATTATATGGCAACAATTTATTGAAAAGGGCGGCATTTATTTTCATTGCACAAGGCGGCAAAATACTTAGCGCCGGCCCTGGTCCGACGACTGGTCGTCCCTAGTCCGGTCACGGTTATGCGCGTTCGGTCCCCCGCGGCCAAGTCTTTCCCAAAAGATCGTGAACGGTGTAGCTCTCCGTAGCTTTTCCAGCTTCTCTTTTTTTTAACTCTCTCTCCGTAACCGCGACGTGTTCTTCTCCTGCTCCCGCGCTTTCGACATTCCATTTCGTTTTCCGCTTTGAGCGTATAGTCCGTGTTTTGCATACGAGAGTTTTTGCCGGCCTCTAGAAATTCCACGGAAACCGTTACGACCTGCGATAGAGTCCGGTTCGGTCTTTGCTCGTACGCGTACTTTGGTCCTACGCGTATTTCACAAACCGAATCCGACGGGTCGTCGGCATAGGCGCCCGCAGAAATATTTCTAGTGGGGTCAAGCGTTCAAAATACACTATACACGCAGAGGAATGATTTCAGACAATTTTTAATATTTAAAAAAAAAATGTATAAAAATAAAATTTAAAAAAAAAATATAAATTATTTTTAAATTCTTTATTTAATTAAATGTAAGCACATACTTTTCTAATATAGTATATTAATATTATCAAAAATATATTACATTTGAAAAATAAATCGTAAACGCCTTGAATCTCTTCCAAAGCGATCAACAATTTCACCATAAAAATTATCACTTATTAACTTCTAATATATTGTACAATACAATATTACCAAAATGCCAGGGGGGGGGCAAATGCCCCATCTTGCCCCCCCTTGCGAGCGCCTATGGTCGTCGGGTACACAGGAAATTCTCTCTCCTATAGTAATTTCGCGTCCGTTTTATGCACGCGTTAAAATCTCGTCAACGTTTGAAAATAATCGAAAATTTCCTGTCGGCATCGTAATCGCCGGACGGTATAAACCAGTGGTGGCCAAACGTTTTTTACCGCGGGCCGTAATAAAAAAAAAAAATTGTTTTGCCGGGCCTGAAATTTGATAAGCAATGACGTAAATGACGATAAACAATAAGAAACTATTTAATTATTTTTATTTTAATACGTTATTTTAAATATGAAGAATGTATACTGTATTTTTTTAATTTTTCAATTTTTTTTTTTTTTAACGTAAATATGTAAAATATTATATACACGCAAATATAAGTGTTGTAATGTGTAGAATACTTTCGCGGGCCAGATAATAAATGATGGCGGGCCGTAGTTTGGCCACCACTGGTATAAACAATGTATTTTCTCGCGTTTTTCGTCAAAGAGTTTGTGTCACTCTCACACTGCCCTTCTGGCGGATATTTTTCAAACCGAACCGCGTAAATCGGTCTACAAAAAAAAAAAAAAGACAAACGCTTATAATAAACTCATTTTTATACATATTTTGTAAAGATTTATCGAATCGGTATTATTGCAGGTTTCCGTACTGTATACGCTTGAGTAACGAACTGACCGTGTTTAAGACGAGGAACGGACGGAACTCTTGAGGGCGATACTTTAATTTTTTTTTTTTACTCTGGGTATTTGTAGAAATGCGTTTTGTAAGAAATTGTAATTTAATTTTACTGTATTTTATGAAATTTCGTGACCCGCTTATTTGTTTTGAACGGCGACGTCAGAGTGAATAACACTCTGAATTTAACTTGACGTTAGGAATAAATTATTGTAAATTCGTCGTTTATAATCGTGGAATTTATAAGGCCCGCCGGGCATTTATATCGTTCGAGATATATTATTATTGATTTCGTGTGGAAATATTATGTTAGAACGACTTAACGGTCTTAATAGTGACTGTCACACCGTTCGCAACGACACGAATTTCGATTTGGAGGCACACCTATTGCACACAGAGTATATTATAGTTGTGACACAAGTGGCCGGTCCAGTGCAGTTTGGAGCGTTGTGAGACGAAGAAGAAAATGGACTTTAACCATAAAATACTCGAACACTCTGTAGTGTGTGTGTGTGTGTGTGTGTGTTTTTCGAAAACGTTTTAAATATTTTATATTTTTTAAGATTCTGAGCCGAGCGAGGAAACTAATGGTTTTACAATAATGTTTATTTTGTTTTTTTTTCCGGTGTACAAATTTTCGGTACTAGAAAGCTAGCAAATCGTACATTATTTGAATGTAATGTCCTTGTGCGCAATTCAAAACAACCCGAAAATTGGAAGAAAAACTATTTAGTCAATAGTTTTTAAACGCGTGGCACAAAAAAAAAAAAAATTACGAAAATAACGGACCCAGAGTCTGGAAATTTACACCGAATATGTAATATCGCGCGATGTTATATACAAATTTTACAGAAAGTTTCTTCTATAAAGCGATTATTAGATGTCGAGCTGTTTAAGACGTAAACCTTTTTAAGAACTGAAAATCGTATACAACATATTATGTCACTATTCGATTACTTTCGAAAAAAAATCTCGACAACCATAAGTCACAATTTTTTTTTTTCATTACACGAAATCGTTTAATACGATTTATCATTGCTTTCAAATTTACAGTGATAAAATAAATCTAAATCTTTACACAAATATAGTAATATTCACTTCAGTGGCGTCGATGCGTTTAAAAAAATACTATATGACATCGTACGTCAATAGGCCGCCGACCAATTTTTTTTTCCATTTAACAACTAGATGCGAATGAGAGGAACCCACACAATGCAATGTAAAGCCATTTATTTTTCTTATTTTTTTTAGCTGAACGAATATTTAAAACCCGTACTTAAAATTGGATTTGGATTTTGTGGGCCTCTAGCTACAAAATCTATGTGATACGCTCGAGCGACATCTGTATAACAACCACGGATCATTTTTTTTTTCTCGAAAGTACACTTTTTATGTACGCGATTTCCTTGTTAAAACTCAAACGTATTCGGTTTTCGATAACACGAATATTATAACGTAGGTATAGAAAATAAAGTTTTTTTTTTTTTGTCTTCCGTTAACCCGACGAAGATGTACGATATGATTTACGCGATTTCGCGTATTATTTCGGACTTTATTTTTAGCGAGACTGCGCCCAATAGTGTATTTATCGAAAAACACATTTCTTCGCGATAAAACCCGAAATTCGTTATATTTTTTGTTCCGTCGATTTTTTTTTATAATAATAATAATAATAATAATGAGTACGTATCGTACACACGTGTTTCGCCGTTGTTTCACGGTCGTCTGCAGATTAAAAACGTTCGAATACTGAATTCGCACAAGCGCGCGCGCTCGTTAGTCGTTACGACATCGCGGCGGTCTTGTGTGTATAAAATTTTATATATATATAATATTTATATATTATATTTTATATATATATATATATATATATATATATATATATATTGTACGATTCGTTTTACGCGTATTTCACAAAATAAAATGTGTAAAAATACAGTCTCGTTGGTACATTTCGTATCGGCGTATATGAAAAAAAAATATATTTTTAATATTTTTTTTTTTTTTATTACCGCGTATACGCGTAATATAATTTATTTTGTATATATCGTTGGAAAAAATCAAAAAAAAATCGCGTACAACTCGGTTACTTTTTTTATTTTTTTACGCCGCGGCCGATCCGAATACGAAAAAAAATATATTATTCTACGCCCCCGAAGAAAAAAAAAATATGCGATATTATTATTTACGACCCGATAGTTTACGATCTGTATACACCTATACGAGTGTATAAAAAACAACAAAAAAAAAATATGAGAACGCGCGCAGTGTTTGGAATGAGATCAAAAAAAAAATAAATAAATAAATATTGAAAATAAACAAAATTATTATCGGTTTTTTTTTTCGCTTATAACTGCGTATTATATATACGTGTGAATTTTTCGATCGAATAATAATAATGTGCGAGGAAAAGAAAATTTTTTATTTTTTTTTATATTTATAAACCGCCTGAAACTCGCGGGGGTCGCACACCGCCGCTCGCGTTTTAATAATAAAAATATACTCCGCATTTCGACGCGATGACGTCAATTTAGAACGGGAACGTAAAATTTTTTTTTTTATTATTATTAAAATAAGAAATTCCTCGGCCGATAATTAATCGACATAGATTTGTCGTTCGCGGCGTACGGCCACGCATCACTACGCCTACTGCAGACGGGAAACGTTAATTCGTTCGTCGCGTTTTTTTTCTAAATTCATTTATTATTTTTATTCGGAATCATCGCGGTACAAATTATACGCGAACCAACTCGTACAGTTCCTCGCGATATGAAAATCTTATTAAAAATTTTAAACGATTTCGTTTAAAACAAAAAATACAGTAGACTCTCGATAATTCGAAACCTTCGGCAATTCGAAGCAAATGCTCGGTCCCTTGAAAATCACGCGGTAATTCGAATAAAAACAATAACGGCATTTATAAGTATACACTCGGTAATTCGAAATTAAATTTTCGGTAAAAATTGGGCAGTAACACGTGACAATTCGAAGTTTTATCCGTTCAACGCTCGTAATTCCAAGTACCAATAACGTATTTCTTATATAATCTTTTCGTTAATAATTTACTACGCAATCGTGTAGAAATTTAGCTTATTATTTTCAATAACTGTATAGAATTATCAGACACGTATACAGGGGGGTTTGGGGTTCAAACCCCCCCCACGAAATAATTTCTTGTCACATTAAAAAATAATGAGTAAGGAGGAAGAAATTGTTTTATTATGTTGCTGTACAATTTGTATTGCTATATTTTGTAACCCCCCCCTTTTATTTTGTGTATGTGCCTGAGAATTATTATCGTTTTATTTCTTATAATCGTCTGTTATCGTAATTTAACTCGTCGATAGCCGAATGTAGTTTTATTTTAGTTTCGTTCGATTGGTTGTAAAGTTCTTGTGATGAGTACGTTTAACTTTATGAAATATACAAGTCTTTGACGATTTCGGAAAAAAAAAAAAAAAAAATTGACCCAATTCGCTGAAATATTTATTAATTATGTACAATGACAAAAAAAAAAAAAAATTTTTACTTAAGTCTCAGTAATTCGAATTTTTTTTTTGCTCTCTCGATATTTCGAACTATACTCAGCAATTCGAACTCTCGAAATTTTTCAATAGCCCCGCCGACTTCGAATTATCGAGAGTCGACTGTATATGTTTAAAAGTGACTTTCGCTGTACACCTGCACACTGGACTGCGCAACAGAATTTAACCGTTTTCCTCGCCAGATGGATTTAACGCCATTTAATCCTCCTGCTACCACCGCGATTAAACTTTTAACGTTTTGACGCGTTAAAAACGATTATTGTTTTTATTTTTTTCTCATCGTGATTAATTTAAACTTTGCCGGCGGTTTTGAAAAAAATAAAGTCATTCGCTTATATACACGCGCGACTGCAGTCACGGCATCTGATTTTCAGTTATAACTATATACAAGCGTACGTGCTTTATAAAAAAAAAATTATATTTATATATATTTACGAAAGGTTTTTTTTTTTAGTGCAATGTGCGGTTATCATAACGTTATGGGGACAAATTTCTCGAATCCGCGTGAGAGTTATTTTTATCGCTGGCAAATCAATATTTTTTAAAATATTAAAAAAACAAAACGATAATTTTTTGCGATAACGCGCGTAGTCCCGCGAGCGTTTAATGCGTATTGAATTATTATTGTTTATCACGCATACGCGTGAATGTGAAATAAAAAAAAAAAAAAACGAGATTTTTATATTCTTATGTATTGGTTTTACAATGATGTGTTTTTATGTCTGTACTCGAGAATTCTACCAGAAGCAGTGCTCCGATCTTCGCGGTCATACATTTGTGTGCAAATCGCATCTGTGGTTGGTATACTTTAGAAAGGACATTTTTCGATTTTCTCAAAAGCGCCTACAAATATAATTCGAAAACCGTACCGAAAAACCGCGTAAAAACGCGATTTTTTTGAAATCGATTACCGTTATTTCTTCGTAATTTCGAAACTAACGTCGTTATAGAAACTCGAAATATTCGTCATGTAACTTGTGATTATATTAAGGATAAAAAAATTTTCAAAAACTTTCTTTTGATTTTGGAACTAGGTTTTGAGGTATTTTGTTCATAAAAAGGGTTAATTTTTTGTTATATACCCAAAATATTACACCGAAGCTCCGTTCGGCGAATCGTTTTATCGAATGCAATGATTTATTATCGTTGCTTTCAAATTTACAGAGATAACAATACACTCTAAAATCTTTATCCGACTTTTTTTTTTTTAGCTACGATTCTATTTAGAATTATAAAAATTTTAAAATGTATTCGTTCTGCAGTACGCTTCTATTATTATATGTAAACAGAATAAACCTTTGGAAATGTCGACCAAGTTGGAACAGGAACAGTGCCGGAGTCAGAGGTAGGACGAAATGAGCAGTAGTGGCCCACTCATAATTTTATAACCCGATGATCATAAAAAAAAAAGTATTTGTTTCCTTTTGTAAACCTCATAAAAAAAAATATATAGTAAAATAGTTAACCCACAGTGTAAATTAGTTTTAGTTTTTATTGTAATCACCGCGGTATAGGGTATAACTAAATAAATAGGCGCTTTAAAATATTATACATTGTTAATTTAAACAAAAATTAATTGTTTTTTTTTTGCAATTGAATTTACAAAATATTAATATTCTAAAAGTTATTTTCATAAAATAGTTTATTTTTAACGCTATAAGATATCGTAACATTATATTTTCTGTTTGAGAGTTTTTAGGTTTATAAAAATAATCGAGTTTTTCCAATATATTGATTATAATAGTTTTTCTTATTATTGTTCTTACAATCTTGTATGAAATAAAACATTAATAAATAATCGTAAAATTAAATTTTTTTTTTTTTTACATTATAATATTATTTTATTCTTTTAATTATTTCAGTTATTTTTAATTGAGCTCCGTGTAGACAAGAAATCTAGTGTTTTTTTTTTTGTTTAATGAATGTTGGGGTTCGCTTTACGTGATTTAGAAGGATTCCGCATTTCTAGCCACCTTTTTGAGTTTGTAAATAATAAAACGTTTGGCCTATACTCTTTAAATCATTGGCCAGTGGCTGGCCCACCCGGGTCAAAGACTCCTGCGCCGCTGGCACACTGGACAGAAGATTTTCGTCGAAACAAATTTATTATTTTCAACAATAATAATCGTTGACAGTATAATGCGTATTACGCATAAGCTGGCGTCCCGCGTTAGTGCGTTATTTCGCACAGACCTTGGGAATCGATATGGTATTGTTATGGAACGGAAAGGAAAACCTATTTTTGTGTTCGGTCGATAGTACACGAGGGGTTTCGGGGTGGAAATTGGTCTAGTGGCGAAATCAATTTTGCAATAAACACATTTGGAGTCGATTGAGATAGCGTCCGTAATAAGTATTAAAAGCCCGAAATCGACAGAACACCGTTAGGCGGGTTTACGATTTGACGTGATAACAGACGCGTTTCTCGAAGCTACGTAATACGAAGAGGAAAAAAAATAAAAAATTAGTGGGACACGCCCTGCACACATTATATCGCGATATGTATCGGGTTATTGTTTTATATTTTCCGATTCGATATAGTATACGTTACGTCTGATATTATATTATTCCGTCGGTTTCGGGGCTAAATTAAACATAACTCACGCGGTGTATACAGGCAAAGTATCGTTCGTTAATGTTTTTCTTCGTTTTTTTAAACGATTATTAATTGTTTCGCGCGAAAGTTACGCGATTACGTGTTATTATACAGGCTCGTTGATAATACTGTGAGTTAATGAACAAAAATAACGGAAGTTATACGTGTAAATTGTGAGACTCGTTTTTAAATTTAAAACGTGATAGCGGTCAAGGGACAAAAATACTTTTATGTGATTCTCGTATAGGGGGAAAAAAATGACGGATTTAGTAAGAAAAAAATTAATAAAAAATTGCAATTGAAGTCGGACGGTGTACGTTTTTTAGTGAGAATATTCCATATGTGGACGTGCAAAAATTGTAAACGGAAGAGTTCTATGATGTTCTTGGATATTTATCCAATCGATTGACCCCTTAGGGGAATTATATGAGTTCGTGATGCGTTTCGACAAATACGGTACACGAATAACTAACGCGGAATTTCGGAATAAATCGAAAATCGACATGATAACGAGAGACTGCAGTTATGATCTCAGACGTTCGAAAAATTGGAGCGCGTCGGGCTGTGGAAAAACGTTCTTGTAAATCTTTGTGCCACGCGAACAGATGTCGGGGAAAAAGTGTCCGTTTGTAACTCGAGAATCCGTGACGACTTGTAAAAATAAAATACAATATAGTATTTTTTTTTATTTTTTTGAAATAATATCAATGAGCACGGGTGAACCCGGACGAGAAAAAAAAAAGTCATCTGAATAATTTGAAACGTGCAGCTACACGCGGTTCGCAAAGAGCCTATAATATAATAAGCCTATTTTCGCGCAAAAATTTCTCGAACGGGCTACGGCATAAACGAGCGCGTATATGAACGTCGGCCGGTTAAGAACGTGCGGAACAAATGGCACACGTTCAAGATGCTGGTTTATGATCTGCGATACACAATACACCTCCTGCCTCATAATAATGTGTATAATATATAGTCGATCGTAAACATAATGAAAAAACTCTTTTTCTCTCTCTCTCTCTCTCTCTTTTCTCGACTATAACGCTGGCAATAATAATAATAATAATAATAATATACGTGACAGCATCGACCATGTGCAGCCTAAAAACCCGTGACGCCGCGTACAATAATAATAATTTAACGTTTTAGACAATATTATTATTGGCATTGTTATGTTTACCCATCGCGCGCGCGTATATAATAGCGTTGAGAGTGTTCGTCGCATATAGCGGTACAATGAATATTTGTAATATCGAAATGAATGCAAAAAAAAAACCGAAAGTAAAAAAAGTGTATATACGTGTATACGCAACACGTAAAACAAAAAAATTTAAAAGAACATTTTTTTAATCGATTCGTATGTGCAGGCGTTTTATAATAATAGATTTACACACAAGTGCAGCGCGTACGTAATATATTATTATAATGTGCGTGTATAGCCGGTGACCTAAACTCGTCATAACGGTGTGTATGAGTATATGTAATATCGCATTATTTTTAAGATACGGACGAATCTATAAGTTTATGAATACCAATAAAAATTTATGAATTTTTTTTTTTTTTTATGATAAAGACAAAGTGTATTGGATATTTTATACGAAAACTAAATCTTTAAGTTTTCATAAATGTACGATAATTTTCATTTTCTACGAAAACTACCAACGGTCTGTGCTTCTTCATGATTCTCTGTTACCGTATTCACATCGAACACTTATTAATTTTCCGTCTTGTGTTTTTTTTTTTACTTAATTCTATAGCGATGTTCCGGGACTTATCGATGAAAAGTTTAGATTTAAAAAAAACCGCGAGAAGAAATCACCTGGCGATGGCGTTAAATCTGGAAAACGATTCGGAAACATTTTCCTAAAAAACAGCCACTGAAACTATTCGCCTCATTGGAACCGGACTAGTTCGCGATATCGTATACTCTTAACCGCTGTATTTAAGCGGGCGAGAAGTTATTCAGCGTTTCCGCATATAACGTTCAGACTGTTGCACAATGTATTGTATTCCTCGAAAAAGTACGAGCCCAAAATGTCAAAAGTCGAAAATCCACAACGTATAAAATATTGCTTTTTACACGCAGAATCAAAAGGAGTTTGTGTAACGATTTCGGTCGTTCTGAAGCCCTGCGAAAACGACAGTTTGGTTTCGTTCACGGCATAATTAATGAAAACGCGCGTTTCATCTGACGTAATCAGACCAAAAAAAAAAAATTCATGATTTTCACGTAACGATTTGCTGGTAAACGCGTTACGGAATATTCGATTCTCGTGCAATAATATACACGTTTTTTTTACTTACTTTCGTGTTCACCTCGTTTGATCGTCTCCGAAACATACGTACATGAAATTGCCCCTCCCCACTTTGTCCGATCGACTCCAAAAAAAAAATTGTAAATTAATTGTAAATCCAATTTTGGAATTTGTAAAAAATAAACGGGGTTTTTCAATGATCTATTCGATATTACGATCTGAAAATTGTATCGTTTACCTTCTTCGGTTCGTATATCGATCATAAATCATTGTATACTTACGTGTCGATCGCGTGGTTTATATATAAACGTCATATCAATAAGTTGAACGTATTCGATAATTAAGCCGCTCTTTTTTCACTACGTAATATCGACTTATGAATCGTCTTGACGTTTTATTAAATCATTAAACGCGATAGATACAAATCCGAAATTTTCGTCTAATCCGAAATCCGCTATTTGAAAACACTTACTCTTGCGACACACAAAACGATATATTATTTCCCGTTTCGGTAGTGTTCGCACGGAGTGTCAAATTCTTAAACGATGCGCTGTACACGTTTAATCGTATAATATACAAATAATATAATCGTTTTTCGAACCGCAATATTAATAATATCGTTTTTTTTTTTTATTTCAGTATTTGAAATTTCACGATGTGTCTTACAATCTCACGGATTTCACGATATGCACGTGGATAAAACTGACGAATTTTTCCCACGCGCAAACCATATTCCGTCTGACGGGTAAGTCGACACGTATATGCTAACATCGCCGTGATAATATGAAAATCTCGTGTACTCAAATAACAGTGAAAAAAAAGTATACAGAAATTTCGATGTACTTACATCCAGATAATTTAAAACGTAAAATTTATTACAAATTAAATACCAAAAAAAAAAAAATTGGTATTACGGAATATTGCAGCGCAAACATTCAAATTTATATTAAATAATTATCACTTGCGGTCAAATGAAATTATCCGTAATATTATGCAATATATAACGGTTCAAAAACGTCTCGTTTTCGCGTTTAACGCGGTTTTTATTCAAATGTTTTAATTGGAAAAATATAAATATCGTCTTACTGCATATATAGATAATAATAATTTATACAATGAGGCCGAAAAAAAAATTGAGTTACGTGGATATTATGTGCAGATGGAAAGTGAAACCGCGATGACCGCGTGTGCTTAAAACTCGATTATTTACGCAATTTATAACACGGGGAGTGAGTAAAAAAAAAGTCCTATGCGGTCACACAAATTATATCAAAAAAAAAAAAATTATTATATCACAAAATATTATATACGTACACGCGAGACATTTTTTTTTTAAATAAGTTCTCCGAGTGTACAGCGCCCGAGGGAAATATCTCATTTCTTTTCAGACACCGCAGATTACTCGAAAAAATAGTTGGCGCAAAGGCTCTGCTAGCTCTTTACGAGGAGAGCGTAAAAAACTTTGAATAAAGTTCTTTTTTTTTTTTCGAGTCCTTATACTTTTGAGAAACGCCTCGCGTATACGATCAGAATTGTGTTCGACGATTATCGTTATTCATAAAAATAAAATAACAATATTTTCCGAAAACGTGACTATTTTCAAAACTATATCTGCGCAGTGTTCTCAAACGAAACGAGCAATAACTTGATGGAGGCAATCTACGAGCCGAGCAAAACAAGAACTAGTATTAATAATATTTTTTCCCGAACAACCCTATTAGGGCCATAGCCAGGGGAGCTATAAGGATTCAGCCCCCCTCACCCCAGATGACCCGAAATGGCACTTTTTTTTTTTTTTAAATTGTAATATGAAAGCGTGTAATAATACGTCATACACTTGTCGAAAACGGTTTTAAACGGAATTATCGCGTTCGTTAACATGAACTCTCTATCCGCTTAAATTAACATCATAACATCTTCTTTTTAAATAAAATTTTCAAATTTTAAAGTCAACGAATACGATATATGTGCGCATTTGAAAAGAACAAACGTGATTTAAATCATTTTTATTCAGCATTTTTTATTCATTATTCATTATTGAAGATTGTATGCGAAAGTTTTTGGTGATCAGTACAGAAAGTTTTAATACGCTTTAAATGATCAGTACGTTTGTGATGTCGAAAAATTAAATTCCGCGTGTTTTTCTTTAATAATAATTATTTTATCGATTTTTATTGCGTGGTTTAATCCACTCTCTCTTTCCTCCACGAGACAACTCTGCTGAGTACAATATACCGATTACGTAACGAACTCAAAATTTGAAAAAAAAATTACTGTAGTCTCCTCAAAAAAAAAAACTCTCGAGTACGCGGTACTGGAACCCTTCCCCCCCCAAAAAAAAAAATAATAATAATTATGAAAATCGCTTGTCTACTCCGATTTAACGAGGCAAAAAAAATTGTTTTCTAGGGAACAAAAAAGAAACGGTGATGTCGTGGCAAGTGCACGCGCGTCCCAAAGAAACGATGAAGATGACCATAAAAAACCGATTGGTGGCCTCGGAAGTCACGCGACTGGCTGCTGGAGGACGTTGGAATCACGTTTGCTTCCAGTGGAAAGGCTTGACCGGCGTCTGGACCATATTTGTCAACGCGAAAATCCATTCCGTCGGGCAAACGCCTACGGCCGGCAACAACGTGAGTGTAAAATACGATAATCAAATCGAGAATGACATTTTCTAACCTCTTGAAAACATTTTTTAAAAAAAAAACAGATTCCTACGTAGAATATGCTGTTTAACGATTGTCTAGGTTTTTCTTTTTTTTTTTATGTGTAAACATATTTTTAAGGAGGTATGAGGGTAAATCTCGGGAAACGGGACGGAAATGTGTAAGCTGTTGTCATGACAACTAATAATAATTTTTTTTTTTTTTATTTAACTTTTAGAACAACTATTATAGCTCAACAATTATGATGAAAGATATAATCTAAAAACTGTCCATTAAAAAGAAAAAAAAACATAAACATAATAATAAAATAATAATAATATTAATAATATTAATTAATTTACGCGCAATTATAAATCGCGTATAATGTGTAAGCTGTTGTCGTGACAACTAATAATAATAATAATATTTTTTATCGAAATTACTTTGAATAAAGATACCAATATGCACAAATCCCAATCACAATATTCCGTTCCATTTTTACCGCTCACGCGACGTTTACACGTCAATGTCTCGAGTACTGTTTGTAAGTCGTACAGTCGATAACTTTAAACGCTAAAAGTCAAAGAGTATATATGTATTATATATACATATATACTGTTATAAATATAGATCAAATTCGATAAATATCTTCTTTTTTTCCGTAATCGAAACGGATTCACGTTTTTAGATTTTGTCTATACGGCAACGAAAACCTTCAGGAATTAAAATACAGCGACGCAATTTTTTTTTTTTTTTTATCTGTTATAAATACGCCCGATTATAAAAATATATTTATACGCGTTATTACATAATATAAACAGAGACGGAATAGCGATTTTCGCAGTCGCGTTATTTGGAATCGCTGTTGTACGATTTATATAATAATAATTAGAGCAAGGACTTTCGTGTGTATTCGCGTGTTCTTTTTTTTTTTCTTCCTTGATCGATCGCTCGCATTGTAAAATATACAAAGCGAAACGAGCACAAATCACTATTATAATATATTATATATTTATCACTACGATATCGTGTTGTTATGAAATACTTAGCGCAATACGTTGACCTTTCGGTGGTTATGCATTTCTCGATATCTCAACGCGCGCGTATTTTGATAATTTGTGGAAAAACAACTCTTGTGCGATTCACGCGCACACCTACAATAGTAAATAATAATAATAATAATAATAACAATAATAATATGAGTCGATATTTCCGTGTTAAGACGGCAACAAAACCGAGATGAACTAAAAAATAAGAAAATTTTCAACAAAATCCGAACGGCGCGTATAAAAATAAAATAATTTTTTCTTCTTAGTCACGTTCGGTGAAAAACTTAACTACGCGTAATAATAATAATATGTAATAACTATTCGCGCCTTCTTATTACACGCTTCCTGCGCAACCGTGTTTATTGTACCGTCATACCACAGATTAGATGAATAATCTAATAATAATAATAATAATAATAATAATAATCTGTGGTCATACTATCGAAACGTCCGGAGTATATATATAGTTAAAAATGTTAAACGATTGTTTTAAAATTATGTATTTACAATGAAACGTTTAAAAGTCTCTAAACAGTTGTACTGATTTTCAAAAAAAATTCGCTTCAAATAATTGTTCAATAAACGTTAAATTAATACTCGCAAAATGTATTATTTGGTCGTGTTTTCTGTATATTATATATGCGAGTATTATATCCATTATTGCACGCATCAACATTTTGATCGAGTTTTCATTTGTTTTATTTTTATTTTTTTATTTACACAAAAACGACTCTATTCTTATATTACGACTCAAATCATCCTTTCACACACATAAAAAAAAATGCATTTTTCATCTCTAGTTTTCTTATAGATTTGAGCGTATTCCTTTAAACACACACAATTCACGAACTTAATACTACTATACATCGCTCTTGAAAATAATTATAATTTAAACACAATCAATAGAATACGTAGCAAGAAATTCAAGAAAATATTTTTTTAATAAAACCTAAACAATAATAAATAATATAATTAATTATTATAGTATGAGATATCGAAATATATGCAGATTAGCAGAAAAATTCACTGCAATATTAAATAATAATACTAAAATCGTAATCAGTAATAATAATCGTTTTATTAGACAAATAAGTATTATAAAATAAAACGATTTCCAAATAATATAATTTAAACGTTATATTTGTAGCTATTACAAAAAAAAAATAATAATAATAATTTAAACGTAATTAATATTGTCTTGAAATTTACAAATTATTAAATGTAATATAGTAACAAATTTTGTATTGGTAAAACGAATAGCGATTTTAAAACAACATATAAGGAACACGTCTCTGAAAAAAAAAAACAAATCCGAATTGAAATTTTACGAAACACGTTTTAGAAAATAATCATACTATTATTTTTAATATAATGATTATTTAAATACAAACCATAAAATATTTATATAATTCGATTACGGAAGAATTACGTGTATAAACTGAAAAATATTTCAAATATATGTAACAAACATATGTTTTAAAAAATAATATTTTATTTTATATTAAATAATATTATAATAACAATCCATAGTTGATTTTTTAACGTTCAATTCGGTACGCGCGCAATTTTTCGATGTTTTTTTTTTTGATTTTCTTTTTTTAACTCTACATCTTTTCATTGTAATATTCATAATTTCTTCTGCGTTATTTTCGTTCGTCTCAACTTTTTATTCCGTTCTGGTGTTTTTCTTTTTCGCCCAATGCCCATCGATGACGCGATTCTTTGTCGAAACCTCGAAACAAATTTAATACAACTCCTACATATCTTTTTTATTATGATTCATAATATACTCTTTGGCTCGATTGTGTGTTCACATAAATACGTCATATAAATGTATTTTATATATATATATATATATGTATTACATATTTAACATTTGTTTCGCTTGTTTCTCCTTTAATAATATCCGGAAGCACGTTGGTTTACATATAACGAAAGTATTATCCGACGATTTTTTTTTTCCTCGTGCAACGTCGTTATATAATATTTAGTTGTCGATTCAGTAAGAGTTCTTTATTCGTTCGAATATTGTTTTTGTCTTCATAGTTTTTCTTTTCTCTGGCAACCTCCTTAATAAACAACGCGCGCTTATGTGTACTACACATTATGTGTAGCCGCTGCTGCACTGACTGTACACCAGAATTACACTCGGCGTCCTGCCAAAAACAACGGAATCCTGCAGTTGAATGAATAGAAAAAGAAATTAAAAAAAAAAACGTTTTCACCCAAAGAAGCCAACGTTTTACGTGGCGAACGCCCACGCGGGATTTTTTTTTATATATATTTTTAACATCGATTTATCGAGTAATACTTGTATATTACGCCGAATATATATATATATATATATATATATATATATATATACTCCACCTTTTCCTTCGAGAAAATCCAATCGCAAACAGTAAAATATTATTACAGATTTTCTGGCTTTCAAATTTCGTGTACCGCATATTATTTCACAGTATACACTGCACCGCTCGTGCAACGTCCTCGCGATGATGTCATCGATCTAGGGACCGACACCCGACAGGACATTCACCTCCTCCGTGGACCATTTCTTTTTATTTTCATGACGAAGCTGTAGACGTTCTATATGACTATTATATAATATATACGTATTACACGACATATACTATATAACACGGTGTTTTTTTTTTATCGTATTAATATTCACAAATTATTATTTTCAAACTTGCGCGGGTTTCCGCTGATGATCAGAGTTCACAGGATTCCTGCGCATTTTTTATTTATCAATGTTCTTTCTGGCGGATCTCGTGTATTATTGCGTACAAGACCGGAGCCAGCAAAAAAAAATTTTTTTTGGGGGGGCTGAGAGCATATCTATGAAATAAAATAAAAGTAATAAACTAATAATAGAATATAAATCGTTAAATTTTATTTTAAGAAAAAATTTCGGGGGGGGTCCGAACTTTAACCCCCTCCCCTGGCTACGACTTTGATTGTGTACCTAAATACATATACCTGTTAACCTGTATACGTATAGTAGGAGCACAAAATACGTTTGAATAAATTGATAATTGAATAAATATAAGAATAACATACGCAGAAAGGATATCGTATTTTAATAAGGTCTGCTTAATTTCGACTATTTTTAGAGCAGATTTTCGCGTAATTGTTTTGATTATCCGACGTTTCGATACAGTCAAAACAAGTATATTCGCCATCTCTTTAATAAGTCTAAAATTTCTTTTTATATACACATTTAAGAACTCGTATTGTGTTCACGAATATTTGATCGAACATCGCATTGTTTATTTTAAAGACTCGGGAGTCTACGGATTATGCACAAACGGCTTTAGATTTTCAATATCGCGCTCGAAGGGCTAATTTAAACATTCCGTGCGTTCTTTTAATAGTAAAAATAAATGACGCTTTACTTTACGCTCATTATAATACTTGCACATAAAAATCACGTCGTAAAACTTAATAATTATACAATTTACGCGAGTGTTTATTAAAGACCATTACCAATTATTATTATGACACTTTTTATTACCGCGTATTTTCGTAATACGTTTTAAATTAAAACAATTTATTTTCTTAACTAGGACTCGGATAGTATGATACATGTTGGGTAAATCGAAAACACCTAAATCGGTTGTTATACAACTGTATAATATATTCATTTTATTTTTCTATTATATTATATCACGCGAAATGTGTGAAAATTAATTAGTGTACCAATAATAATAATAATTATTACGAAGTGTCCAAGAAATACGAGATTTTTTTTTTTCTTTTAAAACACATTTATAGTTGGGAAACCAAGTGAACAACATTATACAAGTTTACAATAATCAGTATTACACAGATACTGTATTCAAATGGTTCGATAATATTTTTTTAATTAGGACTCGGATTTACATATACATATATACATAATATATGGATTTACATAATGTGTAATCGATCGTGTTGTATCTACGAGTTCACCTGCATGTATAATGCAAAGTAAGCACGAAACACATTTCATAACGTCGCGCGAATAAAATAAATACGATTTATTTTTATGTATAGAATTTTTTTTTTTTTTTTTTTTTGTAGTGTTTTTATTGTTCGCATTTGTTTTTCTCCTTTTTATCGCCTATTTTACGATTTCATTTTATACACATTCCATCCGTATAGGACATATTCCGGTGTTTTTTAAATAATATATATATATTTTGATAATAATATTTTAAATAAATTTCGAAGAAAAAAATTAAATATCGACTCTTTTCTATTCATAATATATATATATATATATATATATATAAATATTTAAAATTTTAAACTTTACATTTTATTAATTTTTTCGTAATTTGTAACGTTTAACTGTACAGAATAGAAAAATAATATTCAGAAGAAAAAAAAACAATTATACCGGATATTTACTTATACAATATAAAATGCTATTACTCTCTTATTGTATAAGATCTCGGGCCTTTGAAATAAATAAGCCTATAATTATTACGTATAAACATACGCACGTATCAATGTGTATTTAATAAAAGAAACGGATATAGCAGACATCGAGTCCGAATTGCGTTTCAGTGATATTTTCGAAGACTGTCGGTCATCGGGTCTTCTCAGTCATCATCTGTTAACGTTTTATTTATTCCGGTCTGCTGTCTCGAATCACTCTAATGTTGCCAAGCTCATCATCGCTGCTGCTGCTGCTGCTGCAGAGATAGGACGCGAATAACACGCGGCGCGTCCGTTTATACCAAATAAAATATAATAATTTATAGACTACGGAAATTCTGCGCGTATAAATCACGATGATATAAAAAGAAATAAACGCTTGACCTATCCAACATCGGTCGTAAAAAAAAAAAAATCGCAAAAGCGATTGACCGTCTTCGCAAAACACGTATTTATATGTGAATTTACACGTAGGAGACACACAAAACAAAAAAAAAAAAACGTTTTTTCCCTCCCTAAAGATATAATACATTTAAAAATGTCTAGGTGTTGTCTTATCGGCTGATTGCAATTAATATAATATATATAAATTAGAAAATATTGTAATACAGTGCTCGACTGACCAATAGGCTAATAGTAGGCTACAGCCTATAGGGCGCCGATCGTTTAATGTTAATTTGGGGGCGCCACAAAATAATTTTTTTTTATGAACGCGCAGAAGCCGCGATTGAATAATATACTTCGGAAAAAAAAAAAAAAGTAAAACGATTTTTTTTTAATTGTCCAAAATTATCAGTATTCGGCACATAACATCTATATTATAATATAATATAATATGACCCAATATTAACCTCCCCTTTTCGAATACATCGAGTAGAGGCGCCAAGTTAACCCTGTAGCCTTAACTGCTGCAGGCGACAAACTCCTTAATCAGGCTCTGATCGTACGATATACATTTTATATATTATAGTTATTTATATAATATATGCGTAGTGTATGCGTTAAATACGTACAATAAAAAGCTAAATAAATAAATAAAAAAAAAGGGAGGCGAAAAACAGATTACACTGTTGAACTAATAATAATTTATGTTTATATTGTATGCATTATGTAATTTATTTAAGAAAAATAATAATAAAAAAAAATATATATATATATATATACATAGACAATTATAAACACCGATAAAATACAAATAAAAAAAAAAAAAGAACTGCGGATTAAACGCGCGTATAATCGATCGTATATGTACGTTAATAAGTGCTCGTCGAGTTTCGTAACTCGTCGGTCGTAATTAAATTGCCGTCCGCCGCGTGACGATTAATTTATCGTTCGAGAAACGAGATCGAGTAAAGGCTAAAAAAAAAAAAAGAGAAAAAATTTAAATAAATAATTCTATTAACGGACCACGACGCGCGTAATCTGTTTTGTGTCCGCTGCAACGTTCGAATATATCGCGTTTACAAGAAGGGTACCCTGCAGTGGCGGTTTTTAGGGGGGGGGCGATCTCCCTCCTAGGCTTTTTTTTACATATAATACGTATATATATACAAATAATTATCTGATTATTATTTTTTTTTTCAAGTTATATAATTTTGATGATTTAGCATTGTGGTCAAGTAAAGTAAACAAAACGATAATAAAAATATTACAGGAAAATATTCTTAAAAGAACAATATAGAAAAATAATAATATACGTATAAGGCCCGGTACACACGAGTGGTTTTTTTGATGTGTGCGGCACCGTTGCGTTATCGTAATTGCGGTTGGTTTTACTATTGATTATATATTATAGTAATATAATATAATCAATGCTTATACCTATTTATATCTAAAGTAACGATCAGACCACAGATTTACTCGTGTCTTCGAGATATTTTATAACAATAAAATATGTAGTCGAATGAAATATACCAACTTGTAAACTTTACAACGGCGCACGGCGATGTTAACAAAGAATGGCGATAAATGCATTATTGGCTCGCGGTGGCCTTATCACAGGTTGATAATCATGTTATCACTTATCACGATTATCTATAAATGTGGTGAAAATATAGAGGTTATTTCATATATCACGTTTATTATCATAGAATGGTTAATGATTTTTTTTAATCCATGGATCCATGGGGGGGATATGACACCCTCGTCCTCAGTGCTTGACTTGGGAAAAAATGAGTAGATGTACTCTAGCTATTTTTTAAAGAGCAGCGTCCCTAGCATTTTAACATACCTCGCATTACCGCGAGAGGCTTTGCCCCCACACCCCCTTTTACGATCCCCTAAGAAGAATTAATATAAGACTATAAACACTTTTTATAACAAAACAGAATAAGGAATATAATAATTATTGAAGTATACCTGAATTTATATACCTAATGAATGGTTATCATTGATGGCTACTTATCAGTTGTCACGTGTAAGATATGAGATATCTGATATCAATTGATTTTGTAAATATTAGAACATTTTGTAAGCTTTATGTATTTAATACAAAAATATTAAGTTGAGCAATTTTATAAAAATAAAAAATTTAATTAAAACATGTCCCATGCGTTCCTTTTTAAAAAGTAGGGGTACGCTAGAATATATCCAAAAAATTAATTGATGTACTCAGTCCCCCCAAATCAAGCACTGACCGTCCTCCGCGTTCCTCTTTAGAAAAATAGTAGGGGTACGCTCAAATATCTGAAAAAATAGAAGGGGTACTCAGTCCCCCCGCGTCCCCCCCCAAGTCAACCACTGCTTATCCTCCACCGTGAGCACGCCCCTGGTACTAATGCGTGTCTTTGTGAAACGGCTTTTTCGAGGTACCTACACAATTATACAAAAACCAAATATCGAACACTTTTGAATTTTCAATTGACTACTGTGACAAACTGAGCAGCGAAAATCAAGCACATTGCTCACTATTATATAAGACTCACAGTTGCAAGACGCGCACTCGTATAACGTTGTATTATTTTTATTCGATAATTTTAACTGGTTTTTTCATTTTTTTGTTCTCATTTTGTACATATTTAAATAATATTGCCTCCGGTTCTTTTACTACTAGTGTTTCCTTTATTAATACCGTATTCGTACGTTGCGTGCGTGATATGTTTTACACTGCAGGCAGATAAAACTCAAAGTCGAATATCTCTCGTGGCTTGAAAAAAAAAAAGGCCGATAAAGTTTGGGAACCGCTGATTTATATTTTTATAAATTTATATAGTGTGCGTATATATAAAAGATTTTTTTTCTTTAATTGAAATGTCTATATATATATATATATTATGTTTAAAGAAGTATGCAGGACCCTTGAAAAAATTCTGGTCGCGTCGTATCGGTTTATATTATATTATCCAGCGCACAAATCACCCGGTAAATACAATTTTTCTTTTTCTACAAATATTTTACGCGAATTTAATTTATATTTAAAAAAAAAAAACGTTTATTTTTACCGGCGTGCAATAATTTATTACAATCGAAAACAAAACACAAGAAAAAAAAACCGCGCGCGTCGTATAAACCGTATTTCGTTTAAGAAACGCTGTTCGCGACCGTTTATCAAAAAAAAAAAAGAAAGAAATACAGTTCGAAACGGACTCGAATTTTTCTGTATATAACAAAAAAAAGTATTTAAAACGGCGTATATAAACGTGCGAATTTATTTTTTTTTTTTTTTATTGAGAAAAAAATAAAGGACTTTGGACAATCGGCATTGTAACATTTATAACATACATACTATATAGTATATTATGTGTAATGGATTTATTATACGAAACGAATCATAAAATTATTTTCTTCCAACAGTGTAAACTTACTGCCGGGCGTATAAATCGAAAATATTTATACGCCCGGCATAGTGTACATATACAGCGTCGTTTCACGCGCATTTGACATTTAACGGTGTCGAAATTAACGCGCGCGAAACACTATACACACACACACACATATAGTTGCTGATAAATTACAACGTTTCAAAGGGCATCGCAAAAGCCGTTTTGTTATAAAAAAAAAATATCGATTCTCGTATAAAACAACGGCGTAGAAAAATGTATTGCAAACGGTTCAATGTGTTCGAAATACGCGTTTCGTATACGTGTCGTAATAATAAGGCGGACATTTTTTTTTTTTTCATAATTTTTTCACCATAAAAACACTGACATCGTTCCGCGTTAAATACTATTTTTCCGCCGGAAATTTGTAATGTGGGGGGGGAGCATAGGGGGCGCCGACAAAATTTAAAACGGATATAGTTATTCATAATCATTTTTCTATATATATATAAAAAAAGTGTACTAGTGCCTTTTTCGATGATTACAATATTTTATAATCGCGGTATTTAAATTAATGAACACTGATTTTGCATTCGTGCGGATATATTAAAATGTTAATTATTATATTTTATAATATATATATATATAAATAAGACGAATGGGGGCACGAGCCTCCTGTGTTCCCTCCAGCGGCGTGCCCGGGATTTTGAAATGGGGAGGGTCAGAATTTCATTTACCATGTTGGCTACATTTTTTTTTTTTTTTTTTGATGTGGAATGCAGACCCGGTTGGGATCCGTGTTGCCACATTGCTTCCACCCGAGCCTACCACTTTATTCTTAAAACAATCTTACAAATCTATAACAAAGTATGAAGGGCTCTACCCCTTCTACCTTTCACCGACGGTGCACAATAAATGTCTAACTAGTAAGTGTATTATTTAATTAGCAGCCAAACGCTGCCTCGACCTCTCCATCTCTTCCTTTTCCGACACGATTCCTTCAACCATTTTGTTGAGCGCTGAAAGCCTCCTGTCCGCTACATCCACAACGTTCGCTAGACCCGTTTGCTTGCCTTCCGGCCCAAGCAGTAGCTCCGACACGTCTTCTGGCTCTAACTCCTTGCCAATATCCGTCACGAGTAACTCCCGGTGCGAAGTCCAATGAGGACAGCGGAAAATGGTGTGTTCCACATCGTCTTCCTCTGCCCCGCAACGGTAGCAGGACGGGTAGAGCGCCCTTTTTCTTTTGTGCAAGTAACTTTGGAAGCAGCCATGTCCTGTCAGCGCCTGTGCCATCCGGAAGCTGATGTTGGCTACCTAAAACGAATTATTATGAACTACGAATGATAATTATGATGTATAATAATTAATATCAAATACTATAAATATTATTACAGGGGGTTGACCTCCATCAACCCCCACCCTGGGCACGCCACTGGTCCCCTCCCTCTTAAATACGCCACTGTGTGTGCGGCGGACGATTTCTAGTGCAAGCGAATATTACCGTCGCGCGACCACGTTCGTCCGGCCCACGCGCTGTTCCGTTTACGTATACGTGCACCTGCAGCAGGCCCGGACAGACACGGCGAATACGACTCGCGGTGGCCCGCGCGATATTCGGCCCGATTAAATATAAGTGTACAAAGTAACAGTTGGAAGATCTCAACAGTCAGCTCACGGTATTTAATTCGATAAGGCTCTCGAGTCTCAACCCGTTGAAATACACTCGAGCACTTTAGCAACCGTTACACTATAATAAATATTATTATAAACTCGAATCGCAACAAAAAAAAAAAAAATACACTATTAATTGCATTACGTATGATTTAACAACTACATGACTCGTTGGGTTTATAATGATATACCTATATATCCATAGGTAGATCTGAAGTTCATTCAGTTGGGGCGACAGGCTTGATTAGGAGAATAATTAGAGTACATTAAAGTCTATTTTATACGGCTCGTTGATAAAAAAAAAAAACATTTCAAGGAGGGTTTAAAGGAGGAAACATTGCCACGTCGCTCCCCTCAAAGTATATCCATACCAGCTATATATGTGTATCACGGATAAATCTAGGAATTATATCTAAAAATGGGTGGACGGGAGGGGGGGGAGAGATTTAATTATCGTTTTAGATTATAACGCGTTACTTTGCTTAGAGAATAATTCCCGGCCGCTCCCCAACATCACGTATGATGATTTTTTTTTTTTTCTTAAATGGCCTCCTACCATTTTCGGGCCGGTGAAAATCTTATGGACTCGGTGGCCCGGTATAGCTATATTCGCTATATCCGGCGCTGCGGCCTCCACCGCGTCACTATACAGCTTACAACCAAAAACGTTCGATTGCAAGATGCGAATCTTTAGAAGAAGATAAACCGTGATTATTATTGTTCTTACTTATTATCGTATGGCGTATTGGGACACGCATAACGTACGAGACATTATTAGAAATTAATTTCAACACAGAAATAACGTCAATTGACATGCTTAACATAAAACAAAATACGAATACGTTCGAATATCATAACGTAACATAAATTATCATCTATAAGCGTACGTCCAAGGTGCCTATCCATTTAAGGGCTTGTCCGGTAAACTTCGTGATATCACTTAGTTCTCCACGAGATTCTCTTTTAGGGCCATCCAATATTACGTGTTCCACTGTCTGATTTTCACTATCACAATCGCGTTCAGGGCTATAAACCGTGATAAACGCAGTGTAAATACGACGATAAAATAATAATAATAATAATCGCATACAATTTTGCAGACCTCGTCGTCGGGGATGCACGGAAAAGGCGCGGGGATAGTCGGTGACGACGCGACGCCGTGCCGGAACGGATGGCAGGTTTACGGCCTGTACATGACCGGGCCGGCGTACGGTGTACCCGCACGGTCGTCGGCCAGCACTTCCACAGCCGCCGCCGCCGCCGCCGCTGCCGTCAAAAACAACAGCAAACGGCAAGCGGTGTACGAATCGGATTCGGACGAACCGTCGGCCGGTGGCGCGGCCCCGCCGAAACCGTTCCAATGGTTCAGCAAAACGTTCGCGTTCGTCAAACGCGCATTCACGTTCGTCATCATACCGTTCTTCAAGTTTGTGCGCAACACGTTTTTCCAGACCCGGTCGATGGACGACACGGTGGTGGACGTGAGCGAGACGCACCTGACGGTCAGCGAGGTGAAATTCGCGTCGCCTACGACGACGACGACGACGACGCCGACGCCGACGCCGACCACTACGACCACTACGACCACTGTGACCACTGCGAACACGTCGTCGACGATGGCCGAAATTTCGGACGACGCGGACGAGCCGCGACGGTCTTCCAAACGGGAAACGACCAGCGTCGATCGATGCGCAGCGGCGGCGGCGGCCTACGACGACCGCGTCACGACGTCCGACCTGGTGGACGTCGGGACCGAGTCGGACCGCGACGCGGCCGCCGCGCTCACGGCCAACGTCAGACGGTACTTGCGAACGGTCAGCGACGGGCTAAACGACGTCGGCGTGACGGCCGCGTTCGTCAGACGGACGTTCGCGTGTTGCCGCCGGCCGTCCGGGCCCGTCGCGGCCGCCGTCGACTGGGACACCACGCGTTACACGGCGCACGACGTGACCGTGTCCCGGCACGTTTGCCGCTCGGCGGCGTGACCGCCGCGTCGTGTGTGTGTGTGTGAAGGTTTTCGCCTGGACGACGAGACGATTTTTTTTTTATAGCCCGAAAGAGGACACCGTCGTCGTCGGCATCGGGACGAGAAAATAAATGACCCGCGGGACAACCCAACGACTCTATATGTGTATATACGATTTAATAATTATAATATTATTATAATAATGAATTGTTATAAATTTAATATATATATAATTATTATATTATAATAATAAATTGCTATAAATTTAATATATATATATATATATTATTATATTGAATAATATTTGAACTGTCGTAGTTTTGCCAAAATATTATATTATTATAAAATATAATATATTTTCGTTATAATAATAATAATAATAAAATGATATTTTATATACTGCGTCGTATATTGTTGTAAAAATTGTGTATCGATCGCGTTTTTAGTTCCGAGACGAAAACAAGGCGCGATTTTCGAATTCGTCAGTGGCGCGCGCCGCTGACGCGATAATTATTATTCGTTGTCTAATAACGTAATCGAGTTTATATTAATCATTATTGTTTTGTTCTCGGTGTTTTTATTCTACGCCACAGTCCATAAATCTCCCATAGACATATTATAATATTGTATATAGACCGCGATTAGAGAAACAAGTACGGAGCAAAGACATGTGCGAGAGAGAAAGAGCCGTTCGAGGTTCTTTCATGGATGAATAAATAATCATGTATAACCCATGGCTAAATATCTTTATCATATTACTTGTTAATGTTGTGCATGGGTTGGGGGCAGTTTACCGAAAAATGATAAGAGCATCGGCCGTAAAAATGGCTCGTCCAATCTGTTGCCGACTTAGAGTTATCGACAAAATTTTATGAAAATAATTTATATTTGTTTTATAGATTACAGTGTACATAATATTTGAAATTTGAACGGTGCGAACGTATAGACAAATACTATGTTCTTGTCTGTGGCACTAACCGACAGAAATCGTATTATGAGTATAGGTTCGACCAAGGTGGATCTATAAAGGTGTAAACACTCCCTATAAACGCCATGAGAAAAAAGTACTTTGTACATTGTACTTGGTAATTTGTACTATAGATATCTAGTAAGATTTTTGTTGGCAATGGTTGGCAGCACTTTTTAAAATTAAAATTTTTATCACTCTTCTTCGCTCGTATCATTTTTCGGTAAACTGCCGTCCGCCCGTTGTGCATGGCTAAATATCTACATAAATGACAAAATAATATTCCGGTTGCCGGTTTTCCATGGAAAAAAATACGATATTATTGTTTTTTCCATGGATGCGCAGACCGAGTCGCAATTTGGACAATCTGTTGTCATACCTAGATAGTTAGCCGTGGTATAACCGTTCACTGCGGATCCGGATATCTTGCTGCCACAATTTTGTTTTATCATCCATGAAAAAACCTGTTCTAAGTCTGTCTCTCTCATAGACCTATTAACTATAATTAACAGGTCTGTGGTCTCTCTCGCACACACCTTGGCTCTAGTGTCTATTACATGTGATACACTGGTCGTTCGCGGTTTATATAATAATATTATAATATGTCTATGAAATCCCTCAGCTGTGTATTGGACTGTATTGTATATACGCGTGACATTATTCGTATATCCTTTTTTTTTTTTTGTAGATTAAAAACGCTACAAATACCTATATATTACCCTTTTTTTTCTATACATATATACCGCAGCAAATATGTATTATATTATATTTAAATCGGGATCGGCGGAAGGGTAATACAACCTGCAAAACAGTTGCTTGGGGACCGGCGAAAACGGTCTCTCTTGCTCAGAGAAAAATGTTAATTTAAAAATATTCTCCGCGTTATTAAAAATTTCAAAACGTACCATACCAGTGATCCACTACATCAGGTGTCGGCAACCCAAGAAGTAATTTTTTTTATGCCCCCCACCACCCCCACACGAAGATGTTAAATTTTAAAAAATTATTTTATCAATATAAATGTATATATTCATGGGATTTTTCTAAAATTTAATCTAATCTACAGGCGCATTAGTCTACAATTTTACATTTTATTTTTTCCTAAAAGCAAATTTTTCTACTGGGAAACTTGTATTTTTTTTTTTTTATACTCATATTTACATGTAAAATAACGCTGATGTGAACTGATATTACAAATTGAATAATAATAAAATTATTAGTATCGTATGTAAAATTTGCTTTATTATTTAATGTGGGTCCCTCGATGAAAATATGGTATAAAAACAAAAAAATATGGTCCACACGGTTAAAAGGGTTGCCGAACCCTGTACTATACATATACATTATTGAAAATCTAATAAATAATAATTTGTATAACTATAAACAGTTAAATTAATGCGAGAATATAATATTGCCGCGTTTATATACATATTATACATTTTATATCTAAATAACGTACTCCTGCACAACGTACACATTGTTATTCGTGTACATTTTATTGACAGCAAATCATTAATCGGTTTTCGCGGTATCCATATGTTTGTCAATTACGCGCGTGGAGTCGTGGGAAAGAAAAAAACAAATTCTAAAATTCCAAAGAAATTTACGGCCCCGAAAATTAATTTTTGCTTATAAGAACCCAGCGATTCGTAAAGCCGATCCAGATTTCTGTATATTAATTATATATTTTTCATTTATTTTGTCGAACGAGCTCCGCGGAAAGTTGAGCTTTATACGCAGGGTCAACTGTAAAACGTTTTTGATTTCGCACAGAAAAAACAAACATAATTTTTACTCGATAAATATATATATTTTTTTTAAATTCGTTTCACACATCGCACGTAATGGACACAGGTCAAAAACGCCCTTGTATATAATATTATATAATGTCATATATATATATTGCAGTTGTCAATATATAATGATATATTATTATTATTACAAATATAGTATAACAACCCGGGAAAACAATATACATATATATATACGCTTTACCCTTTTAGCCGCAGCTAGACGGGGTGTTTTTTTTTTTTTACACGCCCCGGGAATAGGTCACCCGAACGTTGAGCGTAATAATATATTGTTTTTGTATAATGTTTTGTAAATTTACTTTCGTACAAATGAGTTAATAAGAATTCCAGAACGAAAATAAGTACTCGCGGTATTCTACGAGTAATATTTTCGCTTCGAATTCCGCACCTTATATAATATATATATAAAAATTCCAATTTATAAATTGTACGCGATTCAATGAGTACACTTTCTTCGCGCAGAGGTGTTTTGTAAATTCCAAAAGTATATCGGGGGATTCGAAAAACTAAAAAAAAAATCTGATTTTATTAATACAGTTGTATGTATTTTTATACTCGGAGGTAAAAAAATGTATAGTCGATGCGGATATAATATATCGTTTTCAGTAGTCCGCGGTGATCGAAATATCTTTATGAAAATAAAAAATAATAATAATTGATTTTACACAGACGAAAAACTGGTACAAAACCGCCTGTATATATATATATATATATGTAGGTATACGTATTTTTAATGAATATTTTTAATCGCGCGCGCGCGCAATTTTCGTATTTTTCATTTTTTTTTTTTTTTTATTCTTTTTACGACTGAATCGTGTGTGTTTTATAGTAAACGCAGCAACGAGAGTTGATTTATTTTCGACGTCTTGGCAGACATTCGGACGTGTTCAAAACACGCGGAGAGAAAGAAAAAGACCGCGCGTATATTATACACTGCACATATACACGGAGCTCGTAAAATTATTTATAAATTTTAAAAACCGCGTTAATGCACATGTATTCGTATTGTGTATTATTTATTATTATTATTATTATTATTATTATTATTATTATTATTATTATTATTATTATTATTATTATTATTATTATTATTATTATTATTATTATTATTATTATTATTATTATTATTATTATTATTATTATTATTATTATTATTATTATTATTATTATTATTATTATTATTATTATTATTATTATTATTATTATTATTATTATTATTATTATTATTATCGGCAAATTACAATAGTGTTTGATTGTGTTCAATACAATATTATGGTCTCGATACAACCGGGACAACGTAATACTTATAAATTATAATATATATATATTATTATACTCGTTATGACTGTGTGCACCGGTGCTGCAGTGTACGCGCAATAGGTTTATAGATAAATATTGAGATCGCGAGACGATTGTTTTTGTCACTGCAATAATAAATAACGTGTAATATCTATAAAATGCGTATAATACGCGCCCGTAATAAACGAGAATAAAAAAATAAAAATTATTTAGTGACGTTTTTAGAATAAATATTATTAACGGACAGATTCGCGGTGATAAATGCGTATATATAAATATATATGCCGTCGGACGCGATTATATAAAATGTAATATTGTACACGCGCAGGGTTAATAGTCGACATTATACTAATATTTATCAAAATCCGGGACATTTTTTAATTATATTACGGATTTGAGTATGAGGAGTGCAAATACTCTTCAAAAAATTAAATTTTTTTTTTAAGCCCAATTCTTCGTCTATATACGTAACGACCGAAATCCCTTTGCACGCGGTGTAATAGGACTTTTGAATTCTCTCTTCCTCTATACAATATATATATATAGTTGTTAACCCGCGATTTAAGCTTATATAATATAATATGAATAGATTATAAGAAATTTTATTTATACGTCAATACGATTTATGAACATTTATTAAATAACTCGTACGGTTTACATCGGCACAAGGACGTGACCATACATCAATATATATATAAGATTGATATCAAAATGTGAATATAGCGCGACGAATGGCTCGAATGGGTGTGTCAGAACTTCCGAGACTCTATTATTTTCGTTTTACAATCGCGTACATATGCGTGTGTATTGATTGAACGTATCCTTTAACTTTGATTTGTCGATATGGTATCGCGTTTACACTGTTGTAACTGTATATATACTATGTATACATTCGGTATAGTAAATGCGATAAAAATATGCTTAACGTCGTACGATTTGCACACGAGTATCCTTGGACTATCCTATGGATATTATTATACGTTTGGTCATACAACAGAAAAATATAACAACTCGTCCACGATGGACATGCAGCATCCACGCTTATATTCGTACATATCTATATACGCTTAAACGAACAAAAAAAAAAAAAGTACATATATACAAAATACATATTTAGCTCAAACGGCCAAAGATAAAATAGCGACATGCATCGGTGTAATAATTTCAGTTTGTAGACGACGGAAACAATTTTTTTTATATATATATATATAATGATATCATCGAATATTTTTTAAAACCTAAAAACAGCCGAATTTAAAAAATAATCGTTTACTACACAAATTTATCCGATATCGAGAGTTTTTTTTTTTTTTTATTAAAGAGTCGCGTAATTTTCTATCTCGCGTGGCCACTTTTTTTTCTGCTCTATACGCAAATTTAAAAATCCTTTCCAAAAACGATTTTTTCGAAATTGCTCAAAAGTCAAAATATTATATTCAGATAACCGCCGCGTATAATACGGCGTATTACACATATTACATATATATATATATTGTGTACGTTATTATTTGCCTATATCCGCGCCGTAAATATCCGTACGCGATTCCTAATGCTAATAAGATTTATACGTATTAGCTGCAGTAGGTTATATTAAAAATAATAACAATAAATATTAATAAATTTCGAATACAACAGTCGACAACGCATAATTATATATATATATAGATATATATAATGAATAGAATAGGAAAAACGATTAAATTATTTGAATTATATAAAATAATCGCTCTAAATAAAATATTTTTAAAAAACACACTGTCTCGAGTATACGTATAATTTTTATGATAACGATATTATAGACTATATTATGATTTATGGAGGCGTAATGTATATATTATATAATATATTACTATATAGTAGTAACAATAAGCTGCTGGTTTAATATTATTTTAAGTGATAATAATATATCGAACTGGATTTTATATAAAATAAATCTGTTTTTATTTTCTAATAAGTAATAGGAATATCGTACCTATATATCATAAAACAACTACACGTTTCCCGACGCGAAACGCTCGAATTATTGTTTCAATCGTTTAGACTTCGAATAATATAATATATTAAAGAATTAATTTTAACTAATTTAATTTCTCGTTGAGACGAAATATACCGACACGAGCAACGTTTGTGAAGATCTGCACGTGCAACCTAAAGTAACGAAAATAATACAAACATATATATATATAATGTGCCATAAATAGATTTTCGAAACTCTTATTATTTATCATAAACAGAATCTTTCGTGCAAAATAAAGCAATACATATAGCCTACGCGTGTATATCAGCTGTTGTTGGCCAAATCGCAAAGATTGCGTGAGATATGCGCGGTCTATAGCTATACGGTGATGAACCGTCTATGAAAAAAAAAAAATGACGAAAAGTGAAAAATCGAAAATATATTATTTGAACTTCAATAATTCTTGTAATATATACAATCTGCATATTATACTGACGTTTATATTTTTACGGTTTAAAAAAAAATACAAATACAGATCGAAATGTATATACATTTGTTCGTATTTTCTATGTGGTTTTTTTTTCGAACGTTTAAACCCTATATACGTATATATACTCGCGCGGCGTTTCGACTTTTTTTAATTTTCGACCAATAATATTGGCGTTAAAATGTTTTTTTCTTTTACTTTTCTATAGGACTTTCGTGTTTCGAATTTTTCCAAGGGCTACAGTCGCACAGCGCTTTTCGAAAAATTTCCGACTTCGCCATAATGTACGCGATTATATAATATTATAAAATTGACGTTATATTTATATATATAATTATATAGTTTCGTGTCAAAAAATTGCGATTAAAATGTTATCAAAAGTACGTTTCAGGGAAATAGTGTATATATTTATTTCAACAATATTACGCGGTATATAGAGGTTATATATTTAATTTTTAATCACAAATCAAAAAAAAAAAAATATCGTAATATATTATAATACTCGTAAGTTATAAGCATATATGTGTATATACTTCGACCTTTGTTTTACTATACTATACTGTTCCTTGTTAGTTACAACATTTACCGTCGCTACTGTTATAGAGTATATTATTATTATATATATATACATTCCGATGTACATCTGCAGCAGTATATAGGTGACTATATATAATAATAATAATATTATTATTATTATTATATATATATATATATATATATATATATATTAATATTGCTTGTAATTCACTATTTCTATATGAATAATAACATGTTTTTACACGTCCAATGCGCGTATTGTGTTGTTGCGATATGTTTTCTAAAAGTTATCGATTTAATCAATCGTATAATTATATATATATATATTTCTATTGCCTGCGAATTACAATAAATCAACTGTTAAAATCAAATCATACCTATTCATCGTATTACATTTTATTTATTTATTTTTGTCAAAATCATGTTAAAACGTGATCGTACATTTGTTTCAATTAAATTTCTTACAATAATAGTGTAATAATTACAAATATTATATATATATATATATATGTGCGATTTTACACGGCAATCATAATCGCGCGGGTTCGGTTCGTATATATTTAAAACGAATAATTTTTACAATATCCCTGCGATGATTTCCGGCAAAATTATACTAAAATCTTAATAATAATTATATAGTTTTAATACGCTTATTATAGCCCGTTTCATTTAAAACGTTTAATGCAAAAATTTGTTATGGCTTTCAAATGAAAAATTTAAAAAGAAACCCCAATAAGTACTTCTACCACAATTAATGCTGTTACAATATTTATTGTATTGAAAAAAATGTTTTTTAATTTCGTCAAGTAAAAAAAAAAAAAAAAAAAAAATTCAAAATACTTATTATATTTGTAATTAAATGCGCTTTGTACGCAACATTCGGCCGGTCCTGTGTATTTATATATTATGTATAAAATATAATATGTGAAAAATGAGAATGTAATGTTCACAAATTAGTCGCAATAAGTTTGGTCTATTAACTGTAATGACTTGAAATTTAGTACGTATATAATAATTAAAATGAACCCATTTTTATGAGCAAGTCAAGTCCACCCGCATACTATAGTAAAATCTCATTAAAACGCGTATACTCGCTGTATATTATAAAAAAAAAAAAAAAAAAAATGTAAATATATAGTTAAACGTATTATATAATATATTGCTTTATGGATTCGTGATTGTAGTTTTAAAGTATACTTAACAAAATCAAAAAAATAATAATAATAATAATACTCGGTCGCGTATATATATATAGATATAGTAAAATTCATTAAAACATTATATTTTATAATATTATATTATTATAAATTATTGTTAAAAAAGTACCTATACTCATTACCGCATGCGAAGAACAAATACATAGCGGTATACATTTTAAACGTCTATACGTGTATAACAAAATTATAATATAATACAAAACTGTAATACAGTGGTTTTCGTTTCAATCGATGAGCAAAAAATACAGAATATTATGTGTGTGTGTGTGTGTGTGTGTGTGTGTGTGTGTGTACAATAAAAGTTACGATTGCTGTTCGAGTCACGCAAACCGCCATCGAAAGTGTATAATAGTAGGTATACTATGATCAATTTATCATTTTCAATGAATTCGCCAGTAATGAAAAACACGGAATCACGAATACAACAATATATATATATATACACACAAGTAAAGATACAATATATGTATAAATCGATAAAAGATTTAAAAATTATATAAATCGAAATCGATGTAAAACCCTTCTGAACAATATATATGCATATTTAAAGAGTTGCATGTACGTAGATAAAATAATTTATTTTACTATACATTAAAGTGAACATACTCGCGTGTGTATATAACAATAGGTATATAATTTTTATTTGTTAAATTTTAATAAGCTATTTTACACATTTTATAGCCTAACACTTAAAAATATATATGTGTGTGTGTGTGTGTGTGTGTGTGTGTGTACGTATATTTATATATAAATAAATTACTAAATAAAAATTATAAAGTATAAAAATGTTAATATATATGTACAATTGAATGTATATAATAATATTAATAATAATAAAAAAAAAAATGGTAACCAGCCGCGATTGTTATTGTATATGGATTTCGCTTATTAAGTCGATCACTTTATACTGCTGCAGGATAAAGATTTTAGAATTGTTTTGCTACACTATATAAGTTTGAAAACGACGATTGCATTCAATAAGACGATTCTGAACGGAGCTTCGGCGTAATATTATATTTATTAATAATAATTTATATTATTATATATAATAATACGTACCTACATATATAGTGAGTGATTTACGATTGTATATATATAACAACGGCTTGCATTAAATTTTAGTGTGCGTATATTAAATCTTAAAAATTACCACTGTTATGTATATGGAATAAAAATATCGACATTTATAAATGGAATACATAATCGATGTGAATTTCAATAAGACTCTCTATATTGGACCGTATATATTGGTTTCGAAATGCCGGAGAAATACGCAATAATGAATTTTGACAAAATCGCGTTTTTGCCATTTTTTTTTTTTTTTTAGTGGTAATTGTTATTGCGGGCCGCGTTCAAAAACTATATACACATTATGTTAGTTTTATTAATAAACAATTTAAAAAAATATAAATTACTAATTTTTTTCATTATTACTTATATATTAAATATTAATTTATTAATCTGGTACCTATTGGTACGTATATATTGCAGTAGATGCCGTCATTTAAATACTTTTGGTTTTTATAATGCGCTTATTTCGAGATCATATTTCGGTATGATTTTATGTACACATTTTCAGAGCATATTTAGTGATTTTAATTTTTTTTTTTTTTAGGACATAAATGCGCGCATATTTTAAGGTTTTTTTGGTGGTACGTACGAAGTCCCTAGCCCTAATACAATAACGAGTTAATACACTTTTATCGTCACCACGACCAGCGTAATAAAAAAATAAAAAGTATAAAAAAACGACTACAGCGGTATAGAATTATTGTTTACGCGCGGTATCGTGTTATATGGAATATTAAAAAAAAAAACGTGTTTACGGTGCGCAAGAAAAGTAAATAAACAAACGGTTTTTATAGGTCGCGGTTTTCGGTAACGGGTCGCATTATAATAATAGGCGCGACACGCGGGCCTATCAATTCCTATTATATATTGTTGTCCGTACTGCACATATATATATATATACCGTGAAGAGGCGCGCAAACGATAAAAAAATGAAGTACATCCGGTGCACGGTACTCGAACGCAAACAGTGCAGCACACACGGGCGAGTGCGCACTGGGTCAACCGGGGTGTGCAGCGTTTGCTGCACCTGACCGGTTCGATCGGACCTCGGTGGACCAGCAAAGAAAAACCGCGACCGCGGTATCGGATGAACATAATTAATATTAATAGTGCCGCCGCGCGTTAACGGGTTAAACGCCTATACGTTTAACCAGTGGCGTATTTGAGACTTCACCTCAGGGGGGCGATGGTAAAAGAACTCCCCCTTCCCACCAATAAAAAAAATTATATGTAGGAATATAATTATTGAACAAAACACATTTTATTTATTATCATTTTATTTATTCAGTTAATTTTTGATAACTATAGTGTTAGTGTGTTACCAACATTTTCATAAAAGTACTTGTAACTTATAACACAGAACAATATAATATAAAATAATATAATTTTTTTAAATCTCTCGGGGGGGGGGGCGATTGCCCCTATCGCCTCCCCCTCAAATACGCCACTGATACGTTTAGCCCCGGTATATGATTTAATAATGACGATTTCAGTGGAAAAATGTGGTTAAAAAACGAATGTTGTTATCAGACCACTTGTGCGGCGGCGAAACGTGATTGAGTGAGACTGCGTGCAGCGTTCTGTTTCCCCGTTCTTTTTACAGAGCTAGTAAAACGAGCTGCGTGATATAAAATTATTAGTTCGCTGAACCTGACGTCGAAAACTCTGCAGCGGATCACGCGCCTGTGGCAACGTATATGCGTATATAAAATAAAAAGTTAAACCTGACCTATCGCCGCGCGCGTGCAGGAGGGAGAGGGCGGAACAGTGCTCGAATTGGAAGGGTGCGCAACGGGACGGAGCTCCTCTTTATACTATTTTTTTTTTTTTTATCTGCGTACCCCGATGACCATTTGTTTTACTGGAACGAGTGTTGGGGAGGGGGCGGCAGTACCGAGACTTAAGATAAGGGACTTTTACTATACGTGAAAGTGATACGATTGGAATGGAAGGGGAGTAGCGTATAGTACCTACGCCACGTAGTTATATTATTGAAATAAATATCTTATTGTAGAACGCTCTTTTTTTCTAATTTTATTTTATCAACGGAGCTCCTCCTCTTTGATTTTCCCAATACGAGCACCGGGGCGGAGTAAAATAATTTATTTTTAATTTTTTTTAACCAGAATTACACGAACGAGACGTTCGTTGATTCGGTAATAAGATAAAAAATAAAAAAAACGCGAAAAATAAGACAAGAATTTTTATTTCTCCCCCGTTCAATTTTTTGCGAATTTTTTTCGCGTGCGTTTATTTACTTATGTCCGATAGATAAATAAACGGGAAAACAAAACGCTACTCATCTGTTTTTACAGGCGTATTACGACAAACGTACACTGAGATACACACACACACACACACAGAGCCGTCTTAAGGTTATTTGAGGCCCAAGGACCCAAAATATTTGGGGGCCTTTGAATACTTAAATTATGTTATATTCATATATATATATAATTTTTTTTAAAACACATAATATATGTTATATTATTAGGTATTAAAAATTATACTTTATTAATAAAAACCAGGGTAATTCTTATTAGAATCTCTGTTACTTTATTGTTTATTATGATATGTTCAAAATGTTAATATTTTAAAATTAAATATTTTTTTTTTTATCATTCGAGATTTATTAATTTTTTTTTTAAATATCTAAGTAAAAAACAAAAAAATAATAATACAAAATGTTATATATTTTATTTATTTATATATACTCGTACAAGGTACAATATAAATATATGTTTTTTAAATGTAAATCGCACATCAGCGACTCGGAGCTAAGTTATTCGGCCGCTGGTTGTAGTACACCTATACGATTATACGAGTCGCCGCGTGCTTAAGGTTTCCAACAAAAAAAGTTAGGTGGAGTTAGGTTAATACCTTTTTTTTTCCCCCCCGAAATTGCCGCACCGGAGGAGGACTACCCGTTCGGCATTGTTACCCTCCGGACGGCATCGCTTATTATATTATCATATAAATGACTACAATACTTCCAACAGGAAAACGTCTCGGACAGTCCCCACAAACGTCTCCTTTACGCACTCGTTTTAACAGATTCGTTGCAGGCAGTGGCGTATTTGAGACTTCACCTCAGGGGGGGGGGCGATGGTAAAAGAACTCCCCCCCCTTCCCACCAATAAAAAAATTATATGTAGGAATATAATTATTGAACAAAACACATTTTATTTATTCAGATAATTTTTGATAACTATAGTGTTACCAACATTTTCATATAAAATACTTGTAACTTATAACACAGAACGATATAAAATAATATAATTTTTTTAAATCTCTTGGGGGGCGATTGCCCCTATCGACCCCCCTCAAATACGCCACTGGTTGCAGGCCCTATACCTCCTGTTTTTTTTTACCGTTTGGTCCACAACAGAATTACTAGTTAATATGGTCGTCTTTTCCCGATATCATTGCCTGCCGGCCCGCTCGCGCTCTCTTTCCGCTTCTTCCTTTCTGGTTGACCTATAACCAGTGGTGTAGTGGAGGGTAGGTATACGGCGTATACCCATAACGCAGAAATTCTAAAATGCGTATAGGAAAGAAAATAAAACGAATACGCGCAGTGGCGTACATACGGGGGGGGTTCGGGTTCAAACCCTCCCCAGGACCAAAAAAAAAAAAAAATTGTGATATTATTATAAGGCCCGTTGCGCGTTATAACATGTTTTAATTTTTACACTGTACAACGGTGCACAGGTATTGTGTGCACTATCGGCTCCTACTCATAAATATTCCTTCATACGCCGTTTAAAGGGATGGTTTTAGTGTTGGTTATTTTTTAAACCCCCTCAGAGCAAATTTGAATGTACGCCACTGAATACGCGGGTATACGGTCGTATTTCTGCCTTAAATATTAAATAAAAAAAGAGATACCTATCTATATCGTGTTATTTATTCTATAATTTAAATTCCGTTTTACTATAAAAATAAAAATTGGTAAGTGTAACTATAATTTTTTAAATAAATAAAAATATTCCTTTTTTTTTTTTATTATTTGTTTACCCTCAGTATATAAAAACTAAAAATTATAAAATAGCGGAGGGGGGCATAGCCCCTCCCACCACCTTTAGAATTGAAGCGTAAAAGATTATTTACGACTCTATAACCTAACTCAAACCTAACTTTAAAAAACGTAAATCGCACCTAGGCGACTATATCCCCGAGTCACCGCGTGTTCAGGTTCCCCAAAAAAAAAAGTTCAAGTTAGGTTAACCTAACTTTACCAAACTATTTTTTTTTTAAAGTAAATTTTTCGCGTGAAAGCACGAATACGGTAGATTAGTAAAAGCTTCGAATTTATTATTATCATAATAATACGAGACCCGCGAGGAATTTAATAATTTTCTCGCGCGTTTCTATATTATACAATAGTGCGAATGCTGTTCGTTCAGCGTTCGTCAAAAATTTCGTTATTTAAAAAAGAAAAATAATAAAATATTTCTGCTCGTCCGTTTCGCGCAGTGTCGGCCTGGCACACCAAAGGCCCCTGGATCTTTTTATTCTGGGGCCCCCTGCCTCTTGGTTTAATATGAAGTTAAAAAATACATATCAATAAAAAACAATTCATTATATAGGGTGTTTCAGATCCAAGGGCGGAGGAGTGACTCTAAAATTCTTACCGGGCAAATAAGATTTTTCCGGGCTACTTATGAAAAAAATTAATTTTTTTTTTTTTTTTTGGACTAGCGCCTTCTGTTTCCATATATAGAGTTAATACAGGCTAATAAAAGAATCTATGGTGAAGTTAGAATTTGGTGGTCGGATTTTGTTTTTAAGTCAAAGCAATTTGAAATTTGACAATTTTACCGTGTTTCTTTAATAGGTTTTTTTTTTTCTATTTTTCGGCTCGTACTATATAATAGTCCAATGGATAAATACCACGATTTGACGTGTACGGTTCGCGGGGTTCGAACCGCTATTCTCAAATCAATTTTCGCATTATATTTTTTTTATACATTATAATAATACAAGGCAAAGATTTCAAAACTGGTGGAGACATAGCGTTCAAAAATATTGGTATAATAAAAAAAAAAAAGGAGACGGGACCTAGCGGCCATAGCCGGGCCGACCCTGGTTTCGCGTATTTAGGTACACCACAGCAGCAACAGCAGCAGCAGCCCCGCCGACAGAGCCCAACTTAGGGGGGCTAGGGGGGCTGCAGCCCCGGGCCCCGATATTAATTAATGTCGATAATTATTAGTGGCACTGTGACATGTTAAACGGACTACACACACGATTCGGTCGGCCCGACAGTCGGGTTGGTTGTATTATCAGGTCGTGTGTATATATAGATGTGTCGTATATGTAGACTATTATAGTAGGTACAATTTATTTATAATATTAAAAAAAAATTTGAATATAAAAAATCAATATAGCAAAAAAACTGAATTTATAATTTAAGGGCCCCATCAAAAAATTAGACCCGCCGAATATAAAAAACAAAAGTAAAACAACGCGACCGTCGTCGTTGTCCCGGGTTCGCGCGCAAAAAAACACCGACCGACACCGACGAACGGTGACGGCGTACGTATAGGCGTATTGGCGTGTTGTTGTTGGTTCTCACTCGGCGGCCGGTGTGTGGGCCAGCGTTACGACAATAAATATTATAATTCGTGACGTCGTACACACACGCACAAGCGCGCGCAAGAAAATTACGTTGGCCGCCGCCGCCGCCGCCGCACCACCACCACGCGACGACGTCGTCGAACGGTATAGAAAACACGTCGTCGTCGTCGGCGGCGGCGGCGGCGGCGGCTTCGGCTTCGGACGACGGCCGGTGGTGGTGGGGATTCATATATTTCGGCGTCGCCGCTGCACCACCGCGTTCACAAAACCGTATTATAGGTGTAAAACAGTCTCCGTACGCGAGGCCTTACACTGGCTACGACTACGGCAACAACAACAACAATAATAATATTCCTCCTTGTAACGCGCGACGCGCCGGCAGAACGCGGTCGTCCGCGCGTACGGTTTATTTACTATTTTTTATTTTTTTCTCTATTACTCGGCGGCACCCGCGGAGAACAACGACTGCACCGCGCGTGTCCGTATTTTCTATAGTAAAATCTCGTCCGTTTTCCGACGCGTTATATTAACCACACACACAATAACGCGATAATCGTCGTCGTCGTTGTTGTTGTTGTTGTCGTCGTCGTCGTCGTTATCGTTATCACCGTATTCTCCCCCCACCGCCATATTTATCGGTGTTCTTCGTCGCGGAGAATAAAAAAAAAAATAATAATATATCCGGGACGCGTCGTCCGCGGGTGTTTACTTGTTGATTACAACAATTCGTTTTTCCGATACCCCGCTTTCGTTTCGGTACGTTTTTCCCCCCCGCACGCGAGCGCAGTCGGTGCGGCCGCCGTTTCGCGTTTTGTGTGCGCGCGTCACACACACACACACACACGCACACGCACACAAAAAGGCAGTGAACGCGCCCGTCCGCCCGCGCGCGCGTACACGCACACGCACACGAGTATTTTTTTTTTATACGGTCGGCTTTTCCGCCGCCGGATGCACCACTAGCGGCGGCGTGTAAGGACAGCAGCAACAGCACACACCACACCGCGCGAGTGCACACGTCAAAGCGACCGCCGCCGACATGTAGACATGGTCGACGTCCGCCGGCCGATCGTGATCGTCGTCGCCGCCGCCGCCGCCGCCGCTGCCGTCATAGCTGTTGACCATCAACGTCTCGAGTGCGCACCGCCGTCGTCGTCTAGAAATCCAGTATAGCCGTCCGTCATGGACCATTCGGCCGCGGCGGACCGAACGTTTAACGAAAGGTACGTACGTTATGGTACTCGCCGTAGTTACAGTCGTCGTCTTTGTTCGGTCGTACCGTACCCGTGCCGTGTACTACTTGTGTCTCGTCCGACGACGTTTCGCACGCTTGTCGGACCTCCGGTACCGGGTCGATACGTTATTTCGGTTTTTTTTTTTTTTTTGTAACGTACGTTCGTATCGAACCGCTGTCGGCGTTCTGTACGTTATAAATTCTATTTGTCCGTGCCGTTCTTGTTTGTTCCTTACCGTATTTCGTACGCCGGACCGAAAGTTATCGGCTCGGACATCGCTCCAAACGTCGTCGCCATTCAACGCTTTTGGAGTCTGTAATGCAGACGGGTATTAAACGTTTTCCCGAATAATCGCCCGGATTGATATTCATTAAAATGGTGTCGTTTTTACCGTCGCACCGGGTCGTGTACGAATTTAATTTCAAATTAAATATCGATTATTACGGTCAGTTCCCGTATACGGCGTATTCAAACGTATTATCCAAACGGTCGTCGCGTCGTAGCTGTACGCTAATGGACGTTTACTTGCTCGTGCTACGCGTTTTAATGTTTTTGTCTAGGTGCCGGTATTTTTAATTGTAGGCAGGTATTAAACAATGTACCTGTCTGTTTATTATTATTATTATTTGTTTATTTTTTTTTTAAGTGTTTTAAAAACATTTTACAATATTTTAATTTTGTAAAGGTTTTGGATTGAATAATATTTATACGAGTTTTTGTAAAACGCTCAGTTTGGTTCAGTCCACAAACCGTAAAATCTATTGAGTTTGTTTTTTTTTTTGTATTGTTTTGATTACGTATTATTATTATTATTATTATTATTAAGCTTCTAGTGGTGTATTAATTATGGATGGTGAAGATTATATTATTGTATCGACGACCGTCTTTTAATACTTATGGGCTATGAGGTCTACCAACGATTTACGTTTTAACAGTTTCAATTATGCAATCTGTACTTAGGAGGTACCCACCAATATTTTGTAAACTAATTTTTTATTTATGTTTTTATTCCATTAGAAATTTTAAAATGCCTATTTTGTAATAGGTATATAATTACAATATTGAAGTACCTATAAAATTGGGGGCGGGGAAGGGTTTATGAATTTATTAAACCTTTTACAGATATTACTGTTATTACGTTCTTTATCTATTTTTTATGCTGTATGAAATTTAATTGGAAACGCAGTCTTTATATATAAACTTTGGTTACATTCGTAAGCAACAACAAGTACAGGGGTGCATGGATACCCCCCGAGCACCTGTCGAATTTATTTATAAAGTGCTCAGCACTCGATAGAATTATAACAAATTTTTGTTTATTTTTTTAAATTTAAAGTTATATGATAAGAAAAGTTAAATGCGATAGCGTAAAGTCGCATGATATACTCTGCAGGTTCGCTCATACGAAAATGGCTTCATAATAGTACAATCACACAATAATTTGTTATAAATACTATTACAGGCCATAAATCGTAATAGAATTTTTAATTGCAAAATTAAACTGTATTTATTCGCTCGAGTGTTTACTGTTAGTCGTACAAAATTATTCGAAAAATAGATAATTATTTTCATCATTTATAGTTCGGTAATATTATTTTTAAGTTTAATAACACATATTAACACAATTTAACACACAAAAAATAAATTCTATAAATTTTTTTTTTCAAATTTAATCAACATTATGAATCTAAAAAGAAAATTCAATTCTACCGAAGTTTGAGTTAATTTGTGCAGCCTACTATAATTTGTATACGAAATGCTTTGAGTCTTTGTTGTTATAATTACTTTTATAATTAATCCTGAAAACTTAATATTTTAAAATGAAAAATTGTATTTTTTAATAAATCAATACTCAATGGTAATAATTTAGCAACACCATTAAAATAAAATGATTACCTAACTTGAAACACATCAATAAGTACGAATACGAATACGCTAAACTAAACTAAGTTTGAAAAAGATTGATTTGAAGATAAAATAATTATACGTATTTGGCCGACGATACATGTTGCATTTGGATTAGACATTATATATATTAATTATATACAATGTCTATGTCAATTATGTTGTATATCATATTTAAAACAAAAAATAATGACTTCACAGTTCAAATTATCATATGAAATGGTTAATAAATGTTTTTATAAATTACTATTACGGATAACATTTGTGTCCCTCAGTAATTAAATACATCGTTTGCTGGGAGACAATTTCGTTGTCCAGTATATTAGTTAAAATATGTACTGCCTTAAAGTCATTAGCGCCCCGTGGTTTTTTTTTTTTTACTTCAGTATTAAATATATAAATGACAAAATCCCTGAGTCTTTTGTAAACAGTGTTCAAAAAAAATTCCATAACGGCCATTCAAAAATACAATTTTTGGAACAGTATGTAAAAATTACAATGTAATCACACAAATTGTCTGTGTATAATAAAAAAGTTACCTTCGTTTAAAACGAAATCTGCAGTAAATTTAGTTTATATTTGGCAATGCGTACGCTTATCTACTTCGAATAATATTTTTAAATATTTTATGTAGGTTATATCAATTCAATTAGACGGACTCTGGCTAAAAAAAAAAAATAAAATAAACAAAAAAATTCCAACGGTAATGTTTTCAATCTTGTTTTTTTAATATCATGTTGGGTTCGATGAATGTGCATGTTTGATTTTTATACCCTTTATTTAAGTGTATGTACCGATATTATATTTTCAGTCCTTTAGTTTTTATAAATTATCAATTAAAAAAAAATTTGGAACCAAAAAAAAAAATGTTTTAAGATATTATAGAAATTGTAGAAACCTATAAATTCTATTAATTAGAGTAAAAAATTTGTATTTTATTATTGGTACTTAAGTGGGTTTTTTTTTTTTTATGTAGTACCTAAATCTACTTTTTTTTTTGTATTAATAATTAAAATTAATGATACAGAAAGTCATTTTTATTTATTTATTTATTTTTTTCTTTTTTAATATATTATTAAAATTTAATGGCTTTTATTTAGATTGAAAAATATACTTAAACCCCCTGCTTACAACTTTACAAGCGATTTGAAATGTTAATTAATATTTTGATAATCTATTTATAAGTTAATGCGAAAATGAAATGTGTGTAGATTGTTTTGTATCCACTTTTGTGTTTTTTTTTTTAATTTGTATGAATGGAAAGTTAAAATTTTTTAAAAATAAATTCGCGAAGTCTAATTATTTATTAGGATTAAATATTAAATCTATATTTTACAGGCCAGCTGAACATGTATCTCAACCTCTGAATGACGAGTCATTAGATATTTCATTAAATTTGCCGACTACGATTACTTTAACAGTGGTGGTAGTTAAAGATGAATTAGGTTATGGTATGAAAGTTTCCGGTGACAATCCAGTTTTTGTACAGTCCGTTAAACAAAGTGGACCGGCAGAAAAAGCTGGTTTGCACAGTGGAGATAAAATTATTATGGTTAATGGTGTTAACGTGACACATTCAACGCATACAGAAGTGGTCGAACTTATAAAATGTAAGTCTACCAATTTTACTTACACATTTATGTTTAAAAGTTTAAACCAACCGTTTTCTTTTTTTTTATATATATACCTTAGCTTCTACCCAAGTAGAATTAACAGTTCAACAAAGATCTTCATTTAAAAATTCATCAAGTCATCATAGTTTAACATTACCTCCATTATCTTTAAAAATGAATGTTCCACACTCGCCGTGTTCGCCTGTAACACCGTCCAGGCCCATCCATCATCATCACTCAGCTCCTGCACGTGACCGAATAACAGGACCACAACCTGTAGATGTATGTATTATATTACAAGACATTTTTTTTTTTTTTTTTGTAATTGGAATTTTACACAATGAAAGTGCTTTTAATTGTGTTTGAATGATGCGTGTTTAAAATAATAATCTTTTTTTAAGAATTCTAATAAAGTATTATATAGTCTTAAGTATAATAAATAACAATTATATATAATAAACCAGTATCATATCGTTATAAAGTTGTAACGTAAGGTAGTGGTGTAACGATACAAACAATTTGGTTTACGAATTAAAATTTAAAAAACTAGATTAAATTGTAACTATTAACTAAAACATTTTTTTTTTTCATTAATATTCCTCGTTTGTATGTCAATAAAATGATTATATCCGATAAAAGAAATAATATAATATAAAATCATTATTTACTTTAATATCTGTAAAACTTAAATTTTTAAGGTTGAACAAATGAGACAAGTTTCGTTAGAGAGATGGAAGACATTCAGATTAATGCTTGAAAAAGAACAGCGTTATGTCGAAAATTTAAAAAAAGACCTTCAAAAATCATTAGATATATCTAGTGTTGATAATTACAAATTGAAAAGTGAATTATTTGGGGCCGAACGTCGAGTTAAAACATTGCAAGATCAGTTAACAACATTTAGTGAAACACCGGTATTGTTAAATTGTATACCAATAAAATAATATTATATACGCCATTCATGTTTAGAAGTAACTTACGTTGAGCATTTTGCGGCCTTATTTAGCCTCTTGCTCCCAAGCCTTTCACTGAGGTTATTTCTAAACGTGAATATAGTATAAAAACAATATTTTTTTATACATATAAAATATGTCATACTCCATAATAATACTTGGAATATATATAAAGTTGCATGATAAAATTGAATAAAAATTTTTAATTCATAAATCAAACGTTAAAAATATATATATATATTTATAAAGTGTATATTTTGTCTTTAAAATGTTTATTGTGTCATGTGTAATGTACTCTGTGTAAATAATTTTAATAATTTATGATTTATGGTTTTTTTGTTTTTGCTATGTGTATATGTTTTTAGATTGAGTAGACTAATTTGTTAATGTTTTACAAACATTAATTTATCTTGTTATTTGCAAATAGTTTTGTCAGTTTAAACCTTATACTGCTGTTGTAGGCGTGTAAATATGATATATTAATATAAATATTAATACTTAGCATTGTAAAAGTCAAATATTCAGAAATAAAATTCAATTTTTAATATTATATATATATTAAATTTGTCAAATAAAATATTTTATAGTTTGGGATCAAAAATGCATCAAAGTAAACTTTTGAAATTGAAAATCAATTTATTATTTTCAGAACTTCACACAAATAATAAATAAAAATAAAAATTTGAATTTGAATTCATATTTAGAATTTTATTTTCTTGATCGTGAAGAATAAAGATACTTAAAATAAAAAGAACAGTAAAAAATTACTATAAACATCAGTTAAAATTAAATCTGATACTGTCTATGATAGCGAGTAACACATAGACATTGAATGTATTAAAAAAACAATAATTAGCTGAATTAATGTTTTTTAATTAATTATTTTAACACCATTGTATGGATTATTATGTTGACAGCTTAATAATATAATTGCACAAACAAGTTCACAAATACCTCCGCCTTTGCCACCAAGAAATGCACCACGTTTACCTCCAAGAAATCCAACAACTCCTTTGATTAGTGATAAACAATCTAATAATTCAAATAACATTGGTGTTAATATTCAAACTGTAAGTATAGAATACTTGATAAGAACATTTACACCCAAATTGCTCTAAATAGCATTTAAATATTGTTATTGGATACATAAAAATTATTAATTTTTATATTTCTAACATAAGTTTGTGGTGTAAAATGATAATTGTTATTCCCTGTATCAGCGATTCCCAATTCATTTCAAACATCAGGTTATTGTATATGTAGCCATGTAGGGTTAGAAATTATTACTATTCCCGATGTTAACATTTTGATAAATACTTTCGAATAGAGTTTTAATTTTCAATTTCATCCAATTAAAAATTTTTAAAAAAATTTTTTATAAAGTTTATTATCATTTTAAACGTTTTATGTGAAAACACAAAAGTGATGCAAGTAACTTATTAATAATAAAGATGTTTGATCTTGAGTTATATACCTAACAAAATAACAAAAATGTAAGAAATCCTACATTAAATTCTAATCTACGAATCTAGTAAATATTGATATTCTGTTACCATAATTTATTAGCTAAATATCTGTAAAATTATTATATACTTTATAATATATGATATTTTAAGTAGTGTTACACAGTTCTGGTAAATTTATGCTTTTGTCTTTGCTTTTCAATTCAAATTTTGCCATTTTGTTTATATGGAGGTACTGTATAAAAATTTGTAATGCATGAAAATATTGTGATATAAATTTTGAATAATTCATCGCTTATTCTAATTTTTTTTTAAAAATGTAGAAAAATTAGATATTTAGTTCTTTGGTATTAATTATGTTCTCTAACACAATACAATACTTGTTCTGGTATTCATTATTTTTAATTTAAACCTTTTTTTTTTCAGGATTCTTGTAAAATTTCAATGTGTCATCAACGTACTAAGTCGAATCCTGATCAACTTGATGAAAGCATATTAGGTCAGTTTTCAAATTGTTTTACTGAATAAAAGTAAAATAATAACTTCCATTGTAAATGTTACATTAAATCGCTTTAACAAGTAACAATTATTAGTATTATTATTATTATTCTCACTTACTCAGCAATAGTTCACCTACCTTGTTGTTCTTTCCTTTGCTATGGGTTAGGTTCGGTCGTCGCGAATGGGGAATTCACCCTGACCCGCACGACAGTGTCAGATAATTTTTTATTTAAGACAATTGAGGAACTTGCATACTATATGGCAGCTTTGAATTAATATTCCGCGTAAAAAAGTTGTCTATAACCAGGAAGTGGATTGTCTTCGCATTTGTTGATCCGGTAGAAAGTTCTTATGACTTCAGTATTCATTTCACGTGACCATTTAATACGTTTATTTCCTCCTCATTGAAAAACCTTCTTATTAGAATGGGAAGATGATCCTCCAGGTTGAGGGGCAGTAGATGTGCTTGCCTGATTGTAATCCACTTCAGTTTGTTGGGCTGTAGCTTCTTGGGAGAGAGGTACCCACCCGCCTCATCAGTACTCTGTCACCGACGGTTCGCATGCTGTCATGTTCAGCGCCGGCTCCAAACATGCCCTGGTGGTCCCCAGGCAGCGGCCCTTTTCTGAGGCTAGGGTAATTCTCCATTTTCATGGGTGTGGATGGCTTCGGTAGGGGAAGGGGCGTCACTTCCTATCAGCCCGCATAGGCTTTATCATTATTATTATTATTTTAATAAGTTGGAATTTAAAACAATTTATTAATGTAAATAAACATATAATATTAGACTCAGTATATGAAATCTTACGTCTAATTACAATTTGTTCATTTATTTATTTGTATTATTTCATAAATTTTTTGCAAAATTAATTTTAGTACATATTATTCATTTCAGACAATAAGAAGTTAAGTTTGTCTGAATCCTTCAACGATTTACATTTTTTTAAACAATCAAAGGGCGGACTTGCATGGAATGTAATTTCACCACCACGACAAAATTCTCCAAACAGATCTCTTGATGTAGCAAACCTTTGTGATAATTCATCTACAGATACCGTAATTATATATTGTCATTAATTTTTCCTCAAAATGTTTTGACATAATAAATGCTTTTTATTTATTCTTGAATATTATTATATATATTTTTTTTTAAAGATTAAACATGATAATTGCTCAGTCGATTCTTCAGAAGTAAAGTTAATTCAACCTCCAATAATATCAATGGAAGATGATGAAGTTTCAGACCAAGAATCTGTATGTTTTATTAAAAGAATAATAGATAATTGTAATATTTAAGTAATTTCATTCATTTTATTATTTTAGGGCTATTTGGAAGAACATGGGCCATTCAAAAGTTTTACTAAACTAGTTGAATATAATGCTCATTTAGCGGTATTCCTGAATTATGTTATAGCAAATAGTGACCCATCATCTTTAGTAAATTAATAAAATTATTTGATTGTATTTGATACAAATTTAATATTTTTTTTTTTTTTGTAGCTTTTTTATTTGGTAACAAATTTGTATAAAGAAGGCAATGTAAAAGATATGAAAAAATGGGCGTATGAAATTCATTCTAGTTTTCTGGTACCTTGTGCGGTAAGTATTTTTATTTATTTATTTATTTTTTAATTAACTAAACATGTTTAGTTAAAAATAAGTCATTGAACTGTTTATTATTAATTCTTAGCCTTTACGATTGACTAATATTGATGACAATCTTGTTCGTGAAATTGATGATGTTTTACAAAATAATTCAGACCGTGAAGAAATTTTACGCAAAGTAAGTTAAGAAAATTAAATATATTAAAACAATTTTTTCTTTACAAATATTATTATAGGTTTTCTGGAAAGCTAGAATTAAAGCAAAAGATGAACTAAATGAACAGTTGAGTGATTTTCGTCACCGACGAACAGCCGGGCTGGGTACATTATTTGGACCTCCTGATTCCCAATTAGATGACAGTGTTTCTGATAAAGCTAAAGAATTAAAAGTTATTGAAATGGTTCTTATTCCCAACATAGAGCCCTTTATGTAAGTTAATTTAACATTACATTAGTAGGCAGTCTAAACTTGATCTTTATTTTTCAGAGAAGACATGGAGAGAGATAATGTTGATGATAAAACCTTTACATTAGCTGCTGCGCTTACAACGGTTATGTCTAAAATATTTGGCATTAGAGGAACACAGTTTAATTCTTTTTTGGAAAAGTGCCCAACGTTTATTTCGAAAGAAAAGTCTCTTAGAGCTAAGCTTATTGGAAAATGTCGCAAAGTAATTTTTTTTATTTTTTAAATTTTAATAAAATTAATTGGTAAAAATTTAATTTACAGTTTACTAAAAAAGGACATAATTTTATTGCTCATCAGTATTTTACAGTAACATATTGTAATCATTGTCAGTTAATTATTTGGGGGATTGGTCCGCAAGGTTATCAGTGCACAAGTATAATTCGTTTGCATTTACTATTATAATATTTTATTGGAAAATAATTCTGTCATAAATGCATAATATAATTTCATTTGTATAGATTGTATTTTGAACATACATCGAAATTGTGTGAAACTGTTAGACGAGAACTGTCCGGGTCCTTTAGTGAAAAAAGATAAAATTAAAGATCGCATTACTAAACTAATGGATAAAAGTAGATCGGAGCGTGAAACACGAAAAAAAACGGGCTTAAACTTCGTACAAGGTAATATTTCATCTTGTTTTGTATTTGAAATCAATTTTAATTGCTATTTGTTTAAAGTGGAAAAATCAAAAAGACAGTCTGAATGTTTGAATGATACCGTTGCAGCTCTTCCAGAAAAAGACTTTGGTAAATATACAATTACTAGTGTGTGTGTGTGTGTGTGTGTGTGTGTGTGTGTGTGTGTGTGTGTGTGTGTGTGTGTGTGTGTGTGTGTGTGTGTGTGTGTGTGTGTGTGTGTGTGTGTGTGTGTGTGTGTGTGTGTGTGTGTGTGTGTGTGTGTGTGTGTGTGTGTGTGTGTGTGTGTGTGTGTGTGTGTGTGTGTGTGTGTGTGTGTGTGTGTGTGTGTGTGTGTGTGTGTGTGTGTGTGTGTGTGTGTGTGTATATAATAAATATACTATTACAACAATTTATATTAATTGTTTATTTATAAACAGATAGGTCAATGTTAAGTGGAAATAGTTTTCTTAATAAAACTGATGGTTTTAAATTTGAAAAAGGGAATGTTATCGAAGATAATATGTATGTATCAATATTTGATCCATTAATATGAATTATAACATTGTATTTTATTCAGAATAATATTTTAGGTTACATAATCAAAAATTAAAACCTACAGGAATTTCCATAAACCGGTCTGAGAGTTATAAAGAACGCATTCATCAAAAAGTATTTTTGTGGCAAACTTTTGATTAAATTGTGTGATATTAATATTGATAATTTTATTTATAGCGCCATGTTCGCGAAAGAAGAAAGACTAGTGACCCAAATCTTCCCTCAAAGTACAAAAAGTGAGTTCAAAAATTCTTGAAAACTAACATAATTTGTATACAAATTTAAAATAAAACGTAATTTATTTTAGTGATGTTCAACATGACATGCAAATTTCATTCACACGGTCTGATAGCTCTTCGAATTCTAACATTTCAACAAAGTAATCATTTGGTTATTATTAATTCAAATTCAGTAGTTGAATTTTTATTTTTATTTTAATTAGAAGTTTGGACAGTCGTAGTACGTCTTTAGAAGGAATTGGACAAAGCAATGAATTAGATAGTGATACAGATGATGAATTAGATTTGCTTCCCGATTGGGCTAGTAACGTACCGACTGAAATATTAGATAAATTATCATCTAAAGAGAAAAAACGCCAAGAAATTATTAATGAACTTTATCATACTGAAAGATCTCATATTCGAGGTAAAATAGTAAATAATGTTGTATTATGTTCAATTAATATATTTTATTTATACGTACAGGGTTGAAAGTTTTGGAGCATGTTTTTCATCGACCTATGAGAGAATTACAAGTATTACCACAAGATCAGCTTATATTGTTATTTGCGAATCTAGAACAAATGTTTGATTTGCATTTACAATTTTGTAATAATATGAAGACAATAATTAGGAAAGAAAACCATGTCGTTCAAAAAATTGGCCATGTTTTACTTAACACTGTACGTTTTTAGTGTAATAATTTGTCACAGGTTATTTTGTATATTAATATTTTATTATATAATTTATAGTTTGATGGCGCTCCTGGAGAATTATTTCAGAAGTCCGCTGTTACATTTTGTGCAAAACAACAAATCGCTTTAGAATCTTTAAGAGAAAAACGAAAAAGAGACACAAAATTAAATATATTTCTTACAGAGGCTGAAGGTAATCCTGTGTGCAAACGTTTACAGCTCAAAGATATTTTGCCTACAGGCATGATCAGGTAATTTCTAAATTATATATAAACAAGTATTCAGAATAAATATATTAATTATAATATGTAAATAATTTTAGGTTGACTAAATATCCATTACTGTTCGAGAGTTTGGTCAAATGTACTACGAACGAAGAAGAATTATCTCATATCAAAAGAGCACTTGAGAGGAGTAAAACTATATTAAATCATGTAAATCAAGCGGTGCGAGACGCTGAAGATGAACTTAGATTATCAGAAATACAGAAAAAATTAGATGCATCTCAATTTGAAAAAATTGACCATCCTCTCAGCTTGGAGTACAAAGTAAAAAAAAATTTTTCTAATTAATAAATGACAGTCAAAAATGTCCTTATTATTTATTTCAGAATTTAGATGTCACAAAACACAAATTAATACACGAAGGCGGTCTTTGGTTAAGAATTGGAGGAACTCGTCAAAAAATGATTGAATTATACGTTTTACTCTTGGAAGATTTAATCATTTTGTTAAACAAAGTTGATGACAAATACGTTTTAAAATATTATGGATTTCAAGACCGTAATCCTACTTTAAGTCCTATTATTAAGATGTCAACAGCATTGGTTAGACATAATGCTGTAGGTAAGTGTTGAAAATTATTTGTTAAAACAGATTTTAATACATTTTAAATGTATCTAGATAAAAAAGCAATGTTTTTGGTGAACACTTCTCAAGCAGGCGCTCAAATATACGATCTAGTAACTACATCATCAAATGAACGAAAAACGTAAGTCGTGTAATAATATTAATTTTGTGAATTTTTGTATGTAATTTGCATTTTAAATATTGTAGGTGGTTCAGACATATTTCTGAGACAACAGAGTCATATAAATCTCGCGAAAACAAAGTAAAAAGTAAACAAGATCAAAGTTATAACCTAACTTGTAATGATATTAATATAGAAAATATACAGGGTAGTAAAAAAATGTACGTAAAATATTGTTTTTTTTTATTATTATTATTATTATTATAATTTTTTTAATCTAAATGCTTCTTATATCGTATTATTTTTATTTTCAGAGCGACTGATAACTGTCCTGAAACATCTTCCCAATTCTCTACTAATTGTCATACATCTAAACTTGGTAATATAAATATGTATATGTCGTAGGCATATAGTCAAATCAGGCAAATAGTCAAAGAATTTAATTTTTAAGCGATTTTACTATACACCTAGACATTTAGTTAAATGCCTAAACATTTTATTGAAATGCTTATTTCAACAATCTACTTTTCAAAGGTAAAAATCTATGGAAATTATATTTTTATACACTTTATACTTTTATATTTTATAGTGGACACGAAATAAAATAAAATAAGATTTATACTATAAGATCAACAAGAAAATATAGTTTGATTTTTATATTATTTGCCTGACTTGAAATAGGCATTTAGTTAAACATCTAGGCATTTAATTAAATGACTAGGCATTTAACTAAATGTTTAGGCGGATAGTTATATATATATATGAAGTATAAGTATTTTGATTTTTTTTTTTTATCCGATCGTTTGTTAAACCAGAAGATGATGACAATAATGGAAATACTGATACTTTTGTGAAAGTTACCGATACCCCCGTGTTCTCTAAAACTGAAAAAAATGCTTTAATTGATCCATCTGAGGTGTCAGTATCTCAAAATCATGTTCTTAAAGCTGAGCCAGTTATTACTCATCTTGGTACGTAAATGTTAAAAAAAAATAATAATAATAATACTAATAATATTGTTTATCACAGAAAAATTAAGGAGAAATAATGAAGTTATTGAAAATGCATTAAATGAACGCTTAAAATTAGTTGCTGATATGCTCAAGGTGCCTTTATCAAACTCTTCTCATAGTATTACCAATGATCAGTTAAGTGATCCAAATGAAATATTGTTTTCAGCCATATCTCAAGGTAAGCTAATCCATTTGCGTTCAGTATTCAATATTTTTTAACAACATTTTATATACTCGCATTAGGCAATGAAATCATCACGGTCTTAAATGAATCTCTAAGCATGACGGATGTTGATACTATTGCAACAAGTTTAGGTACATCAAGCTGTAATTTATATAAATCGTATGCTACACAGTTGTCTCGGATCACTAAAGTCAAACCAATTGTTGCGTCTTTGAACTCTCAGATTACAGAACTTTTGGTAAGAAATAAATAAATTCATACACTTATTTATTTACTTTTATTCCATCAATATAATATTATATGGAATACGTTTTTCAAAAGGGAAAAAAATGTATGTAAAATATTTGGAACTTTTTATGTGTAATCTAAACATTAAAAGTATCTAGACCAGGCATGTCAAATATAAATTAGCAACTAGACCAAGGGTCGGCGAACCGCAAAGCAATTTTTTGTGGCCCCCACACGAAGATGTTAAAATTGTTTTATCAATACAAATGTATATATTTATAGGATTTTTCCTAAAATTTAATCTCGGGCACGTATGTCCGATCGGAATCGAAGATAATGATACTGTAGGCATTACTCTGCGTCTTTAGCGATTAGTATAGCCCATGATCACGATCGGACGTGTGTTTAGTTACCTTATCTTTTTTTTAAAAAAAGCAAATTTTTCTACTCGTATTTTTTTTTCCACTCATATTTACATGTAAAATAACCCTGACGTAAACTAATATTATAAATTGAATAGTAATAGCATTGTTAGCAGGGCTCAGATTTTGTAGCATTTGTGAATTATTATATAATATAGATATAAATAGCATAGTTATGTATATTTTTGTTTTATGAATCAAGGATTGTAAATATACAATTTTAGAAATTAAAAAAATTAGAACAACGAATTATTGTTTTGAAAACTTAAAAAAAAAATGTATACCTCTGTGAAATCCAGAAAAATTAACCGTATTCAGTAAGACTTATACAAATGACTTATACAAATTGATGAACTATTTATTGTTTGAGAAACACAATTATGACGATTTTTTTATTTTTTATATAAAATTATGACAGCAAATTTACGCACACTAGAAATTAAAAACCGGTAGCGTATTTATTGTAGATACACGAGATTTGCGTGCTGTCTCAGTTGACATTAATATCAATTTAACGTACAAATTATTGTTTTTTTTTCTCATTAAAGATATCTACTACGAACCACAATAAATTGGAAGAAGAATTGCGTAAAGAACTTCAGACGTATCGAGAAAAACTGCACGCTTTTCAAGAAAAGTCATTGGGTTCGTCTAACACAGAAAAAAATGGTAATTTAAAATTAAGTCAATATGGTAATAATCTTGTAACGATAATTTCGTATGATTTTTTTTTGCTTTTTTAAGTATCAATTTTAATAAATAAAGTTTTTGTTTTTTCTCAGAAACCACAGAGAATCTTGTTGAAACTGTGAACGATTCTGAAAAAATTAACTCTTCATTAGAGGTAAGATGGTTTTGTCTTTGTGCAACTCAACAAAATCCGTTTTAACCAATTACTTTTTATACATTACAGGTGTGAAACGAAAATCAATACTTTGGCTCGATTAAGTTAGCCGTTAGGTTTTTAAAAATCAACTAACAACTAAATAATTGTTTTTTTTTCTAAGACTGTGTATAAAATAAATGTCCTTTATACGATTATTATAATAAAGATAATGTTATGATATAACATATAATATACATTCAGTATCTTGAAGGTATTGTCAATATTATATTTATTAAGTATTTATTATTATTTATTTTACTTTATTATTTTTTTTTTTTTTTATGTTTTAAATCCAATATAAGTGTTAATACTTTTGATTATACGTTTTTATTACTACTTAATTTAAATATTTATATAAATGTTTTTTTTTTTTTTTTTTTTTAGTACTAAAAATTGTTATCGATTCGTAACAAATGAAACACAAAATGTTAAAATTATTTTAAAAACGAATGAGGCATTAGCTTTGGTTTGTTTAGCCAACACAAGACTAGCTTCATAATAATTATAATAATTATTTTATTCCTATTCATTGTTTGAACATATAAAAATCATTTATTTTTAAATACATAAAAACAATTTTTAAGCACAGTAACGATTTTATTTTTTTCCGCGGAAAGCGTGCGTTTGTTTACCTATCGTCTTTGTGAATAAATACAAAAAAAAAAAAGTCCCAACGAGTTGAAATCAATAAGACAGTGTCCACAAATTAAAGTAAAATTTAAACGTACTTGATCGACAGTATTTTCTTTCCCGTTTCTATTTTTAAATGGTCAACGACACGATTCATTGACGTCTTGTAATCGCATCGGAGTCGAGAATTTCCTCTACAATAGCCACAAATGCGTAGAACGTTCTGATTCCGCGTCTTCGACATCCGCAATTTGCTGTTGTACAACTTTTTGCGCGATTGTCGTACAAAATAAGACGACTTTTAAGCAGGGCCGGACTGACCCAGTGGTTTACTGTCCCGGAGGGCAGTGGGCCGCTGTCCGTGGTTGGGTTGTGGGCCGGTGCCTACACATCATGACCGATCTAATTGTTTGGTCTGTGTTCAAAAACTACTCTACTCATTAAATATGCATTCTACTGTTTACACAAATTTATACGCTGCATACGAATGTGTTTTAAGTTTATCAGTTAGCCAAGTAAACTGTGAACGTGCTTTTAGTACTCTCAAAATTATTAAAAATCTTCGATGACGTGTCTTATAATTGCACCCCGCTCTTTATGCAAAAGACATCTCTGCATCTGCCTTCCTCCGTTCCAATTCGATTTAAGGTGGTAGTCCACTGCAGAGATTTTGTCAGATCATCGAAACCCGGGAATCTGCAGCGCGGGTCGTTCACTAATTCAGCATTCACACAAGCAGATATTATACAAACCCTGCAGGCATGATACAATTGAGTAGGTAGCCGCAGTGGTAGTAGTAGTACACCACCAATGCTTGCAAATACAAATTGATTATTGGAAAAAAAACCTCGTACGACTCTTAATAATTTTAGAATCTGATGGCTACAGAATGTAATACAATCGTCCGGATATGGCAAAAGAAATTTCTTTTGTCATATCCGGATTTATTAATAAAGCCGTCGTTTTCCTGGTCGACGTTGCACAATACCCGACACACAAACTGCACGCACAGATAGAACATAGCAAAATACACCGAACTTGCTATTGACTAGAAGACTGGGTGCTAACTTGAGACACAACGTGCATCCATTTGCATACGCCATCGTCCAAAAAGCTGTCGTCCTAATTACACTCGCAGCCGACTAGTCTGCAAATTTTTCACAAAAAGAAACTTTTTTTCAAAACTCCTTCATCTTCACGTGTCATCAAAAATGTCACCGTCAGTTATTTCGTTTTGGCCACAACGAGCCTGCCAGAAATATTGGATGGGTACTACAGTAGATTACCCCGATTAACCCTGTCTTTCTCGGTTAAGCGTTGGGGCCTGTACCTACATATATAGGCTATAGTTAATGTGGAGACCATAACCGCGAGCAGAATTTAGATTCTGAGCGGAGCGAAGGAGATCTAGTGGTTTTACAGTGATGTTTATATATTTTTTCTTCTATCCTGTGTACAGGTTTTCGACCAGAAGGAGTGCTCCGATCATTTCGTGTAGCACCTTTTCTGAAAGCAAATCACATCGAGATGGTACTTTAGAGTGGTCATTTTTCGATGTTATCAATAGTTTTCTGACGCGACGCGTTAAACTACCGAAAAATTATGAAAAACCGCTAAAAATAGGATTTCGTCAACATCACGTCAATATAGTTTTTAACGTATAATTTCGAAAATAATCATTCTAATTGTGTTGAAAATTTCAAAAAAATTGTATCTTTGTCGACAGTTTTGAAATCCCGAACAAATCAAAATATTCTATTACAAATCGCGTAGAAACGCGACAGAAACCCTTTCTGACTCGAGCACTTGTAGCTATTTTTTGCATCTCTCCCGTGCGACACTGTGACTCGAAAAATCGAATCGACTCTTGACGTTTCGAAAAACAAAAGCTGAACAAATCGAATCGAATTTTACATTTTTCTCCGGTAACACGACGCATCGTGCGAACATATTATAATTATCATCTAATCACTTATTAGCAGAGCACGGACATTTACGCAGTGAAAATATATGTCATATAATATGCAGAGGAAAAGAGATTAATACATATGCAATACAAAAAAGTCTAATATATATATATATTCTTTGTAAAATTATAATGCATCGATCTCGTGAAGTCGTCATTAAAAACGTCAAAGTCGATAAAAACACGTGAAGATTTTTTTTAAAAAAAAAAATTCCAATAATCGTCGTGACAATATCCGCGCGTATACGCTTTAACTATACTCCAGTTGCGGTTTATATGGGAGGGAAGGCAAAAGGTAGATTACCTCCCTCCCATGGGATTTGATATTTTTAAATTTAGTATTTAATAAACTCTGTCGGTCGTGTACAGTGTCAACGAGTACCTATACGTGTAATGTGTAAATGTGAGTAAACTATAGTGAACGCCATAGGCGGAAATCTATTAAACTTTCTGGGGGGGGGGGGCTAACATTTTTAACATCAGTCATAATCAGTCAAATATCCAAAATACATACAAATTATAAAATATTTGGGGGCTTAGCCCCCCTAAGCCCCCCCCCCATTTCCGCCTATGGTGAACGCATAGGCGTGCGCAGACTTCTAAATCAGGTATGGCTAAATTCAATCTGACCACCCACACCCCTACCCCTGCACGGTCACACAAGAAAAAAATTATAGAAGTTTTCACTATACAAACTTCGAAGTGACCATATTGTTGGTGACTGGAAAAAGTAAACAATCATTTTTCATTATTTCACACGTACAATTCATCAATATTGATTTAAAATTTTAACCAAATATAATCTAAAATAAAACAATTCTAAAACGTTCAAAACATAATATATATATATAATATTAACAATTGTCAATTAACATTAATGTTTATGTATTATTATAAATTATTCATTATGTAAGTTGTATGTATATACGCATTAGGTACATACAATTATTATGCTGTCAAATAAAAAATGTAATTATTATGTTAACATTTTTAATATCCACGATTAAAGATAATAATATACTGGTTAGGTTAGCCAATTGATTAGTCTAATTTCTATATAATATGTAGTCTCTCGGGTAAAGGCTCAGGTGGGGTTAATGCCCAATCAGCCCTACTCGTGCGCACGCCTATGAGTGAACGTTAAACAAATAGTAAACGTGTAAAATAAACAAGTGTATAACGAGGAAAGACGAATTCCTTATGTTCATTTAATTTCATTGAAATACGCTAAATAATATTAATAATAATAATAATAATAAATAATAAAGATTGCATACGCGCGCATACGATCGGTCGCTCGGTCAGTGTCAAACTAAACACCCGCTTATATCGACATAGCGCGTCAACCGACCGTAATAAAACCGGAAAAGAAAGTAGTCACCAGATAGCGCTACTAAACAAAATAGAGGGGGCAGACAGACGCTTATAAATAGAGGTCCGAAACTATCGGACCGCTCAGTGTAGTTACGGCAGGCGGGCACGAACAACGGAATACCGTTATTTATATGCGCCTTTCTGCCACGCCCTTCTATGATGAGTCGCAGCGCTAGGTACCTGGTGAGTACTTACTTTTTTTATTTTATTGTTATTTCGTTTAAGTTCCATGCACGCTGTTCTTCCTTATTCTACATCTTCATTTCGTATCCGTACATTAATAGATCTTTCTTCTTGGTTATTACTCGTCGTGGAACATTTGCTACCAAAAAATACTTGTATAAATTGGAGTACTATTTCCACGCGAAAAATCGTCTACAGGGAAAAAATCATCAATTGTAATTATTGTTTTTCCCGTATATTAAACAAGTAATAACAGATTACTTTTTTTAGTATATTAAACGAAAATTTTTTTTTTGAAATTCTGCGTATTATATAAAGTACTATTGGACTATGTCATCAACAGCGGCACGGGGGGAAAAAAAGTTTGTTTGAATTACACACTATTCCAATCGGGTTACGCAAATATTTATAGTTTGCATGGAGGAAAAATGAAATTTTATATTAAACTTACACATACGAGTAAATACGCGTTCGTTGAAATCCGTTCACTTTTAATAATTTAATTCACTCACAAAGTCAGGACGAACGAATTTAATTTTTTTTTAAAAATCTGAATTGCTATTGGTTTTTGCGCAAATTTAATACAGTATAGACTATAGTCGTTATTGCGAATTATAACGAAAACATCGTATTTAATGTTAAAATCCGATTCAATACCTAGTACTAATCATGCAGATCATAGTCGTATTATACTACTATATGTTACACACTTACACGCAGTCGAACATTAAAACGAATTAATCGCATATTCGTCGAATATTCAAATTGTATTCGTTATATATTTTCGTTGTAAACGTTTTCCACTGGATATTGAAACTATTCGTTTTATGTATAAAACAAATCTAAAATAATACTAATAACAATTATTACGTAAACGCATTTATATATTTCTTTCCGCAAGTGTACTGCACTACATATTAAAAAAAAATTCGTAGATTTATAAATATAAGGCACGTTTACACGCGATGTCGAAAAGTTAACACTGCAGTGTTTATTACAATATTATTATATTCAAATACCTAATTGTCGAAATATTTTACATATGAAATAACAAAAATAAAAACGCGTACGGATTAAGCCAGTTTATTCTCGTCAACGAATCAATCAAGAAATTCATCAAGAAATAATTTCGCCCAAGTAGTTGTTTCACAGCGCGTCAGCCGATCGTAATAAAACAGGAAGAGAAAGTAGTCACCAGACAGCGCTACGACACAACATGGAGGGGGTAGCAGAAAAACGCTTATAAATAGAGGTCCGAAACCATCGGACCGCTCAGTGTAGTCACGGCGGGCAGGCGCGAACAACGCAGTACTGCTATTTAAATGCGCCTTTCTGCCACGCCCTTCTATGATGTATCGCAGCGCTATCTGGTGAGTACATACTTTTTATATTTTATTGTTATTCCATTTAAGTTCCGTGCACGCTGTTCTTCCATATTCTACGCCTTCATTTCGCCTCGGTACATTAATAGATCATTCTTCTTGGTTATTACTCGTCGTGGAATGAATCGTCGTATTAGAATATGCTTTCGAACTTTTCGTTAAATTCCGAAATTTTGGAAAGTTTTACTGTGATTTTTCTCAATTATATACAATATATATATATATATTTTTCGCATATAAGAAATAAAACGATTAGGTATTTGTTATTACATATATTAATATATACAGCTTTTCTAGAAACAATTCTATACATACGCCTACATAGGTATGCTATAATGGATATACATATATATATATATATGAAGTTTTCGAAGTAATGTAATATAATAATAGTATTATTGCATAATTTTCGGTAGAAAACAAATTTTTTTCGGTTGAATTAAAATTTGGTAGGATAGCGCATGACTGCGGTGCTCGCGCCCGCGCGTGTGTGTGTGTGTGTGTGTGTGTGTATTTTAATTCAACGAATATAATAATTTATTGTTTCATATTATAAAAAAATGAACAAATTGATGATCAAGAGAATAACGAAAATTAATGATACTCACGACCGGGAACGCATATAATATATTATATAACACGGTGGTAACGGATGGTCTGGCGCTGTTTTGACTATATTTTCCTGGTGTTGATCGAATACCCGGCAGGTGATTATTAGCGCGTAGTTGAGGAAATAATGCTCCAAGAAGCCTTGCAGCATCCACGACACGAAACCGTGCTACGACGATTAAATGGCGAAACCGCCACTCTCTGCGCTCGCGATGCATATTTTATTTTTGAATAATGAGCGTGTTGCACTTTTGACGTCGCACGACGGCGGCTCGCGACAGAATGATTTTGATCGACACACAATATTATTAATAAATATATTATATGGACAAATTTATTTAGACCGCGAATTTCCGTATAACGGTCATTAATCCGTGGCCGATTATTTAAATATTAATACGTATTATAATAGGGTCGTATATATTATGTACCTATATAACTGAATATTGTCCATTGGAATGGGTAATAGCGGTTTTTGATATACGCGAACAATACACGACGTTGAACTGTATAATATTATAATACTTATTATGTGTTTTGTATATGCGAGCGTATTGCGTCACAGAACTCGCTGGAGACTATTTTTTTATTGCAATTTTTTTTTTTTTTTTTACTATCGTTATACTCGTTACGTGTTAATTATTATATTATTATTGTGGAAGGCCAAAAAATACACACACACACATACGACTGCAACGACGAGTTCAAAGACAATCGTATCGCAGGAAGGGTTATTATAATACGTATATAAACGTTTGTCGATTGTACACCTCCCGTCGTGCGTGCAGTGTGTAACATGTCCCCTATCATTTAAAATGTTATACGCGCACTCGAACTTTGGGCGTTCGCCACTCCAGTCCGAAAAATCCTTTGTGTTCAGCTTCGGTTCTGATCTACTTGGTATGAGGACAATAAAAAAAAAAAAAAACGAGAAAAATATCGTGTATATAACGAGGAGCAGGTCACACGCGGTTTAAACGAGATTTTCGGGCGGCGCGGATATAATATATAAGAGTGTGATAAAATAAAATCGAACTCGTTATTTATACATTTCGTTTTCCGTATTTCGTATTTATATCTGTATACGATTTGGATTACAGGGGCGAACGCAGGGAAAAATTTCGTGGTTGGGTTTTTGAAAAAAACGTAAAAATTATTAGGTAGGTACTATATATAATACAATAATATATACTCTTACATAATATAATAATATTATGTCGCAGCTTGACTTTCAAAATTTTCTCGGACATTTCGGATGGGCTCGGAACCTCCAAAATCCCTATAACCTCTGCAATTTTGGAACGTTCTTTCTTTAGAAGAACGTTTTCTTTTCTTTTTTTGACGCGTAAACATCTATCACTCCGGTATGAGGGTAAATCTCGGGAAATGGGATGGAAACGTGTAAGCTGTTGTCACGACAACTAACAATAATATTTATTATCGAAATTACTTTGAATAAAGATACCGGTATTCACAAATCCCAATCACAATATTCCGCCGTTCCATTTTTACCGCTCACGCGACGTTTACACGTCAACGTCTCGTTAGACTAGCAGACTCGTTTTTAATTTTCTACGGAATTCGTTTCTTCAAAATGTACCATCGAACTTACCGTTATAGCATTTTATATATAATTACGTGTTTTTTTTTTTTTTTAATTTGTTATAGTCTCTGTTACAGGGAGTCTGGGGGTAGCCAACACGCATGATGATATCAGTATTCAATGATAACAATAAGAGCCAAAATGAATATATTTTATAATCCGCGTACATACTCTTTTAAAACAAAACTTTTTTTTTTGTATATAAATTAAATAATTTCAAATCACTATTTTCACGTTTTGGAAAAAAAACTGCGGAACAGTGTATAGTAGTGCAGTTTGATAATATAGAATCGGAAACGCGAAAATTCATCGTGACGAGTATGATGATTACTCGAACTCGAATTTCTATTCGTGCAGACGACTTTGAAGAACGATTTTAAAGGTTTTATAAATCGTCGGTCGTTCGGATTTGTAGAAAATCCATTTTTCATAAGTCAACGTCGCATCGAAAACGAATGTTCCCACATCGTATATGTTATTGTAACGAATTTTATTTTATTGTGATTACATTTTTTTTTTTTTATATTAAATTGTATTTTATATGATTATCAGGTAGGTGTGTGTAAGAGGACTCCGCGACGATGATGTCCGGTCGATTTTTTCGGGGAAAATAAGACACACGATGGACAGAAATGAAAACCACGTGTAAAAAAAAAAAAAATCGATGCAATCATACAGAATCGCTCCAGTAATACAAATCAAACGGTGGTCGTTTTCGATCCGGTCTAATATTGTCTTTAATATGTTGTACAAACGATGTAAACGGTACTCGCGATTCGGTGTAAAAGAAAAATATAATCGAACGGTCCAGCTGACGCGTGGCCTTATGACTAAACATAAAATAATAAATCAGTCCCGTTCGGCCTAATATAAAATTCGGTCCGGTACAGTTTGATAAAAAAATTTTTTTTTTTTAAACAGCAGTTGGTCTGGTTCAGCTCAACACAATTAAACGCGACAACGCAACCGCGCGGTCTGGTTCCGGTTTAGGCCGCGGCGCATTTTAATCGTTCGGTGTCCGTGAAATTACGCGCGCAGAATACATATAATCAAAATGAATAAATAATAACGAAGTTTTAATTTATTTTAAAAATTAAAAAATAACGGGAAAAAAAACATTTTTACACTTAAGTAAAATTATTATTTTAGATTCTGAGCGGAGATTCTGAATGTTATAGATTCCGAATCTATTGTTTTTACAATGATGTATTTTTTTTTTTTCATGTCTGTACCCAAAAATTCTACCAGAAGGAATGCTCCGATCTCTTCGGTCACAGTTTGTTCCTGGCAGCAAATCGCATCTAGTTGGTACTTTAGAGAGGTCATTTTTCAATTTTCTCAAAAGCACCTAAAATTATAATTCAAAAACTGCCGAAAAAATTTTATTTTTATTTTATTTGATTTTTTTCTATCTTGTATACTGCAGATTTTCGACCAGAAGGAGTGCTCCGATCTCTTCGGTCACAGTTTGTTTCCGGCAGCAATTCGCATCTAGATAGTTGGTACTTTAGAGAGATCATTTTTCGATTTTCTCAATAGTTTTTTAATGCGATGCGATAAATTACCGAAAAATTACGGAAACCCGCTAAAAATGGGATTTCGTCAATATAACGTATAGTTTTTTCGCTATAATTTCAAAAATAATCATACTATTCTAGTCTTGAAATTTTCAACCAAATTGTATCTTTGTGCTATACAACTTCAAAAAAAAAATGTTCAAAAAGTTTCATTCAATTTCAGGCTATTTTTAGATTTTGAGATTTTTCATTCATAAAACAGTTCATTTTGAGTTTTTTGACTTGAAATTTGGACACAAAGTCAGACGTATATTACATTAATTTTGTACAAAAAATAGACAAAGTGTATTACACTAAAACTCCGCTCAGAATCGTTTTTTATTAAAAATTTAATAATAATAATAATAACGTTTGTTCATATATATTATATTGTGCGCGTAATCAAATGGTCGCATATATAGCTTTATATACGAGTATATGCGATATAGCGTATATAGCTTTGCTGCAACAGTGGCGATTTTCGGCCCGTCCGTATCGTTTATATCTTAAAATTATTTTATATTATTATTATTATTATTATTATTATTATTTTGTATATTATTTTATATTTTTATTCGTATTTTATCGGGTGCGACGCGGTTTTTTTAAATATTAATTCCCCTCGTCGTCTCATCGCGTTTCCATCTCCTCCCCCACTCACGGGGTAAAAATATTATTATATCGGTGGCGCGAACAAATTTTTTTTCTTTATATTACAAAAATATAAAATGCTCCCGGTTTTTAAGTAAACCTATATTTTCAACAACCAATATATTTTGTACAGCGGAAAATATTATTATTATCGTTTTGTGCGAACCCACGACACATTAAAATATTTCCTACGGAGTTACAACCGGCTCCCTCACATCCGTTCCTATATACAGTGCGCCACTGTATTATGAGTACAATTATATGTGTGTGTGTGAGAGCGACGTTGGTGGTGGATCCGTATAAAAGTAAACTGCAGCGCCGCGAGACTCGTATAATTATACACGCGTTCCATCGGTCACACCCCCTTACGTGTATCATGCTCATAGTATAAAAAAAATAAAAAAAAACATTTATTTAAGTGTATTTAATCGAATGCGACAGCCAGCAGTAATAGTGCGTATATATTATAAATATTATACATCGAGACGTGTATGAAAAAATTATTATCGATCCGCGTGTATCGCGGGGAGGAAAAAAAACAAATAATAAATAATAATAATATTATAGGGCCCCACACACCGTTCCGTATCGAATTATCGTTTTTTTTTTTTTTTTTTTATTACGTACAGAGAGATGGGTCCGCACGCTGCAGTACGACGATTTAATTCACAAAATAGAACCGGACCGATTTACGTGTAATTATTATTATATATAATATGTGTAATTATAAATTACGTGAAATATTCGATTACTAAGACTCGGAGTGTATACATACAGTGGATGATCAATAATTGAGAGAGAGAGAAAGAACTCGGGAAGGAGAGGGTTTTAAAAAAAAAAAAAAGAACGTTTTAAATCGATTTTCCACGTTCGTGAAGTTAGCGGCGCAAAGTAAACCGCACTTTTCAATGAAACCTTTCCAATCAATTTTTTTTTTTTTTGGTCATTGTCGAATAAGTCCCGAAATTTGTCGGACGTTTTCTTTTAAAACTATGGGCTTTTTTTCAATTTTGCGCCGCCAACTTCACAACATTGTTGTACTCGATCGTTAGAATAGCGCGTGTACATCACTTCAAAAACACGCATTTCTATCTTGGAAAGGCGGAATGTCGATAATTCATCGGGGCAGAAGGGCCAGTGCCGGATTGAATAGCAATAGGTGCAGGACTGGGCGATTTCCTATGGGCCCCGCTTCATTTAGGGGCCCCGTGACAACGGATGAAAACATTAAAAATTATTCTACGTATTTAATATACAAGATACAAACAGTTAGGAGAACACTTGTAGGGCCGGCCCAGAGATTTGAATTGCCCAGGAGCCTCCAAAAGCTTAATCCGGCATTGAGAAGGACGATGCAAACGCATCGAAATCCGAGCTCCAGCGCTGTTGTACGATGATAATAAACAATAATCGATAATATATGCGAATCTAATCGATGGAATATGTTTGTAACAAGCGCGTTGCACGACGACGATTTAATAACGGCGTGTAATATACGGTATCCACGAAAACTGCGCGAGAATTCGTTCGCAGACAACAAGACGACGCGGCTATAATATAAGAATACATTACAATACTCTTCGCCCGTGTTCCTATTACCCGTTCGTCGTCGTCGTCTTCTTTATGGCACTGCACAACAATAAACGCCGTTTGGACTTCGACAGAATCACCGGATTCGTATTGGACCGCGTGAGAAAACGCCGGAACATCACTGTGACACAACTGCAGCGGGCATTGAATTCGAATTTCGACTTTCGCAAACGGCGAAACTCGGAGATGCTCATGCACGTCATGGAGTACTTGTTGTACACGAAGAGACTGATCATCGTCAGTCCGAACAACGAATCGCCGCGTCTGCGATCGAATACGCCGCCCGCGCGGGTCAACGGCGATAATTCTCACGGTCGCACCGTAGTGTTCAGTGAGTTTGTATATATATACAAAAGTTGTTCGCGTTATATAGGCGTAAGGAGAATAGGTACGGGGCAGGATTTTTTTTTTTATTTACACGCCTGTTTTACGCACACGCGACTATACGGTTATCGTTGAGCAAATTAATTTTCATCGTGTCACTTTTTTTTCAAATCCCCTGTGGTTGACAAAAAAAAAAACACCCGGTCCGAAATTTCTCTCGGTAAGAAATGATGAAAGTGTCGAACGAGTATGGGTACGCGCGTTGTCAGTGGCGTCGTATTTTCAACTTTTTTCTGGGGGTGGGGGGGGGGGGTACAAATTTTGAAAATTCCAACAGGATATATTGATATAAGGTATTTAATAAAAAAAAAAATACCTTTGGATAATCTTTTTTTTTTTTGGGGTTTTGGGGGGGGGGGTCCAGTACCCCTGGACCCCCTCCTCCCGTAAATACGCCACTGCGCGTTGTGCTGTCGTTCACATTCCAAGACGTTCAGCAGACGCGCGCGTATCGACGCTATGACGATATATAATCATCGTTCGCGCGATAGTCATCGGAAAGAGATTACGGCAGATTAACTCTTTGCAGCGAATTATTGCGTTCGTTAAGACGACGACGAAAACGATTCAATTATGTCCCGACCGAAGCTCGTTCCGAACGCAACGGTCACGTAAACGAATTCAAACGATTCGAATCCTTTACGAATATTCGTCAATATAATAACTCGCACTTCATATACGTGTGTGGCGGTGACTTGGTGGTGCACAATATCGTAACACTCGAAGGCTGTAAAAACGGTAGAGTCGTTTTTTTTTCTAGCGACAAATTATATAGCCCCGTAACATTTTGAGTCTCGTAAACCGCGAACGTCCAGGTCTCTCCGGGCGTATCCGTTCGACCGAATCACTGTTGCCGTTTATGTCGTTTAAATTGCGCTGCAGTAACCGCATACGGTTTGTAGATTCCGTTTATGTAATAATGTCAGATGTTTATTATGCGTCTTTCACGACCCGCGATTTATCGTCGCCCGTAATTTTCTCGGTAAAATCGAAACCCGGTTAAAAACGCGATGCGATTAGATTGGCCGCCGGGTTCTCGAATCCCTGCAGCCAGGGTCGGCCTGGCCATGGCCGCTAGGCCGCGAATGCGGCCGGGGCCCCATCTTTTTTTTTTTTTTCATACCAACATTTTTAAACGCTGTGTCTCCACCAGTTTTGAAGTCTTCGCCTTGTATTATTACAGTGTATAAAAATAATGCAAAAATTGATTTTGAGAACCTCGAACCGTGCACGTCAAAAATCGTGGTATTTATCCATTGGACTATTTGTAGTACGAGTCAGAAAAATAGAAAAAATAAACCCATTAAAAAACAAGTCAAAATTGTCAAATTTCAAATTGCTTTAACTTAAAAACTAAATCCGACCACCAAATTCTGACTGCACCATAGATTCTTTTATTAACCTGTATTAACTCTATATGGAAACAGAAGGCGCTAATCCAAAAAAAAAAAAAAAAAATCAATTTTTTTTTTATAAGTGGCCTGAAAAAATCTTATTTGACCGGTAAAAATTTTAGAACCACTCCGCCCCTGGATCTGGGACACCGTATATAATGAATTGTTTTTTATTGATATGTATTTTTCAACTCCATTTTAAACCGAGGGGCAGAAGGTCCCGGAAAAAAAGATCCAGGGGCCTTTGGTGTGCCAGGCCGACACTGCCTGCAGCGTACCATTTTAATATCGCGTTTACATCCGCGTTTTCGCGTATACTGTCATAGCGTTCTGACGATTTTCCAACGGCGTGATTTGAGCCGAGCACCGTCGTGAATATTGTTCTCGAATCAAAAAATACGCACGCGTAATATTATATTGTATACTTTTTCGAAGACTACGTATATATGTATATACATAGGCGTGTCTACGGGGGAGGCAGGGTGGGCACCGGCCTCCCCAGTGACTTAATTCTCGGCCTCTTGGCTTATAATCTACCGCGGTTGAAACTATAAATATAAAATATTTATAAAAAAATAACTAAGTAGCACATTAGTTGATTGGTCTTATTCATTAGTTGTAACAGCGTAGGAAACCGATTTCAAAATCAAGATAATCTTTAATTTTGCGGGGTGAAAAAAATTCCAGGTGCTATACAATTGCCATACAAAAAAAAAAAAAAAAGTCACAAATAAAGATATAGAATATAGATCGCTGTAGTAAGTAAAAATTTAATTTTATAACTGGCCTCCCCAGCCACGAAGGTCTGGACACGCCTATGTGTACGTATATATAATCGAAACGGCTAATATTCAACTCGCCGTTTTATATAAATCTTTTACGATTGAAATAGCGTTTTATTGTGTCCAACACCAATGTTGGTGATCGAATTTCGCCCGGACCGGTTAAGAAAAAAACAATACGTGGTATTTCCGTGTGCGTTTTAATACAAAAATACTTTTTTATCGCTATGAAAATATAGGCTCCTTTTGAGCTAACGCAAGCGTGCCAACGTTTAATCCAATTTTCCATACACTTCTTACAGGCCTCGGCCTTTATAGTTCCTTCGGCCAATTTCTTTTTATGGTCTCAATCGACTCGTGGCGCGTTTCCCGGAGCGGACGTTTGAGTTTCGGAAACAGAAAAAAAGCTCCGTATACGGAGCCAAATCTGACGGATACGTATATATTCTCGTTGCCGTATTGTAATTATATTTATTTGAATGATGATGAATCTCTCGTGTAAATTGTGTTTTAACACCCATCACGAGGACCCTGCTGTATAAAATAGAAATGCACATAATATATGTATACAAAAAAAAAAACTCAAATATTTATAATTCATGCGTATGGTTTAAATGAATATCTAGAAGAAAAAAAGACTTGTTTACCTATACACATATATTTGTCTGCTCTGAAAATAAAATGAAAACGTTTAAACGTCCGTCGCTGGCCCGTATATTTATGCGCACTATATATATAGTATATAAAATAATAATATTCGTTATTAACAAAACGACGTCTAATCATAATATATATTATTACGTTGTGCATTGCGTACGCATATTATATTATAGACGTCATAACAAGAGAACTATTGTCGAATTTCAATAACGCGTTTCAATCGAACTCGTCGAATATTTTGGCTCAAAATATCTGCACTCAGTTCGATCCGTTTGAAATAGCATTGTCGAGACAGAACGTTCAAGACGAAACGGTTCTCGGCCATTATTTTTCCAATAAAGTGAACATACAGATAACAAATACTATACAAACGTGTGAATATCGTTTAAAATAATAGATTAGAGGCGGTGGTAATCCGATCAGTGATCAAAAAGACTCTGGCCGCTGTTGGATTTTCGCGTGTTTAAACGTAATACGCGTGCCGTTCATGAAAAAATACAATATCGCGGAATTTGAATTCAGCCAGGCCTACTTGTTTTTTTGGGATAAGGTACGTGTGCACACCACAAAAAAAAAAAAACGCATGAAAAAAAGCGTTCTACCAATTTTTTTTTTTTTTTACTAATTTTGTTATTAATATCTTTCGATTAATAATTATAAACTTTATATTCATATTTTGTTCGATAGGCAAACGAAAAATTGTACAATTTTATAAACATACAGGTGTCGCGTGAATGCTTATTATATATATATTAATATATATGTATTTCGCCAAATAGTACTAAATTAGTATAATTAATACTAAATTATTTATATTTAAAAACCAATCGTACTTATATTTGGATAGAAATATTGATAAAAATATAGAATTATTGCGATTCGAATGTACGCGTTCTCGTACTATTATACACGTTCGAATTGAAAGAGATAAATGAATAAAAATGCATTTCCGTGTCTGTATAGATCGAGCGAAGTAATTTCTTTTTGAACGCAATAGTATTAACAGCTAAAAATGGCCACGCTTTAGATTCCAGAACCGTGATGTGTTTGTTGAAAGTAAGTATGTGAGAGTAAAAATACAATTTTTGTTTATTTCATTAAAATATTATAATAATTCTAAGTTATTCCGTTTCATTTTTATAGCTGGGATTAGCTGGGAAAAAATTTAATCCGAATTCAACGAACTCTCGTACTCGAATATTTTATTTTATAAAACGATTCACGTAGTTTTTATTCGGAGGGGGAGGGGGGAGGCCAAAACACGTTTCAGCTGGATTTTTAATACTATCGTCATAAACAAATATCGATTATTGAAATATAAATTTAAAAAAAAAAAATTCCTCAATAAAATAACGAATTTTCATTGCGTAATTATACGATATTATAATAATAGTAAAAAAATGTACGTTCAACACCGTGCAGTGTCCGTTTACGGAATCTCACTACTGTTTTATATATATACACACTCGATGAGATTTGTTGATAGTAACTATTGTAAACCTCGGTCTGAGAAAAATTATTAATAATTTTTTATTTTCATAGTAAAAAAAAAAAAAAACAAAATATTTTATTTTCAAGAATCCTATCGAAGACGGCGGATACTGGTCCATGGCGGTAAACATTATTAAAAAGTACGGTTTGATGCCGAAACATAATTTTCCAGAATGCCATAGCAGCGAAAACAGTACAGAACTCAATAACATTTTGAACAGCAAAGTAAATATTTTAGCTTAAACAGATATAGGCACATCGAATAACGTATTATAATATTGAATAATTACAACGTTGAAAACACGTAACCGAGGCAATTTTTTCACGTATATATATATATATATATATATATATATAGTGCAAAGTTACATTTATCCGGTGTATGACTCTCAACACTCTATAGCAGGGGACGGCAACCCGTGGCCCGCGAGGCAAATTTTTATGGCCCCCATACGAAGATATTAAATTAAAAAAAAATTATTTTATCAATATAAATGTATATATTTATGGAATTTTTCTAAAATTTAATCTAATCTCGCGCATTAGAAATCACATTAGTCCACAATTTTACATTTTTTAATTTTTAATTTAATTTCCTCTTAAAAGCAAATTTTTCTACTTAGAAACATGTATTTTTTTCTATTCATATTTACATGAAAAATAACAATGACGTGAACTGATATTATAAATTGAATAATAATAATAATAAAATTATTAGTATTATATTTTATATTAATGTGACCATTATTTTGCTAGTTTTTTTTTTTTTTTTTGTTCCGCGCGTTTAAAATACTATCGAAGAAAACAGTTTTTATTCGACATTTTGGGTTCTTTTAAATCACACACATAAGGAAAGTATTGAGAAAACCGATAAACGTTTCAAATAAAGTATACGAAATAGATGCGATTTGCTACCGGAACGTGTACGTAACGCGCGCGAAGAGATCATCCCGAGCACTCGTTCTAGTCGAAAAGTTGTACACAGAAGTATCACCGTAAAACTGCAATCGCTTCGTCGCTTTTCTCAGAATCTAAAAAAAAATTGAAAACAAATTTCGTGTGTCGCATTATTTCGTGTCCAATGGATCGAATAAACATTTAATACGATCGTAATATATTATGTTATATTATTCGTTTCCATCAGTAGGCATTAGTCCGTAACACACGTTCGATTATTTCCTTTTTTTTTTTTATGTAAACCATATTATTATATTATGTCGACACGGACTTGATTATTTACCGCCTACGCAATATATTTTCACCAACACATTATTCAGTTATAATATTTTATGTTATACGAAGAAGTATATAGACGCGTGCGTTCATTGGCACGATTATACTCTATTCAGTTTAAGATTATACGGGGCGGCGGACAAAAATTGGTCCCTGTTCGCGCAGACGAGGTTCAATCGGTATTCTGATTGTCGGAAACCGTCGTGTGCCGGCTGCCGCCGACAGCAACAGCCAATGACAGAGCAGCTACTGGCCACCTGGGGAGTACGGCATCGTTCCGGTGTTCGTTCAGCGTGCGCGTTCCGGTATAATCTTAAACTGAATAGAGTATAGTTCTAAATTCTTAGAGAGACTGTATATTTTAGTCCCTACGCGCACAATTTCAAAAAAAAAATCAATAACACTCGTAGAATACAAAAAAGCGATTTTAGTCAAATCTGTTCTGATACGATTATTTTGGCAGGCACATAATTTATTCAATAAATTGAAAATCTCAATTTTCTATTTTCTATCGCGGAAAATCTTCAAGAATATCTGCGTAATTATGATAAGTAAAATAATTAGTTATATTATTCGCGTACAATACATGTACGAAAATGATAAATCGCTGAATCGATCTCGTGTCCATTATTGATGATTGTAGCCAAGTTTTTTTTTTTCACTCGACGCATGACAGAAAATAACCTTTCGTGCGTGGCACTGCTAATTGCAGGTAAAGCGTACGACGGGCAACGGTTTGTATAATAATAAGTTGACGTAGTTGTAGAATCTGCCGATCAGTTTGACTGATTTGTCTTGATTTCAATTAGTAGCCAAAACAGAGAATGCAATGCAGCAAAAATTTTGTTTTTTTTTTTTTTAAATACGTTTATCTAATTTGTATCGCGACTTAGGATTGTCGCCGGCAAAAAATGGGGCGAGGGGACTGTTAATCCGCGTTGGTGGCCTGATTGCTGTATAATATAATGTATTATGCTCTTCGAGAGGAATTAAGACGTCCCAATCTCTCGCCGTAACAATAATAATCCGTCTTAGGGCCGAGAAGTTTACGCGTACTTTATTGATTATACGTGTTCTGGACGAACGTGCAGCGATTATACTTTGGTTCCGACAGAACTATAATATCGTGTTTTTCCAGAGAATTGAAAAAAGTTCAAACACGTTTTAATAGCACTGAAATTCCAACAAAATAATACGAGTATATTATTTAATTAGCTCAGGGAATTCGCCGTCGTATTACACGGTATGGTTGACAACGATTTAACGGACAAAGAAATCGCGGATGAAATCGAAAAAGACATGTGTATTGTTTACCGAATCGTCGGGATATGTTTGAACATTCCGCAACGGACTTTCAAGTGGTGGCACAGCGTCGACGACAAAACCTTTTCGTATCAAATCGTCACACCGCTGGAATTTTACGAAACAATTGTCCGGCCAATATTTAACGTCGAAGAGAAGGTACGATTTATATCAATGATACCACTGATTATTGAAGTCGTCCCGGGCGAGTTATATGTACATAAAAGAAAATATGTTAATCAACTAGAATTAGTTAGAAGTGATAAAAAAACGTATGCTCGAAAAGAATAGCCACAAAAACCTGTAATGGAAATTGTAAATTTTCAAAAGTCAACACATTTTCTTAGCTCGGACCAATTTTTAGGACAATATATAAAAATAAGGACTCTCTTGCCACAATTAGAACGTCCATAGGTAACCCGATATACGTATGACAATAAGAGAGTGCGGGGTATAATTCGTGTAAAAATTCGTACTCGTTGCATAATATACTGCGTGATCATAGGCGGAGCCAGGAGGTGTGTAGGGTATGCGGTGGCACCCCCTAAACGTATAGGTAAAAATTTTTTTTTAAATTGCATCTATGCAAATAATAAAAACAACAGTCTATAACAATATTACGATATTTACATGGCAAAACTGCAATATAGTTTTGCATATTTACGCACTTCATATAGGACACCATTTACACATGATATTATAATAATTTTATTGTCAACAAATTAGTTCCATATTAGTTCCATAATAGTGATTTAAATAATTCTTATATACACCAAAGTTGTTTTGTATGGGTATTACCAATAATATACGAAATGATATTATGTTCTCAAAATTTTATCGTCTCTATCGTTGGTGTATCCCGGACCGTAGTTATTTTCGTCGACACCCGTATCTCGATGTTTCACCGAAAAATAAAGGCTGTTCTGCACCACCGCCGCGCTGCTACGTTAATAAGTATATAGGTATTATAGGTATCCTGGCTATTTGTAGTTTTTTTTAAAAATAATTTTATGTTGTTATTTGTACTATTAAATATAATATTTATTATGGAGGGGGGGAGGGGAAATCTCCAGAAATATTTGCACCCCCTGAACATCAAAGCTGGCTCCGCCTATGTGCGTGATATAGCGTTTTTCGCTAAGGCATATTTTGACATTATCGATTTTAATTTTTTTGTTATTTCCGACACTGCTGCGCCGCAGGTCTCTCTGATATCGTACCCGAGACCGAACAACGAGTTCGGTCAACTGTACACGTTAGATCTGGTCGGAAACGTAGTGGAAGGTTCCAAAATCCTGTATAACAACCAGCCGGTCGAAGTGCTCTTGGAAGCTTGCAAACGATCAATAACCGAGCTCGACGAACCCGTTTGGTACAGCTGCGAAGTCGAACAGAGGTTTTCCAGCGAACTCGGCTTTGAAGGCTTGAAAATGTACCGACGAAAAACCTAGACATCGAATACGCGCAATGTCCGTAATTTGTTTCGTTATTGTTTAGACTGGACATAAAATCGGCATTTGGCACTGACGTATCGATTCCGATGACCAAATGTGAACGTATTTTATACCGGGATTCGAGTCCGACGCACGCGATGGTATTAACCGGATTACACGTAGAAAAGGTAATGGAATCCTTTGCGATATTGTTAAATCGTGCGAAATATTTTAGTTAGAGCTTGCGGGATGACTCCGCGGTGTGACGACTGTCACTGGTGAGGGCCACAGTAGTTAATAACGTAGGACACGATACGGACACTGTGTTTCAGGAAGGCGAAGTCACTCGGTGGTGCATCGAAAATTCTTGGGGAGAACAGATGAACGCGAACGGATACATAACGATGACCACCGAATGGTTTAAAGAATACGTTTTCGAAGTAGTGGTGGACAAGGAATTGTTGCCAGTGCACGTGTTGGACGTATTCGGTCAGGAACCGACACTGTTGCCGATTTGGCATCAATTAAAATCTTTTTCGTTGGTAAACTGACCCGGTTTTTTGTTCGAATTCAAAACTAATTCAGATTCACTAATTCCTTCGCCCCTTCTCCGTATTGTGTAATTTTCATATTGTTCCATCATTTTGTTTATGTATACCGATATAATATTTGAATTCCTATTTAAATATTTCGCGTATTATGTGTACAATATTATTCAATATTTAAGTAAAAAATATACAAGAAAAATTAGCAATTATTATTAAAAATTCGTTGTAAATTGTGTACAAATAACGTCCCCGGTTCAGCGACGCATACGCCCACGCCACTCTGTGTACAGTTACAGCTCTATACATTCTCCTCCTTCGCAGTTAATATCAACCACTAACGTACCATCTCGTCATACAACTTCGCCTCCGGTTTTCGACGTCTTCCGGTTTAATCGCAAAACGTCCACGTCTTTATTGCATCACTTTCAAACTGTCTTTTCTCAGTACGAGTGGATTTCGACTACGGCAAAAATCACAGTGTATATGTAGCCACTGTGTACTCTTCGTCCGTGGTCACTGTATATTCGGTTAGTGGAAGACTGTTTACCCGTCTCGTTCTTCTAGAGTCGCGGTGACGTTTTTAGAGTCTGGTGGATACCAGTTACCTATATAAAAAATTTTCCTATCGTTTCAATCCCGTCGCTTCCTATAATTCCTGCGTACGACGGAATAATAAAAAAAGAATTAAAACTCCATCGAATAAACGATATAATAACGTATGTGTGTGTGTGTGTGTGTATACATAAACGAACACGATATACGTATATATGTACACCGAACAGACATGATTAAAATAAATGGTCAACGAGACCAATTGAAACTTCTTTTTTTTTTTTTACCACTCTCTCTCTCCCTCCTCTCTCTCTCGAGGGACCGTATTATATTATAAAATATGTGTGCGGTGGCGGTGCTCCGACGAAAAATTGGATGCCGCCGCGTGAACGACACGTATACATTATACAGTTAATAAGGCCAAATGTGCATGTGTGCACTGCTGCACTCGTGTATACACAATATATGTGTGTATATATATGTATATATAAAAAAAGGAGTACAGATCAAATGAATCACCAGCAGCAACAGCAGCACCCTCAATTACGTTTTATTATCGCTCCCTCCGGGTCGGCGTGTTTCTTTTCTCTCTTCTCTCTCGCTCACTCATTGTATTCTAATTAAAATATTATTAAGCGCGGATACTCCAGAACCTCGCGCGCAGGGTTTATCAAACGGTATTATTATTATTGTTTATTATTAATATTATTAATATTTATTTATTTATTTATTTATTTATTTATTATTATTATTATTATTATTATTATTATTATTATTATTATTATTATTATTATTATTATATTATTATTATTATTATTATTATTATTTACTTATTTATTTTTTTATTATACGTGTATACGCACTTCCCTAAACCATATGTATACAATTTACCGAGGTGGGCCGCAGTGGCGTGCAATGGTAAAACATTATGGGCAAGCGCTAAAAAAAAAAAAGTATACTTACCTAAAATGGAATAAAAATGTAATCGTGTTAATGTTTTACTGGATATTATATTTATTATCAAACAAGTTTATTGTTAAGTATATATAATGTGTTCACATATTATTGTATATTATAATAAGAAAACGAGTCATATAATATAAGCACTGTAAATTAAATAAATATTTATTATAAAACAAGTTTATTGTTAAGTATAATACCTATATATTGTTGTATATTATAATAAGAAAACGAGCCTTATAATTATTGTAAATTAGGTAAATGAAATAAAAATAAAAATTATTTGTACACAAAATCCGTTCTTCTTTCTTGTTTTATAAACTATCAATTCATATTGTATTCAGCGAAAGATGAAAATGACGGTTTACCCATAACTTATCGATTATTCGATTTTTATCGACGATAAGAATTAATAAGAGTTAGGACCGCGCGCGCCATATAGTCGAGCACATTTTTACAACGGCATACGACACCTACGACATAATATTATAACGGCGGCGGTGACTATAGTCGGGTGAATGAAAAGTGGCCGCTGGCCAATGTGTTAGCAACGTTTTTCCTAGGGGTCCTCAAAATCAGTAAGAAATTAAAAATCTTAAATGCGTTATCATTTTTTTGTTATCACGTAAAATACAGTTATTATAACCTATCGAGTAAGAGTATTAGCACATAGAATATATTCTGTGATTATAATATCAATGTTATCACGATTTTAGCACGTATAACTGAACTATTTTACCCCAACCTGACGTGTTTTCGCCACCGGGAGCGTAAAGATCAGCGGCCACTTTTCATTCACCCGACTATAATATCAAATCGCGTCAGAAGCGTTCAGCCGAGCGCTTTCTAGGACCGTGTAAAATCGTCATTACCTGCACCCTCTACCGCACCCGGTCGTTCCAATGCTACGGCACGGGCCGAATCCGGGAAAAGACGAGCGCAGCACCAGTGTTTGTTAAGTTGCCTATACTGTAATCAGTGCTTGAATTGGAAAAAAATTAGAAGGGGGACGCAAAAGTACAAAAATAATGTGCGTTCCAGCAGATTGTAATGTCTTATAAATTCGTGGGGGGCTTCGTCCCCCACTATATTTTTCATTATACAATAATAAATAAGCGTCATTTTTTTTTAAACTGTAAACATTCGCGCCACATATAGTAAAGGTGCATTTATTATTATTAGTATTTTTTTTTTTTATTATTAATTTACGATTATTTTTATTTACTTGTTTAATCAAGCAAATACTATGATTATTATTATTATTGGTATTGATATTTAAATTTGTTGTTGTGTCATTGCCAAAATTATAATAATATTTCGTCATTATTTTTACAAAAACTATTATTTGTGTTTTGCGCAAGAAAACGTTATCGTTCGAGTATCCCTTGTATTTTGTGGATGAAACTCAATGAAAAGCTCATTGAGTTTCATCCATTCGAGGATCAGGTTTTTTTACTTTCATTTTGGTGTATTTATCGTTTTATAATAATTACATATAATCGTTTTATAATGGAATTTATGTAAACATTATATTTAATATTCCCTTTATTTTTAAAATCAATTATTGTTTGTTATATTGAATTTTATTAATTGTTTGTTAAATACGGTCTGCTTTTTTCTTTTACTGAACTTTGAAGTGTTATATATATATTTTTTTTTGTTAACTTTAGTTTCGCACTGTTTAATTTTTCATAAATCGTTTGTATTTTGTTTTGACGAGAAAACTGTGTGTTGAACAGTAATGTATACTTATGAAAATAAAACAAAACACATTTTATACAAATATCAACGTATATAATAAAGTAGATTACATTTTGTGTTCATAATAACAAAATGATACCGAGAAAAATTGCCAATCGACGATTGTCATTTCAAGAAATATTATATTGTTTGTATATCGTGACAACTACCGACCACTCCCTATAAATAAAATTTTTAATTTTCATTAGTTCAATAAAATTTTAGAGTGTTGACCGTCCCGTTCTCTGCGTCCCGGTATGAAAAATTAGAAGGGGTACGCTATAATATTTTGAAAAAAGAAAGGGGACTCCGTCCCCCCAATTCAAGCACTGAATGTAATACGTTTTCTTATTATTATTATTTTTTTTTTTTTTTTTGTAAATTATATTATTTGTTTTGTAAATAATTTATCTGATTAAAATGGGAACAATGACATTTTATATAATTAAAAATAACCAATAAGTACTCGATTTTCCCTTTTTTTTTTTTATTTTAGCCGGGCAAGCGCCGCTTACCTCGCTCGCCCTGAGTGTGCAGCCTGCACTGGCGGCGGGCGGATATCCATTTTCCACCGAAAATCGACTTTCTTGCGTTTTCCGACCACGTTCGTTTTTGTAAAATTTCCACCTTAAAAAAAATTTAATTCGAAACGATTCCGTTTTACGCCGTCGCCGTTTTTTCGCTGGAAAACGTTTTTGCCACTCAGCTGCGTCAAACGTTAAATTTTAACGATTCCAAAAAAAAAATCGCTTTTTCATACTTGCGATCGGCGTTCGAGGACTCGAGTCTCGCGCAAAACCGTTAACAAATTTATATACTTGATATAGAAAACGACAATCGATTTTGACGAAATCGCGTTTTTACCGTTTTCGCGTGTAATTTTCCGGCAGTTTTTCTGACAGTCGAAAAAAGTATTGAAAAAAAAAAAAACCGAAAAATTACCTCAACTTGATGCTATTTTTGCTACCGAAAAACAATGCGCTACACGTAAAGATCGGAGCACTCCTTCTGGTAGAATTTTCGGATACGAACAAAAAATATATTCATATTATTATTATTATTATTTTTCGCTAGTATTTTTTTAGTGAATATTTTCAGGCGCTTTTTATAGAAAATCGAAAATTGACCTCTCCAAAGTATCCGCGATTATAGTAGTTGCAATCAGTGGCGTATATATACATGATTTTTCAATGGAGATGGGATCAGGGCCGGATTTAGGTATGTGGTGGCCTATGGGCGGAATTATGCCTTCGGGCCTTAACAAGCCTTAACCTTATAAAACCCTTATAAAAAAAAAGATCATGGGTGGGGGGATCTGACCCCCACAACCCCCCCTTGTATACGCTCCTGGTTGCAATTCGCTATAGCGGAAACAAACCGTGACCGTAAAGATCGGAACACACGTTCTGGTATAGAATTTTCGGGTACGCAGACATAGAAAAAAAGATACAATGTACATGTCTTGTATACATCTCATTTATTTTTTTACACGTGACAAAAAGTTATCTATAGCTTTAGTCTCCTCGTACCTATAGACATATATATACATAGATCGCGCTGCCATCGCCGTTCTGTAATGTAACTGGCAACGACGGTATAAAAGTTGGGGTGGGGGGACCTGGCCGGGTGGTGAGTAGAGCCGAGTTCATGACGTCATGGTAACGCTCTCGGTGTCGCACAAATTTATATATTATATAGAATGACCCCAGCCATAAGACGTATATGCGTGTCAAAGAACACATCATTGTAAAACCAATGAATTCCTCGCGCTCAGAATAAAAAAAAAAAAAATATTCACATTTTTAATACAATTAATGGCGTCGACCGCGCCATGAGACCTCATACGAAATCTCATCATACTTTGTCTTAACCGCCAAGGGTTTTTTCATGGGTCTACTAAAAAAAAAAAAAATTGTTCGATTCTTCTCATATAATATTTATATTCCTTTGTATTACTGTCCGCTTAGAAAGTTTTTTTTTATAGTTTTAAGTTAATATGAGCCGAGATTTCGACGTATAGATCTCGTTGCCGTACGATGTCACTATAGTGGTATTAATTTAAGTGTTTTATTTTTGATTTAATTATTATTTAATGCCTTACATTTAATAATATTGCGTATTTATTATAAATCGAAGAGATGTTAAAATAATGAAAAATGTATTATATTTAAAAATGTATATGATATCGTTAAATTCAATTCCTTTACACATTTAGTTTAATGACACAATTCCATAGGCTCGAAATCGTGACCTTTTTTCTTTAATTTAATAGTCATTTTTCATTAATCTGATGGCATTTTTTTCTGAATGTATACAAAAAAAAAAATTATTTTCACGTTACCGCGAGATCTCAAATGAAATCTCATACCGAAAAAGTACCTACCATTTAATGAGACCTTAAATTAAATCTCAAATGTATAATATATATATATATATATATTTATTGCGTAACAAATAAAAATTCGTTAAGTCACTATATACCGATACGCGTAATCCGATATAAAACGATGGCAAAAAGTAAAACTTCAAATCGTACGTATATACTCTATAACGTTTGTACGAAAACTTTTAATTTTTCGTATTATATAATTCGAAAACTTTTGACTTTTAATAAACAAATAAAGCGTATTATTTTAATATTGGTATATTTTTAATTTTTTTATTGCATATATACAATGGCATGGTATTGGTGAACGAAACAAAAAGTGTTTTTAATTATTTCATAAAACGCGTCCGTTCGCCCGCGGTGCGCGCGGCGCAGTACGGCGGTTTTTTTTGTTTTTTGTTTTCCGGAGAATCAGCGCGCTGTGATCCGTCCTGCACGCGCAGGGACTCTCGACGACGACGACGCGAAGAAAACGCGCGGCGCGCCCGATTACGATCCGGCGGATTTGTCGTCGTCGTTTGTTTTTTTTTTCTTTATTCCTTTACTCCTTTACGCGCGTTTATCGATAATAACTATTAAAATGACGACAATGCGTGCGACCGCGCCCGCGCGCTATGCCGTTTTATTTATTTCGTTTTTTGTGTGATGTATATATATATATATATAGTGTTTACTGCAGCGCGATATCGATCTGCGCGCCACCGCGGTGCCGTCTCGTATTATTTCATACGCGATTAAATATTATTTTTATAAACCCGACGTTAAAAAAAAAAAACAACGAATTTCTCTCCCCCCCCATCCGTCTCTCTCTCTCTCTCTCTCTCTCTGTCATCAGAAATCTCTCGTAAATAATAACAATAATAATAATATTATTATATAAAAAAAAAAAAAAAACTCATCGAACAATAAAAAGACGCGAACAACGTTATATTAATAAAAAAAATAAATAAATAAATAAAACGTCGTTACATAATAATAATAATAATAAAACGAGCGCGCACACCCTTTACCGGGTAGGTATATGGCCGTTGTATATATAAAAAATATGCGCGCGCGCGCTTGTATATTCACACCTTGCAGCAACAGCAGCAGTCTGCTCTCGTGGTGTCGTGTCGTGTCGTGTCGTGTCGTATGTGTGTGTGTGTGTGTGTGACGCGCGTTCTTTGCGCCGCCGCCGCCGCCGCCGGTCGTCTTTCGACGCGCGAGCCGGCCTCTCCCCCACCCCTTACCATTTTTTGTATTGTTTTCGTGCAGTGTGCTGTACCGTACCGTACAGTACAGTACAGTGTGTGTGTGCCACCTACCGCGGTCTTTGTATACCGTCATCACCAACAAACACACGCTGCACCACCCCCCGTCCCCCGCGAGACGAATACGTAGATCCGATCCGAAGATAACGACTGTTGATATTATAAAAATATTATCGCCGTCTGCGGCGGACGTATTATATTATTTATAAAAAAAAAAAAATATGAAGTGAAAAAAACGTTATATGAAAAAGAATCACACGCGTCCCTTTCGTTTTTACCGCGTCGCCGAAAGTCGCGCGACAGTCTTAGAAACGTTCAGTACAAAACACGTATAACCAATAAAAATAAATTTAAAAAAAAAAATTGTCTAAAAAATATACCCGAAAAGTGGGTTAAAAAAAAATTCCTTTGCCGCGTATTTTCGTTTCGTTTTTTCACCGAATTACAATAAGTATACCACCGCTCCTACTCGTTTAGAAAATATATTGTCGTTTGGTAAATGTGATTCGGAAAATATTTGTGTTTTTTTTCGGGTATCTTTTTTTTGTTTTCCGAAAGAAATTCTGTGATACCACACTGAATCTCGACAATCGTCTAAATCAACAGACTAAATAATAATACTTGCAACAACAATACACAAACAAATAACTAAACTAACAAATAAATTATATCGGTAAAATGTATTGAGTAATTAAGCTACAAGATTAAACTAATAAACCGAATAATTATACGTACAACCTGCGGGGAGGTGGAACTTGAAATATTAACGGTCGACAAAGGAACCCCAGGGGAATGTAAGTAATTGCACGAGCAATGATCCGCTGAGATTTATCGAGGCACGACAGTCGAAAATTAAATGGGAAAGATTGCAAATTTTTTTCTTCCTCGTGCCGGGTACATAAAGGAGAGAGTTGTTCGAACCTAATACCTAAAAAGAATGCGAAGGAAGACGATTGTGACCGAGACGAAGTCTAGTGAACCGATAGTAATATATATGCTCTAGATAAATTAAGATTGTCGAACCAAGGTCGACGGGAAGAAATGGAAGAGATAATTTTGGAATTAAAATAAATCAGTATTTTTTTTTGTTTTCTCGTAATTTACAAAATATTCCCGAAACGTGTCGAATAAGCTAAACGTTCTCTAGCCCGTGAAATATTCTCGAATATGGAAAAAAAAAAACTTTTACCTGCAGTGTCGAACGCGAATCGTACACATTTTTTACTCTCTCGTAACACTGCAGATATATCGTATAAAAACGTATAAATCCGCACTATAGTATACATTATACGTATAATGGAATTATGGGATTATCTCAACGGATCTGTATAATAACCATATTGACTTGACTCTTATTATAAACTTATTAGTGTTTGGTTACACCAATTTGTATGCGTTACATGAGCGCTTCTCAACCTGTGGTACGCGCGGAAAGCTCATAGGGTGGTACGCGAAGAAAATCTCCCTTTACAAAAAAAAAAAAATTATAATGAATCGTTATTAACATTAAATATTATTCGGTTTATTTTTATTCGATATTATCTGGTTATATATCTGGATATATATCGAAGGCGAGAATACTCTGCGTTGTCTCGCACAAGCTCTACGGTTTATAATCCCTTTTGTGTCTATACATGTCTGTGCGAAAATATACGTTTTCCCACTTATTGTACACGAAAAATAAATACAGAAATAGATTGAACGAGGAAAAGTGATTTAAGACCTAAATAAGTTACCAATACGGAGCCCGATACTGATGTCGCCGTCCGTTCAAAACAACACCGACCGTTTGATTGAAGTAAACCGTAATAATATTTGTACACATTTAAATTTAATTTAATTTATTTTCGTGCATTAAATACCTTTTATATTGTCATAATTTTTAATGTTCTTAATCAAATACAATTCTATACATATAAAATAAACGTATACATTTTTAATAGGCAAAAAAAAAAAAGGTCATTAAGTATCAGGTGATACGAAAAAAATTTTCAAACTGTGTAGGTGGTACACGAATATAAATATAGGTTGAGAACCGCTGCGTTACATTATATTATACCAATAATAGTTATGTACACTTTCCAATCGGTTTCGGTATTTCGCGAACAATTATTATATATTGTTACAAGAGATCTCGGAAATCTCATAATAAAAAATTGCTGGATGGGGGGAAGGGAAATTTGAAATCGATTTCGAAGCGAAAAACGTTGAATTACACTCGCGGTGTCGCGTCCGCGATTCCGATAACGGAATAAAAAAAAAAAATTTGTTTTAAAAAATGTGTTGAAAACTGTTTACTATAAAAAAAACCCCGTCACTATTCACAATACCTACGCCTACATACAATACTTAATAACATAATATTGTAGTTGCATATTATCATTTCTGTTTACTGTCTCGTAACACCTATACTATTGTATTATTAGTACGTATAGAACATACGACGACGCCCTCAAAAGAACTGCAAACAATAATATAATAACGAATAATATATATATATATGTAATTCTCCATATTATAATATAATTAGTGGGTAACTAAAACTATTATTATTATTATTATTATTATTACTCCTCATTGTATAGTCTAAATAAATTGTTTATAAATGACCTACCAGCTATATTATGACGTACCGACATTATAATATACGAGCTATATTACAATGACATAATAATTTTTTTCTACAAATTCCTCAAAGGGGCAATGGATGAAATCCATAACGCATCCACTAACGCACTCGATTGGACATAAACCTATGACAAAGTTACCATTTATGTTAGACTTTTTCTTTTTTTACAAATTCTTTTACGTGTTTAAAATTAATTGATTTACGTATTATTTTTTATTTACCATCTATTATGTGTGTTATACATTACCATACGATAATAATAATAAAAATAATTTTTTTCTAAAAAAAAAAAAGCCTTGCAATCCATTTATAGGCTTTTAGCCGCTAAAACTTTTCCGTCTTTCTCCGCGTAGCGTATTATACGATGTGTTCCAATTTACCTCTCGGGATTCTGGTGATTTCCAATCACTGCAGTCCATCCATCTCCTTCCTGGACTTCCTTCGTGATCTTTCTATTTCTATTTGTTCGTTTACGGTTCCCTAACGAAATGGACCGCGTTTTCCCTTTGGTAAAGCTCATCTGCTCTTCGGTACTACGTACCTATATATAGGACCAATGAATCTTTTGAGTTTTTCTTCATTACATAATCGTTTAGAAAAAAAATCAGTAAAATAAAATGAGGAACTATTTTTGGAAATATAAATATATAATAATAAGTAAGATTTATTAATTTTTTAATTAAAAAATAATAATAATAATAGTGTTCCGAGTATTTTTTCAATTTTTACTCTATTAGAATTTAAATAATTAGTACACATTTTTTTTTTTAAATTTTAAATAAGTAATTCATAAGAAACCGGCGTATCGACGTATTTGTGTCGCCGTGTAGTGTACAGTGCAGATCACTGCAAACGGGAAATTAATTAAAAATTAATTTAAAATATCGTATCGTACTAATTATGCAGATGAAATTCTAGGTGAATAAAATGTATTTTACTAGATTATAAATGAAACTCAAAAGTTATTAATCTTCTTCTCGTGTCGGCCAGTGTTTTCTTATCATCAATTTATAACCCTTTCTTTTTCCAGTATTCAGTGATTCCTATCATTTCGTCCGTGACTTTTCTTAGTCCGCAACGATATATTTTATTTCGCATCTGCTAGGTATCAATATGTATTCAAACAAATTTGAAAGCTGCAGTTATAGCTGTTTGAAGTTATTAGTTATTTGGAAGAAAACAAACGGAATTAAAAGAGTGCAAAAAAATCAAATATCTATTAACCGCCATCGAATGCAAGTAATATGTATATAATAATAATAAAAAATATATATATATATTTTGCATATAACTTCTACAGTATATTATATACACATTTAATTAGGACTTTACGATTCGTATTTAAAATAATAATACGACCAAGGCCTAAACACTGGTCTCATCATTTCTGTAGGAAAGTTGCAAATCACAAAACGCATACGAAACTTTAAATTGATTTTTTTTTTTAATGTTAAATGACGATTTCTCGAAAAATATTTCCCAATGTTTTCAAGGCAATGACTGTGTCGAGGCTATTCGATTACGACGTTGTATATTCTGATATATAAAAATTTTGTGTCACAGCGTTTGTCGCCACTCTCCTCCGAAACGGCTCGACCGATTTTCATGAAATTTTTTTTGTATATTTGGTAGGTATGAGAATAGGTTTCAAAGTATTTTTCACTCTCCTACCCCTCCCGAGTGTGGTAGCTACTACGGGAAATTTTAGGATTCTAGGCGTTAAACAGTTGCCATGGTGGTGACCGTTTAAATTGTTATTAAAAAATAATTTATAATTTATTATACTAAAAAACATGCACGATGTTCGTCCTCAATTAACTCCGAACTACCTAACCACCATGGTCACCATGGTAACTGTTTAACGCCTAGAATCCTAAAATTTCCCGTATATATATATATATATATATATGTGAACAAGTTTTCGTTCAAAACTGCGCACGGGCGAAGTCGGGTAATTCAGCTAATTAAATGCGCAATTTTGAATGAAAACGTAATTATTTACATTTTTTTTTTTTTTAATGATTCTATACCTACATATATTATGATATAATTATGACACAATTATTAACAGTAAGTATCTAAGAAATTTTATTTTAACATTCGAAAAACTCATGCATGATTTTGGATGAATTTGTCGATACTGCTAATTTGTTAACAACATTGTGATGTGCCCATCCTTAACTTTTAAAGTTATTATACTACCAACAATTTGTACGAGTATAATAATAATTCTGCTGCGCGTGTAATCTCCCGTTAATAGGACTCGCACATTTTTCAGTAAAACCGTAACGTACAAGTACAACAAAGTCCTCTACACTCCTCGGACAAAAAAACGAAAGACGCGGAGACACCTCGCGGAGAAGTATTTGGAAAAACTCTGTGGAAAAAAAAAATCGTAAAAGCGTTCAACAGCGTCGTCAGAAATTTGGTACATAAAAAAAGGCCTGTACTTTTGTACACGTTATATGTAAGGATTCTATATAATGTATATTATATCATTATCATTGACGAAATCTTTGATGGCGCGTATTGTCGTTTTCATTATTTTAACCATTCCGCTAGATCGCACAACGTTTCCGTTGAAAATCGTTTCCGGATTGATTTTAATTTTTCGATAATAATACGATCCATCGAGATTTTTATCACCGAACAAAATAATAATAATAACAAACCAACAATAAGAAATACGCCCCGCGGTCTCGGTGCAGTGTAATATAGTCCAATTGAAGAACACTACAATATAATAATAATAATAATAATATATATATATTTTTTTAGTCATTGTTATTGGCCAATTGAAAACAACGAATTGGAAATAATACTCTGCGCGTACATAATACACCGATTTATCACGTTAAATTTAATACGAAATTGAATAAAAAAAATAAAAAAAAAAAAAACGAAAAAACCGTACACATTTGCGTGAGAACGACTTCGACAATGAAACGATTTATTTTAATTTAAAAATCACTGTGTGTATATGTATAGTGACTATATAATAACGTGTATACATATATATTATTTATACTCAGACCGTTAAAAAACACCCGGGTTTTATATAAACCAAAAGGAAAATCAATATTCAATACTTAAAAACAAAAAAAAAAATAAGCGAACGAAACACGCCATTTCGTAGGACACATTGCATTAAAAAATACACATACATTAAAAAAAAAAAAATGTCATATAACAAAATATATGTAGAACAAATGGGTGAATTTTTATAAGATCCGATTGTTTTCTTTAAAGATTTTAGCGAGTGTATTCAGTACGTTACACGATGTCACCAGAAAGATTCTGGAGGTTAAAAGACGCCAGCAAAATATCTTTTTTTTTTTTCTTAGACTTTATCTGCACTTTATCGGTTCCAATGATGGTTACGAGACCTGTGTTTCGCGGTCGGTATAACAAAGCATTTAGCAAATTTAAATTCTGCAAAACTACGAGGAAAAGACCGAATTATGACATAAATTAAGACTTGACGCACCCGTTTTCTACACGAAGTAATTACGTTTTCGAAGACCTAATTCGAAAACGGACTTTAAAACGTTTTTTTTTTTTTGAAAACGATTTTGTCTCGTTCGCATCTCTCTTTTTCTCCAATCGACGCAGTAAAATGTCCAACGCGTAACGAACGGAACTCTTAGAGATTTTTTTTTTTTAAAAACCAGGTTTATGCTTTTACGAGTACGTGTATAAATCCGTAGATTCTATTTTCATTAATATCGGTACGAGTCTCGCGTCAGATTAGTTTCGATTCTGTGATCAACGCGGCTTTGTCCCCGCAAGATTTCTCTCGAAATAGCAATATGTTAATGGCAGAAATGAAACGTCAGACGCCGAGAAGAAATTATTAATTCGAATTTTTTTTTTTTTTAGTTTAAATAACGTCTAATAACTAAGTAATCGATTCGATTTAACGGAATAAACGAAACGCGTTTAAAAAAATTGTATAAAACGTTTAGGTTTTTTTTGGCGTGCGTGTGTGGTGCCCGCACGTACAGTGTTCTATTCAATAATTTTGACCCAGTTGTGCGATATATATATATATTTTTTACGTTCGACACAATAAATTACAAATATATATATATATAAACGCAACGACTATCGAAATAAACGGTGTTTTAAACGTTTTTTTTTTTTGTTCTGTTTCTTATTGTCGACAAAATATAGTTTTTTTTTTTTTATACCATAACGTTAGAAAACGTTTAGAAAACTCCTAAAAATATAATACTACCGTGTCAATATATTATATAGCGACTGACTCAGTGTATATATTTTACACAAAATACACGTGAGTTTTATTCAAAACCCGTAGATAGTTTACGGAAATATCTTCTCTACAGAAATATCAAATATGAGTAGGTGGCGGCGGAGTGCGAATCGTGGTCAGTCATCACAACCGGTCATCGGGAAATAATAATACCCCGTCGAACGCCTCGTTGGCGACGGTCATTAGGGGCGACCGCGTGTGACAATCCCTGTAAACACGCAAAAAAAACCCTGTTTTTATTATTATTATTATTATTATTATTATTATTATTATTATTATTATTATTATTATTATTATTATTATTATTATTATTATTATTATTATTATTATTATTATTATTTCGATACCTGCGCACGACCGGTCTTCGTAATTTCGGGACAATACGCGCGCAAAAATAATAAACTAAACCGGGGGGAAAAAAATCGATATACATAAATATTATTCTTAAATTTTTTCAATATAATATATATATTAGATATTTCCAAGGCTGAGTGTTAAAATGAACTTGTAAAGTCACTTTTCTAAAAAAAAACAAAAAAACTTTACGCGTTAAACTTTACGTTGACTTTTTACAAACGTTTATCCAATAATAGTCATGCAAGTTAAATTTTATCCGAAAAACTTCCGAACGATTTCGAACAACAGTTACTCGTTTTTAACACGCTTTTTATTAGCTTCACCTGTACGTGAGCTTGTTTGTATGTAACTCTCCTTTTATTAATCGTAATCGTATCGTAAAGTACGACGATTATTATTTTTTAAAAGCGTATTTTTTTTTTTAAACTATATTTTTTATTTTATAATACAGGCAATTTCATTGTAGCGCACGCATTAGGGAGATGATAGATCTTCCCACCCCGTCGCTTTTTTTTTTCTAACACGTTATATGAGCCGGTTTCACCGACATTTGTTAACGATTTAACGTTTTTCGTTAATACGTATTATGTTTAACGATTAGTCATTAGTGAAAATCACGTTTCACCGAGATTCGTTAGCCTTATATTAACACGCGCTGTTGAGTTAATCGCCCGAAATCGGACTGTTGACGTTTAATTGAATAAAAATGATGAAATGAATTTTAATAATTCAATTTGATAAAAGTTAAAATGTTCATATGATCAGAAGAAGAAAACTACGAGAAAGCTGCCGTAAAACATTAAAAACGAACGATAAATGGCGTAACAATACGATAACCGTCGTTTAAGCGCGTATGTGCGTCGATTCGGTGATTTACACTCGTATAGACATCCTGCACGTCTTACGAATCATTGGCGTACTTAGGATTTCTTTGAGGGAAGACTAAAAAAAAATTTTCCCCCTCCACTCGAAATTCATATAGATATTATCAATTTTTAATAACCACACATGCGTATTATATAATATATATATAATAATTCAATCGAGTGCGCAGGTCCGGTGATTTTTTTTTCTTCTCAGGGAGGTCGCTATAAGTCGTTTTTCCCCAGTCGATCGACTGCGAATTTTCAAATGATAACAATAAAGTAAAACAAATTACTATTGTCGAAAACGAAATTTTATATTGAAATTTTATTGATGTGTAAACATCTTTTACGGAGGTATGAGGATGTAAATCTGGGGAAACGGGACGGAAATGCGTAAGCTTGTTGTCATGACAACTAATAATAATATTTATTCTTCTTCTTCTGCTCCTTCGACCTTTCTCCCAACTATTTGAGGGTCTGCCCCATAAATAATAATATTTATTAATATTAATAATATTAATTAATTCACACGCAATATTTATAATATTAATTAATTTACACGCAATTATAAATTATAAATTGTAAATTGCAATCATACAAATTGCGTGTAACGTGTGAGCCGTTGTCATGACGACTAATAATACACAATTTCTTTGTTGATTTTGAGTTGTTTAATTTTTATTATTATTATTATTATTATTTTATATAATATATATATTTTTTTTTCCGATTAAAAAACTCCATGTCTGTTTATTGTAATTTTCATAGTTATCTCTATGTAATTTATTCATTTATGTTTCGTTTTTCTTTTTTCTTTCTGTTGTTGTATTTTGCAAGAAGTAATTTATACCCGATGATGACTTTTAGTCGAAACCGGTCGAAATAAACTTATTTATACAACAACATTACATTTTTTTTAAATTTCATTTTGTACGTAATACTCATTGGCAGTATAGTATATTTAACTATACATTCAGGGCGCATTAAGAATCAATATTTATATATAATTTGCCCTAAATTTACATTAAAATTCCAACAGACTAAAACATATAATTCCGAATGTCCATGATCATATATAAAATTGCCAGAGCAACACACACTTTACCCCACTTAATACACATTTATTTATATGTATGTATATTTATTGTTTATATATATATATACATATACAGATTTTTTTATTATTCACGAGTATTAATTTTAATTTTTTACATATCCTTTTTATTTTATTTTATTTATTTATTTTTTTAATTTTGTCTATATTTTATTAATAATATTCATTATCTAAACACTACTTTGAATAAAGATACCGGATATATTCACAAATCCCCCCAATCGCAATATTATATTCCCTTTCCATTTTTACCGCTCACGCGACGTTTACACGTCAACGTCTCCAGTACCAGCAGACTCGTTTTATTTATTTATAAATTTCTGTTCGCGAGAAGGACACAAAAGCGGGGAAATCAATTATAACGCGAGCGCGCGCGCGCTGTGTTTTCGGTTGTAATTTTCACCGGTCACGCTGTTAGGGGTCGAAGCACTTAGTAGCGTTTTCTAAAACGGAGTTTAAAAATTAGGCGAGAGAGGTGCGCGCGGATCGCACCGTGTCGACCGTACGCGCGCGGTAATAATAATAATAATTATTTTATGCGGGTGTTTATCGTATATTGTGTCGTTGTTTTTTCGGAACGGTACACAAACAAAAAAAAAAAACGCAATGCGCGAAATTGGCTCGACGATAAAAATAATCGTTTGGAAAACTAACAACAATAAATAAAATACGTCCTTATTCGAATAATAAGCGCCGCACTTAATTCCCTATAAATATATAATATATAGTTGGAATTTATTCTTTTATATAATACTAGCCGTATAAAATGTCTGGCTCCACGTAGTAAAATAGTTCACCACGCCACTGGGTCTCGGGTCTGAAATTCTGCGCGAATAAGCGTCGTGGACGCGCGGTTTAAAAGAAAAAAAAGGACATTTCGGTCGATTTTTGTAAATTACGCGCCGTCCGAATCCAAAAGCAAAAAAAAAAACACACGCGACGACGTATTTCTGTTATTTTCGATCGGAGAGAGAGAGAGAGAGAGAAAAACGTTACGGTCCGCCGCCGGCCGGTGTGTTGTGCGGCACGTGCGCCGAATGAAAATTAAAATGCAAATGCGTACGCGGTATGTACTACATTATTATATATACGCTTTGAGTAAAAAACGACGGGTCCGTATTTGGAAATGGTCTGGAAACAAAAAAAAATGTAAAATAAACTGTCGTCACTAGTCGATACGCGCGCAGGTATTCGCAGGTTCGCCAAGTGTGTGGCCATAGGCGCAACTAGAGGGGTGATAGGGGGACTTTAGCAACCCCATACTCAATAGTAGCACCCCCAAAGTATTCAGATTTAAATTTTTAATGAAAAAAAAAAACAATTCGAAACGATGTTTTTCCTAACTTGTACGAGTAATTTGTCAAATTTAACGCTTTACTGACGTGTTCACTTTAAATATTGAGAGGCACGTCGCAAATAATACGAAAACAGGAATCTAACTGAATCAGTTAGATAAATACTACAATACAAGTACAGTTTTAAAACAGTAAATTTTATAATTCATATTCTTATCATCTAATATCAAACGTATGTTTTTTGTATTTATCGTATCGGATGTAAATTGTAAACAAATATTATATTGTAATTTACAATTGTTTACCTACTTTCTAAGTGCAATATATATTAGTAAATATTCGAATCAATAATAATGTCGAAGTTGTGTTATTAACGGTTTTGAAATGTATGTGTTTTGGGGTGGGGGAGGTGATGTAGTGAGTGTTTTAATCAGTGACGTATACATAATTTTACCACCCTCTAAAAATTTAGGTCTAGTTACGCCAATGTGTGTGGCGACAGGACCGCGTAGTGTTCTGACGCCGAACGCGTGCAAACCGGGTCGGTTACAAAATACGTATAGGCGCGCGTACGTATACGGAATAAACCGGTCTCAAAATTCCCGATTTTTTTGGGGGGAATTCGTCTGTTAACGGGAATCGTTAGAACACTGTAGAACACGTGTCCGTGTAACACGTACGTGGGGAGGGACTCGAAGAAAACGTTTTTTTCACCGATTTCTACAACGATTTCCCCATTTTATTAGAGTGTTTCGCTCGAATTGAACGTTATCGTTCCGAAAAACCTCTTGACGTTACACAAAAGAACTGTTGTGAACCTCGTAATTACGAAGATCCCCCCTCCCCCCCAAAATGAAATCCTAGAGCCGTCACTGGGGGATGTGTGTATCACCCCCTTTGGATTTCATATAGATAATTCATTAAGAGCGTACTCTGATTACTATTGCTTAAGATCTAAAAACGGGTATGAACAAAGATAGATTTTATATAAAATGTACATTCGAAGTGAAAGCGGAAGCAAATAAAAAAAAAAATAGACTTACACTGCTCTAAAAAAAAAAAAAATTCAACACCTTGTATTTTATTTTTATTTTTTAATATTATAAGTAATTTAAAATGGTTCTTTATTTGGGTGTAATAAAAAAAAATGCTTCGAATATTTAAAAAAAAAATTGTTCACTAATGAATTGCCATATTAAACATTTATGATGAGATTATCGTCGTGTTAAAATCGTGAACCGTAAATCGTTTTGACGTTACGAGTGTTCAGAAAAACTCCAGTGTATTTTAACTGGTATACGTGTTTTGTTTTTTCATAGCGGTCGGTAAGCTCTTGGTCCCCCCACAAGGACTCGCCTGATACACCGCTCGAGTTAATTTCTATAGCACAAGTGGTGGTGGTAAAGAGGACGCGCACAGGAGTTCACTGAAAATATTCAGTTTAGTTTCGCGATCAAGATGATTACGAAACAGATAAAAAAAAAATTTTTAAAAACCACGTATAAAACGCGCGGCACGTTTATAATTTTGTCATACGAAACGGTTTGTGCTGGAACTGACGTCTGCCAGGATAAGTGCGCGATTGTTGCGCACGCGTATACATACATTATTAGACGTATAAGAACAGGTGTGATGGCGTGTGCCATACCCTCATGGAGTTATGATAATGAAGTCCCCGACCATTGTGTATTGTATAATATTATGTTATTTCGCAGTGGACGTAAAAAAAAAAATAAATAAATAAATTATAGTATATAGGTATACGTGCGAGTGTGAAATAATAATAAAAAAAAACAATTATAATTTTTTTTATATCGAGTCGCCGAGAACTACTATTCTCGTGTACTTCGTACGCGCGTGTTATACTAAAGGGTTCGGATTTAGCAGGCAAATGCCTTTTTATAGTATAAGTGATAGAAAGACAATTCTTATATATATATATATATAAAAAAAAATGTGTACCGTTTGATTTCTGTACTATAATGGATAAACATCGGTTTCGTCTTTTTTTTTTTACTTTGTCTTTGCCCTATATAAATGCCTTTTCTTTTTTGATATTTTGTGTTGAATTATTAATTTATTACAATAATTTTAAAGGTTTTTTTTTTTTACGATAAAAGTGTCTATATAGTTAGTGTCTGAAATACGCACCGATGATTCCGGTAGAAGTCAAAAGATCGTTTTCAATATACAAAAGTATTTCAAGTCCGAACCGTCTTTAATTTACGGAAAATAATTTATCAAAATATAATAAGGTTGTCAATTTTTTTTTTTAACATACAATAATTTTTTAATTTTTAAACATTAAATCATTTTTTTTTAATACCTTTTTACATTTTTAAATGCCTTTTTTTGCTATTTTTTTCAAATTTTTAGTGAAAAATTAAAAATTAAAAATTAAATTGGCCAGGACAAAACAAATATACACACGAGCAGAACACGTCTGAGGAACGTATTATATAATATGTTTGGCTGGGCCCATTTTTACTACACGCCCTCGAGGCCCAAATATTTCAAAATGTTTAATGTTCTTTAAATCCGACCCTGAATACACGTATGTATAACACGCGAATACATACAATCGAGCCAAAGAGTATTATGTAAAATAAAGAAAAAATATTATAATAGTCGCGTCGTATCGTTTATTTATATTGCTAACACGTTTGTATCGTTTATTTACTACCGATTTCGGCAGCAAATGATCGTCGGGTAATTAAGGGGATTGAAAGCGGGTACTTTCTCTCTTTGTCTTACACACATGAAACATAGCAAAATAGACGTTTCGTACTTCCAACGTACCGATCGATCTATTGGTGCGATAAGAAATTTGAAAACAGATTTGAATTCCTCGTGAATTTTACTACAAAACGACTTGCCCACTTTTTTATTTTTTTTTTAAGACATTCAAAAATGAATTATTAACAATTTTTTTTTTTTTAATTTTTTCGGTTAATTTTTTTATCAATACTCAATATTATCTTTGTGATTTGTGAAAAATAAATAATTTAAAAACGCTGTGCTATGACGTCACAGTATAAATTACAGAGTCCATGATATATGACAATTGATAAGTTCCCATCATACCTAGACACCTAGTTATTTATATCATGATTAGTCATTTTGCATATATAAAACATCGAAACCAACATGTGTGCGAGAGAGACAGCCTCTGAATTGACTTTTTCAAAGACATTGTATATAATTTTATACTCTTTGACAATAATACGTTATTGTAAGATATCGCATTGTTCGTTATCGTTACTGTACCCACTACGGGTTTTGATAGCAAGTATTTTTTCCGCGCACACGTCCGAAAATTGTGGTTCGAATAACGGTTGTATTTATGCGTGCAATTATTTATTCGATATTTTACATTGGCGACGAAGATAAATTTTATGTTAACATGCCGTCCTTGGGCTTTTTTTAGGCCCAAACGTATAACCTTTGTTCAATGCTGCTATCAATTTCCCAAAAAGTGTTATTATATTTTTGGGAACCTATAATTTTAAAAGCAGAATTAAAATAAATATTAATCATAATGTTTTTAAACAGAAGAAAAGTAGAAAATTACAAGAGCCAAAAAGCGTAAAAACAACAGACCGACAATAACATTTACAAGTTACAAAGATGAACAAATACGTCCTCCTTTAGATCATTATCAATTTATTATCGTAGTTATTGTCAAGGAGTGTTATAAAAAAATTGTTTAAAATCTCTTTGCAAAAGTCAATTCAGAGGTTGTCTCTCTCGCACATATGTTGGCTTCCGTATATTTTAAGCATCATTTACACGATGATAGTACGCTCACGAGAGTTCTTTCGCGATAGCCCTCTCGACAGTACTGTCGTGATAGTATACTGTCAATGCGATGTCACACGCACAGATTATTGCATGTAATCAATTCATTTAAAACAAAATCAGGAAAACGTCTATTTATATATTTGGTGCAAAAATACTATCACTGTCACCGTCGCAAGTGGTAGTACATGATGATAGTAGCTGGCGTTGAACTGTTATATTGTTGAATTTACTATCGTGAGAGTACTATCAACTATCACCTCGTACATGATAGCGTGATAGTGACTATCATGCCGTCTACACGGCGATAGTGTGACTAACACATATGTGGTAGTTACTTTCATGATAGCAGGAGCGTCATTTGCGGGATGCAAGGGTATACATTGCATCCCATGAATTTGTAATTTATAAATTAATTTAAAAAAATTACAAGAGGTACCTAATTTAAAAAAACGTTTTAGACGTTTTGTTTGTTTGACGAATCAAATAATAAATTAGTATATCATATCTTATCAGTTATCACCGTTAGGTAACAAAATTTGTATTATTTTTATAATAATATTGTTGTAATTATAGTGGACTGATAACAATGGTCACGTTGTCACATGTCGCCCGGTAGTGGTAATAATGTTTTCCGTAGAGAGTAGTCGATCATTATTATCAATAATTATCGGTTACCTCTTACCTCTTTAGTTTTTAACGTATTATGTTTTACGCATGACAAAAAACCTTTTTTCCTTTTTTATCATGGTTTTACGTTTTACCAACGATTTAAATGTTCACGTGGTTTTACACTTTTACTTGGATGGAATGAATGTCAACCGTGAAGAGAAGAAGCTAATGACATAGATTTGAATAAAGCCGTTGATGATTTTGCTAATCTTAAGACTATATAGGCGCTATGCTTTATTGTAAATAGTAAATACCTACATTTTATATGTTTTATGATGTACATAATGTACATTTTGTTTTATTTATTATGAATTTATTATTTATTTTGAAAATAAGAAGTACTTTGCGAGCGGCTTTGATTTTATATGTTATAGTGATTGGTAAAATATTTTGCGTCCCATGGAATATTTTGTGAAATGACGGCCCTGCATGACAGCAACTGTCACTATCATCGTGTAAATGAGGCTTTATACTAATGCGCGGTCTATATATATATATTATAGGTCTATGCGGTATAGAGCGATTATATAATAATATTATGTCATTGCAGTTTACCGTTAAAGTAGCAACAAAACACGTGTAAAAATTCCGGAAAAAATTGCGCGTATTTTTTCGCTTTAATCAGGCACAATAAGTGCACACGACTGATTAATATTTATAACGTCGACCGATCGTCGTAGATCGAGAAAAGAATTAATGTATATTATGGTACGGATTGTAATGGCGCGTATACCGATACGGTAGTTATAAAACAACGTACGGGATGAGTGACCACCCAAGAATATTTTAATGTGTACCTATATACGACGTACAGCATTCGTCATCGTATATAATTAAATACGTAATTATATGGGGGATAAGAGACTACTTAAAGAAGAAAAAAAAGTATTGGGAAGGGGGGGGGGAAACAACAACAAGAAAAGTTAACCGACCGTATTTTTTTTTTTTTACGCAGAAAAGGATTTAAGCGTGGTACAGGCTCTGAGATCAGTATGGTCGCTGGGCGCAAAAATGTTGCAGATTTGAAATTTATTCTTAAACAAAAAAAAACAAAATTCGTATTTTTCCCAGTCCGTCCGCTCAAATGACCGTACACTGATTTTTATACTCGAACACGAATCGAAAATAAAAGCACAACTCGTTTCGATTAAATAGCGCGTTTATTTCGCGTATAACAATATATAGCGCAGTGGCGTAGCCAGGAGGGGGGGTTTGGGTGTTTAAACCCCCCCACATTGCCTTTTTTTTATACTTTTTAATCTAATAAATGTATACACTTTACGCAATTGTATATTTCATTAATTCTAGTACCTACTGCAAAAAAATATGATTTATTTTGTCATTTTACAAGTAAAAGCATAACACTTTTGAAAACTCGTCCAGAGTCCAGATTGATAACAATAGATTTTCTACTTATTTCTATGAAATAATAGAATTAAAATAATAAAAGAATTTCATATTGCAGTGCTTATATATATATATTTATTTATTTTATTTTTATTTTTTTCTATATACACCACTGAACCTGGTCCTTGTGAATGGTTCAATAAGAGTATGAGCATTGTGCAACGAACTTAACAAAAAACGTAAAAGCTTATAATTTTATTTATACTTAAACCCCCCTCCCCAATTACATAATCCTGGCTACGCCACTGATACAGCGTATGTAGACGAAATAATATATTTCAAAACTATAAACGCGATAATCGAATTCGACTATTTCACGTGGTTGACACTAATCGAAATTAGACTTTTGCACTATTGATTGACCAAAAATTTATTTGTATTTTTTAAACGCGACATGTTCGAACACCGCGGCGGTGGTTTTCTCGTTTAATTGCGCAAACGATAATATTATATTATTGTACGGTATTTATATTGTTTAGACGGAAAACGATAACACTCGTGTCGCTTTCACTATAGTCCGGTTTGAAATACTACGTTCGCGGGCATTGCAATATAGGTACACACCACCTCCTCTTTCTATAATCATCTGCAATCTTTCGATCGGTATTATTGCAGCTGCGATCAGCTATCCTGTATCATAAGCGCACGGCACTGCAGACGCTTTCGGACACGTCTTCAGGTGAAGCTCAATTTATTTTTTTTCACTCGATCTTTACTTACGATTTATGTCGTTACGTTTTAACGGCATTCAGTGGAAAAAAGTTGTTTAATTTAAAAATAACGATTTACACGCCCAATAAGAAATTCGCCGTCTGTATTTTGTGTTATCGATTATCCGAATTTGAAACGGGCGTTTTTAACTTTTCCTGCGAGTGGTGTCTGCGGATTACCAACAAGGCACGAACACGGTGCGTATTATTAAAAAAAACGCGAAAGCGGGTAAAATAACTGTGGAAATAATATCGAGTCTAAACATTTGAGCTTTGGATCGTAATTCGGTCTCACTGAACTAAAAGTCTATGCTCCTATCACATAATTTACTACGTATATTGATCTTGGTATCCGCGTTTTCGGTCCACATGTCTTTTATGACATTCACGGTGGACTTGCTCTTTCAACAGTGTACGTCGTCTTCAATATAATATCGTCTTGAGCTGCCAGCTTTCGTGGCGCGTAGTGTTATTACGGTGGCGGCCAATCACACATAACAATATTATCGCGTTTCTTTAATATTTTTTACTTCGTCTGTCACCCTTTCCGCGATACCAGCTGGATGCCTACTCCTCAAAAAAATAAAAATCGTAAAATTCGTAGATTTTCTTAAATATGAAAACGAGCGTTTATAGTAATATTAAAGTAATATTACATAATACGTCCTGGCCGTTATTAATGTTTTCCAATAAAAATATTATCGCTTTTATTACCTATTTGCCCAGTGCTCGAATTGTGGCGGGGGGTTGCAGGAAGACGGAGTTCCTCTTGAATTTTCTCGTATTTTCAGAGCACCCACTTCAAAATTATTTTCATTATAGAACGAGGATACGGAACGTGTTATATTTTGTTAAAATAATATTGAAATTTTGAAAATTCGTAAAATACGGATAAATAAATCACAGTTACCGACAGTTGTGGAATGTTATTTAAAAAAATTAATACGGGTACCGAATTAGCTGTAGAGTATACATTTTATTAATTTTTATATATTATGTTGTAATAAATGACGAGTTATAAAAAAAAAAATTTTCATTTTTGCTATATGTTATTGATATATTATATTATATTGTAATAATTTGATGAAGACGAACGGTTAAGGGGTTGTGGGGGCAAACAGTGGCGTAGCCAGGGGGGCTGCAGTCTCTCCCCCATCGAAATAAATAAGTGTTTCAGTAGGCATCGTGTATTAATTAATTATCGACCTTCACCCCCCCAAATAAAAATCCCGGCTACGCCACTGAGGGCACAGCACGAGTCAGGTTGTATTTCGTCATCGTAAACGACGTTAAGGGGATTGAAAGCGGGTATTTTCTCTCTTTGTCTTACACACATGAAACATAGCAAAATAGACGTTTCGTACTTCCAACGTACCGATCGATCTATTGGTGCGATAAGAAATTTGAAAACAGATTTGAATTCCTCGTGAATTTTACTACAAAACGACTTTCCCACTTTTTTCATTTTTTTCCCGTAAACCCTTAAAAAAATTAACCGAAAAAATTAAAAAAAAATTGTTAATAATTCATTTTTAAAGGTCTTAATAAAAATAAATAAAAAAAGTGGGAAAGTCGTTTTGTAGTGAAATTCAAGAGGAATTTAAATCTGTTTTCAAATTTCATATCGCACCAATAGATCGATCGGTACGTTGGAAGTACGAAACGTCTATTTTGCTATGTTTCATGTGTGTAAGACAAAGAGAGAAAATACCCGCTTCCAATCCCCTTAATTAAATTTTTAAAAGCCTCGGAGTGCCCCCACCCCTCGTTTCTTTTACTTTTCCGATTCGAGCACATCATCGCTGCCTATTGCATTGCGCAGTGTGAAAGCGATAAAAGGAAAACGCGATCATATAATATGACCGTTTGTGTTATGTGTGGAGAAAAAAAAAGCCGTGGTGGGGGCAGACGTATCTCCCTGCAGATCTCCCGGCATAAATACGCGGTCACTGCTATATAGCGCGGCGGTTCTCTCTCTCTCGCGCGCGCGCGCGTCACACGGTCTCGTTTGTCCGCCGCCGTCGTGTAAAAAAAACCGTCAAAGGAAAAACGACAGCGTGACGCGACGACGCGCGCAGACAGCAGCGGCAGCAGCAGCAGCAGCGGCGGCGGCGGCGGCAGCAGCGGGACCGCGCGGGCCGTTAAGACCGGCGGCCCCGAAATCGCGCGGCGGTCGTCACCGCCTATTTTTTTTTTTTTCCTGTCTTTGTCGCGTGTTTTTCAAGTACAGGTGAAAACCGCTCAGCTGCTCATCGCGCACACGACACACAAGTACGACGGAGAGAGCAGAGCAGCAGTATTATAGTAGTTGTATAATATTTTATCGTATATATATATATATATATATATATATATATATATATATGAACGGTGTAACATGCGGGCAAAATATATTACGAGCGTCACAATAATAATAATAATATATATGTATCGTCGTCGTATACACGTGTATATTATTATTATTATTATTATTAATACGTATCGCGCGTGTAGTAGCACGTGACATCCCGGCCCTTACCTGTATTATTATTATATGGTTGCCGCCGAAACGTTGTCGTCTCGTCTAATATATATATATAATATTATAATAATAATAATAATAATATAACTCGCGTAAATGTATTGTTTTCCGTACGGTCGTCCGAGCGCAGTCCGTGTGCGTATAATACCGTGGACGGGAATTTATTGCGTTCGCCGCAGCCGCGGAGAACTGCAGACCACCGCAGAGCGATGACGGCGGCGGCGGCGGCGGCGACGCCGTAGCAATTTATTATAAATAATATTATTTCGTTGTCGCGGTACACACACACACACACACAGGCTATTATAATATTTATTATTTTAAATAATACACGCGTATTCCGTAGGTATTTATCGCCGCCCTTCGCCCTTCCCGGCGTTATTTTTTTTTATTACCCGCGTATACGGTATACAGCCGGATCGGTGGTAGGAGGTAGCTCAGTAGACTCGGTGGCGGCGCCGAAGGCGGGCCCGATCGGACCGTTGAAAACCTACACGACGGCCCGCCCGTTGGCACGCATTGAAATTTCGATTCGGCTCATCGAACATTCCCTATTATAATATACGTCGTGATCCGTTTAACGAAATTTATTAAATTGCGTACGATTTCGAAATAAATACACGGTAAATTTTATATTATACAAATATATATATATATATTTTTATTGAAACTTTTGTATATACGTATAGAGGCAATTAGTTATTTAAACGACTTGTTTGAGTAAAAAAAATAATATAAATTACAAAAATTTAAATAAGCCAGCCCGGAGTCGATGGAAAAAGGACAAAGCTATACGCGTTTCGGTTTACCGGAGAGGTCGGACTGCACAGTTTTTCCGGAACGCGTATGTGATGTAAGTTTGCGCAGTTTTCGGGGACTGTACTAGGCGACGGGATAAAAATCGAAAAACGACTGTACAGGCAAACCGGAACGTGTGTGGCTATACCTTAAGGTGGCGAGGATGACTGCAGTAGGAGCTGATTGTGAAGAGAGAATACGTGATGGGTATCGAAAGGAATTTCGAGGGAATTATAATAAGTGAAGAATGAAAACGCGAACGCTCCGAGGAGGATAAAAACAGGGACAGTTGTGGAGGATATATGGACTAATGTCGCAGATGGCAGGCAAGTCGTGAAAAGTACAGGAGGAGAATGGTTAAGGGACATTTAAAAAAGAACGAGAAAGAAGTATAGGGGGGCGTGGCCAAAACGTGGACGGTTAAAAAAGAGGCGATTGCTTTACGAGATAACAATTTGAGCTTACGGAACCAAGGGCGAGTAGGGATAGAGGGGTTTAAAAACTCAAAATGTAATTTTGGGGGGCAGTAGTCGGACCAGAGTAATTAGATGTGCCGACGGAACTCGCGGAACGAAGTTGTAGATTTAGCTAAATAATCGGCGATTTATTCATTGCCAGAGATGTCTGAACGACGTGGAACCCAAAGAAATTGGATATCGAAGCCGACGTATTTGGGGGGAAAGAAGATGTTTTTAAATATTAAAAACACGTATTAATCGCTATTTTATTTATTACACCTTAAATACTCGATTGAAATTTATTTATTTATTTTTAAATGAGTACCTCTAAGTAACTATAACTTGACCGAAACTCCTGGTCCGCACCGTACTCATATATACTATATGGTGAACACAAATTTGGGGGAGTTCAGTCCGTTCAGCGCGCAACTGTGGCTCACTATACCTCTCCCCGACTGTGACCCTATTACGCGTCTGCGTCTGTGCCTGCCGTAATATACGTTGGCATTCCTTTGGTCCGCCCTAGAAAAATAACCTGGAGCCGCCATTGGCTGGCTAGACCACGCTAGAAGCGTACGCATTTACTCTAAGAAGTATAATTCGCCTCTAGAATCTAGATAGAGCTGCAGTTTCAGAGAACGCGTAGAATTAGATCTAGATCAGTCCAGTGTACATTAACTGTAGGATACGTGTTTTCTCGCGGACGCAGTGAACGGGCACCACCAGTATGGATCGCGCGCTCATTGACAAATACTCCGTATCGGAAATCATGTGTCGAACCACAAACGTATACGGCTTCCGCAGTTGTAAAATGCGTTTTGATTGAAAAAAGGAAATAGCGAAAAATAAAAGAACGAAAATATCGTGGTTAAGAGATTGGACGTCGAGATGAGATGTGGAAGGAGCGCGCGCTAAGTCGTTGAAAGAAATTAGTACGGAAGATTTCGTTGCCAACGAAAATTTCATATACGAATGTCCAGAAATGATTACCGGAGTATCTATTTTGGAACGAGTAACACGGTCGAAATGCCCGTTGCTCTATTCGACTCTATTTTACTACAACGTCTTTTTTCCGTGTACATTGTATACACGAAGCTCTCCACGGGTTAAAATCAAATGCAGTCTTTTGAAACGCAAATTGTCCAGTAATTTTTTTTCGAAATTCAAACGCCGCGTAATCTATACATTCGGCAGTAACGCGAAACAGTGGCGCGTAATAATTACGAATGTTAATCGTAATATACGGGAAGAGAATATAAAATTTAACACCGGACAACCCGTAGTTGTAACAACCCTTCCAACAACATTAATATCGATAAGCCACCAACGTGATCGATACACGTATTTTATAAAAAAGCGACACATTTTATGAAAAAAATTTCGAATTTTTTTCGGTTTTTTACACTAATTTATTACGTACTTCGTCTGGTTTGACTTCGATATTATCTGAACACGAGTAAACCTTTCTTCGTCGACCTGACGTAATCACCGCACCGTACCATACGGTATATAATTACCGCGCGGATCGACAAACCGAGGAATATTAATGAATAATTGATAAATACTAACAATAATTTTGTTAACACACACACACACACGCAAAAAAAAGGGGTATTATTTTTAATTATTATAATTTCTTTATGATATATACGTATTTTGTACGTTAGATAACGAGTTGTGTGTAAAAAAAAAAGCCCGTGTGACTGGTTCCATTCCCCATATCTCCCCTTAATTACGCCCCTGACGCGAGAAATCATCCGCGAGCACAGTATAAGACTCAAATAAAGCGGAGCGAGAACGAGCAGTACTCGTATAAAACCCTCGGCGGGCTATACGCGCGTCATTGAGTGTAATAATATTATAATATATACGCGTATTATTATATATATATATATAGGTATGCGTACATTATAAAATTATGATAATAGTTTTTCGTGAGTGTTTCTCATATTATGCGGCGTCTATTATTCTAATATATTAAACAGGAGACCTGCGGGAAGATAATTTTCCTCGTCCGGTAATGACAGTATTGTATAAACGACGTTTTCGCGCGGTTAAAATTCAAAAGGGACGCGTATTTCGGCGATTTCGTCACTATTGTTTATTCGTTTTTAATAGAAGCCACTCGTGTTCACTTATCGATACGTTCAATATCAGTCGTTTTTCTTTTTGTCCTGGCCGCGACCATATTAATAATATCCTCTGTGCCGGCGCTACTCGAAACTTATATATAAAAAAAAAGAGTTTTCATATACCGACTAAACGTATCTAAAATACAAAGGCGCCTCCTTGTCTATATATATATATATAGGTAATGCGCGTGTTCCGTCGCTAAATGGCAAGACACACTTGTGTAATATCATACGCAGGAACGTATCTCACGTTTCCACTTGAATTTGAATTGAAACGCGCGCGGTTTAAACGCGAATATAATACTGTGTGTGTATATATATATACTCGTTTATACTTTTGTGGTGTAGACACAATAAATAACTATTCGATAATAATACGCGTCGAGTAGTTAATTGTATATAGGGACGACGCGCGCGTACATTGCCCACGTAAAAATAAAATAAAAACAAGAGCCTGCAGTATAGGCGCGATTAACGCAGGTCGTTTGTGAAGAATCTATTTTTATTTTTCGTTCGAATAAACGGGTAAAAAAAAAAAAAAACGATATAAATTCAAACACTCCAAAAAAAAACAGAAAATACTATTCGAACGCTTTAAAAAATATTCTCGCAGTCGTTTTTGTGTGTCCGTTTTGTATGAATCGTAGAGTTTTAACGCGCATAATTAACAACTATATTGGTTCGCAAATACGGAGATAGTATTATTTACAAAAAAAGTTGTCGTCGAATAGACTAATACCCTGCGATTTACAAAAACATAAAAATGGGTATACATATTTTTTCGATAATGCGTATTATTATACGAGTAATATTCGTTGTCGAGAAAAATAAATGTTTTTGGAAGAATAAAGCGTAAGAGTATTCGAAACGATATTATTTAAATATATTTTTTGTTTTTTATTCGAACGAACGCTGCGCGTTATTATTTCATAATAATAATAATAACCTACAAGGCTACGGGCATTAACAAGTTAAAAGACAAAATCGAGTTTAAAAGTCATGTTGATTTCAAGCAACGCGTTATTCATTTATTTATTTTTTTCAAATCGTCTTTTAAATCGGAAAGTTACTTTTCAACAAAACTTTACGCGTTAACTTTATGTTAACTTTTTAAAAAAGTATCCGAGTTGAGTGAAATTTTATGCGAAAAACAATATGTAGATTTTTGAACGATTTCCAACGTATTACTTGTTTTTGTCTTATAATACTTCGTTTTAAAATTCGTTTTTAATGTTTTACATCTTGCCAACATTCTCATTTTCTCTTTTTTGATAATTAGAAAATGTCGACTTTCAACTGAGTTACTTTTTTTCCGAAATTAACTTATAAAGTTCAAAAAAAATAAAATAAAATAAATTTGTCAACTCAATCGAAACTTAATTATTTCAACTAAACAAATTAAAAAAAAAGATTCTTAACAGCCTTGATAATAAGGACAAAAAAAAATTAGGATCCAAAGACAGGAGTACTATCTATACACTGCACGCAGATACATCCGTACATGTATATGTCTCATTTATTTTTTACACGTGACAAAAAGTCACCCATAGCTTAGTCCTCGTCTCCTCGTACCTATAGACATATCTATATCTATAGATATCTATACAGGGCCGCCTTAAGCTTTGCAGGGGCCCATGGGCACTCGGAGCTTAAGGGGCCCTTTTAGTAGGCCCTTTTAATATTAATACGTTACAGCTTACAATTTAAAATTGTAATTTCGATTATTCGGGGCCCCTATTTGGCTGGGGGCCCTGGGCACGTGCCCCACGTGCCCATAGGGTAAAGACGGAACTGTATCTATATATATATATATATATATATATATGGCGCTGCCATCGCCGGTCTGTTATGTAACTGGCAACGACGGTTTATAGAAGTGGGGGGGGGCCTGGCCGGGTGGTGAGTAGAGCCGGGTTTATGACGTCATGGTAACGCTCTCGGTGTCGCACGAATGTATAGAATGACCCCAGCCATAAGACGGCTGCATACGAATTGCGTCCCTAAAAACAAAAATAAACGTCGCGACAACCGAGTTGCGTTCGCGGTTTTTCCACAACACGCCCGAGTTGCGTCCACGGTTTTTCGGCGACTGTCCCGAATTGCGTCCGCAAGACATTTATTACATATTTTCCTTCCCACTTTTACAGTCCGAGGACTGTCATTTATACAAATTTATTTTATATGAACGGTGTGGTTAAAAATTGTTTATTATTATTATAAAATTCATTTATTTCTATTATAAAACGGGCAAATTTTTGTACGCCAATTATTGTTCAACGTATTCAAGACGTGTTATATTTTTGTTTTCAAACCGAGTCATAGCATTTGTAATAAAGTCTTCTTTTTCCACATCCTCTCTTTTCGTTTATAATATGTCACATTTGTATTCCGCAATATAATATACAGGTAAGGTAGACAATATAATGCACAAAAATACGGATAAGGTATCGATAATCGAGGTTATCTACGAGTTTATCACCAAGCATATAGAAATATAGAATAACAATTATTGTTATACTCGTAATGCCCTGTTCTCACCAAAGCAACTCGTAACTGCAGTAACTCTATTGCAACGCAACTGCGTACTGAGATTGACACGTCGAGTTGCTTAAAAATAGTTTTCAAACATTCGAGTTGTTATCTAGTCCTGTTGCGACCGTTGAGAACATGTCCATTTTAATAATACGTGTCGCGTTGCGTTGCAGTTGCGAGTTGCTTCGGTGAGAACAGGGCCTGAAACTTGTTTGGGCAACCGATTGAAAGCGACTCGACATGCACGGTTTTTTTCTCTAGTCGCATATGGGTACAAATTTATTTACCCATATGTCGCGCAAAAGTATAGTAACACAGATTATATCAATTTTTCCCCTTATCAAAAACACGGGAAAACTGTTGCAAGCCCAAAAACAGTTGCGGTTAATAAATTTGATTTGTTCAATGAGAACACTGACCGCGGTAACGCAGTGTTTAAACTCGACTGGAACCCAACGAGTTGCGGTCGCAAGTATTGCTTCGGTGAGAACGAAATTATTAACTGTCACTGAAAAAACCGTGGACGCAACTCGGACAAAATATCGTTTACGGACGCGATTCGAATGCGCCGCGTTAGGCATATACACGTCAAAAAAAAAAAAAAAACGAACGGTTCTCTCGACGCGCAAATAACGAAAACTCAGTAAATTTTGACGGAAAAATACAAAAAAAAAACCATCGCCTGCAGTATTATTGTGTACGCGACACTGTTATTTATTAGGCGCGTGTACCTACCCCCCAAATAACGACCGCGTTATGAGATATGTAAAATAAAAAAAAATAAATAAAAATACCGACGACACTCGCGCGTTCGAAACGATCCGAAACGCGCGTGTTTTCAATACCGTTTTTCGACCGCACGTCGTATAAAACAAGTATACGACATTTCGTTTAATAATAACATTAAATATTCTTCGCGTATATACGCGTGTAGACATGACGGGGGTACGTATATACGCATTATATTTTTTTAATCGGCGATTCTCGTGTGTCTGTATATATATATAATAATATACGAACAATACAGCAGCAGCAGCAGTAGCGTTCGAAGTGAGAGACGTTATTTCTTTTTTTTTTATTAATTTCTTTTGTATTTCTCGACGAATTTCTGTGTGTCTCTCTCCGCGTTTACGCGCGTATGACGAGTGCGCGCGTTTAAACAACCCGCGTATAATATGACTATCGAAATAATAATAATAATAATAAATAAATAATTATAATAATAATAATAAACGAGGCGGCGCGACGAATGATAAATACACGCACGAAAACGACGACGAGGCGCGCAATAATAATAGTAATAATAATAATTCAAAACGATTTACGCGCGTTTACCCGACGAGGCGCGTCGCGTTTTCAACGCCCCCCCGTCGTCGTCGTTACACTGTCGATTTCGTATTAGCCCCTCGAACCGGCATACGAGCGCGTTTTAATCGGTTTCGCTATATAGTATAACCGCGTGTATATATACTAATATATATATTATATTAAACGGGTGTGCAGCTCGTAAGCGAATATTATTATTTTACACGGCGTGCGAAACCGAGAAGTTTTTCTTTTTTTTTTTTTGCGCGCGCCTCCTGCAGTATGTCGGTTCATTCGCGTATTCTTTATTATTCGGGCCCGTTTGTAATTCGGTTAACTAATAATAATGAAATCGCGGAAGCCCGCACGCGCGTATTTATTATATATTATTTAAAAAAAAAATCAAATAAAACACCTTTTGAAAATAATAATAATAGTGAAAAAAAAAATAAAAAAATCACGTCGTAATCACCGCGAGCAGAGAGTGATTCGTATTGCAGTATATAGCCCGTGGGCATGGACATGGGCGGGCACGCGACGACGATATTGTTTTTTTTTTTTATTCTCTTCGCACCGGCGCGGCGCGCGCTTTTTGTATATATAAAAAAAAATCCGATCTATTATTATTATTATTACTATTGCGCGATACCAATATTTTCTATCATATAATATAACAATACACGCGATTTTATACAATATTATTGTCGTCGATAATATAAATAATTTGCGGGACTGTTGAATTTCTCTCTTTTTACGCCGCAACGTCGCCGCGTATTATCCGGATTAAAAAAATATTTCATTATATATCAACCCTTTTTTTTTTTTTTGCAGGACGTTTTATTACTATTACCAGCCACAGTCGTCGCAACGATATTACCTGCGACCACCACCGCAGAGTGTTGTTCCGCGGTGATGTACACCGCGCGCTGGTGCAGCGTCGAACGAGCCCTCGTCCCGTGATGCACGTCGAGCGGAACGACAACGGCGGAAACGGCGGCGTACAATATAATATTGTGTAATAGTGACGCGAAAACGCAGGCCTACACGTGTGTGTGTGTGTGTATAGACACATTATTATACCCGAATCAATCATAATGCGCTGTTACAGCTCGCGGGCCGCGGTTTTTACGAATTTCTTTTTTTTTTTTTTTTTGTTATCGAGTTAAGTATGCGATTCTAATCGGATTATAGAAATATTTTCGATTTTATATATAACGTATTAGTATTGTATTCAGTACAGTGTTCGTACAGTGCAGAGGGTCGGATGCGGATGGAGATATGGGCCGTTGGCGGTTTTCGACACGAGTGCTATACGCGCGTATACCGCACCGATATGCGCTGCACAAATCAACAGCGTTTTTTTTTAAAAAAAAGTATTATAACGCGTGCGATCAGTGGCGGCGCGCACGTTAAGGATCAACGGGGTCGATCGACCCACCTATTCGAAAGGGTGGGTGGGTTAATGCTGGTGTTACGGAGCTAAAAATGTAAATAAATATATTTTTAATCGTAATTAATAATATAGCGCGTGCAAGGTCGGCATTGGGTGTCTACTATAGTTGTCTATTGGGTGGTGGCCGCAAGTGCGTAAAATATCGTTAGACCCATCAATGAGCAGTTCAGTGTCGCGGCAGGATTTTTACGTCCGGGATTTTTGAAAATTTAGGTTTTTACGGATTTGTAACTATTTTACTTTGCGCGCGCGCGCGCAATGACACTTCATATGAATACGAATCGACCAGTACCCGCGGGACTCGAGACGATATGGCTTTGGAAAAAAAAATTATTCAATAATACGCGTATACGGATATTTGGTGACGATCTACTATATACTCTCTCAGTCAGTGCCGTGGATAGGATTTTTATATGGGGTGCTCAGTGCTATTTTGATTCGTGCATTTTATAATCGTGTGTCGTAATGATTTATCGGCACAAAAATCTATAATCACGTTTATCAATGTTTATAATGGCGTAGACCGTTAATTAAACGTTTATACATAATGTTACTATAATACACATTGTTATTAGGTATTTATTTTTCATAAATAACGAATCTACTTAACATCAAGACGTTGGTAAAATCTAAATATGAACGTACAGTTTTACTGTAACATCTGCAATGCTGTTGTGCGTAAAAAAAAAAAAAAAATTGAAATTTCTACTTTTCCGATGTTCAAGGGGGGTTTGAACCCCCTGACCCCCCCGTGTCTACGGCCCCGCTCTCAGTGGTGTAGCCAGGATTTTTGTTAGGGGGGAGGGGCTGAGGCTGATAATTAATTAATTTATATGTTAATTATTAATATAATGTATAGACGGTATCCACTAAAGAACTGATTATTTATTCATTTCGGGACGCCACTGTATTCTATAATATAGTATTACGAATAATTCACAAAAAACATTCCAAACACTGTTAGAATACTTTATTATTATTGATGTGTAAACATCTGTTACGGCGGTATGAGGGTGTAAATCTCGGGAAATGGGGCGGAAATGTGTAAGCTGTAGTCAATGAAAACTAATAATAATACTTATTAATATTAATTAATTTACACGCAAAATCGTGTGTAATGTGTAAACCGTTGTCACGACAACTATAATAATAATATTTATTATCGAAATTACTTTGAATAAATAGATATACCAATATTCACAAATCCCAATTCACAATGTTCGCCGTTCCGTTTTTACCGCTCACGCGACGTTTACACGTCAACGTCTCGAGTACTAGCAGACTCGTTTTTTTTTTTATTATTATTATTAGATTTCAACGATCCGAATATCATAATAGATATACTATATAGTCATTATATAATTATATTTAATTGAATATAAGCAGTTATCCATACGTGTATTGGGGTACACGGTATTTTGGTTAGTAGTTTTTCTTTTTCAATTCTGTGTTTATACATTAATTAATTAATTAATAACAATAGCAATTAATTATAAAGTATTCGGAATATTTTTTAAGAGTACTTAAAATACTGTATATTAAAAAAGTACTTGAAAAGTACTCTGGATACTGCAGTATTCCGCATTCGGAGTACTACCAAAGTCTGCAAGCTGTTATACACGTATTCCTTTTATTTTTTCAATTATAGCGAGACGCGTCGCGATTCGGCTACGAAGAGTTATGGTAAACGTTTAACGTGTATTACAGTGCGTATCAGAAAATATTGATCGATATCGAGTCAAAAAAAAAAAAACCTCGAAAATAATATTTTTTTTTTTTATTAAAAGCAGGGAAGATTTTTTTTTTTTTTTTTTACAAGGCATCGCGCGTAATTTTCAATTACAAATTTAACGCATATTGTATACACCTGCGCAAAGACGAATATTATATATATATTACGCAACCATATATCGATTGAAATCGATCACTCGTATTAAATTTCTAAACGTTTTTTAATTTTTATTTTACTATTATAATGTACACACTCGACGCGCATTATTATTTTTGTATTACTATAATATTTTAACACTGTTTAGACCGCGATTAAAAAGTCTATACGTATATACATAAAATATTGGACCGAAATTAAAATCATACCGTTCGGTTTTATTATTATTATTATTATTATTATTATTATTATTATTATTATTATTATTATTATTATTATTATTATTATTATTATTATTATTATTATTGCAGTTATTTCGATTAAACGAGTGACATAGATCGAAATGTAATGACCCCCGTTGTCGTATGATTCGACGGTTCTTTCGGAAAAAAAATTCGTTAAATAAAAATAAAGAATTTTTATTTTTCCATCCCTCGAAATCTCGTATTTATTACACAGTCGAATGAATTCACTTATACGTTACGGGACTTTTATTTGTTTAAATTAAAACTTTTCGACGTGCCGATACCGTCCTGTGTGCTGCTGCAGGGGGCGTGCGTATACCCAACGCGACGAAGACCAATGAACGCGAACCGCAACGGATCGATAATCCGGCCTCATTTTTCGATATACGGAAATACATTTTCGTAAAAAGTGTACGGTCTGTGCAGAATCGATAACTGGCGAAGGTTTAATGAAGCGGCACGGTATAGTAACTGCAGTGTTCGGGGATTGCCGAAATTGTTTTGACGTATGGAAATCGCTCGTTACAAAAACGAATTCGTCGAATAGAAAGGTTTTTTTTTTAAAAAAAACAAAATTTCCTAAAAAAAAAAAGTGAAGCATGTGCCGCCGCAAATATATATTATAAAACATATAAAATTTAAAATAGGGCTTAACGATAGTCCAGCTTGCATTATGTATTAACTGTCTTGGCGATACCTGCGAAATTGATCACTTTATTTTTCATTGTTCTGCTGTGATTAATGAAAGGGCGAGGCTTTACGGGCTATTTGCGCATCCTTTCATTTCGATATGACATTTTCTAATTTACTATTATCTAATAATCCACTCATTATTTTAAGCCGTAATACGTTTTATTTTGTGTACCGGCCTTCTAATTTAACTTTGAATTTTGTGTATATATTTTGAATAATATATGTATAAGCGTATATGCTTGTATTCTATATTTCTATAATATTATTTTTATTTTCTGTTTTTTTTTCTGTCAAAATTTCATAGAAATAAAGAAAAAAAAGGAATATTATACATGATATGTGGATGACGTTTCGGACATTCTGCAGTGGTCGGCACCGTTTAAAAATACTTTAGATTTTTTTTTTTTACAATATTTATCCTGCACACAATACGGAAAATTAATTTCGAAGACTGTGTGTTTTGCAAGACCCGCAGACAGTGTTTGATCAAAACAAGTGGAGGGATGGAAGCAGTGTCTCAGGTTTTGAAAGACGGTGGGGGGACAGAGTTGTGAACGGTCCATCGTATTATTGAAAAATAAGCCAAAAAAAAAAAAAGTGTTTTTTTTTTTTTTAACAAAAGGCTCAACACCGCGGGCCCTCATTAAACTTGATGGTGAACCATATATATTTTTGTTGCTTGAGATTAAGTGACTTTTAGGTGGTCTATACTGCAGAACGTTTACATTTTAGAAAACGAAATAGTTCTTACAAAGAAAAAAAAAAGGGATTTAAATATATATTATTCTAAAAAAAAAAAAAAACTAAGCAACATTATACAACTACAAATTATATATATAAAAAAAAAATAGAATTTCTAAAAATCCGAAAGGAACGAATAATTTTAAACGTAACAAGTGAGGATGGAATATGCTAATTAAAAAAAAAGTGGAGTGATGGCATCACCTCATATCGCCCTCCCCCCTACTTCGACGATTGCTGCCTGAAGAGATGGTGGTGATCGTATAATTCATATAACGCCGAATCGGTGGATATTTTTGATTCGAGTACACGGCGGACACTGCGATCTCGCCAAACACGTTGTAGCGTGTGCAGGATGCGAGTCCCCGAGTATACGCTGATCGAGGAGGACACTATAGACGTGCCAGGAGACGCGCAAAATACTTGGTATAAAAAACGATTTCTGCAGCGGTTAAAAATTACGATAATAATCACGCGTATGGTGGTGTGCCGACGGTAACAATTATTATTTTATTTCTCTTACAGCAGATTTAGAAAGAAGAAAAAAAAAGATTAGTTTTCATAAATAATAATAATTTCCGTAGCGAGCGCGCGCGCGCGCGGGATTCGAATTCGTTCAAGTGGGTGGCCGGCGTGCGTTCGCCCTCATGGGGACGGTCACGTGTCTCGATTTTACCGAACACAGCGTACGATTAATAATATAACAACCACCTTTTGGGAAAAAATCATTTAAACGCCGTGTAGTACCGCGTACACAATAAGCAAACACACAGTCATATTATATTATTATCTTTATGAATATATTGTACGGATAACGATTTATTAAACATATTTTTTTTTTTTTTTATCCTGATGGGGAGTGCGTAAATATATTATGATTTGTGTTCGCGCGCGACAAGATAAATATGTGTTTGTAAGCATTAAATTTCCGTTTATCATCAATGCGCCCGATAATTGATCGCGCGCGCGCGAGAAAAATAATATAATTCTATTCAGTAATTTCAGTACTCTGTATACATGCGCAGGACCCCTTTGAGGACGACCGCGCGGAGAGAAAAAAAATATAATCACGATTTTGCCGGTCCTATACTTTCGGCAGTGCTATGAGCGCTTTAAGAAGGACCGTGCATATACGCACAGAGTCCGAGGAGAGAACGAGAAAAATACAGAAAATTTTTTTAAAAAAAAAACCGAAAAACCGTTGCATTTGCGTACTTCTTAATCAGACAATAAATTTTTATAAAAAAATAAACTGCCGTGCGCATTTATTTTTAAATGGTATTTTTCAAAATACTTATAACGGTTAAATTAATTAAAGATATTTAAAAAAAAAAAATCGCGTATAAGTCAGGAGCGTATACGAGTGATGTTTTTTTATTCCTGTGTACAAATTTTCGACTACAAATAATTGTTGATCTCGTCCACGCGTGCCGGTAGCAAATAGTTTGTATACTTTATATTTGACACGTTTTGCGATTTTTTTCACTACAGTATTTCCTTATATAGTGTCGTTTACGAACAACGACCGGCTTTTTGAGTTGTTCTGGTAAAAATTTTAATTTTTTTTTTTGTAGTCAATTATATTATGATGTACACGAAAAACGAAATGAAAAAAAAAACAAAAAGCTTTCGAATGAAAATCAAAAAAGGATAGCGAGCATCCGGTGTTATTGAGGATATCGTTCGAGCGAATCAATCGCATTCCACAAAACGTTTCTGAGCGAAGCTTCGACTAGTGTTTTTTCGGAAAAAAAGTGGTAATAAATAAAATAAAAAAAAATCGTGATTTACGATTGTCCAGGTTTTTTATGATTACATAGAATCATTGTAATAATATGTCGTACAGAAGCCACGAAAACCAAAAAAAAATTACGCCCCTTTTATGACAACATGGGTGGGCCAAATTCACGGTAGAAAAATTGGGGTTGGTGGGTGAATGGGTGACTCGCAAATTTCGAGACAAAACTCGCAAATTATGACGCATCTTTTGCTATAGGTTTTGAGATTCTATAGGGCAACGTAGTGAGTGGGCTACGTGAAGTTGGCCCACCCTTCGGTTTTTTAATTTTTATTCGGCAAAGACTCACTCGCAAATTCTCGCAAATAACTCGCAAAATACTGGTACTATAGTTTCGAGTAGGTATATACCTTGAAGTGGGCGGGCCCACTTCACGTACGCCCATTTTATGACATAAATAGCAAAATCTATAATAATTCGGGCTATAAACAGCCAAAAGCAAAAAAAAAAATCGGTAACACGTTTTTCGGAACATTTTTAATCATATTCCGTTTAAATTTCAAAACTCTATAATATAAGACGTCGGTAATTCGGTATATACAGTTTTTTCTTACGATTTTCGACGTGTGGTTTTCGAGAGAAACTCGTATTATACCGGGGAAAAAAAAACGTATTAATTATAACTTTATGAATTACCAAAAAAAAAAAAATTTTTTTTTAAACCGATAATTCCGCGGTGTTGTAAAATATATAGTACCGCCTGTCCGCCGACGCGATTTCGCCCCAAGAGATTTGCGTTGTTATTCTACACGTACTGCGAAAACGCGTGCGCAGAAAAGAAAAAGCTCAGCTCAGAAAAAAAAAAAACGAAGACTTATTTTAATAACGTTTCCCGCGCTGTGCGGGTTTTCGCCAAAACGCCGCCGCCGTCGTCGGTCGCGTTCCGGACGATTAAACGCGCCCTGCTGTACCGCAGCGCGCGCGCGCGCGCGCCGTATGGTAGTGCGCGCCCGTGCAGAGTTTTGACGTTTACCCGCGCGCCAACACTATCCCGTCAGAAAAAAAAACATTTGTCCGACAAACAAATTTTTTTTTTCACTAAATTAAGTGTCCCGGTAGCGACATATGACGATGACAAGTGGCTGTCTGCGGTGTATTATACAGTCAGTGCTTCTGCTGCAGTATATATACACATAGGTACATCGTATAATAATATAGGGTGCCGCGCTTATTATAATATAAGAGCAGCGTTTCACAGCGCTGCAAAACGGGAGCACTCTCTCTCTCTCTGTGTGTGTGTGTCGTGACCATATTGTACCGAAGCAATGGTCGGCGGGGCCGGCCGGGGAATCGATTAATTATTATTTATTATTTATCGTATGGTTCGTATATATATATACGGATATACGAGTATATGTATATATATATATATATACGCTGCACCAATAATAACACGCACGCGATAATTTTTAGTTTTACGCCGCGGGCAGGAGTCATCTGGTGTCTGATTTGTTCCGGAGATAACTGATATGTGTGCGTGTGTGTGTGTGTGTGTGTGTGTGTGTGGACAACAGACGCCGCCGATTATAATAGTGTAGGGCGGTGATGATGGTTATATACCGGGAGGAATGCTGCTGCTGTTGCTGCTGCTGCTGTTCATGACGCATCGTGACGCGCGCGTGTCCGCACTGGAGCGCAATTGCCGCACAATTAACGCTGACACGATGGTGCAGAAGAGGAGCGCGGCGGCGGCATTATCTGATAAAAAAAAAACTCGTATATTAATCGTCCGAGACCGATATTTTTTTTTGTTTTTCTACTGGGCTTCGTGTTTGCGTGTGTGTGTGTGTATTACGATATAGTAGTGGATGGAAAAAAAAATATAATTTAACTGCAGAAGCGCGTTACACTGTTGCACAGCGTATATACAAATTGTACGTAATATATACGTATATATACTATATGAGCGCTGCAGACGACCGGAAGAAAAAAAAGAAAAATCTTTTAGAAAAGTACAAAAAAACGCGATATACTCGTATACTGCAGCGCCGCGTATTATCTGCACGACACATGCGCGGATGTGTGTGTTTTTTTTTTTTATTAATTGTCGGACGATTTCGTCGAACTGTCGTTTGGGAAAAAAAAAAATATTGTTATATAAAACAGACGAACGCGCGCGTCTGCCATAAACGCGACGAACGTTTTTTTTTTTTTTTATGATAAAAAAATCGATTTACGCGCGCGTTTTCCGCGAGACTTTAACGCGTTCGCTATATATCGCAGCGCTGCAGCTGCACGACCGACTGTCCGTTATTTATATATACGCTAGGGCTCGGATTTACATGTAAATACGTATTTTTCCTGTGACACGATAAATTAGTTTCGGCAATTTGTTTCAAGTGATTTTTCGATTAAACGAGCAATATTTGATTTTACATATTTTTACGTATTTCGTCATAAATACATGTTTTTACATATTTCTTAATTTTTCCATTTTTTTTTTCTTACATATTTAGTCCATTTCGACAATATAAACTGCTATAGTATTATTATATATTTTGTCAATTTATTTCTTGACACAATTTTATCGGCTGAAATACCAGATATTATTATCGTAATATCATTGTAACTAATTTTAAAATATTAATATAAATGCGGTAACGAACACTGCGACGAGCAGTAATACCGCGTAGTGCGTTGTGATGCGTATTTGTGTAATCTGTGTTCGTTTTACGCATATGCTCCGTACTCTGTAGTGTGTAAAATCAGTAATTAATAATAATTTAGCTTTTGTTACTTATGTACACTTTATAATTTGTAATATCTTTTTTTTAATAATTTTATTATTTAAAACATAATTTGTTTCAATATAGGAACTCATATGGCTGTATTATATAATTAAATATTAATAAATAAATCGTATTAGTAAAATACGTATTTTGAGTTTTTTTAGCACATATTCATGTACATATTTTGGTAGCACAAATACATATTTCGGTTTCATACATACATATATAAATCCGAGCCCTAATATACGCATACGCGCGCGCGTATCTTATGGTCGTCGCGTATACTTTTATACGGAATTGATCAGCTACTAAACGAAGCTGGACGTAACGGAGCAGCTATGTATAAACGCTTCTTTTTTTTTTTGTTCGCGCATAATTTTTTAAATCTTAGGGGAAAAAAAACACGTCCGAACCAGGGGCGTATTATAAGGGAGGGACGTGGGGGTCACGTGATCTTTTTTTTTTATAAGGGTTTTTATAAGGTTACTTATTAAGGCCCATAGGCATAATTCCGTCCATAGGCCACCTAAATCCGGCCCTGATCCCCCCATTGAAAAATCATGTATACGCCACTGGTCCGAACGTTTTAATAATATTTAATTTTATTATCGTCATAGTGATGGGGAATAATCGAATTGTATCCGATATATATTGTATCCGTATTTTGTAATAACCCGAAAAACAAATAGAAATCAATATGAATATTGAATAGAATTTAAAAATTAAAAAACAAAAATTAATTAAAATAAAAAAATAAAATAATTTTAAATTAAAAAATGTAATACTCTTATAAAAAAAAAAATATATATAATAAAATTAATATTTATTATAAGAAAATAATATATGTATAAAGAAAAAATGCCAAGAGTATTTGGTAAATTGGTAAATTTCAAGAAAGTATAACGACTAGTTTCGACCGTAAGTCCGCTTCATCGGGTTACAGATAAAGAGTTTCAATCGCTCTCGCCCAACGGCATTGCGGACATTTTCCTTTTTAACTGTGCCTAAAACGATCTACGTGAAGTACTCAAAAAACAAACCGCACTTCGATATTTTCAGTAGCTTTTTCTTTATTGCACGATAGACACGAAGACAGTTACGATTTCATTTCTACAGAATATATGTATTTTCCACGTACCATATGTTTATTTTTTTTTTTAAACTTATGATTAGACCTACCACACGGTTTTTCGATTTGATTCGTAGGTACGATTCAAAACGATCGGTGAATTATTATATTTGAGAACGATAAACATCACAAAATTTTTTTTCAATACATTTTTTAAGTCTTTTTTTTTTAACGTTCGTTTTTTAATCCGTATTCGTTTCTTTTTTCAACGTTTATAACGGACTAGTATTTTTATTTTTATTTTTTTTCACCATTCGTAATCGTTGAGCAGTAATACAAACACAAACACAATATTCTATTTCGTACGAATCGCGTTTATCTACTTACATATATGTACTAAAAAAAAAAAAATGTCCTCGTTTTACAATATTTTCAAACTCTTTAAATTCAAACAAATATCTTTTATTTTTTTTTTTTTTTAAAAATAGACTATTTACAATCTGTATCGTACGTATACAATAAGCAAATGTGATTTTTATTAAATTTATTTACGTGTCTTGAATACTATGAGGAGGGAGACTGTCCAGTGACAGAACCCTCAAAAGAGAAATTCAAAGCTCAGAAAACTAATTGATCTCTACACCAGCGTATTTTTAATCGACGGGGGGTGGATTATCGGGAATATTTGCACTACCTTGAATGGAAATAAGTGATTGGTGAATGATTGGCTAGTTTGATGTGGAATTTTTTATAGTGGATGTGAGCAAGTTTATTGATGGTTTCGATGCTGAGGTCTTTGTGAAGTGAGTAATTGGAAACGTACCAGGGAGCAGAGGTTATTATTAAACGGATAGTAATGGATTGGAACGACTGAATTGTTTGAATTTGCGATGGTTTGGCACAGCCCCATATCTGAATTCCGTAAGCCCAGATGGGTCAACAAATATCTAACGCAGAAATATTTCAACGTTTTAAAAAAACGGAAACGAACGATTCGATACGATCAATAAGCTAATAGAATACACGGTAATTAAACGCGTACGAAATTGACGGATATACACGAGTAAATTCTGCGATATTTTTTAAAAATAATAGAAAAAAGTGTTCGGATTCGGCGTTTTGATTTTCGCGAAAACGACCTCTCGGGAAACCGATCGTTCGGTTTTTCGCGATACGAGTAATATTCGTATATAATTATTAAATTATTATTATTATTATATTATTATATATGCGCAGTACTCGTCATAGTGGCTGCGTCATTATCATCGCTCTGTATATTATATAATACTACATACAAACGCACGCGACAATCGAAAAAATTTATGTCGGGGGAAGCCGCTTTTTAGGTATTCAGTTAATTGCACGCAGTCATTTCGACATGCACTGCACCCCCTCACACCGATCTGTGTGTATACACGCGCGCGTACAGATATTAATCTCAATTTAGTTTTACGTTTAAAAACGGCGTCACCGGCAGAAGCGGCACGCTCACCCCCATTTTCACTCGCCGTACAATTATAATAATAATAATAATAATAATAATAATAATAATAATAATAATAATAATAATAATAATAAAACGTCGTGTAAATATTATATTGAAGAATACTATAGTCGAATGTCCGCCGGCGTTTGCCCCCCGTGCACTGCAGTTTTTAGCTCGATTTTTATCAGTGTTTTTTTTTATTATTATTATTATTTATAATATATTTAAGTTATTGAATTAGAATTTCCCTATTAAACTTGACGGTAAAAACCATATTTTTTTACGATTGTGATTAAGTGACGTTTACGTCCAGTGAATGTTTACGTTTTAGAAAACGAAACAGTTCTTGTAAAGCAAAAAAAAAAACGATTCGAAGATATTTTTCTAATAGGAGTCAACAAACGGAACGTCAACTCCGTGAGTGCGTTATTGGCGGTGGAGAGAGTTCAGAAATTCTACCGGGTTGCATCCCGGGTTTTCACCGACGACGCCGGTGTTTATCGATATTAATTTATTTCCTTTAATTTCTGTATAGAGAACGCTATCGTCAATTGCGGCCTCTCGGTCGTTATATATATATGAATAACAAAAACCTGCGACGCTCACAGGAAACCGTATTTGCTCATTGTGAAATCTACGCTGACCCACCGCCGCCAGCAACACTGTGAGCGGAGCTTACTTTTTCTCGTAAATATAGTCTAAAGTTACATATTTGGTGAAAATTTCAGGTTTCTACGACTATTAGTTTCAAAATTACGAAGAAATAAACAAAATTATTGACGTTTTTGAGTTATATTTTTTAAGTGCTTTTGAGAAAATCGAAAAATCACCTCTCTAAAGTACCAGCAACTAGACGCGAATTGCTTTTGGAAACAAACTGTGACCGAAGAGATCGAAAAATTCTGGTCGAAAATCTGTACACAGGATAGAAAAAATAAACATCGTTGTAAAAACATTAAAATTCATCGCTCAGAATCTAAAACGTTTTTAACTAACAAAATTATTGTAACTGTATTACAGACTGTATAATATGTTCTAATAAATGTTAAATAAAAAAAAATTAACGAAATAATAATGGAAATTTTATTTATTTATCAATAAAAATCAATAGTAGCCCTGCTACTATGCTTCGAATACTTTTCTCATTTAAAATATTAAAGGTATGTAAACTCTTTTTTTTTTTTTATTGGTTCTGGAAATGTCGAATGATCCACTGGAACCCCCGTAAATACGCCACCGAATCTGTTGAGTAAACTGAGTAGAACGTTTTAAATAAAATAGGCATATATCAACACCAGCAGCAATAGATTCCTATCGTTTGCGGCTCGCAGAGTCTAAAAGTATATTATATATTCGCTACACGCAGAGATTAATTTACACGAGTTTTTTGTGGCACAGAAGCCAAAACACAAACGCGTTCATAACGTTTTTATTGTAATAATTAATATAATTCTATATATATATTCATGTGCACGTGAACCGCGAACGTGTATACCGTTAAAGTCGTCGCGTTAAAAAGCCAGCGGCGACGTAATTCGTATAAAAGAGTCCGGCATTCTTTGCGTTTCTGTTATTTTAATTAACTAAAAACCGTCGGAAAAACTGGGCTTATCAACACCGCGGTTTCCGTTTGAAAACCGTCTTTTTGTATGGTGCTCATGGCGCGCAGGCCTGGAGAGAGATAACGTCAGTCGAGCGCAGCAGTCGGAGAAAAATTTCAACTTTGAAACACATATTGTTACGAAACACGCGTGTAAATAAACGGTACTTTTTTACCTCCCCTCTATCGGATCCGTTTTCGTCGTTTTCCGTTCGTTTAATTTTTTCTCTCTCTCTTCATACGTACTGTACAAAACCGAAAAACTATAAATGTCCGGTGGATATTATTGTGATCGATTTTGAATAAATAGAAATCGAATTTGTAACGATACAAATTCACTGAATCGTCACTGCAGTCTCGTCGCATTTTACCTTAGTAGGCAAAAACACAGTGGCGCGAGCACGAGACCATACGCCTTCGTGTATGTAATATATTTTTCGAATCAGTATCGAGTTCGGGTTTGAGTGTGACAGAGCTAGCAGAAACGTCTCTAGTCTCTTAACAGTAATAATTAATTTATATTTTACGTGTTAATTTAAACGCGTAACTATAAGTGAAAAACCTGCACACTCAAAGAACCGTTATATGTTTGTCAATTTTTATATAACCAACTGCTAGGACTCGTGTTCCGCTTCACCTGCGGAAAGAGACCAATCAACGTCTTACTACTCGGGTGATAGTGTTTATATATTGTTTATTTATCTATTTTGTAATAATAAACTGTTTCGTTGTAGAGATCGTGTTTGCTTACTGTGTAGGGAGACAAACGCAGGTCATAGTTTCTACGACCTGTTAAATATAAATTAGAAAACTTTATTTATATCGTTCCGACGACACGGTTCAAAAGACCGGTTAGTGTAGTAGGAAATAGCCAGCCGACTACTCCTTAACTGGATAGGTATAAATATCGACCACCCTTTCGGAACGCTGAGAGCGCGGCGGAGGAGGTGCGTTACAAATTTGTACACCGTTGTCTGCGATAATACTGCTATTAAAAAAAAAAAAAAGTCGATCTGGTACCAAAAAATATTGTACACATACGTACTTGGAGTGTAGCGTTTTCACGTGATCTCTCCGAGCTATTTATCTCGTTTTTCCGTCCGCCAAGTCGGAAATTGTTCGTCTGTTTTTCGTTTCGCGAATTCCGCTCCATCACGCGTGGCAATAATTATACCAAACAAAATTTCAAATTGTAATCGTAAACGTCTGGTAAAATCGATAAAGTTTTCTTTTTTTTCTCTGTATTATTGACTACTAATGTATTATAAAAAAAAAAATGTATGTATATATTATATATACGAATACCGGAATACTTTCGTACGTTTTTAAAAAACAATTATTTTCGTATTAAATTTCCGGGAAAAGAATAAAAATAAATAAATATGTACACGAGCACGTTTTCTAAAAAAACGACATTAAATTTCGATTACAATACAAAACGTTTATATATTGGTCGTATAGGTACAGACGAACGGAAACGAAGGACAACTCGTTACATATTATGCTTTAGAACAAGGGTCGGCAACCTTTTTAACCATGTGGGCCATATTTTTTTTTCATATTTTCATCAACATTAATAAAAAAACAATTTTTATATATAATAATATGATATAATACTAATAATGTTATTATTATTGAATTTATAATATCCGCAGTTCACATCAGCTGTTTACATTCAGATCACGCGTAAATATGAGTATAAAAAAATATAAGTTTCTTTGCAGAAAAATTTGCTTTTAGGAAAAAATTAAATAAAAAATGTAAAATTTTAGACTAGAGCTATTTCTAATGCGCCAAATTAGAATGAATTTTAGAAAAATCCCATAAACATAGGCATTATTTATATTGGTAAAATAATTTTTTTTTTTAATTTAACGCCTTCGTGTGGGGGCCATAAAAATTGGTTCGCGGGCCGCAGGTTGCAGACCCCCGCTTTAGAAGATCGCTTTATACCTCTGAAATAAAAAAAAAAAAATTTCGAATCGTTTTTCGTATGTATTTTATTATTATTATTATTATTATTAAGTATTCCATTCGTCGTTCTTTTAAATTGGGCTCGTATACTTTTCATAACAGTTACCCCCTCAATATAAAAATCATTATTGTAAATTGTTAATAAAGACCACGCGCGCAGTAATAATATATATACATGCTCCCCTAAACTTACATTGGGATCATATATATATTGCAATGACAAAAAAAATCTTAATTGGTAATAAATTGTAAAAAAAAAAACGTTTGTACTGAAGCGCGGTGTATTATATTTAATAAATGTATTATCCGAGGCATTTTGAAATGATTGTTAAGTGTAGATTTTTTTTTTTTACTATAAAATCGATCCTGTTAACCTTTCGTTTAGTATCAGATTAAATATATCTGAGAAGCGAAAGAACGAGGTCCATTCTGCAGAATGAATGGATTTGAAGTTCTAAAAAAAAAAAAACACTTTTCTAAAAGGGGTTTTTTTATTCTTTTTCAATTGACAACGTAATAAATATTAACGTGTACACGGTTGAATGCGAGTTCACAAAAAATAAACCGCGACGCTCGTTAACTATCTGTTTTGTGATAGGTTTTCGAACGCAGTAAATAACGGACGACAACATTTCGGCCGACCGAGAGTGTCCGGTACATTTCTGTAATTCTCAGACCTAAGGCCAGATGAGCTTGGAATTTTCAGGACCACTCAAAATATTTTCGTGCGAGCGGATGAAAAAATTTGCCGAGCAACCGGTATTTAGGAAACCGGAAAAAAAATTAAAAACACGAATACGACGCAATAATTAGCGTATAATCACATATACGCTATAATATTTAATAATAATAATAATAATTTTTTTTTTATCGAGATTCTAACAATAAAATTGTTAGAATCTCGACAATTACAAAAAAAAAAATCGAAAATAATTTTGGTACTGACATACAAGACAAGAATAGAACGGATAAAGCTCGTACTGTTAAATTTTTAGGCCAGTTTGTAATATAAAATTGATCTTATGTTTCATTAGGGTTACGCGTTATTAACAGAAAGAGCATTTATACAGAAGAAAAGTTGAGAGTAAGAGAGGAAAAATGGTACTTTAAATGAGTTCTGTGATGTGAAAGGAAAGGACGGTTCTTGAGAAGGTGTTGAAAGTCCTTTTTCGCAAGATGATGACGCGTCACAGTCGGATAGGGTACAGTATGAGTTGTTATTTAGCCCAATTTTGAAGGAACGATACGGTAATAGGTTGTGGCCGGTGCGTAATGTGGTGTATTCGACTATAGTAGCGTGACTAATTTTAACCGATTGAAACCGCGGTCGCGAAGGTATGTTTCTTGATATCGTTTTATATCCAGAGGCGCAGGAATCAGGCAGGTTGTCCCATTCCAGCGTCCGCAGTTTCTGGACGAATCGATGATGTTTCTCGACGATGTAGTAGAATTAAGTCGGAACAAGGGCACCGCAGAAGACTCTAATAAAATAATAATAATAATAATAATATATAATAAGTATAATATTATAGATTCTGAGCGGAGCGAGTAACGTATTGGTTTTGCAATGACGTGTGTTTTTCTTTCATGTCTGTAACCAAAAATTCTACCAGAGAAGGAGTGCGCTCCGATCTTTTCTGATCGCAAATCGCATCTAGTTTGTACTCCAGAGAGGTCATTTTTCGATTTTCTCAATAATATTTTTCAAAAGTCAGGAAAAACCAACAAAAATCACATAAAACGGTAAAACGCAATTTCGTCTTAACCGATTGTCGTTTATTATTTATCACGCGTAGGCTCCGCTCAGAATCGTTTTATCGAATGCAATGATTTGTCATTGCTTTCAAATTTACAACAAAAACAAAACTCTAAAACCTTTGTCCGAGTAATTCACTCAAGCGATATCCGCACAACTACCTTTTTTTTTTTTTTCACTCTTACATAAAGTATACAAATGAAAACGGTATTTTCTTCTTTTCCAAGGCCCCTTCGCCGGCGCTCTTGTCTTCGCTTTCAATTATTTACACTGCAGTTATCCGACGCTCCGGAAGAAAACGCCATCGAAACAATCCCGTCGTGTTTCCCCGCGTTCTTTTTACAATATTCCGCGCTCATATCCTTTATTCGCTCGGTATTCGCGCGTTTTAAATTCTTAATTACCGCCAGAAAAAACGTGTAATCGTAAGAAACTGTGTCCGTCAGTGCGATCTCTAACGGTTGGGAAAAAAAATTACGAATTTTTCTTTTCTGCGTGTTCTTCGTTCATATAGTATGTAAAAAGACAACGCAAAACGTGCGTGTACAGTGTGTGTAATTTCACCGAAAATTCGTACGCTCGAGCGTACCTACATAAAATAAAATAAAAAAAAATTAACGCGCGCTAGCTGCTGGCGTACGAAACCGCGTAAAATCACGGACCGAAAGAAGAAAAAAAACCGCACGCGCGCGCGGTCGGCCGAGGGTCCCGCCGACACAACACAATGAGTAATAAAACAATTATTATTATTATTAAAAGGTGACTTGTCACTAGACATTATCTCGGTCGGACGGGTCTCGCCGAAAAAAATGACGGGCGCAATAATATTGTAACGAAAAAAAAAAAAAAATGCCCGTCGATAATATTCTGGAACTCGAACCGCGCGCGTTTAACATCACGCGTCCGTACACCGTACCACGCGCGCGCGCTTCTAACCGACAGACACCGCGATAATCTTTTATTTGGATTTACGGTTGCGTATCCGATTTAGTATATTATTATAATACAATAATAATAATAATAGGTACGCGTAAAGAGCTGGATAGGAGTGCGAGCGGTTTATACGTACATATATATATACAGAGCGAGGGGGGTAATAATATTGTCTCTTGTAACCCTCAAAAAAAAAAAAAATTATCGCGGGCCTCACACCGTTTAGATATTTTTTTTATTATACAAGCGCGCGCGCGCGCTCCGTTTTGTGTACGCGGTACAACAGAAAAGTCTGTGCGCTCGCGGTAACTCGATCGGTCGGAGAAAAAAAAAATGAATGTATTATAATAATAATAATAAAGCTGGGCCTCGGTGCGGTTATTTAGGGGATGAGATCGCGTATCGGATATGGGGAGATCCGTGGGAGGGCTAGTTCGTCCCACCTGGAATTAGCGCCCCCACACACACACACACACACACACACACACTCCGGTCCACAATCAAAACGTGAATTTATATAACACGCGCGAGAATAGTATGCGGAGTTTAATAATATTTATTATAAAACACACAATATAAACGAGACTCCTGGAATATAATATGGGTTCGTTATGTAGAATGAACATTTTATTAATGTACTAGCGATTTTTTTTTTTTTTTATCACTAATGGGCAGCGTAGAAAAAACCGATCGTCATCGTTACGTAGAATTTTTTTTTTTTTTGTTGTCATAACAACGAATAATAACGAACTAATCGGGGAGAAAAAAAATTGTAATAACGTAAACGCTATTTATATATATAAAAAAAAGAGGGGGTGTCGTTTGAGTGAATTATACTTAGGGGCCGTTTTACGACTCTCGGTCTGACCGCAGATCAGACGAATACAGACGGATCACTCGCGACGTAAACGAAAAAAGTAAAAGGAAAATGACGTCATTCGACAAAAAAAATCTCCAAATCGGTATAACCGCGTGATAGCGCAATATATTTACCGTTGATTACATCTCTCTCTCTCTCTCTCTCTGTATTCCACTTTATGGTTGGTTTTGCAGTTGGACATGCGCTCTCCACTCTTCCCTGTTCCCAGCTAATCTCTTCAGTTCAGTGCAGCTTGATAGTTTAGCATCGGAAATCATTCGTTTGACCGATGAAGTTCTTGGACGTCCTCGGTACCCCTTAACTTCTGTTATTTTATAAATCAGATCGTTTTCGTGCCTCAATATGTGACCGATCACGTTCCGTCGTCTTGCGCTGATTGTTTCGAGTAACTCTCTGCGTTCATCTATGTCCCTGCAGAGTATGCTTCCGTTGGTACGGTATTCTATCCAACTCACTCGCAGCGTCCTTCTCCAACACCGCATTTCAAATCCTTCACAAGGATTCGTTGTTCTGCCTTTCGTTGTCGATTATATATATATAGTAATCAGTGATACCTGTTTACCTAAAATTTAAACAGCACTCCCGAGAGCTGATAACCTGTTTGTGTCGTTTATGATATACAATGAATTGTGAATTCTGCACGCTTGGCGCTCGTGTGCACCGCTCGTTACCGGCACGCGATAACCATTATTGTTATTCGAGACAATAAAAAAGTTGTACAATAATAATTGTATAATATAAGTTTGTACGACAATTTATATCGTCGTGTACGCCTATATTGATTCGAAGGGGGACCGATCGAAAGAACGTATTTGCAATTCTTTTGTTCTCGCGGCCGAGTGATCCGTCTGTATTCATCTAATCTGCGGTTTAACTATCGAGTTCGTCTACTGGACCTGGTTCGGAAACCGGTCTTAGGTTAACTTACTGCCGGTTTTACAATCAAAGATTTGGTTCGGTTCTGCTGAACCGTGGTTATTGGAAACTATCTGTGTTAATATAGCTTCAGGGTGACAATTGATAAATTGATTATGATTAGATTTCGTTAAGCAATAAATACAAACAATTTCGAAATACCCGTGTTCATTACCAACACTAACGAACAACCAATCAAATCGCGGGTTATCTTTGAACTCGGTTTAACTCGCTGAAATTGGCGGATCAAGTAAACTTTAGTTTAATAACCTATAGACTCAGTGAATCGTAATGCGAAATTTTCGATTCGTAAACTAGGTTTATAATCAGGCCGAAGGTTAAACCACTATTGTAAAACGGGCCTTTAGATAAAGTTTTAGAGCTTTTTTTTTATTTGTATTACTATCAATTTTCAATAAAACTATTCTGAGCTTTGGCGAGTAATACGCGCACTTTGTCGGAAAATCGATTTAAAAAAATCGTGACTCGGTATATATTGTCGAGATTTTAATTTTTTTTTTTTAATAATACAACCCGAAAATCACTCCCATTATGACTTATAAATGGCTCAACGTCTAATAATTACTATAAACAGTCCAGAATTGGAAGACATTTTTTTATGAAAATTTATTTACGTATATATATAGTGCAAAATTATATTATCGATACCATTATTGGCTCCTGCATACACATCCAGCCCGTTCTAGTCTTTTGCTCATTATAAATACGCACTTATATTTGGTTTTTGTGCACCACTTTGTTTTTCCTCGTTCCGTATACACACCATTCGTCCTCCTTAGAACTTTCCTCTCAAATATTAGCGTCTTTTCGGTCCACGTTTCACGTGCATAGAACTGGTCGCAAAAAAAGCTCGATTTCCTTTGATGTTCTTCGTAAGAATTTGAACAGCTTTCCCGATAAGGCGAAATAGCCTTTATTTCGGCTGAAGATATTCTTAATTTCGTTATTTACAATATCGTTCATACGTGTATTAGCTCCAAGACACTTGTCACAAGTCACCTGTCGGAACGTGCGTAATTTTTAACTACCGAGTGTGCAGAGGTGTAACTCTAGGTGGTCCTCTTGTTATCTGCACTGTGCGTATTATTATTTATTAATCGAGAACAAAACAATACGAGTAGTATACGGCGGTATACTAAGAAAAATATGAGTGCGTTCGAAAGACGAATAATACATATTATAATATTTTTTCATATATTGTCTTTAGTTATTATATAGAAGACGCTCCGATTTATTAAAAAAAAAAAAAAAAATTGTCTTATAGAAAACATTTTCATTTAGAAATTCCAGTTAAAACCCGTCCTTGTGCAGACGTGTTAAGCTATTATATATATTGTGTTTAAGATATGTTACCCGATATGTACGTACATAAAAAAAGAAAATCCTTTCGTACAATCAAAAGCGTAAACGTCTTGAAAAAAAAAAAATCATAATAATAATAATAATAAAGATATAAACGGGTCAACGGATAACGTCGGGGTCAAGTTGGAGCTTCACAGGGACAAAGGGCTAGACGTCTGGCGTCTCTACAAGACATTCACGTGTGTTTGCGTATATCGAGTTACACGCGCATAATAACGAGCGACACAAGACCTATTGTCTTAAAGACTTGACGGTAATCAGAATTATTTGCCGGGACGTTCGTGTTCTGTTTTTATTATTTTTCACTAAAATCGTATTGCGCGGTTCGACGATACCCTTACACAAGACCACGTTCAAAAAAAAAAAATAATAATAAAACCGCCTAATTGTCTGACATCACCAGACAATAACAATACCATCACCGCACTGTTAATATATAATCTTCGTTATACGTACCTATATATAGTGCGCGAGAGTGGTTATGGTCCAAGAACAATACCCAATTCTTTTACGTCAGACACGAACACGTTTCTTTTTTTTTCGGTATAGCTCGATTGAAAAACGCTTGCAACAGTATTGAAATAAAATAAAAAAGGACGATAATCACTTGTGGACGCGAGGTTTATTATTGTATGCATTTTGAAAACGATGATAAATCGAAAAACGATTCTGAGCTTCGGTATGTAATTTACGTAGATTGCTGTCAGTTTTCTTTCGAGAATTGCGTAAGGGGCTCCGTGAACTGTTGGGTCTTTCTGCACAGTGCTAACCGCGAGTCCGCGCGTTTGAGATGCACCGCAGAATATTGAAAATCAGTCGGATCGATCACATAACGAATATCGAAGTATATTACAGAAAGAGCAAATAATACGATTTTGAAGTAACAAAACCCGTAAAAATACGAAAACTTTCAATACCTCGGCATAATGCAGCGCCCAGAAAAAAAACGTAGTCTACTACAATCCGGGGCGGAATATTTGGAAGTAGGAAGACGCGGAAGATATGAAAAACGTTTTGCGGACGAAGAACGAGCTCACAAAGTGGTTCGTTTGTATAACTACAGCAGCAGTCGTTAATAAAGTCCGATTGGCCAACGCGATTGCCTGAAACGTTCGAGATGTCGTCGGTGTCTCGTTTCAAACAATATATTATTTTAAATAAATAATTATTTTACGAAAATAGGTTAGGTAAGGTGCGACTGTGGCGTGTTTAGGATTTCTTTGAATCATTTTTTTCTTTGTAAGAACTTTTTCGCTTTCTAAAATGTTTACGTACCGTAAATCTAAACGCTACTTAATCACAATCATAAAAAAATATAGTTCACCATCAAGTTCAATAGGGCATTTTGTTAAGAAAAAAAAATACTTTTTTTTTTTTTGCTTATTTTTCGCAACAACACGGACCGTTCACAAATTTGCCCACCTTTCAAAATTCAAAACTTGAAATGACTAAACTGCTTCTATCCGCCCCACCCCACTTATTTTGATCCACTTCGACTACGCTGACTGTTTGTAAAGCGAAAACTACACGAGATTTTACACGTTGCTCGCGTGCTGTGTACGTAAAGAGCCGAGCAGAGCAGAGTCGAAAGAGGCGTATAGAATATAAATTATATAAACTTAACGTTATCACCGGAACGTCTTTAAAACGACATAACAAATGGGCTTTGGGTGCGCAGGGGGGCACTGAGAGCCTGAGAGCGGTCGCGTCGACGGGAAGCAAAGCGGAGGAGATTAACGACGGGCGATCGAACGGACCGATTATAGCGGACGAGTTTTGCGCGCGCGCGCGTCTTATTCCGGGAGATCAGGAAAAAGAGAAGGTCCGCGTAATTAACTGCTCTCGGACAGATAAGAAAACCGCCGCGGCCGCCGGGACGCACAAAGCCTTTGACATTAACACGAGTGTTACGAGGAGGAGGTAATCCTTTAACGCGCAACTGATAACGAGAAAAGACGTGCGGCGCGACGGCCACAATGGGTGAACACGGTTCCTCCTCTCTGAACCGTACGTATAACAACGGTCAAAATCTTATGTGCACTCGTTTGCGCGTGAGTGTGAGCTTTTAAATTCGATACCGACTTGAGAGGAGCCTTTGCCCGCAAACACGCACTGAGCGCGCAGATACGCCGGAAAACGTTTTACGCGTAAAACACGTGTTCGTGCAGAATCGAAACACGTCTGAATGCGTTTCGATTTTGCATGAATACGCGGCTTTTAACGAAAATTGTTAAAAAAGAAAAAAAACCTCATTGACGTTTCGTCCGTACGCGGATAAAGTGCCTGCAAAGGCCAGGCAGCTGTTCGGAATTGAACGTTCAGGCGTGAGTGAGAAGTTTGGAGTGGGAGGGGGACTCGAATCTCCTTCCATTGATAAACGCCCCTTAATTATTCGGTGTCTCACGAGTCCCCGAATCCGGCCTTGTATTTGATATTTATATAAGACAAGAGCGTCTTATTGCTACCACCCTTCTGAATATTTATCGGGACGTTCGGTTGTTAAACCAACAGAAATGCATTTACTTTCGTAATACCTTTTGTAAAATCAAAAATTATATAAATAATATAATTTGTTTTTTTTCTTCTTTTAATACGTTGCACAGTATTTCCGAAATTCCTAATCCAATTCACACTTTCGGTAAGTAATCGAACAACTTTTTAACACTCTCCCATCATTTTTAATCTATAATCCGATTGTCTACGTATCGAACGGATATCGCCGTAGCAGACAAATAAAAAAAAAAAAAACTTTAATTAAATACGAGCGGATCGCATAATGAGATGATCTGCGCCTTTACATACAACTTATATCGTGTTATGTTCTTCTACTTTCAAAACTAAATTAACTCGTGTTTGTACAACGCGTGCAGCATCGTGTACCTTAATATAATGATGTCGGGTTTCCGGATAACTATTGTCTCGAAATACAACTGCGAGGACTATTTTTTTTTATTTTCTGATGTTATCGCTTCCAGCGATACGCGCGTTTTTCTTTTCTCGTTCTCCCTCGTCTCGTCTAACTCGTTCGGTACAAAACGCTTTTGAATTTCATTTGAATTACGTACGAATTTTACACGGCCTAGACTTTTCGCAATAACCATTTACAGATTTATACTTTTTGAACTCTTCAAGCGGTCGCCATTTCTCTATACCATAATACGTATATTTTCTTTTCGCGTTTTAATCGTTCATCTGGTGGTCGATCAGAGGATGGGGAGTTTGTAACGTTCAGAGCAAGTAGGGTTCCCCTCGAGACGATATCGTCTGTGTAAATGCGTGGTAAGTATCAGAGATCTAGAGGGGGTGAGCTTTGATGATTACCATATTTCAGCGTCCGTTTGTTGTATCCGTTACCATCTCTCCGTCGTTGCATCATTATAATTGTTATAATAGTTATGAGCGAATTAATCGCATTTCTATGTTTTCAACGTTACATAATATAATATGTATGACTCATTATTACCGGCTACTTTTCCCTATACGAATTTTTTTTTCACTCGTCACTCTCACTTCGGTCGCCGACCTGTTTTCGTTTTCGTCCGACATTATTTTCTTTCCTTACTTTAAATTAAAATTAATAATTTTAATGTAAATTTCTGTTTTCTTCCTCTATTCTTTTATTTTGTCGCCCACGACGGTCGACTACTCCAACGCGGAGTAACGGAGTAAAATCGTCCCAGCGACGGAAATCCGTCGACGGACGGACATAAGACGGTCGTAGTCCTCTGCAACTCCTAAGGACCACGAGATGAGTGATGCAGATCAAACGTTATTTTAATAATCGTTATTTTATTAATTTATATATCTGTACGTATAATTACGGATACAAAAAAAAAATCCAAGGTAATTGTTTTTTGACGCTTCGCGAGGTTATTTCTATACATGTCAATATTTTTTTCGTGCCTTTTGTATTACTATATTTGTTATAATTGTAAGTCGTGTCAATACTTTGTAATAATTTTTTTTTTTTATGTGTGTGTCTCTTAAAACGATCAAACGAAGGTTTTTAACGCCGGACAAGTCCGCAAGCTTTTCCGTCGGTAAATATTATAATTTTTTTTTTATAATTTTATTCGAATAAAATCAATATATTCTTTTTTCATCAACTATTAAATTGATGTAATATTTTTTTTTTCCTATATAGTGTCTTTTTTCTTTCTGATTTTCGATTTTCGAAAAAAAATCCAAAAATCCTGCACGTATTCCGATCCAGTGGGACACGTTCCTTTTCGTACTTAACGATTCGCACAAAACGATTATTATTATTATGATTATTATAAAAACGTATATCAACTCTAAAACGTAAACGGGTCACGCGTGCGCTGCAGCTCGTGATCGATGCGTTCCATTGTCGCTAGCCTGTGCGCAGCCCACGGTTTGAGCGAACAAAACAAATAATAATAATAATAAAAAAAAAATCTCCAGTCTATTTATCATTAACTGGTATTATGTATTATTATAATAACGATAAAAACATTATAATATATGCGTATACGACATAATATCGCCGATAATAACCAAATAACCAGAGCGTAATTTCCCATGAAAAGTCCCCCGATGGGGGGTAATTATTGTCAATGCAATATTGTTTTTGTCCGCGCGCGGTGTCTTCGTTAGCCTTCCGACGCGTGGGGTGACTCTGCACAAGCATATTGTTCTAGATCAGTAAAAGGGTTAAACGCTTTTAATGGATAGCACACGTCCGACTCGTCGCGCATACATTATTTCTGATGCTGAGAGCGACAGAGAGAGTGAGAGTGAGTGAGAGTGAGGAGATGATGGGAATCGGTTGTTATACGTTATATATGTATATAGGATGCGTTTATTCTGAATACCGGACGGGGATTCAATAGTCAACAGCCCGTGAAGTAATGAATCGTTCCGTTCCCTTGTCTACCGCACAGCGTCGGAAGTTTGTTTTATTTTTTTTATTGTTTTTTTTTTCACCGAGCGCACATAAAACATAACCGTGTGGACCGCGGAGCGATGAATAAAAATCCACGTCGGATTTAAGAGAAAAAAAAACACACGTAGTGAAATTTCGTACGAACCTTTCTCGTTGATAATCGTTTTATACAGTCGAAATCGATTTCTGTTGAATACGAAAAATGGTGGCTGGCTTTTTTCGATGTCGCTTAAGTAAAGTACTTGTAGCGTTAAGAGTTTTTTTATTTTTATTACTATACATACTCGGAAACAATCGTCGCGTTCATCTAAAAAACCATTCCGAGCGGTGTAATACGCGCTTTGTCGGAAAATTTAAAAAGAAAACTGTGGCTTATTAGGATTGTCAAGAATTTTCTTTTGAATACCTACAGACGAAGTAACAGATTCCGCGCGGAAATTTTTACACAAAGCGCAGTCAGCGGTCGCAGTCCCGTCTACCGATATATAATATATAAAAAAAAAAAAACTCCATTTTCGAAATAATGTATTTTTTCGACGGAATCGCTTTTCGTATTTTCCCGCCACGCACTGCACTGCAGCTGAGAGGAAAAAAAAATATCCGAAAAACCGATTCTCTACGGTATACGTATAGGTATAGGAATAAAAATAAAAAAAAATAAAAAATTACCGGATTATTTTGTCGATCGCGGCCGTAAATAGTTTTTTAATGTTCGATCTCGCAATAACGCGTACGGTGTACAATAAAAACGGCAATTTGTTTTTGTTTTGTTTGCCAAACGTACGTGTCGTGGGAAAAGATATGGAGAGCCGATAAGTGTGCGCCGCGCGCGTTACAGCCAAATAAAAATATTATATAAAAACAGACGAGCAGCAACACCGTCAGCAATCGGCGACGCCTGCGGGAGTGATAGGGTGTTCGTATACACACACACACACAATGTTATTGTTAACGCTCGGAGTACATACAGTTTGTAAAACACGCAGTGTAAACGGGCTCGGGACAAGAGTCTAAATTACTGTTCCGCAAGCATATATAGTGGCATTGGTCCGATGTCACATCATATATATTTTTTTTTTTCGAGAGGCATGAGAAGTGACAGCGGGTGGTCCAACGCAGCAGCAGCAGCAGCAGCAGTAGCACGCACGTATATAATAATACGAGAGGCCGCGAGAAGGGGGAGAGGTGTGGAAGAGATTTCGTACACTAGTACTGCGTTGCTGCGGTCTATACACGGTTATAGGTTAGGGTAAATGCAAATAAAAATTAGTCGCGATTACGACGATACCGTTGTTGTTTTCAGTGGCCTCGGTTAGGCGTTGGGTTAGGTCGTCTACTGCAGTGTCGAAGAAACAGTTTCACGGTGGATACCGCGGTGTATTCGCAGTGGCGTGTTTAAAGGGGGTATTTCAAGCGGTATCTTAGAGAAGGCACTTGAAGGAAAGACGAATGGGAAAAGACCTATAGGGGTCGCCCTAGGCAGCGCTGGGCAGACAGGGTCAACGGCGACCTAAACAAGTGGCACACCAGGGAGCGAAGATAGCGCAGACAACTTGGACAGAGATAGATGGAGAATTGTAATAGAGGCAGCGAAAGTCTTTCGAGGACTGTAAAAGCTTTGGAAGAAGAAGAAGCTAATCGCCCTGGGCAGTGATGGGCAAACCCAGGGTATTTAAATTAAATACCCGGTATTTTAGGTGTTTATTTTAAATTTCTTATTAATTCGGTGTTTGAGTGAAAAAAAGTGTTTTTAAATAAACAAAAACCTCTAAATTATATTTTACTCGGAAATTATTTCTTTGGTAAAACACATAACAAATTTAACAAAAAAAAAAAATCAACAAATTATAATAATTATTATACTTTTAAGTTAGGAATAATATTTTTGTCATAAATCATAACAATAAATTTAAATACCTAATCAACGCGTTAGTTGTCGAATACCGCTACAGCGTTCTAAGTATACATACGATAGAATTTTATATGAATTTACACATGACTTCTTTTTATAAATAACATATATACACACTATACAACGTCTTTGGTACTTTTATTTACATACCAAAATATGATAAAAACGACATGCAGTGATATACCAAAAATAAATAAATACCCAATTTTGAAGAGGTATATTATAAAAAAATTTTAAAAATTATATTTAATATTTTAAAATAAAATATTTACCCAGTGCCCGTCACTAGCCTCGGGAATCACGTTTTTTTGGGGGGGCGATAAATTTTTAAAGGTTTTATTCGAATATTTTTTTTTTTTTACCAACGGTGGCATCAACAACATCTCATCGTTTCACCGTCATATTTTTTGTCAAATTGTAAAAAAAATAAGGGTAATATGTTTCAAAGATAATGTGTTTGATCAGAATTGTATTCTTTTTTATTTTGTCTCTAATAATCGTAAATTCAAATTAAATCGGATATTACATTTTCTAATTTTTATTCGTCTCTTTTCGTTTATATCAAAAAAAAAATCCATATACACGGACTGTTTATGTCGGTCTCGGTTTATGGTTGGCGACCGTGCGGGTTGTCGCAGTACGGACACTGTCCTATAGGAAGTGTTACGTTACAAGTTAACGTCGAAAAATAGAAGAAATTCGTTTAATTCAATAGGACTCGAATCTCGAGGTTTTAAAAAGAAAATTATTCGACAATAAACATTTTTTTTCGCTATTTTTACTTTTTTTGACTTTAATTGACCTATAAATTTTGTTGTTTTTTTTCCTACTATTATTAAGACGGTTGGTCTATTTTCAGAGAAAACTCACGCGATAGGCCGAAACTAAAAACCGCGCAAAATATAACCGATCGCGGTTTTATGTCTCCGCGGACAAAATCATAAACACCTAAAACGAGTCCCTGTACACATTTTTTGCAGTGGACGTTTCGACCTACCGAACGATAAACCGGAAATATTATTAGTAACGATATTTAAAAGTCGAGTTGCGCCGACGGTAATTCAAACTCCGGTCAAGCCGACGAACAGATTAATTGACTATAATCAAGCAATGAAATATTAACTCTTTAAACTGGACCATTGTCATTTTTCGATTACTCAATCTATGTATATTTGGACCGTACGCGCGTCCGTATCGAACAAGGAGGTGTTTTATTTATCCGCGCGCGCGAGTGTACTGCAGTCGCGTGCCACCGTGGAAAACATAATACGGTCGTTTACAAGGAACACGACGCACGCCCCCAAGTGATTATTCATCTGAGCAAAACGACCGTTTGACGTATACGAAAACGACTATCCGCGGCTAACGATTCCATGTGCTGCTCGTATAGTGTACACTAGCCGATAGTAAATTAAAATCAATAGACCGAGACCGCTGCCGCCGCAATGATTCACTTTTACTGGGTCCATCATGGGAACCAGCTGAACCAGCCGCGATGATTGATGCGTGTTGATCTCTAATCATTCCCTCGCTCATCCCTCTCTCTCTCTCTCTCTCTCTCTCTGTGCGCTTATACCACCGGCGGTGTAATAGTGACTGCAGAGGTATTATTATTATTATTGTAATACTATAATACATACACTGCGGTGCGCGCAGTCAATCAAAACACAATGATCTCCGCCCCCGCGATTCATATACGAGTATATAAGTACGCATAGGAGCTGCCAGCCTCCGGTTTTTCGAGCACGCGCCAGACTTGTTCTCCAATGCCTTACGTGCATAACGTATGCGTTTGGGTTATATATGCGCTTAAAAATATCGGTCGAGAGGACCGCGTAATATCCGAAGAGATTCTCGTTACGAATACGGTAGTATTTATCGCGAGAAAATTGTGTGATAACAGGAAAGAAAATTTACAAAACCAGAAAAGGATAATATTATTTTAATGCTGCGAATCGTATTGTCTTCTTCTTCGCGCGTCGGTCAGTGGTATTAAATTTCGAATTCCTTTCTTCGCCCGAAAATCAGCGATTGTAATTGAATCGTTTTTTTTTAAACGTCTTCCCTAGAAAATCCTTCTTCTCCCAGCTCTTATACTGAAAGCACAGCACATTCCGATAGGCGGTTCGATGTTCGTACACTCTCGCACTCACAGTTCGCGTCTGTAATTAGTCCTCATTTACACAGATTCTCGTTTAGTCCTTCCAGTTCCCGATCGTATTCTGTCGATAGTCTTCCGTGCGCACCACAATAGTGTTAGATCCGAGTCAACGAGATGTGTGTTTCCCAGTGTTATTTAGATGTAGTATATAGGAATTTCAAAAGCGAGAAAATAATATTATGCGGGAATACGCGATTTTTCTTATATTATTTATCAGTGGCGTATCCGTGGGGGGGGGAGCAAGGGGAGTTTGAGAGTTGAAACCTGCAGCCACTCCATGATCCACGAAAATATTAAACTAACGAAAAATACCGACGAAACTTGAAAATATTAACTGGCTCAATCAAAAACTTTTAAAAAATGTCTCGTACCGAAAATATCTATAACCTCCCGGACACGCCACTGTTTTTTTTTTCATATTTACCGTTTCATTATCCCGAATTTTAAATTCCAATCGAATGTTTTCTTCAATCGCTACACCGCATTATTTTCCTAAGACATATTCCTGGTTTATGTTTTCCTACCAATTTTTTCCCCTCCCCGTTTTTTATCATTATTACTTCCTCGATTTTACAGCCCCTCCGGTTTTTTTTTTACCGCGATCTATCGTAGACCGGCACCGCGGCACGAGCCATCAAACACCATACGTAGGTACTGTTAGTCATATCGGTAAACCTGAAAGACGTTGTACGTGCCCTGCATGAGAGCGTAGTACGCCGCGCACTCGTCATCCATCAATAATTATCCGCGGTATACACCTACCTGTACCGTTGCAGAAGATGCGCGTTATATACGGAATATTATCGATTATTATTATTATTATTACTATTTTGTCGCGGCGTGACTCGTGGAAAAAATAAAACGAGAAATTATCGTTAAAACTCCGTAAAAAAAAACTGAATGCGAACAACGCGTGGTTTTTTTATACGCGTTATAATATTATATAAAAAAAAAAAAATGTATACAAACAAGAAATATTCACACGAGTATTGAAAAAAAAAAAAATGTTTAAAAAGTAAAAAAAAAAAAATTAACCGTATTATATTGGCGCGCGCGCTGTTGTAATATAATGAAAAACGTTTATAATATGAGCAGCCGACGTATTAAATATTGTTCGAGAGAGCGCAGACACTGCAGGCAGCGTGCAATAATACAATTAACATTATTTGTGATTTTTTTTCCTGAACAATAATAAATACTCCGATTTTTAAGACAACGATAATTATTTCTCTATAATCGGGGGTTTTTTTTTAATTCGATCAATTTTGAGCGAATCGCGCCGAATACGCGTATATAAAATTTTGAAAATTTCAATTTTTTTTTTTCAAATTAATACAATTTTCAATATTGACTGGATTGGATGCTATCGTTTTCTCTCTTCGCACGCGCGCGAATCATAAACGTTTCGTACTTCCAACGTATATACCGATCGAACCATAGTGATGCGACATATAGATTCCGAAAAACAGATTTGAATTCGTCGTGAATTTTATTGCAAAACGACTTTATCGCGTTTATAATTTTTCTTTTATTCACAAATCCTTAGAAAATTACTCGAACGAATTTAAAATTTAAAAAATTGCTAATAATCAATTTTGAAAACGAAAAAAAAATGAAAAAGTGGGGGAAAATCGTTCTACAGTAAAATTCACGACGGATTCCGATCTGTTTTCAGAATCTTTATAGCATCGCTATATTATGTAGGTACCTATACGTTGGAAGTACGAAACGTTTATGATTCGTGTGCAGTGCGAGACGAATAGAGAAAATACTCGCTTCCTGCAATCATCTTAAAACAATTTTAACAACGGCCCCCTGTCACACTAAAAATTTCGAAAAATCGATAGTAGAAAAAAAGTTTTTTTTTTGCAATTATTTAAATTTTTAAGCCTTTTTTCGTAAAAAAAATCCTAAAACACAATCGGAGTAATGCGTTTGCATAGTTATAGTCGACTACGATTGCTGCAATATATATAGGCGTTAAACGCGTGCAATTATAATATGTAAATTGACCAATACGCACGCAGTATTAATGTCTTAAAATCGATCTTTTAACCGCCGAACCCTTTCAAGTTGAACACGCGTTATATATACATTTTTTTTTGTATAATTATACCGCGTATAAAGACCTTCTTCTTCTCCTTTCCCAGCTTTTACAGTCCACGTAGGACCTTCGCTGCCTCAACCACTCCTCTCCATTTATCTCTATCTTCGCTGTCTTCGATTCTTGTACCTTGTGATATTCCAGTAAGATCTGTCTTCACCCTATCTTCCCGTCTTTGTCTCGGTCGACCCCTAGGCCTTTTTCCATTCAGTCTCCCAATAAAAATGTTATTCGCTGTACCTTATTCAAACATCCAAATGTGACCGAGCCGTTCTCAGTGGCGCAACGACCGGAGCGGATGGCGATGCCAAACATCGGGGCCCCGGGGTTCAATGGGGCCCCCTTGTCTAAGGCTTCTTACTGCGTAATGATAATAATAAAAAAAAATATTTAAATGGAAAAACGTAGGTATCTGGTATATCAACGTTATTTGCGCGAGGGCTTGATTTTATTATAAATTTAAATTTTATACTCTGTTACTATTTATACTGCATATTGGATAATACTTTTATTTGTGTTTTGTTTGTAAACGTTTTCGTGGTATTGTTAATAAATATTTTTAATTTTACTTAAATTTTTATGTGTAATTAAATTATGAATTACTGAAAAACAAAATTTGATTACCTCATAAGATATCACTGTAGGTAAATCCTTGTAAGACACCCTGTATTTAAACAACATAATTATATTCCTAGGAAGGAATAAACGTAATAAACGCTATTATATTTTAAATAAGAAAATCCATGATAGAAATAGTGATGTAGTATATTTCGAGCGGAGGGAGAAACAATTTTTTTGTGTTATTAATGAATCACCCCCTTGACCCACCCCCCGGTGCTTCGATCACCATATTTTTTTTTTTTGTTCCGGACAGTCATAAAATTTAGGGCCCCGCATATTTGCCTTTTCATCGAGACCCCGAAAATCCTATAGTTGCGCCACTGCAGCCCGTTCTAATCTTTTAAATATGCTCTAAAAAAAAAAAAAAAATTTAACAAAAATATTACGAACCGATTCGTACGCAGTGTACGACTGACAATCCGGATATGCGCGCGCGCGCCGTATATTAAATTAAAATAAAAAAACATTAAACTGCAGTGTAAATTGATAGAAGACTATATATAATAATATATATACGTATTAGCATTATAATTACCGTAATTAAAGGATACGACAATAATATAACGTCTCTTTACTCTTTATACGGTATGATACACACCAACTATATACACTTTTTTTTTTTTTTAATGTAATATATATATACGTCGAGGACGATTCCGAAACGCGCGCGCGCGTCCATTGTTTCCTGCGCGGCGCGGCGCGGCGGTGCGCTACAGTGTTCGGATATGATACGCTCATTTAAATACGCATAATTATCGAGTTAAGTGCGCTGAGCACGTGCCGCGATGTCGTTTACGCTTTTTTTTTTTCTCTCTCCAAACACTATAATATACACTACCGTACCCTTTTTTTTTTTTCGCTTTTATCTCGGACACAAGACCATAACAATAACATTAAAAATTATACGTACACATAAAACGAAACGTAATATTATTTTATATGACAAACGGACCAAACATCCTGGTACACAAAATGGTCATTTAGCCGGGGACGCGCTGTATACGAAATGTGGTAATATAAATATATATATATATGTATAGAAAAACGTTTTATTCTATGCGTTTTCACTATATAATAGTGCCGCGACGACGCTGCACAGAATTCAATTCGAGAGAAAAACAATAATAATTATTATTTTTATTTTATGCTCCGTAATATTATAATATATAACGATTACGGCGGGCACGCGCGTAGAATCCGTATTTTATATATATATATACTCTATACATATATATAAACGTTATAACGCTGTGGTGGTTTTGAATTAATCTAGTATAGGTATATATATACTTTTTAAAACGTATATTCGAATCGCGTTGAAACAATTGTGTTAAACCGTTTTACGATCGAGGATTTAAATCCGTAGAATTTTCGACGTGTGTATTAGGCGAAAATCAATCGTTATTTTATATATATGGCCCGGAACTCAAAGACCTAAAAAAAAATCTTGAAAAAAAAAATTGCATAAAATGACGTAGAAATGTTTAAAAAAAAACGACTTAATTACGGTAGAAAATGTTTGTTTTATTTGAAAAAAAAAAGAAGAGTTAAAAACGAGTCGATACCGTCGAAAAATGATGGACGACGCTCGAGCGCAGAATTACTTAAAGATTTTTTTTTTTTATAATTTTGTTTTTACTACGAATCTGAAAGCGTATTTGCGTTGCATTCAATGATTCTGAGCGGAGCTTCGACGGTACTTATACTACGCTTGTATATATAATTTACGATTAATTTTCGCGTACCAAATCCTAAAATTATACCGACATTTTATGGAACGAAAATATCAAAATCTTTAACTTCTATAAAATAACTCGAAATCGGAAAAACTCATACGATTCATATGAATGTTTAATACTACGTTTTGTATAGAAAAAGTGTTGTAATAAACAAAAAAAAAACTCGTGATTAAAGGTTTTTCAAATGTAATTGAATATTATAGGCTACACGGTGTTGTATAAAACGCGTTTAAAAATCAAAAATTACCTCATTTATGACTTGAACAGCACAACGTCTAATAATCGCTCGCTATAAATAATCGGAAATTGGAAGAAAAACATTTTTTTTTTTGCTACGCAATTATTATCATACAAAGACGCACATATGATGTGAATTTCAATAGACTCTAAGAACATTATTTACGAAACGTCAATTACAATAACGAATTCCGTATAAAACCGTGTTTTTGCCGTTTTTAATAAAAAAAAAAACTTTGACAGTATTTTTTTAAAAACAAGTATTGGAAAAAATCGATAAAACGACTTCCTTAACGAAATTTCCTAGGTACCTATACTGAAAAATTGGAACGGACGTGATAATGACCGAAGCGCTTCTACGCGCCAGTCGAAAAGTTATACACTTTTAAATAAGTATGAAAATCGTTGTGAATAACTTACGCAGTTTCCTGCAGAGGCGTATTTGAGACTTCACCTCAGGAGGGGGGCGATGGTAAAAGAACTCCCCCTTCCCACCAATAAAAAAAATTATATGTAATTATTGAACAAAACACATTTTATTTATTATCATTTTATTTATTCAGATAATTTTTGATAACTATATAGTGTTAGTGTGTTACCAACATTTTCATAAAAGTACTTGTAACTTATAACACAGAACAATATAATATAAAATAATATAATTTTTTTAAATCTCTCGGTGGGGGGGCGATTGCCCCTATGGCCCCCCCCCCTCAAATACGCCACTGGTTTCCTGGCTTCTCTCGGAATCTAAAAACGTCATTAAATAATTTTATAACGTATCTATATATTATCCTTAATCGAATATAATTTTTAATTATTTTCTTTAACAGTTACGGTAATTGAACGACAAAGTGACAATATATATATTATAATCGACCGAGAAACTGTATATACAGTATATATGTATATAGTATTGTCGCGTTATCACGTATTTTCAACAATGTTATCGATTTAAGTGTTAACCGTAACAAAATATATACGCATATTTTAATCATTAGCATAAACACAATATTACACGAGCGTAACTATATTTTCACACGAGCGATTATTATTATTATTTTTTAAACGCAAAAACCAAATATAAAAAAAATGATTTAATACGAATATTACAGTACTTATATAAAATAACGATAGTCTTTGCATTCGTTGCTGCGCTTATTATTTTTTTGCTTTTCCCGTTTTCCCCGCGGTCTAATTGCTTTCCCCGTTCGAAACAGCGCAATCGCCATAGGCGTACGCAGACATTTTGCCACGAAGAAAACGGGCAGCTTTTCTTTCCTTAATTCAGCTCCATTGAGGCCTATTGCTGCGCGTCACGCGCATCTTATTCCGTCTTTTCCTGTCCAATGCTATTTCCTCGTAATTTTCCATTCCTATACAGTCGTTAAATCCTTTATGACTTTATCATAGTTGCTCAGTTGTCTATATACGTAAGGGCTCTGCGCAGAATCGAACGCAACGCGATTTATCGTCGCTTTTAAATTTCTAATAATAACGAAACTGTTGAAAATCTATCTAAGCGACGGCTACGGCGGGTGTCGTTTGCTTTAAAAAAAAAAAATTTTAAGATACATTTTTTTTTTTTTTTAAAATCCAAACGAATCCCGCGTTATTACATATATGTGTATAATATCCCGGCCGGTACGCAGAAATACAAAGTCTTATTCAGTGCCGTAGATAGGATTTTTATATGGGGGGTTCAGTGCTATCTTGATTCGTGCATTTTATAATTGTGTATCGTAATGATTTATCAGCACAAAACTCTACAAATCATGTTTATCAATGTTTACAATGGCATAGACCATTAATTAAACATTTATACACATTGTTATTATAGGTGCTTATTTTTCATAAATAACAAATTTACTATTAACATCAAGACGTTGGTAAAATCTAAATATGAGAACATATACATTTTACTGTAACATCCGCAATGCTGTTGTGCGTAAAAAAAAAAAAAAAAAAATTGAAATTTCTACTTTTCCGATGTTCAAGTGGGGGGGGTTTGAACCCCATAACCCCCCGTGTCTACGGCCTTGGTCTTATTATATTTTTCTATCGATTATTATTATCATCCGTTTATTTTCTCTTTAGAAATTATATATAATGCGCGCCTCGAGTTTCTTATCTGTCGCCAAGGGTCGGCCGCGGAGTGGAATATAATAATAATAATAATAATATATTAAACGATCCCTGAAAACGCGTATATATAATATCGTATACGGCGGAAAGTGGCCGGGCCGAGGTAGTAAAAAGTTTTGTTGTAAACTCTTCAAAGAGTTTAAAACCTCCTCTCCCCCCCCCGGCCGCCGCCTCCCTCGTTACTGGTTAATTATATTATATAGTGATTATTGGAGCGAAGCGTAGCAGCGAATCTCCTCCGGTCTGGTTTATTTGGACACTGACGGTGTGTATACTGTATACGCACTAAGGCAAATTATATTGCACACCGCGTTTTTCCCATGAATCGCTTGTGTTCCGTTTTCCCGAACTCGCGCAATCAAACGAAATCAAACACAATACCGTCGTAGAGTACAACGCACTCCCCGCTCGTTACAAAAGACGCGGAAAAGACGAGTCAGCTGCGTTAAAACTCACATTCGCTTCGTCTCTCCGCAAACCGTATACATGCTTCGCAGCACTGTTGTTACGCGCGCGCGCGCGCGTGTGTAGTGTGTGTATTTACTTCTCCGAGTATTTGATTTAGTTTCTCGTGTTGACATCGTTTTATTATATTAACTATTTATTACACGCGTTATCGCGATTTTAATGTATTAGACGACGACTCGCGCGGGCACGGTTGCCGAATCGACACACACACACACACACGTACCTAATAATAAAGGCGCTTTTAGGCACGCCCAAACGAAAAGGAAACACGAGCGAAAGAAAAAGAAAAAAGAGAAGTGTACTCGCGTGGAGGTCGTCCGTTCAATGCGGCGCTATTATTGCGTGATTACAGTTTATCTTCGTCGCGAAAATCAACTACCTATCGTTTTCAGCGTAAAAAAGAATCGGAAATTGGGGCAAAGGTGGGCCCGAGTGGGCCGTGCCCCTCCCCCCCTTAAAGACCCATGGCCCGCCAGTTGGTCTAACTTGAAATTTTAATTGAAAACTCAAAAGTATTTGAATTCGAATTCCTTATACCTAGTTACGATTAAATTTATAATACTATATATTATTTAAATCGAGATAACGTATTCAGCAGTTACTATTTTATTTATTACACTTAAATACTTAATTGAATTATACATTATTTGTTTTTAAATAGGCACCGTTAAGTAACTGACCTGACCACCTCTCCGAAACTCCTGGTCAAATACTATATATATATATATATATCTAGTTAAAACACTAGCATCAATTGAAGATATTCCAATTGATACGTCGTGTACTCGTACTGTTTATAAATGGTCGGATTGGTTTAGTGGATTCAAATAGAAAAAATATTTTTACCGATTTCTACGATAAGTCATTACCAAGTTTGTTGTTATACCGCAGTCACCAGACCGAGCCTTTTCCAAATTATATCTATTGTCGAATTTATAAACTGCGGCCGTCAACGTCACAAATACGATTATATAGAATCACTTTTATTTTTTGGACAAGAAATGACCGTATATCAGTTGATTTCAATAGCGTTATTGAAGAGTTTAAAATATTGACTCCTGCAGTATCCAATGAAGATTACCATTACAAAACATTTTGTGTGTTTGTTTTCTAGTATTTATTTTCATATTAGTTTTACGTTTAATATTTTAATTTTATTATAAAAAGATATCCTTTTTTTTTTTTTTAACGATTATTATTTATTTGTTGAAACATGTAAAATAAATAAAAACGTTGTTTGTTATGGAATTGACGTTTTGCGTTAAATTTCTTCTTTTTTTTTATGGATTGGAGGATTAAAGCCCGTTTAATAGTAATAAACTGCAGCTGCTGTTTATCGTATATAATATAATATTGAAATAACTCGATTTTAATATAATCAACGCGCGTTATAATACGGAATTTTCAATAAACAACAAGATTTCGTTTTAAATAAACAACAAAAAAAAAAACGCGCTATGGACAAAATATATACATTTTTTTTCTTTTTAAATAGATATACACCTAATCCAAATAAAACGGTCGCCGGCACATTATTATATTATAATATGTAATAAATAATATTATTATTATATTATATACGCTGTCCGCGCACTGCACAATATATTGTGTGTGCTGTATCACCAATAATAACGATATTATAATAAATAAACGGCGGCTGTATAATAATAATAATAATAATAATAATAGGACCTGCTTGCAGCAGCGCGGACCGGAGCGTTATGCGATATTGTCGCGGACAATATAATAAGGGTCAGCGTATACAAATTGCAGGGACACGGACCGGTCAGCTTGTCACTCTGGATTTTGTCCACTATAATATATTATCTTTATAAGAGAACGTACACACATCTGCTATCGAGATACACGTAGTTATTGAATACACCGACTGCAAAAAAAAAAGTGTCCGTAATAATAATAATAATATAATAATCGGTGCGAATTATCGCCGAGCACGCGCTTATATTAATATAATATCGGACGATTATATTATGACGAGCTGCACACATAAAGTGCGCTGCGTATATATAACAACTGCTAATATTGTAATAGTTGTGAAACGCACGCGTTGTAATATTATTGTTTTTAATAATAATAATAATAATACGAATCGATTTCGACGAGGGGCGAGGAGTGTAAAGGACATTTTAATAGCCGCGCGCGATCGCGAATCCTTTCGAAACATGTATATATTACAGCGTGAATATTATTATATAATATTTTATTTCCGTTTCAACTGTGATGTTATGTCTCGATAATCATCTTAATCGACGATTAAAATCCGACGGATTAGAAGAGCGTGTTGCTCGGCCCTTTTTTTTTTTTTTCATTCTCGAGCGCGTACCTATATATATACACCAGCGTCAGGTTTCTCTACAAGCAGAACAAGCAGGTGATTGGAGCGGCAAAATTTTAGGGGCGGCAAATTTCCTATTCATAAAAAAAAATATTAACTTTCATAATATTTTATTCATTAATTTATTTAACACATTCGAGTGCTGTGGTCATCAAGAAAGATAAAGGATTGTTAATCTCGATGGAATTGCCCCCATACCCGCGGTCAACGCATATTTTTATTTTTAGTGAAACTATTGAGTTTTACCCACAGATATATAAAACATTTTTATCTTCTGCTTTCCTTCTGCTTGTATAGGCGGCAATTTGTTTAATCCGCCGCTGATATACACACATATATATCACGTACAGTGGCGTAATTTGGGTGTTGTATCCCGTCCCATGACCTTTTTTTTCTGCAGACTGGCCACTGGCTCACCACATTCGTGTTCTTATTTAACACGTATATAGTATACATTTTATCGAAATCAATACTTGTGAAAAAAGTATTGAGAAAAACGAATATAATGACCTCTCTATAAAGTACCAACTATATAGATGCGAATTGCTGCCGGAAACAAACTGTGACCGACGAGATCGGAACACTGCTCCTTCCGGTCGAAAATCTGTACACAGGATAGAAAAAATAAAAAGTAAACGTCGTTGTAAAACAAAACGGATTCATCGCTCCGCTCAGAATCTAAAAAAATTATATTGAAACAAAAAAAAATGATAATATGAAATTATCATAAATAAAATTAAAATTTTAATGAAACAAAAGTATTAAGAAACGGCAAATTTCCAAAATTAGACAGTGATATCTACACCAGAAAATTGTATTATAAGCGCAATACGCGCATTTAAATATCGCATGACGACTCCGAAAAAAAATTTTTTTTTCTTTTTGTTTCGTTGAAAACTTATTTGTTCCCGGCCCAAATTTCGAAGTAACGCCACTGACAGTGGCGGATCTACGGGGGGGGTCCAGGGGGTCTGGACCCCCTAGACGCTGATATATTTACATATATATATATTTATTTTAATTTATATAATGCACTATATACACAGGTTCTGACCCTGCAGTAGGTATAATATAATATAATATGATAAAAAATTCAGTAAACACTTGTTTTTATAAAAATGAAAATAATACGTTTGAAATACGTATTATTTTGAAGACCCCCCAGAAAAATTTTGGAAATCCGTCACTGACTATAAATATATGTACATTATTGTATAATCGATTTACAGAATTTAAAAGAAACTTTCACGATTTTCGTATACCGCTGCAGAGACTCTTTCCTCGCCGTTTTCTTTACACATACAACGCGTGCAGGAACAAAAAGACACTGCGCGCACTGCAGTGTGTTAGATACGACCGCGGAAATACGCTCTCTCTCTCTCTCTAAAATACGTAGCGCCGCCGCTGCTGACTGCAGCTGAACACGCGTATAATATGTAACTATAACGTACGTTATTATCGTGTTATTACTGCATATTATATTGTACAGCGAAAAGAAAGAAAAAAAAAAAAATCGAAAAATATACGCGCTTATTTTGCATGTAATAAATCTTATTTTTCCATACACATAACATATATTACATTTCATATACAACGGCGCGCGCAGCGACAACACAACGGCGAAAAATATTAAATATTTATAAGTCTATATATATATATATATACGCGGTATAATATATCGAATGCGTTATAATTACATACGGCGAGTGTAATATATATATATACGTGTAATTATATTATCACTGCTCAGCCTCTCTGCTGCGGTGTACCTGCAGGCGGCGCGCGTGTCACAGTCTGCACTCGCGGATATAACGGATCACGCAATTTCTCTCTCCTTCCCCCCCCCCGATCTATATTATACACTCGTATATATTAATGAAAATATGATAATTTTTATAATAAATGTGTGTCACGCCTATGCGTGCGTATACGTATATATAATATGAGCCACAATACAACAATACTGTCGTACCTATATATACGTATACGCTCGTACGTACCTATTTCGTGTTGTCGTTGCAGTACTGCTGCAACTAGTGAGAGGAGCGTATAGATCCCGTTATATATTAATGATATACCGCAGCAGCAGCAGCACCGTTTAAACGCGTATGATGTGTTTATACGCAGACTATACGCGGTGATCGATGATCGATTTGTTTGATATTTTGAAGCTGCAAAAAAAAAAAAATATATCCTTATTATACGCGTTATTCGACGGGAAAAATAGAAATATTATTGCGATATATTATATACGGACGCGTGCAGATAAATATACGCGACGTTTATAGATTATTATAAACCCACCGGTAAACGACACGTCTGTAAACGATAGTTCGGAAACACTCTTGTACGCGACACGAACGGTTTTTATACGCGTAAAAACATGAATTGACACCTGCAGGAAACCCGAATAGAGAAAATTCGGTCAGACCTCGCTGCAGGAAACCCGAATAAATTCTGCAGCACAATCGGTACGTGTTTTCGCGTTTTACGACGGAACTCGGGCCGGTATTGACGAAAAATTGCCTCCCGCGTGCGGGCGACACACGATTTGCCGCCACTAACCGAGAAAAAAAATTGTGTTTTGATAGTACACGCAATAATTGTTTCTTTTACTTTTTGCACGCCATACGAGGCTGAAAGACGTATCGCTCAGATCACACGCGACACGTGAACAACACTGGTTGTTTCTGGTCACTCTTCTTAATTCTTCCCAAAGTTTTGACACGTACTTGTGCGAGTACTTGTTCGATTAGAAGAATAACACTGTATACTATTATTTCGTTCTGTCTATCCTACTTGCATTTAAAATCGGATTTCGAAAGCAAATCTCAAATAGTATAACTGATAAACGATAGGCCTACAGGGCTTGATTGAAGTTCAAATCACACTTTATAATAAGTACTCGTTACTTATAACGCGTTATAACGCTTTAAAAATAGACGTAGCTAGTATTTGGTTTAGAAAAGAGGCTTACAGAAGATTTCCGTAAAAATCAATTAAATTTTTAAAAAAACGATAATATGAAACATTTTTTTAGACGTGCAAAGCCTACAGAGAATTAAACCGTTAAAATCGCTCTAAATATACATTGTAAATAAATACAATGTCTTATACGAATCGCATTTGTATTGCTCATTGGATAAAATGAACTGTTAATACATTTGTTGCATTTTTGACCTTTCCAAATGTTGCCGTCCCTAAACTTCTTGCTAATAACGCCGTTAGGGGCAACTGCCCTCAGTGCCCTCCCACCCATAAATCACACGGGTCTGGCTGAACTACAGGTATAATAATAACTATAAAGTTTCGAAGAACAAAGCAGACCGGACTTGTTAACTGTTTACAAGGCGATATGAAACTTGGCTTATGACACATTATACAGAGATCTGCAGATGACAGTCGTCACAATATGGAAATCATCGCCGACACCCAAAAGAGCAGTTCGTTGCAACGCGTGAAGACCGTACCGATAACATTTTTTTTTGAAAGCCTTCCTTATCGATTATTATGAATTCGTTTCGACCGCGCGGTCAAACGGTTAACCCGCGGACTTACTGCTCGTATGTACAAATAAGTTTTCTCGTTAAACATTTCGGCGCCGTAACACGCGCCAACTCATATTCCACCTTTCACCGATCCGCGCGAGTTTCTGGCTGATTAACGAATTCCAGTATATTGTTACATAAACTCGCCGGACTCTGTGATTTTTTTTCATTTCTAAAAATTAAAAAACCGATCTCAAAAAAAAAAATGACATCGAAACAATAAAAACCAATGCGGATCGATAATACGATTAGTAGCTCAATAAGACTCGAAGCGTTGAAGAGACTCCCGCATCATCTGCACCGTCGCATTGCTCTAAAAAGCGGCAGGAGCGTGTTGGGGACAAACGGCAAAACGTATCGGGCGCGGCGAACAACACAATATACATCGTTCGCTTCGAAGGGGACTATAAAAAAAACCTATTTGTTATTTTAATTTTTAAATAATAATAAAAAAAAATCCCCGTGTACACAATAATAATATGTACTCCATAATACATTTATACTTTTCTTTCTGTCGTGTACATACACGTATACAGTTATAATCACTTAAATTTTATATAGTATTACGAAAAGGCTTATATGATATGTGCGACGAAACGGCGTGCGCCGCCGAATTTCTCGTTTTTTTTTTACACATACGACCAGTGACGTCCTAACCACCAATAATGCCCTAGGGCAATAATATTTGACGCCCCCCCAAAAAAAAAAATTTACAACTAACGTAATATCTAATTACATAATTTTATATATTTTAATAGTAAATACATACTCATCCTCGAAATCATCATATAGATGATACAAGGAATTAATATCTAAAATAAAACAACAAACTTTTTGTCTTTTTGTCATTCATATTTTTGACGCCCCCTGCATTCACAACACTTTGAACGCCCCAGGGCACTTGCCCCATTTGCCACCCCCTCCTTGGGACGGCTATGCATACGACGATATCTGCACCGTGTAAAAACGCGTAACGAACGAACAAACGAAAACCGCGCGCGCCTGGTATCATTTTTATTTTACTTTTTTCTTTTTTTACACCAGTTTTAAATATTGTTCGGCGTGTAGCAGCTAATACCACGGTACACCGCGCACAACAAAAATATATTATCACACACGATCCAACGGTGCACACTCGAATGCGGTGTGTGTCATATTATATACATATCCTACGACGTCAATTAGGCAGATGTTCTATCCTGCACGGGTGCTCGCGGGCACGATGAGGCCCTATATACGCCGCGAAGTTTACATACATCCGCGTCATCGGTCCTCGTCCTTATTATTATTATTATAATATTAATAATAATATTTCGGTTGTATATACATTAAATACGTGTACGTTTGACGTATGTACGTTATGGTTTTAACGTTTTATTTTTGTGTTTGCTTAATGTGCCATGGCCGTCGGTGTGTTTTGGTCGCGCGAAAAAAAAATATAAAAAAAAAACGCTTTACAATGACGTAATCAGAGACTCGCGGGCGCGCGCCAGTTAATAATATATAAATAGTCAATACAACAAATAAGTGTACCTCCTCCCCCTATACACATATAATATAACACTAATATTTTATTATATTTTCGCACTATTGAAATCCTTTACCGCGGCGGCGGCGGCGGCTATGCGCCCGACCCCTTGGTCAGTGCGCGTATATAATATGAGAGGAAAATATTATTATTATTATTATTATTATTATCGAACTGCTCGCACCGCGCGTATATATAGTATATATACTATACCAGGGCCGTAGACACGGGGGGTTTAGGGGGTTCAAACTCCCCCTTGAACATCGGATACTGGATGAATTATCGAAGAAACCGAGAAAAATTGATATATTGTTATAAATTAATTATAGTATATAAAAATAATATAAATCATTCACACTTTCTTGATGTTTACCACCTCAATATTATAACTAATGATGACCTCACATAGGCCATATTAAATTTCTATCTATAGCACTGAACCCCCCCTCCATATAAAAATCCTATCTACGGCACTGTACTATACTATAGAGCTGCAATCGCATTTATAATCGCGTAATACTTCGTCATGTTATAATAGTCGATTTAATTTTCGACGATAATTTATATGAACTGCAGAAATTCGTAAAAAAAAAAAAAAAATGTAATATATACACCTACTCGTATTATTTACATAGCGTATTATTATCCTCGTACAGTAATAATTATTGTTGATTATACGCGATCGCCATAGAACAGTTACGACGCTTGAAATAAAAAAAAAAAAACACGTCATCTTTAACGTTCCCCGCAGTCCTCCTACAGTGATCTTCGTGCCCTGAACGTTCCAATAAGTCTTACGGATCGCTGCAGATACTCGTCTAGCCCGTCCTTCTTGTCCGACCTCTTTTTTTCCAATAAAGGTTGACTCTCCTGCAATCGTATCGCTCGTAAATTTCAAAGTCCCGTCCCGCACTCTACTCGTTTCTCCGTTATATACTCCTCGCCCTTCTTTTGATTTTACTTAGTAATAATTCTCCCATCCTTCATCGCCTCCCTCGCCTTTTCCATTCAAATTTCAAGCCAAACCTTGTAATGTTTTTTTCTTCTTTCTGTAACGCGTACTGTTCTTTATTCAAAGGCTTGTCCCGTGTAAACATTAATAAACAATTAAATTAAATAAATATATATAGTTATGTAACGGACGCACGAAGGGTTGAAGCTATATTATATATAATGACAATACGCAATAGACGTGGCGTTTTAAATGAAAAGCTAGCAAAAGACGATTCTACTACGATCCGTACTATTTATTACACAGTCCGCAGGAGCTGACGCGAGTACAGTTCGTGGAGACACACGAGGTGGCCTTATAGACCTTCAGTTTTCTTTGCGGAAATATGCTAGTCTTTTATAGAACTATAGCCGACATTATATCGATTACAAACGATTATCGCGGTTATTAACGGTAATATGCGGCTATTCGATCGTTGTGCAAAACCTCATACGGCGGCACGGGCGTTAAGACATTATACGTAATAACATCCTGTAAACGAGTTTCAAAAATTCTCTATTCGTGAAAACCGAGAATTTAATGTTTTTTCGAACTTCGACCCGAAAAGCGGTTATTGTGTCTTATGTCTCGAAGATATTTTTGTGTCGCGGACGAGTTTCGAAATTCAATTACGTTAGTTTTTTTCTGAACAGTAACCCCTCCATCAGCTGCCATCGCAGTGCACGTGCAAACGGATTTTAAGATAATGGCAATTTAAATGTGTGTTTAATATACGCAATTTTAACCGGTTTTTATGTAAAATCATAACCGTACGCGCGTACAACAATATGAAAGTGTTGTCAACGACGCGTGGTGGTCGATTTGAGTTGAACTCAAACATACGCGTGACTGCACAGCAGACACATAGCCAGCGGCGCAGTTATTCGGTTCGAACGTTCTGCGAGCGATCGAATGGGTTATTTGCGGTTTGCTCGAGATATTAATTTTTATGCGTGTGTACAGCGTGTGGAATAACGATAGCCGGACGACCGTAAAGCTTTGTTATTTTTTTAAATATACAAACGCGTTCAATAATAAAAAATTTAAAAAAATCTCGCAAGTAAATCATCAAAACATCCGTCGAATATATACGCGCGATAATGCCCGTTTTTATACGCGAACTGTTATTCAATTGTCGAAATTTCTCCATTCAAAAGACTCAAATAATTAATATTTCGTGTAATATACAAAAATACCTGAAGCTATTTAAAAAACATCGACGTCATTAAAATAATATAAACAATATAATATATATATATATAGAAATTTGATATTTATATAAACGATATATAACACGCAGCACACGTGTACGCCGCGAAGAATACTTGTCGTATTATAAGTACCTACTACTGTCGGTCATTCGAAACGGCTAAAAGCCTCTTTTCACGTGCTCTAAATCCGCGCGTTAGAAAAAAAAAAAAAAAGTGTTACGACAATTTATTATAATAATAAAAGGCTTAAACAATAACGTTTCGATAAGCATCAGTTTTATGCGGGTGATCACAGGAAGACGATGTTCTTATTTGGCGCCACACTGTCACCCCCTCCTGCAGTAGACGACAGACTACAACATTTTAGTCTATAAACGCCGGTATCGGGTTTACTTTTTATACACTCACCAATGCGAGATATCCGTTTTCACACTATATATACTCGGTTACTTTTAAAAAGAGTGGATATATTTCTCATTATAGAATATAAAACTCGTCTGTTAATAGTGCAGGGGAAAAACAGACACGAAAATATACTAACAAAAAAAAAAAATATACATATGTACATATTTACAAAAATCGCCATTTCTTTTCCTCGTCTCGGAACGTCGTCTCTAAAATTGTCGGGAAAAATCTACACTCATCCTTCGCTAATAGTTTTTATACGTTCCGTCTGTCCTGCAGGACATCCTACGCCTGTTCCACGGTTCCGCATCGACTCCGCGGGCCATCGTTTAAAATTCTTTCTTCTACCGTTTTGAGAATAATCCGTTTCCCTCTCTCGTTCTTGTATACAGCGTCTATCCTTTAAGGCTTGATAATGACTCTCCGCGGCATAACGATTATTATCGGTATATGAAATGCAGCGATGCTGTTAGAATATCCGCGGCTGTTTGACTGCGTCCTTCCTGCATCAATCTTATAAGGGAAACATTCTTTCTCGATCAATACAAATCTTTATCAAATACATAGCTGTATTATCACTTTGCCCGGGTTTAGACTGTTTTGTTTTTTTTAAATATTTGTTTAATCTTTAGAAATTAAATCTCGTTATCTATATCTGCGTAGCTATATCTAATTTGTTGTCGACGTTATTTTTCCCGTACGACCCGGTTTCTTATACGGATTTCAAACTCCTATTCAACCCCTTTACAGGTAGACTTTTCAAAAATCCTTTCTTATCGGATTCCTGTATACGTCATAACAGCTATCCGTATGCCAAATTTCAGTCCGATCCGTCCAGTGCACGTTTGAGCTGTGCGTTGATAGATTACGCGCGATACGCCGTTTGCGTCCAAAAATAATATTTTTCTTTTTTTTTTTACTTTACGCGGACGATATACACAATTCGGGCACTGCATAATAATAAGACGTATTAAACGAGTATTTATAAACAAGAAGAATGTGAATTTGAAAAAAAAAGAAGAATCCGTTGAATTGCCATTGCAGCATTGGTTAACAACCTATAGTTTAACGAGGGTTTTTTTTTTTATATCAAGCTCGAATTTATTTAAATACAGTCGTAATAGTCGCCGCGTTCAAACATACGAAATAAGCGGACATACGAAAGACGTGATAAATAAAACAAAAACGGATGAGTAATAAGAACGAAATTACTGATGTATATAGTATATTGTTGCAGACAGTATAGGTATTTAATTTTAGTTTGAAATATCTGCGGGATTACATAATTTTTCACTTTTTTTTTAATCGGCTATCGCCCCCTATAGACCGCCTCAACGCCCCCAAACTTCTTTGGGCATTTTACCGTTCCCCCCCTGAAGGCCAATAACGTCCATTTTGAGAAAGACTGCAGGTCTAAACTATTAAAAACGAGAACGCGTTACTTTAAAAATTTTACAAATTTATAATTTAATTATTTATTTGAAAGACAGAATTGACGCGAATATACGTCATGTATATATATATTTTTTTTTTTTTTGTAACAAATACTAATATTATTAATTATTATTATTATTAGTTAATAACGCTGCACTCGACATAAAATTGACGCGTTCAATGATAATATATTATAACCCACAATATATATATTTTTTTTTCTTTAGAATAAAACGTGTAAATAATTTGAAACGAGTTATTGATATTAAAATATTTATATATAGGGAGAACGCAAGAATCCGCAGGAGAGGGGAGGGCAGCAAGCAAACGAATGATTTAAAAAAATAAAATAAAAATATGAGAACGAAAACATATTTTATGTGTTATATACAAACCATATATAGGTTTTTATAGGTGTTTTTCGTGCGGACTGCGGAGGAGTGCAGCGCGAGCGCAAACGAGTTTCTGTGTGTAGGTCGTTGTTTATTGTTGTAAAATCCGTGTACAATATTAGTGTGTGTGTGTGTGTGTGTGTGTGTGTGTGAGAGTAGCGAAACGATATAGACGCGCGTTTGTGTGTGTGCAGTGGTGTAGGTCGACGGGGCCGCGCGGTGCTGTAGGACGCGCGCGCGCGCGCGCGAGAAGTGAGAGAGCGCGCGCGCGTTCGTTCGTTACGTTTTTTTTTTTTTTATCAAAGCGCCGCGCTGTGGGTTTGGTCTGCGCTGCCATTGGCCGACGATCGTACGGCCCAAAAACGCTAAAACCCGTCAGAGGGCTGTCGGTCTTCGCCGCCGCGCTGTCGGTCGTCGAAGACACGCTGCAGCAGTAGTGCCGTCACACGACGAATCCTCGGCAGTCCGTCACGGCATCAGCGACGACCCGGCAGTACCGGCGACGGTGTGTTGGTTCCGTCTCGTCGTCTCTACTCGTATCGATACCGTTTTTTTTTTATCCGCGTTAAAAAAACCGTTTTTTTTTTTTTTCTGTAATAATTACCAGTCGAAACGACACGCAATCGGTTCCCGAAGAAAAACCTCTTGCAAGAGACGACCGTCGTCGAAAAGCAGAGTTGACGGTGGTGGTCGCCGCCGATTATGGTCGTGGTTTAGTGAGTGATTTTTCTTCTAATACACTACATTTTCTGTTCCAAAGCGAGATTATTTTTTTTACTTTCTATTATCGCAATTTTTTTTTTTTTTATTATTTTTTACGCCGCGGAACGATTTCGTTAATTTTTTTATTTTTTTTTTTTAAATGTTATTTTATTGGTATATATATTATTGGTTAATACCTATATATTGCGCGCGCGCCTACCACAATGATGATGTTATAATAGCTCTTTTAATTGTATATATACAAATATATCGTACTCATAATACGTCTAGTACAATTAAGAGACGTTCTATAATAATAATAATTATTATTATAATATTGTGTGATAATAATTTACCCGGGGCGGGTAAAACGCGTTTATTCGCCGAAATATTGGAATTATTTTTTTTTATTTCGATTTCTATACAATTTTTATTTGCGCGGCCTGGGGGCGGCTAATCGCGCGTAAAAACACGGGTTTCCAGTGCGTGCACCGCGGTGCGCAGTGGCCTCGTGCCACGATCGCTGTTCTTTAAATTCTACAAAAAAAAAAAAATTTCGACAATTTTCGCGCGCCGTATAAAATCCGTACGTTATAATAATTAAAAAGTATTTTATATTCATATTTTTTTTTCAAGGGGATCGAAAACGGGCATTTTCTCTTTTCGTCTTACACACACGAAACACAGGCGAAATAGGCGTTTTCTACTTCCAACGTGCCGATCGATCTCACCGGTTCGATAAGAAATTTGAAAACGGATTTGAATTCGTCGCGAAGCCTAAACTATAGGGATCGACTTTGCCGGATTTCCAATTTTTTTTTTTTTTTCTTCTAAATACGCGGTGTAAACGTCGCGTGAGCGGTAAAAACGGAACGGAATCGCAGTGATTGGGATTTGTGAATATTAGTATTTTTATTCAAAGTAATTTCGATAATAAATATTATTATTAATTGTCGTGACCAGGGGCGTAATGAAGGGGGGGATGAGGGGGATAGATCCCCCCCAGAGCCTTTTTTTTTAATCATGTATAAAAAAAAAATAACTGAAAACTGTCATCATCTGTTGTAGAGTCAAAATTTTTCTTGTTTTTTCCTATTTATCCCCCAGAACAAATTTCTAATTACGCCACTGGTCGTGACAACAGCTTTACACATTACGCGCAATTTATAATTGCGCGTAAATTAATTGATATTAATATTAATATTACGTGTAAATTAATTGATATTAATAAATATTATTATTAGTTTTCGTGACAACAGCTTTACACATTTATCCGTCCCGTTTCCCGAGATTTACCCTCGTACCGTCGTAATAGATATTTACACATAAAAAAAAAAAAAAATCGCTAATAACCGATTTTCGAAGACCTTAAGATAATGAAAAACGAAAAAAGCGGTAAAGTCGTTCTACAGTAAAATTCACGACGAATTCGAATCAGTTTTCAAATTTCCTACTGCACCACTTATTATAGATCGATCGATTACATTAGAACGATCGGTACTCGGGAAGTAGGAAACGTCTATTTAGCCACACGTTTCGTACGTGGTAAGACGAAGAGAAAACATTATTATTATCGATTTTTTTTGCTCTCCGGACCGTATTAACATATTACGCTATGATCAGTGGCGTAGCGTGAAACTCGGTGGCCTTAGGGCCAATAAGAGACGAAGGCCCTCTTTATCACAAAAACTAAATTATAATAAGAATATTAATTATTAAACAGTGATTCTAAAAGCAAAATAAAAATTGTTTAAACTAACGACTGACCGTTTGAAAAACTAACGACGTCTGTAAAACGATAGACGCCACCGGTTTTTTTTTTTTTTTGTATTTTAAATTAATAAATATTAGTTTTAATATAAATATTATATATATATATATAAATGTCCAGAGTTTTTTTTTCTAATGTAATAATTAAGATCCTCCTGTGGCCCCTCAACTTGGACCTATATTGGGGGCCCCGGCCTAAATACGCCACTGGCTATGATACAGTCGCCGCGCGACCGACCGACTCCGGGGTGCGATGTGAGAAAATTCGGAGCAAAAAAAAAAAAAAAAAATTATTACACCATTTTATATCGTTTACCGATAGACTTTACGGAAAGGAAAAGGAAGTCACGCGAGCGGTGTAAATTCTTCGCACGGAAATCCGAGTGATAAACTCATTCGTTTATTATCATCGCGCGTCATAAGGCGGGTAACGCAACGAACGGGGAAATTCGTTTCGCGCAATTAATCACGCGAAATATACATTTTCACAGTCCCAATCAGTGCCGTAGATAGGATTTTTATATGGGGGGGGGGTTCAGTGCTATAGATAGAAATTTAATATGGCCTATGTGAGGTCATCATTAGTTATAATATTGAGGTAAACATCAAGAAAGTGTGAATGATTTATATTATTTTTATATACTATAATTAATTTATAACAATATATCAATTTTTCTCGGTTTCTTAGATAATTCATCCAGTATCCGATGTTCAAGGGGGTTGAACCCCCTAAACCCCCCGTGTCTACGGCCCTGGTCCCAATACACACGGAACAAATTCGTTTCATAATTATTAATATTTTTTCGCCTACCTACGTATACAGTTCATACAGCAGCTCGTTTTAGTCAAAGATCTCGTCCGACGATGACGGTTATTTGTTGTTGTGCGGTAGTTAAACCGAAGAAAATCAATAATAATAATAATAATAATAATAATAATAAAATAATAATAATAATAAAAAAGAGAGAGACCAATATTGAAAATTACACACACACACACACACATTTGGATGCTATTCAACAATTTCAGCGAGTTTCATATTAAAATCATAACTCGCCTTCGACATTTCAAAGGACATCCGTTTAAAATATATCATCATCAGTGGCGCACACGTCAAGGGTCAATGGGGTCGATCGACCCCCCTATTCAAAAGGGTGGGTGGGGTAATGCTGGTGTTATGGAGCTAAAAATGTAAATAATATATTTTTAGTCATAATATAGTGCATGCAAGGTTGTCATTGGGTGTCTACTAGTTGTCTATTGGGTGGTGGCCAGGTGTGTAAAATATCGTTAGACCCATCAATGTGCACAGTTCAGTGTGCGCCATTGATCATCATCATACACGGCTCAACGGTCCATTCAGGACCCGTGCGGCACGACTAGTAAGCCTTTCCATTTTTCTCTGTCCAAAGTCCAGTCTAACGTTGCACTCTCGTCTATCGATCTCGTATCCTTTTCTACGGTGTCTTTCCATCTTGTTCTCGGTCTTCCCAGTGGGCGTTTTTTTTTATTTATTTTTCCTGTCAGAACATTCTTTAATACATCCCCATCGGTTCTCCGTACGTGTCCCAGCCACTCTAGACGTTTACATCGTATGCGTGTTATTTAAAATGTATAAGGAAATAAAAAAAATAATAATAAAAGTAAAATAGGTATGTACCCAAGTATATTACAGCGGCGTACTTACGGGGGTTAAAACCCTCTCCAGGACCAAAAAAAAAAAAACTAAGATTACCATATAGTTTATGCTAATACAAATATTATTCGTTTTCGATTTATTATAATATTACAGCACGCGACTGAACAGATAGGCGTCACATGCGAGTATAATATATACTTTTCAATCTGTATATAAATCTAAGAATCGATAAAGAAAATTCCTGGCGTTACCGATAGGCGATAGCACATTACGTTTGTTTCTCTGTCGGAAAATCACCAGTTTTATTCACAGACTTTGTTCGTATGCGTGTAATCGCGCGGATGTGTTATAATTTGCGACGCATATTATATTATTATTGTGTAACGGCAGTTTTGACTTATTTTAATAATATGATTGAATTTGAAACATTACGGGGGGAGGGGACGAAGTTTCAATGTTTTATATAAAATTATAAACCCCCCCCCCACCCACCCACCACCAGAGAGAAATTGAAAGTACGCCACTGGGTATAGTGTATAGACGTATAGTGTAAATTATAAAAATAATAAATAATTACATACATCGCGGACTCGAGTACTCTTATTACAGCTGGTATAGTATTATATTAATCAGTGCCGTAGCCGGGGTGGGGGTGGCACTACGGGCACGTGCCCCCCCCCCCGAAATTTTATACATACTCGTATATATAAATTTAAGCCACTAATAAGTTGATGTATTTTAGAGAATGACTATAATAGTGGTAAAAAAAATCTCGTGCCCCCAAAAAATAAAATTCTGGCTACGACACTGATATTAATAAATATATTTCGTACGTGTGTATAATAATAATAATAATGATTTTAAAGAGAAAAAAAAAAAAGTAACAACCCATCATCACATTATTATAATATATTATTATTATAATTGCGGAACACAATACTCGTTTCGCGATACTCGTTCGCCAAATAAATTTCCGATAACGTTCCGGAGAATACCAGTACACGCAGTGGCGTATTTACGGAGGGGGTCCAGGGGTACTGGACCCCCCAGAACCAAAAAAAAAAGATTATCCAAAGGTATTTCGTATTAAATACCTTATATCTCAATATATCTTGTTGGAAATTTAACAAAAAAAAATTTGGACCCCCCACCACCAGAAAAAAGTTGAAAATACGCCGCCGCTGAGTACACGTGTTGCTGCTCCGTTCAACCACGCTTGTATAATAATATATATAAACAAATTTCCCGTTACACGCGAAACAAATTGCCCGCCGCTCGTGTCAACGTAACAATAAAATGCGGAGAAACGTGTTCGCTCATTATCGTTTTGCACATTGCCCTCGTGGATTTCTATTTTAAGAAATAGGGAAAAACGACGCGTACGCTTGTAACGCGCGATAATTAATTATTTCTGACTACATTTGGTCGTACAATAATTTACGTTGTTCCGTAGGCATAAACACCGAGGAGGCGCGGCGACAAACAATTATTATTGAATAAAATACCGTGTCGGACGTCGCGCGCTCTCTGTGCGCGTGACAGTCGTACGCCGCCGCCGGCGCACGTGCGCGTTTTGAACGGGAAAAAATTATTCGCGCGCGCGTTTTCGCTGGCGGTCCGGTTTTTCTGTTCCGCAGTCTCGGTGCCGGCGCGTTAACGCGAATGTTCGTTGGAAACGGCGCGTTTTCGGTTTTTTTTTTGATTTTTCTCCGCTAGCCGTACTTTCCCGACGCGAACGCGGTTTTTTTTATTCATTGAACGACAATGAAAACCGATTGAAAACGCACGTGTTCCGCGGACGGAAACGCGAACAGGGGTGTTTTTTTTTCGTTTTGGGAACGCGACGAAGCCGAACAATGTCTCGCGTTTTCGGTTTTCGGTACTTATTAATTAGTTATTAATTTTTCCCCTAGAGAAAAATTATATTTTTACCGCCGCCATTCCGTTGGTGCGTGCTGGTGGTGGTGGTGCGAATAACCAGAAAAAAAAAAATGTCATTCGTTTTTAATATATTTTTTTTTATTTATTTTTGTAGCAAACAAACCTACGAGAACGACCGACGAAGAATCATGAACGACGAATACGGTTATTCGCGCGGCAGGCCTCCTACGGAAAGTATTTCACGGATCGCGGCGGAATGGGACATTAACGATTCGATAATACCGCGGGTAAGTGTCAAATCACACGCCACAACGGAATCGATTACGGCCCCCGTCCCCCGCGTACCGTTTTTCCCGCCCGGTTTTTTTGTTTGTTTTTGTTACGGTTTTGACGGGAAAATCGCTCGGTTTTTTTTTTTCACCGATTCCGGACCCCCCCGACGACTGCGTCGCCCGACGCGGAAACGTTTCCCCGAGTCCTCGGGGGGTTCTATCTCGTCTTCTAAATATACCGACGCGCGTAGTATACGCCACGAGGAGATATCGTTTTATTATTTACGAAATGTTGTGTTTTTTTTTCCGCCCCCGGTTCAAAACTAGAAATATTATAAAATCCTTGTCTGTTTATCGCGTTATAAAAACTACAGAGTTTTGACTCGGAACGCGCGTTTACGCGCCGCTTTGTATTGTTCGCGTGCAGTCGACTTGTTGTTACCTACTACGAATCGCGGTGGTCTAGACCGGAGGAGGTATTCAAACCGCGGCTCCCTGCAGCAGGGGCGTCGGTCAGTGGCGGATCTACGGGGGTCATATCCCGTGAGCAAAAAAAAAAGGTTTTTGCCATAGGGCGCAGACTTTAGAGTAACACGTACCTACGCGCAATGGCTAACCTACCCACCTACCCCCTCGAAATAACCTATTTTTAATACGTTTACCGTACCAATAATGTTTTTTTTCCGTACTTTATCCTTATATGCTACTTTAGTTACTATAGTATACCAGCTGTTTATCGCATGGGTTTTTTTTTTGATATAATGATTCACGAGAATCCCTGTGTTACGTGCGTGATAAGACGTAACAACTAATAACTGGCGACAGTGGCGACTGCTAGTCCATTTTCCGTGGTACGGTATTGGTAATTATGTCTATAACTTTATGCCGTACCGATAGTCCGATACTGTTCTTTGGCCGTACCTACTGTATCCTACTACCCATCCTGTTTTAAAGTGGGACACGGGTCCCACTTAAACAGCGTCTGCACGCCACTGCATACACATTCATATTTGTATATTCCCCTCTACCCCCTGGAAAAAATCCTAGATCCGCCTCTGCCGTCAGTTGTCGTGGTCAAAACCGTGTGTGGCGTAGAACGGGAAAACAATATTGCGACGATAATAATAATTGGAATTTCAATGGGATTTTATCGATTTATTCGAAATATTATAAAAAGAATATTGAATTTCGGAAGGGGGGTTTTTTTTTTCTAATAATTTCATAATATTTTGTACAATATGATGAATAAATAAATTTACAATACCCGAGTGTAATATAGACGTTGTATATTATTTGCCGTTAATAATAATTCGGTGGGAGCCGTCGAAATATTGCGACGAGATGAAAAAGTTTGAATACCACTGGTCTACTCTGTACACTGTACGATTTTTGTAAACTACTACAAATTATCGTATTTTTATTATCTCGTTCCGTTATGACTCCTCTATAACGGCCCCCCTCCCCCTCGATTTCCATATTAGAGTATTGTTGCCGATGTAAGAGAATTACCTCAGATTTTGTGTATTATCTCTTTTTCGCGGCGTAATCGTTAATTTTTTTTTTCCAAATATTTTATTTATTTTAAACTATAATTTAGGATTTTTTTGTTTTTAATGCGTAAAGAGAAGGGCGAACGGAAACTCATTATAATTCCGTACGTTTATAAACAAAACGCAATATGTAAATCGACGACTCGCTCGTCCTGTATGGCTAATTTTAACTAAGCGCTATTTAAAAATTTGCGAACTCGGTGAATTCGCGGGTTTTCCTCGGATTATCTGTATTTAGTGCCCGAGGTAAAAAGTCACGATTTTTTCGAACGATTAGCACAAAAACGTTCTGTTTTTGAAAATTCCGGTTTTTTTTTTGTGAAATTCGTTATTACCTACTACTAATAATATGATCTTACGGATTTTGCATAATCACATTTCTGTGAAAAAAATTACGAATTACAAAATAAAGGCATTTCAAATAATCGAAATTTAATTTCGATAGTATTGTTGTAATTTTCGAAATTATTTTATGTAAATTACGAGTTGTTGTAATCGGTACTCGAATTAATAAACGTCGATTTTGCGCGTTCGTAAATAATACCTTCTCCCCTCGCCTCTATCCCAACTATTTGGGATCGGCCACGTTTGTCTTAAACCTCTCCACTTGACCCGATCTCCCACATCTTCCACGCACACACCCGCAGTCCTCATATTATCACACTCAATCGCATTCGACCACTTCTTCTTCGGTCTTCCTCTTCCTCGTCTTCCTTCAACGTTCATTTCCATAACCGTTCTTACACCGCTTCCGAATCTTCTCTCTTCGTAACATGACCAAACCACCCAAGTCTATTCTCAGATCTCCGCGGTCGACGTTACTCCCATGCTTCCTCTCACATATTCACTACTTATCCTATCTTCTCTTGTCACCCCACTCATCCATCTAAGCATTCTCTGCTCCGTTTTCTCGTCCACCGCCCAACACTCTGAACCGTACAACATAGTCGGTCTCACTACACTCTTGCAGAACTTACCTTTCAGCCTCGTTGGAATTCTCTTATCGCACAGAACACCACACGCTTCTCTCCACTTGATCCGCCCGCACTTAATCCCGTGTTTCACATCCTCGTAAAAACCCCGTTCTTTTGTAACAAAAGACCCTAAATACTTAAAACTTTCAACCTCGCTTACCTCGTCCCCGCTTATTGTCATTACGCTCCTCGTTTCATCGACTTGTTCTCTTTCATCAGACTCATACTCTATATCTTCTATTAATCCTTAATCCCTTTCCTTCCAGAGCTAATCTCCACACATCATGCCTTTGGTTAACTTTCTCCCTATTTTCTCCTAACAAAACTGTATCATCGGCAAACAACGTGCATACCGTGGTACCTCCCCTTGTATCTCCTCTGTAACTTTATCCATTACCACAGAAAACACGTAAGGGGGGCTTATAAAGCAGATCCTTGGTGCACACCTACTCTTTACCCAAAAATCTTCCGTTTCTCCACACATACTTTAGACGCTGGTACATGATCCTTCATACATATCCCTTCTACCGCATTATTAATATACGTTTTTGGAACGCCTTTTCTCATTAACGCGCCCACTTGAAAATTTCTCTCGGCACTCGTCGTCATACGCTTTCTCCAAGTCTATAATAAACACCCATACAAAGCGTTCTTTAGAATATAAATTATTACTTGATATGATATGTAAATACAATACAAATGAGACGAGCCCCTGTCGTGCCCCCTCCCTTAAAATACGCCACTGAATAACGGTGTAGTTCAATAACGTTTTGCGTTTCGTTCGGTTATTTTATTATTATTTTGAACTCGTTTTTGCGCTGTGTAGTAGTAATACGTATATCGCTGCGTACCCTATCTTTTATTATCCACTACAGAACGCGTAAAAGTTGATTTATTTTTAAATCGCCGACGATGATGATGATGATAATAATAATACAGGAATTATCGCGTAGTGTGGCGGCACAATAACAACATGTGTTTTAAAATGTTTATTGCGCTAATTATTTCATTTTATCTTATCGTTCTCGCGCGCGTTACCTAACCTACCGGGATGTCAATTTATCGAAACACGACGACGAAATCGACGAGAATAGTCTAACCGCGAGTTTACTGATTATTAATTATTATACGAACAGTTATTATTATTTACATAAAATGTTTTTAATTTCATTTACATCGACTAACTTATATGATCGATACGATTAAAATTGGATTTTTATTTATTTTTTCTTCTGGCGAATGGCGATGATATATGCTTGAAAATAGTTCCGCATTTTATTCGCAAAAATTCGATACCCACGCTGTGTGCCGTTGTGAATTATTTAAAAAATATTAATTCATCTGTTTCCTCGCGAGTATCTCTTGATATAAGTGAAAGCGTTGTTTTCATCAAAAAGTTTTATAGTTATCAAAAAAAAAAAGTTAGCGAGACCCTCGAATCTAAAAGAAGGAAAAAAACGTATTATTGTTTATTGAATGCTGAATGCGTTTTTTTTTTTTAAACCACGTTCATTGAAATTTGGATTTTCAACAACACTGGGTTTTAAAACGCCACGATTCCAAAAATCTTTACTAAAATAATGAAAAGAAATCGGTTGACATTGAAGTGCTGGGAAACAAATTCTTTACTTCAACATCGTCAGATGTATATTATAGGACCACAGAAGATAAGACCGGATCTGACGTGGTCCATGAAATGTCAACAGACTGCTGAAACCATCTGTGGTGGGGTATAAAAAAAAATTGTTTTTAAACAATATTAGCTAAAAATTGTATATCGCATATTATCAGATTATTGTAAAATAAGCGGACGATAAATTGATTTTTAAGTTGTGTGTTCGTACACTAATTCGAGTGGTTTTTTTTTACATTTTCTGGCAATACATTGTTGTTTTAACCCCACCCTGAAGTGTTCACCGTCCGATTTCATCTTTGTTTGGAGGTGGATAAAAAACTAATTTTATGCACACACAAAAATATTATGCTTTTTGGATTGTTCAGCATTTTGATTGTTTGACCGGCAGGTGACTAATTTCAATTTATGGGAAGAATGGGCCGATGGTCACTGTCGCCTGGTGTATCCGCCCAATTGCGACGAAGCAAAAAGACACGCATCCGGCTGGGCAATGAGGAATACGAATAACCACAATGTGCACATACTGAAGAAGTCGTGTTTGGGCGTTCTGTTGTGTTCGAGAAGATGTATACTTCCTTCGGGAGACACTGTCCATCTCAGACCAGCCATATGCGACAAAGCGAGAAAAAAGCAACAAGGTGAATTTATTCAACGTTTTTTATTCTTATCGTAGAAAATTACTCTGTAAATTCTTTATAGATATACGATTAATGTAAAATATACTCTATGACACTTTCTGTCAATTAATTACGATAATAATTAAGCATTTAAAAATTTCAAATGTTCTCAATCGTATTATATATATATATATATAAATAATTTTAATATAAAATGTACTGTGTATCAATGTCGATAATTTAAAAAAAAATTTTAAATGCAAGTCGTTACAGTTGTTAAAAAAAAAAAAAAATGTTTATGTTTATAGGTAAACCTTGCCCGAATAGACAGTGTACCGGTCACTTAGAAATTATGCCGTGTAGAGGACATTGTGGATACCCTGTCACGCATTTTTGGAGACACACAGAGTATTCGATATATTTCCAAGCCAAAGGGGTGCACGATCATTTGAGACCCGAAGCCAAATCCACTTCAGAAGCCCGAAGGAGTTTCGCTGCTAGCCGCAAGATACGCAATCTCGGCATGATCCTATCACGTGATGTTCCTTTCAATACTAAAGTGAGTTTATCGTTTTTTACAAATTTTAAATTTCGGATTTACTATTTGCTCGGTGGTATACCATTTAGTTTAAACGTCGTTCGTATTCAGTGTACACAATATACGCTTATAGCTAATAAAAATTCTGTTCAAAAAATAATTAACGTGAATAGAACATGAAGAATAGCCGGATAATTGTCGTACAGTACTTCTAAATTAATCAATGTGTAATGGGAAATTTTACGTATAAAACTGTTTTGGATCAGACGTGGTTTTTATGTGATACGTGACTATTAGAATTCAGATTTATTCGCATTTGTATTTTAAAGTAATATGTATAGGTATTTTATAATTCGAAGAAAGTAAAATATTAAGAATTTCGAGACTATCGAATTGAGTACGCTTGTTTTTTAAAATATTAATGGAATTTAAAGTTTATATCGATTGTAATCCAACTTGCACATTATATGAGTATAATAACTTCTGAAATAATTATATTTCCGTTTATCCTTGGATCACTATAATATACGTAAGCGATAATAAAAAGAAAGCGAATAAGTGAGATTTGTTGTGTATAATAATAATATATTCCATACGTAATGCCTATGCAAACATATTATACGGTGATCGATAATATAAAATAACGATAATTATAAGATATAAACACCGAGTACGCACGCACAGACAGCCATAATATGTTCGATAGGATGATCATTATCATTTCAGGCAGTTATTATGTGTGTGTGTGTGTTTATCTATACGGTGTTTCGAAGAGTGTAGTAAATCAACAGTTTCAACGATCGGAATGAATGTAAATACGAAAGCGAAACCTGTGTCGTTCACGAAAAGACACTCTGGTTGTGCAGCATCGCTGTTACTATTGCTTATATGTATATTTTAAAGCCGTAGGTAGTATTTTTGATATTTCTTTAATAGAAATAATCGCGTTTATTATAATGTGCAGGTTATTGTAAGTGCGTTGTTATTTTTGTGCGTTGATTGCGCTCAATGTATATTATATTCGATAAAAAAATAAAACCGTCGCGTTTTCAATCATTTCTTTCATAGAACTATATTTTGACATGTATAATAGGTGAAAACGCGAGAAGTGTTTTTTTTTTATAACGGTAGCAACAAAAAAAAACAGTGCTGCTGCGGTCACATCATATATACTTATAAAACTGATCGGCAAAAACGCTTCTTTTTTCAAATTATTCATATTATACGCGCGCAGTATCATTCCGACGGAGTGCTCATCCAGATATTTTAAACGTGATTTTTTTTTTTTATCCCAGGAAAACTGCCGTCTTCTCCTGTTCGCGATCCATCACTATACTCGCGTCAGGCTTTCTAATGATTTTTTTATTATTATTATTTCTCTCTGAATTACTGTGTTAATTTTAAAACTCTACCGTTTTTAAGTAATTTTCGTTTCTGTTTGCGTACGTTTTAAAAATATTGTCCATATATATGATTCAGTTCTTTTAGTACGATATAAAGGAGTCGAAAACTGAAGTTATGATTGTAAATAATCCTCACTTTTTTTTTTTTTTTTTAACCTGAATTGGTTGCTGGATTGGTGGCCGTGTAAAAATTGCGTTCCAAAAGACCGCCGAAACAAACGTCTCGTTTATGATCTCTCTTTCACACACCGTAATTTGTGTAGTATACAACCTTAAATGTGATTGTATTATACGAATGACGGCAGCTTTTTAGATTCTGAGCGGAGCGAGGAATGTATTGGTTTTACAATGATGTGTTTTTTTTTTATGTCTACCCAAAAATTCTACCAGAGAAGGAGTGTTCCGATCTTTTCGTGTAGCACCTTTTCTGATTGCAAATCGCATCTAGTTTGTACTCTAGAGATGTCATTTTTCGATTTTCTCAATACTTTTTCCAAAAGTCAGGAAAAACTACCAAAAATTACATATAAAAACGCTAAAAATGCAATTTCGTTTTAATCGATTGTCCTTTATTTCTTCGTTTATTTATTACACCGAAACTCTGCTCAGAATCGTTTTATCGAATGCAATGATTTATCATTGCTTTCAAATTTATAATAAAAACAAAACTATTTTTTTTTTTTATTGCACTAATCTCGTTTTAGACGGTATTTTTTTTTGTCCCTATATTTGTATATACAGTTTTAAACAAGTCGTTTTCGTCGTTCTGTTAACGCGACTTAAAAAAAATTACTGAACGTTAAAAGCGTTAAAATGGAAATCCTGACAAATTGTCAGTTTAAAAAAATATATATTTTTTCAAAAAAAAAAAGAGGCGTACCTCCTCCGATTCCGAGCATACTTCTTCTCATATTCCTGTACAAATGGTAAATATAATAATTGTAGAACACGCGACCAGAGCGACTCCGCGGACCAACGGGCGGCGGGTTTTGTATAACTGCTGCTGCTGCTGCTGAAGGATATATAACGGACCGTTTTCAGGAAGAGGAGGAGTATATTATTTGTTGTTGTCGAGCGACTGAAAGAACGCGTATCTTATCGTACACTCTCGGAATACTTGTGGAGACGCTAAAAAAAAAAAAAACACGATAAAGCAGTGATATAATAATAATAATAATAATATTATTATTATTATTATACGTATACGTATATAATTATATAGGGCACGCGTGCGCGTAGTATGGTAATTCAATTATTGGAGCCGTATAAATCATTTTAGATACAAAAAAAAAAAAAAATTGCATTCGTCGTATGTATGTATTATACCGCCTACTACTACGCTATACTACTATTATATAGTGCCTCGGGAGCTAAATACAGAAATCTTTAATCGACGGTGTATAAATATTATTATTGTGTGCGCGCGATTTATACGCGATATTTGTATAAGATATACATATAATATATATATATATTTTTTTTGTGCTGAACGTTTAAACCGACAAAACTTTGGATAATAAATATTAATAATAATTAGTCTGTATATGGTTGCCTCCCCCCCAAGTCCGAAGGGGAGCTCTAATCGTATTGTCGAACAGCATTTAAAATAATACGCGTAAAATCGATTTTTTAGGATTCCTTTTTTTTATGAGGGATTGTTAAGAACGCGTTTAACCGTGCAAATCGTCCGAATTAATTATTTTTCGTTTACTTAAATCGCGTACAATTGACCACACAATATCGTACAGTAGTTTTTCTTTATTATAAATATATTTGTTTACACAGATAAAGAAGAAAAAATAATTACTCGCTTAATAAACGCATATTTATGTAGATCAGATGATAGGTATAAAAACGCTGGTCACGTTTTGAGCGTATAATTGAGTTTTTGATTTTCGTTGCACGTTAGCAAAAAAAAACAGCCGATTGTCCAATTCAAATATACAGACTTTTAAATTTTAATAGAGATTTTTTCCATAGTATCTCCCGTGAAAACGGATCTGTTATATATATATAACACGATATCTGTTATATATACGCCTTATTTTTGAAGTTTTGAATTCGATTTAAAATCTGTTAAATATTTGAAAATATATAACGACTACGACGAATTCAATCTCTGTTTTTATCGTATCGAGTCCATATATACAGCTTAAATAAAGCACCATTGAGGTCCATCGTCACCATCGCAAACTTCTTCCATTTTTCTCTATTGCAAATATGCCACGTCTATCTGAACTCATTCCTGTAGTGTTTTTAGACATCTATTCGAAAGAGTAGAAAAAATTTAATAATTTTTTTTTTTTTAATAAGTTTTCACTCGCGATTTCAGTAGTCTTTTAAAACTGCGCGCTAGAGTATCAGCTGCGAATATAACTACGATTATAATATTTTATATTTTAAACGTTCAAAACTACCAATAATGTAAACTTGTTTTTTGAAATATTCGCGTAGTAGTAGTATGTCATCAAATCGGAATTTTCTCACGGACGATATAATAATCGTTTTAAACGGGTTTTTCAGTTTATTCCCGATCGACTGGAGATTTGATGTAAAACCGAAATAAGATTCTTCGTTTTTGCACCGTTTTCTATAATATATCCGTTTAAACGCACCAGTATAATATTTAATGTGCAGTACAGACAGTACAGTGTGTATATAGAGGAGAAGAGGGTAACGCGTTTAAACCGCGCGTAATTTGAAAACGGCTCGCTATTATATAGAGCATATAATTATTACTACATATTGTTGTATTTGATATACTTTTGAAAATCGACAAATTCGTATTAAAAAAAAAATTTTTTTTCTGTTCTCGTAAGTAATAATTCGATAGCGGAAAAACTCACCGCTACCCATAATAATAATAATAATAATAAAATTAAAAGTATTATAAATACGCGTGTAATAAACCGCTGTTGTTGCATTATTCGTTTTAATAGTGTAGGTATATATAATGTATAGCGAACCGGAATAATCGGTGTCTTCTGAGACGCGCTTTTACCCTTTTCTTGTTCGTGGTACCTATAGTGATAATTGGATGGGTTTTAAACCGTGTATATACGAGAGAAAACGTTATAAGTTTTTGCCCATATGTGCGGATTTTTTTTTAACTTAAACGGATGAAAAACCGGTCGGTATAATATAAACGCAGCTTGGCGGAAGGGGAAGAATTTTCACTGACGGGCACTTATATATACGCGCGTACACAAACTAATAAACCTCCTTTAATTTCTTCGTCGTTCCCGGCCGCGCGTGTGTGTTTTTTAATACGATTATCATCTCTCGTTATACAGAAGAAAAGGAGGCGATTTTAAGTAGGTGCGTATTACGTGTGTATAGTATATACACGCGTCCCAGCTGGCTCTGTCTGTGTACACCACCGCTTTCAATTATTTGTCGTTTAAAACCGTGCAGAAGAATCCCGTGTTATATACAATAACCGCGAGACCGCGTTATTCGTTTTCGCGTTTTCGTTATAAAATAGTCGTGGAAAACATTGAAACGCGCGTATAGTGTTATTCAATTTTTCTTTTAATTTCGCCTTTATATATAGACGTGACTATAAACAGTACCGGATCTAGAGGGGGGGAGGGGGCAATCCGGGGCGCGTGCTAGTCATGGTGGAAGGGCGCAAATTTCATACATTTAATTATCGATTTACTTAAAAAAAATTTTTTTGATAATTTATAAGAGTGGTAAAATTGTGTTATGCCCCGGTCGCCATAATTTGTATAGACATAAGCAGAGGCGTACCCAAGTAGGGGTGAGGGGAGGAGATTCCGGACCCCCAATTGAAATTTTAACGTTTAAAAAAAAAAAAAAAAATGTTTTCAGATTCAGTCCAATAGAACTTCAATGAAAACTAAATAATATTAATATTTTATACGTAATCAGTGTAATCAAGTGTTTTAATAAACGTTGATTTATATATTTTCGTGAAAAAATGCATTATTAAATTTATTATAGTATGTATTTCTTCAGTTCATATATATGTTTACGTTTAAACAAGTATATATATATATATATATGGATCTCCTTGAAAAAATTCCAGTTGCCACCACTTGACTATTATAAATATATACATTTTTATTAATAATTCCGCATTTTATTTTAATATGTATTATAGAAAAAAAAAATTATTATTTTCCTCTTCGTCGACAACATTATTAAATATACCAATATTAAATTATTAAATATCAATATATATATATATATACAAAATTATAATATGTATCCAATACGAATTTATTTTGTTAAAAAATTCCGTTTTTAACCGCCGCCGGTGGTGCGTATCCGTTTATATAATATATGCGCTTTTTGGTTCCCGCGTTATTTTATTTTATCCGAATTTTTATATAACCGTTTTCATCTCGATTTGTTGTTCCTTCCTCTCCGTATGAATTTTGTTCCTAACAAATATTTCCTCGATTTCGTTTCGTTTTTCGTTATTTTATTTGCCGCCTTATTATAATGAATATCGTTACGAATCGAAAAAAAAAAAAAGTAGTCTGGATTTTTATTATTTTTTTTTTTTGTAATAAATTTTTTTTTGTTTTCAACTCGAATATATATTATTATAATGTCGGTCTAGAAACGTCATCCGCATAACGGTTCGTTTAAATACGGTTCGTCCATACACATGTAACATTTGCCAAGAATTTTATTCGATATTTTTCCCACGTCGTCGTGTACCTATGCAGAAGAAATGCGCGGTGTCGTTTACGCGCGTTAAAACATATGAAAATGCCGTTTTGGATATTAAAAAAAAAAAAAAAAACGATTTAGAGCGACAAAACGAACGAGCTAAAGAGATACGTATACGCGCGTATTTTATAAACGTAAAAAATAAAAACATAAATTATTGTTTACGCGCTGTGTTTTAGTGGTGGTCAGCCCTGCCCCTGTCGTTCACAAGGTACATATATATATATATATATATATATGTAATAATATACGAATTATAATAATTAAATATCCGTCGTTCGGTGTATTGTGTTTTAAGAGAAGAAGAAGAAGAAAAAAAATCTTTAATTGTAGGTTTTCGTATGGATGTAATAAACACTGGCGCGCGCACGAGAAAGAAAAAAACGCCTATATTATAGTCGTCGTTACGGCGGCGGTCGCCCGTGAATCATAAAATATAATATTTTATGAATAATGAATATGACGCCGCTCTGTGTGTGTGTGTGTGTATATATATATATATATATATTATTTATTTATTTATACGGTTTTGCGTTGTATGTATATACGGACGCAACGTGAATGGATTTTGACGACGTATTTGTAGGTCAAATCGTAAATAATAATAATAATAATATATAAAAAAAAAAAGCACTCGCGGATTTCTCCGATGTCGACCCATACAATCGTCATGTTGTGTCAGGGGCGTATTTATTGGGGCTGATGGGGCTCCAGCCCCCCGAAATTTCAGAAACTTTCTTTACTAATTTCTATGCCTTATGGCATATAGGATGTAATATTTTTAATAAATTCCATATTTTTAAAATGTTGAGAATTTGGTAATTTGTCCTATTTTTAAGATTTAGTCTTGGATTAGAATTTAGAAATAATTCAACAATAATATTTACTCAATGCCTCAGCCCCCCAAAAAAAAAAATACGCCCCTGTGTTGTGTGTAGCGTGTACGCGCGGCGGATTATTGTAATTATTATTAGCACGAAAAAAAAAATTGTTTTTTGGGGGTAATTGAACACAAAAATGAAAAAAACGACAAATTTACCCGAAACCAGACGGCGATTTCACAAAACCGATTGAACACGCGTGTATAAAACAGAAAATTCCGTTATATACGCAAGTACAGATCTGTACTTGAAAAATACCGCATGAAAATTGGAAAAACAATTTTTTTTTTTTTTTGAAAATTTCCGCTCTCTCGGGCCCAAATTTATCATCACGCAAACGTATATTGTATAAAACAGGGGTGTCCAACCTTTTGTGAAGACTGGGCCACATCAAATGGGTAGACGTTATTGTTGTGGGCCACATACTTTTTAATAATATTAATACATTCAAATTTAATGATTAAATTATATTCTATATTACAACAGTACATTTTTTTTATACTTTTACCTACTATAGCGAATAAAAAGCAGAAATATTTTACAAGTATTAATATTTAATTGTAATTACACGGAAAATATTTTGTAGTTTTATATTCTTAAAATAAATTTTTTCTCGTAATATTAATATATTATATACAATTAATTAATGTTTTTTTTAAATTAAAGTGAGAGCCGCATAAAAATCTACCACGGGCCGCGGGTTGGACACCCCTGGTATAAAACATAGTTCTCGTTTTATTTTAATATCGCGGTATAACGACGACGATAATTTCTGGCCGCATAAAAATAATTTGTGAAAATCGTATATTGAAAAAAAAAAAACAGAAAAACGTATTAAAACACCGTGTGTTGGCGGAGTGTAGGTAACCGACCGACCGCGTGTTTGTAAATAATTTTTACTATACACTATTATAATACGGTGGTCGTATGTTTTTTTTTTTTTTTAAAACACCGTTTAAACATTGTCGCGTCGGTTTACAAATCGTTTTGAAAATATATTATTAACAATATTATTATTATTATTATTGTCGGATATCCGCGTGTGAAATGAACAAATCCTGCGCGTCGTCGTCGTCGTCGTCGTCCGTTTCTTTAAATACCGCCCGTAGTAATAGTAGTCGGTCGCGGAAAAAAAATAAAAAACCGTTCGCGGCCGTTGTTAAAGACGAGATTATTTCTTCGGCGTTCGCGGACGTGGAACAATTCGTGCCTTCGTATATGAAAACCGAATGCAGACCGGAAATCGGGTCGCTCATAACGATGGAGTATTCGAGGATTTGGCACCGAGAACGCGAAACGTACGAGAAGACGGTGATCGAGGAAAAACTGACGAGGCTGAAGAAAAAACCGTTGAAACGGCCAGTGTTCCGGTCGAAGAATAATAATAATAATAATAATAATAATGATGATGATGACGATGATGATTGTCGTTCGGCCCCGGGGCGGGACGAGACGCGTGGGGCCGGGAAAAAAAACGAGACCGGCAAAAACAACGGGTCGGCGAAAGTTTTCGACTGTAACCGATCTAATCCGTCCAAACCGTTGAAATCGGTTTGGAAATAAATCGTATTTTTTTTTTTTAATTGTATACGTCACAAAGTCCGATCACTCGAAGACTTAATATTATAAAACGATTATTTTGAAAATTTTTTTTTTTTACTATATACTTATAGTACGAGACGAAGCTTTTTTTTATGTATATACGAGAAAAAAGTATTCGGTTAATATTAGTGGAACGGATTTTTTTTTTTTAAATATTTTTAAAAACAATAACGTATTCCTGTTCGAAGAACTAAAAAAAAAAATTCTATTTGTACCCAGGGCCGGATTTAGGTATGTGGTTGGTGGTGGCCTATATATAGGCGGAATATATAATGTGGGGGGCCCTCGAATAAATAAACAGGACAATATAATACCTACGTGTTTTGCTTATATTATTAAACGGCATTTATAATATTATCGCGTGTATAGCTATACTACTATTTACCTGTTTACTATATTTACTTAAATAAAAACATAAATTAATAAATATTTGCCTCGACAATTAACAACAGGAAATAAAATATAAAATAACAAAATTAAAACAAAATACAGAAAAAGAAATTACAACACCAAAACCCTCGCAGAAAGGAAAAAATTTAAAACAGAATGAATAAGGAGAACATTGTGGAGGTTTGAAAGATATATGGGGAAGAGTAAAAGGAATATTATTTTTGGAAGAAAGTAATAATTTAAATTAAATAACCGTAACTTTTTTTTTTTTTGATTTTATATTTTTACAAAATCTTCTACTACGTTTGTTGTACCTATTCGTTTGATGAAAATTTAATTTTAAACAAAATTTCTATTTTTTTTTTTTTTTATTATCTGTAACTAATTGAAAAAAACGTGGGGGCCCCAAATTTGTTGAGGGCCCCTTGGCTGCAGCCCACTCGGCCCTGTTTGGTACCTCTTCTGAATGGTGGTTTAGATATTATTACGTTGTTGTTGTGTACGCTTCTTGTGCAATTCACGTTATAGTATTTTACTTGATTTAGTGTACGGGGAGGGAGCGCTCTGTATTCGAAATGGATATTGTAATGTAAATTATTATTTTTTTTATCAATATATTATACGAAGGCTCTGAAATCTCTTGACTGACCACTCGCTACGCACCTAATAAATAATCATTTTATTTTGTGTAAGTACGTATAAAAAAAAACTTTACGTATTCCTAGTGTATTAAAGTCTTATTCGTTAAATCAGAAATTCTAATTTGTGTATGTGTGTGGTGCGTTATTATATTATGGCCGGTGATTTTTAGTGAAATAAATTTTAAATACATTCATACTGGTATAGGGAGACGATCGTCTTTTGGTGTACGCCGGTATCGATAAACAAAACAATATTAGTTCATTAGTTGTGTTTTTTTTTATTTTAAAGAACCGAGATTTAAAATATATTTTCTCATGCACTGTACAAAATTAAAGAAGAAAAATTATCTTTTGTGTATGTATATATTTTTTTTTATGTACCTTTGAAATAAACTAATGGACATTTTTTTTTTTTTTTTGCAGGTAATAAACTTAAAAAAGCAGAAAATCGCTAATAATAATATTGGAATTCGTAAAGAATATTTAAGCACGATATTATCTCAAGAGGCGAATACGAAAAACCAAAATATGAGTAAGTTAATCGAGGATTTATAATTTGTATTTTTTTTTTCCTACGCTAACAGAATTACGGATAGTAAAAAACCTCTCTGGGTACACTTACACTACTCGGGCGCAGTGGCGCACCCAAGGGGGGGGGCTAACGGGCTTAAGCCCCCCAAAATGATTGACCTCTTAATATTTTTCTAATTTTATTAGGTATCACTTTAAATTTTCATGTCAAAAAAATTATTTACTCTTGAATTTGTAGCATATTGTATATTATAAAATATATAATAATATAATATATATTTATAACGGTTTTACCGGATGACCTATGATAAAATAATCACCAAATTCATAAATTAATAAATTAATAATAATATTTTACAGGTATAATTTCACCATAACTAAATCAAAATCCAAAATGCAAAAATTAATATTAAGATGTATTAGAATAATTTTTTCATAAACAAGTGTACTTTCGGATTTCTGCATGTAATAAATAAATATTATTAATATCTAAAAATAATTTTATTTAGCCCCCCAAAAAAAAAAATCCTGGGTGCGCCCTTGCTCGGCCGTGTTCGTTTATTTTAAATATTGTCATTGATTTTCAATATTCCTATGATTTCGAAGCAAACATTTATTTGTATAATTCAGCAAAAGTATAAAACCAAATAAATTGTTTGTAACACTTTAAATGCCCACAATTGCGTTATTTGCGCGATAAAATATAATACTACCCGTATTATAATATGAATTTAATTTTGAAACGGGTAAAAAAAAAGTTCACTACATTCCGAAATGCGTTTCTTTTTCTACCGGTTTTATTGAACGTCCAAAATTAACGATTTAACAGACGTCAAAATTGGTGACGGGCAATCTGTGATTGATACATTGGTTTGTGGTTACATTGAGTGTGTTTTTAATTCTCATTAATGGGTAAATTTTTCTTTTTTTTTTTTTGCAGGTCCCGGTGGTTGCTCGTGTTTACCGTACTGTTGTGTGTGCAATGAGAACGTCACCACCGTCCAGCAACACTCGGCGGCTTCCTATCATAACAGTGACGACAGTAATCAACAACACTGGGCTAGTGGAAGGGACCAATTACAGAACTACCAAATGCTGGGACCGTCCACTACAGTCCCCATGACTTCCACTGACGTCGCCGTTTCAGATTATGGAATGTTTGTCAGCGAACCCGTCCAGACTGCTGCTGGTGCCGTGCAAGCCGTTTGCCGTCAGCCACTGTCCGCTTATGAGACGCACGTCGACGACTCCTTGTTCCAACTGCAGCAAAACGCTTCTTCTTATAACAATTATTCGCCAACGACTGTATTGGACTTGGGTAGTGGCACGATTCACAAGAATCCCAATGATGACAACTGGCAAAACTACCAAACCTCTGCGGACTATCACCAGTGCTTCCAACAGAACTGCGGTGACCACAGTGATGGCCACATGCAGTATGTGACCGAGATGCCTATCAAAGTCGAAAGTGGTTGCAGTGAGGGACAGGAGCCATTGGATTTGATCGATGATGTTTATTATCCGATGGTGGCATCTCACGGCGATTATTACACCCATGTATCGTCGTCTTCGCCGTCAACGGATACTGTCAAGACCAACACGATGGGTTTGGACGATAGTTGCTCTATTGATTTTATCGGCGATGGTTCTACGGCTGCTGGAGATTTTATGGTCACTGACTCGACTAAGCTTTTGACCAACAACAATTATTATATGGACGATTATTACGCAACAGAGACCAACACCAGTTCCACATTCAATGAATTCCAGTTGAATGCCACCGATATCCATTGGTCTCATCAGTAATAATAAAAATATATAGTATATTAAAGTGTTTGTAAAAATAATAAAATAAAGTAACAATAAGAAAACGTTATCTGTATGTAACATATATTATATATATATATATTTTTTTTTGTTTGTAAGAAGTTCTGTGAAATTTTAATATCAGAATTTTCAATTGATTCCAATTATTTTGTGTCCGACAAGAAAATAGCTTTTGGTTAATTTTTATTTAATTTTTTTTATTTATCCAATTTTTTTTTTTTTTTAAATTTTGCTTATTTTTTTATTTTACATGTGTGCACACACGAAAAAGTTGTCTATAATGAGGGTTGAAAATTACTAGTTTTCCATTGTAAAATTAGCCGTTTATTATTATATTAAAATTCTTGTTTGTCTTTAATTACGGAAAAGGTTTGGTGATCACCCCTCTGTGAAAACTTTCTCAAAATTAGATACTAAAGCTGTCCAAATTTATAAAAAATATTAAAGTATATAACGGATCTTAGTATTTAAACCACGAATTTGTTAAAATTCCACAGCAGAAAATGTCTGCCATCAGATTTTTGGCAATCTTCACCTGATGTCATTTAAATACTAGTACTTATTAATATAAATATTATTATGTATTTTATACTAATGTGTTTTTATGTTATCTAATAATAATATTGTTACATGACTGGTTAATTTTAAAATTTAGTAGCTGCAAACTTATTTGTATTATTTATACACATATATTTTTATGTATGTATTAGACATTAGACATTTTTATGTATTAGATTATTTATAAATATTTAGTCGAGACGAACCCATTTTTTTTTTTAATAGTTTAATCGTGGTATTATTTTGAAGTGAAATAATTCTTTGAAGTCAATTGCAGTATAGAAAAAATTGTGAAATACCAATATAATTTATTAATAATCAATAAAAAGTGCATTTAATCGTAGATTCATATTAATCAATTTCATTGTTACTAGTAACTAGTCAACTGTTCATTTTGTTTTTGTAAATATTTTATACGTTTGCTTTGGTCCATCACACAGTTTTTTTGTGATGCAATCCTGAATACTTTAAGCAGCTATTGTGGTGCTGTTGTTAATATTGTCGGGTTCTTTGAAATGTCCAATTAAACATTTTCCTTGTCTACAACATACTAAAAATAAAAATTATAATTTATTTATTAATTAATGTACTATTTCTAGCAGCCAATTTCTTAATTACATCATCTGAATCAATTTTATTTATAAATTATTTTTGTTTGTGAAGTATTCATTTATTTAGCTGACTAGGTAAAATATAGCCAGCCAGGCAGCTACTGTTCATATCTGTAATTTTATAAAAACTTCAAATTTCCATGCCTGTACATAACAATTATTATAAAATCCATTTTTTGTTATAAATGCAGTTTCCATATAAAATTTTCAAAACATTTTGAAAAAAAGAATAGGAAAAATTTGCATGGACACTGCATTTGTTCCAATTTTTGATAATAATTTGAAAGAAAAAACTACGCAAGATTAAAAATACATATTATAAATTTAAAATTTAAACTACCTGAATTTATTATCCGAATTTCCATTCTATCGTCAATTGGAAAACGATACATTTGCAAATTTGGAAACATTTTCTTCGATTTTCCACAATTGATATACTGACACTAGCCCCCCACTAAATACGTCTCTGCGTACACCGAAAACGATACTGTAGAATAATAACGTAAAACGTGTGTTTTTATTTGGATAAAAAAAAAACAAAAATTCCTCGTAAAAATCTCATTTACAACAGCGAAAAACGTTCGATCAGAACGTTGTTAATTTCAAAACTGTGTTCCATAATAAATTGCAAAAATATTCGATTTTGACTCGACACGCTATCGAAATTTTCAAAAAATACGTGTAAGAATTGAAAAAAATCCTTGCGCCTAATATATCGTCGTAAATATTACTATTGATTATATATATAATCAATGATATTACCTTTAACGGAACACTTACTAGTTACCATAGGCGGATTTACGGGTGTGCCAAGGCACACCCTAAAGTAAAAAAAAAATATATAATAGGTTATAGTATTGGTTAGTAAACAAGTGTTGGATACTTAAAATATTTTGACTTTGTGTATGGGAGAAAATTATGAGCTAAAAAAAAACGCATAAAACGGGTGAATCTGTTTATAGCCTCCCCTCTATATCATAAAAAAATAACTACAAAAAAGGCCGGGCACACTCAAACGTAAAACTCTGGGTTCGCCTATGCTATATAATAGTTACTAAATTCTGACGTTACTACCAAAACCGTGTTAAATCGTTTTTTCGGTCTGTCATTATTATTGTTATTATTATTATTATTATTATTGAAATTAACTGTTATACGAGCCTTTTTTGTAACGACTGTACGGCGCATCATTTAATGTTATCGCTGTGCCTTTGCAGTTAGGGTATGTATAAATGCGTTGCACGTACATGTAACAACTGAAATTGTATTAGAAAACCGATTAAGGAAATTGCGGTTTTAAACTAATACGGACAAAAGATACGAATGTCTTACTGTTTGCAACAAAAGTAATTTCGCTACATTACAATGGAAACCTTTGTGATCCATCGTTTCAAATTTAAAAAAAATAAATAAATAAGGTACAGGATTATACAAATTTAAAAAAAAAAAAAAACAAAATTTTAATACGAGCAAAATTGTACGTAACATGATAAATAAATGAAAAACACCAGTCACTAGAATCTGGTTATGAATCCAATAGTATTTCAGTATCAGAGACCCATTATATATAATAGTACATGACAAAATATAACATTGTACAATGCCACCAAAGGAGATTTGGAAAATCAAATGTCAGGAACTTATAATATTGGCACACAAACAGATTAAATAGTTGAATGTGTTGCTAGTATAAATATTATCTATAATTCTAACAATAAAGTTTTTGTAAAACGACGAATATTTTTAAAACAACTTGGCCTGAGTTCTATAAAAAATCCTATCAAAAGGTTAAGAGGAGATAATAACGAAAACCTTCCATAACCCTGCTCTAGTAGAAATACTCTGATCTAAAGCCAATGTCATTTTGTGTCCAGATAGTAAAACGCAATATTATATGTAAATGCAAAAATTATTTATGATTAAAAAGTACTGTGTTCAATGAGTGTGTAAAACCAAGTTTTTTTTTGTTAATTTATTTTCAATAAAGAACACTGTTAATTTTTTCACATTATTCATACTTTATTATATACATTAATAAGGAAATTATTTATTTCACGTTACATTTGTTGTAAATAAATGAGCTAGAAGTGTTTCTTTAATATATATATATATTTTAATTCGGTCTCTTGGATGATAAAATGTATACTTAATTATTAAATAAGAAATATTATTCTGAATAAAAATACTGTTTGCTATAACAATATAATATAAACATTATTTAATATGAAAAATGTATAAGCATATGTATATAAAAAAAAAGTACAAATACACAAATATACAATCGAACCAAAGACTATTATGTAAAATACAGAAAAAATATAATAGTTTATTATGAAATTAAAAATCGGACATATTGCAAGATAACAAAAACGGTAACTTAAAGTGACCAAGATGTACTTATTTATTTATATCGTGTTAGGCAACAGTACACTGGAATACACATGGGTATTACAAGATTAACATGAAAACAGATTAAATTCAAATTCAAATAACATTCAAAGTGGGATAAAACTATAATATAGATGTTACTCTTAATTTCAATATTGGTCACAACACTTCTTTCAAATCAAATCAAAACGGAGGAAGATCTAGCCATCACCGTTTCTTCAGGGGCATTTTTTCAATGAAGTCAGCGAAGTAATTTTGTATGACAAAAGCATTCCCATTATTTACACGCAACATATAGAAAATAATTATAAAGAAAATCCCCAGAACTTGTTACATATTGAAAACTATTGTAAAGATAGGAAAACAAATTACTGCATTATAATACAACAATCGGTAGAATTATTGAAAGTAATTAAAAACACAAAACGTTCAAAAAAAGAGATACAATTTTTGGGGAATTTCTATAATTTTTGCTGTAATATTGCCACTGAAAAGCAATTAAAACAGTTTTATACAAACGAAGAAATGTTGAATGCACAAATAAATAAATTTAAAAATATCCTAGTATCAGATCATAAAGACCTCATAAATATAACTTCAGAATTAAATAATTATACAAAAACTACAAAAAATAAATTAGATAACTTAAGAAACACATTTAAAGAGTTCGTAGAAGAAAATGAAATGGTACATAAAACAGAAAACGCAAAAATTGAAAACAAAATTATGGGTATTCAAGAAATAACTTTTAATATGATGTCATCAATTTTAAAATTTACTAATTATGAAAGAGATTCTAACACACACTTACATTGTAAATTACAAAAGATTCCTCAAAGAATAGTACACCCAGAAATATTATACAGTGATCTTGTAAAATTATCTAAAACTTTAAAACTAGATGGTTATGAACTTGTCCCCATTGACAACTTATCTTTATATTTTAATTTACCTATTACAGAATGTCAATTTTCAGAAACCCAAATATTAATAAAAATAAAAATTCCGATTCAAGAAAAGTTAGCTACTTGGAAATTGTTCCAATATATCCTAGCTCATGTTAAATTTAATGAATCGATATGTTTAATTTTTTCAGAAAAACGTATATAGCAATAAACACTGAAAACAATGAACATCGAATAGTATCAGGGTAGGTTTACAACATTGTGATCCACCAGTCACTGATCTATGTTACATTCCTAAATTTTCTTCAGACATAACTTTATCACCAAAATGCGTCGATAGATTATGGTTTTTATAATTTATAGTTTATAGTGGTAAAAACCATAATCTATAATATTATAGCTCTATGGTTAAAACACTACTCGCGCATTAAATTTGTTCGTGAAACATTTACATAACAAACGCTCTACGTTTCTTTCGTTCTGTTTATCGCGCGCATTTATGAGGTTTGTTTCGTGAGCACAAAATACCTGATTTAAATAAAGTATCTGAATAAGACTGTTTGAAATCACTGTGATCAATAAAATCGCCATAAATCGACGGTATACATTTTTCTGGTATAGCTCCACCTGAAATTTGACGATGCGTACAGGCTGACTGGGAACGAACAATAGTGACTAATGATGCCCAACACATAATTCATGGACTGTATGAAATGAGTTCTTTGAAAAATTTTTCTGGGTCTTGAATTTGTTTTATTACGTGAAAATTTGGCCCTTCTTCAATCCAATTAGTATTTAAAATTTCGGTTAAATTAGAAAAATAAATTTTCTCTTTGTTTTCATTATGGTTAATTTTTAAAGATTTAATATTTGTCCAAGAGATTGGTAAAACTCTTTGTAAGCTTAATTTATTCGAATTTATTGCTTCACATGGGTACATTTTCGGAATTATAATTTCATTATCGTCTTTTATTAACTCATAGTTACATGGAAGGGTAATTTTTAACAGACCTGGATGATTATAGTTTATTTCTAGATTGTTTGAAACAATTTGTCCCTTAAAGGAATATCTTATGCTAAGAGTTGGTTGGGGATTTGTTATTGCAAAAGTATTTATTCCAATTTGTTTAATTATAATAGTTTCACCATAAAGTTGTTTTACACACTGAAAGTAGCACAACTGATTTATTTGTTTTAAAGGTTTATTTTTAAAGATGGATTCGACGCATTTTGGTGATAAAGTTATGTCTGAAGAAAATTTAGGAATGTAACATAGATCAGTGACTGGTGGATCACAATGTTGTAAACCTACCCCTGATACTATTCGATGTTCATTGTTTTCAGTGTTTATTGCTATATACGTTTTTTCTGAAAAAATTAAACATATCGATTCATTAAATTTAACATGAGCTAGGATATATTGGAACAATTTCCAAGTAGCTAACTTTTCTCGAATCGGAATTTTTATTTTTATTAATATTTGGGTTTCTGAAAATTGACATTCTGTAATAGGTAAATTAAAATATAAAGATAAGTTGTCAATGGGGACAAGTTCATAACCATCTAGTTTTAAAGTTTTAGATAATTTTACAAGATCACTGTATAATATTTCTGGGTGTACTATTCTTTGAGGAATCTTTTGTAATTTACAATGTAAGTGTGTGTTAGAATCTCTTTCATAATTAGTAAATTTTAAAATTGATGACATCATATTAAAAGTTATTTCTTGAATACCCATAATTTTGTTTTCAATTTTTGCGTTTTCTGTTTTATGTACCATTTCATTTTCTTCTACGAACTCTTTAAATGTGTTTCTTAAGTTATCTAATTTATTTTTTGTAGTTTTTGTATAATTATTTAATTCTGAAGTTATATTTATGAGATTTATTTGTGCATTCAACATTTCTTCGTTTGTATAAAACTGTTTTAATTGCTTTTCAGTGGCAATATTACAGCAAAAATTATAGAAATTCCCCAAAAATTGTATCTCTTTTTTTGAACGTTTTGTGTTTTTAATTACTTTCAATAATTCTACCGATTGTTGTATTATAATGCAGTAATTTGTTTTCCTATCTTTACAATAGTTTTCAATATGTAACAAGTTCTGGGGATTTTCTTTATAATTATTTTCTATATGTTGCGTGTAAATAATGGGAATGCTTTTGTCATACAAAATTACTTCGCTGACTTCATTGAAAAAATGCCCCTGAAGAAACGGTGATGGCTAGATCTTCCTCCGTTTTGATTTGATTTGAAAGAAGTGTTGTGACCAATATTGAAATTAAGAGTAACATCTATTATAGTTTTATCCCACTTTGAATGTTATTTGAATTTGAATTTAATCTGTTTTCATGTTAATCTTGTAATACCCATGTGTATTCCAGTGTACTGTTGCCTAACACGATATAAATAAATAAGTACATCTTGGTCACTTTAAGTTACCGTTTTTGTTATCTTGCAATATGTCCGATTTTTAATTTCATAATAAACTATTATATTTTTTCTGTATTTTACATAATAGTCTTTGGTTCGATTGTATATTTGTGTATTTGTACTTTTTTTTTATATACATATGCTTATACATTTTTCATATTAAATAATGTTTATATTATATTGTTATAGCAAACAGTATTTTATTCAGAATAATATTTCTTATTTAATAATTAAGTATACATTTTATCATCCAAGAGACCGAATTAAAAATATATATATATATTAAAGAAACACTTCTAGCTCATTTATTTACAACAAATGTAACGTGAAATAAATAATTTCCTTATTAATGTATATAATAAAGTATGAATAATGTGAAAAAAATTAACAGTGTTCTTTATTGAAAATAAATTAACAAAAAAAAAAACTTGGTTTTACACACTCATTGAACACAGTACTTTTTTAATCATAAATAATTTTTGCATTTACATATAATATTGCGTTTTACTATCTGGACACAAAATGACATTGGCTTTAGATCAGAGTATTTCTACTAGAGCAGGGTTATGGAAGGTTTTCGTTATTATCTCCTCTTAACCTTTTGATAGGATTTTTTATAGAACTCAGGCCAAGTTGTTTTAAAAATATTCGTCGTTTTACAAAAACTTTATTGTTAGAATTATAGATAATATTTATATTAGCAACACATTCAACTCTTTAATCTGTTTGCGTGCCAATATTATAAATTCCTGACATTTGATTTTCCAAATCTCCTTTGGTGGCATTGTACAATGTTATATTTTGTCATGTACTATTATATATAATGGGTCTCTGATACTGAAATACTATTGGATTCATAACCAGATTCTAGTGACTGGTGTTTTTCATTTATTTATCATGTTACGTACAATTTTGCTCGTATTAAAATTTTTTTTTTTTTTTTAAATTTGTATAATCCTGTACCTTATTTATTTATTTTTTTTAAATTTGAAACGATGGATCACAAAGGTTTCCATTGTAATGTAGCGAAATTACTTTTGTTGCAAACAGTAAGACATTCGTATCTTTTGTCCGTATTAGTTTAAAACCGCAATTTCCTTAATCGGTTTTCTAATACAATTTCAGTTGTTACATGTACGTGCAACGCATTTATACATACCCTAACTGCAAAGGCACAGCGATAACATTAAATGATGCGCCGTACAGTCGTTACAAAAAAGGCTCGTATAACAGTTAATTTCAATAATAATAACAATAATAATGACAGACCGAAAAAACGATTTAACACGGTTTTGGTAGTAACGTCAGAATTTAGTAACTATTATATAGCATAGGCGAACCCAGAGTTTTACGTTTGAGTGTGCCCGGCCTTTTTTGTAGTTATTTTTTTATGATATAGAGGGGAGGCTATAAACAGATTCACCCGTTTTATGCGTTTTTTTTTTAGCTCATAATTTTCTCCCATACACAAAGTCAAAATATTTTAAGTATCCAACACTTGTTTACTAACCAATACTATAACCTATTATATATTTTTTTTTTACTTTAGGGTGTGCCTTGGCACACCCCGTAGATCCGCCTATGGTAACTAGTAAGTGTTCCGTTAAAGGTAATATCATTGATTATATATATAATCAATAGTAATATTTACGACGATATATTAGGCGCAAGGATTTTTTTCAATTCTTACACGTATTTTTTGAAAATTTCGATAGCGTGCCGAGTCAAAATCGAATATTTTTGCAATTTATTATGGAACACAGTATTGAAATTAACAACGTTCTGATCGAACGTTTTTCGCTGTTGTAAATGAGATTTTTACGAGGAATTTTTGTTTTTTTTTTTATCCAAATAAAAACACACGTTTTACGTTATTATTCTACAGTATCGTTTTCGGTGTACGCAGAGACGTATTTAGTGGGGGGGGGCTAGAGGGGGGCGATTGCCCCGGGCGGCATTTTTTTTAGGGGCGACATTATTATTTTCAGTGGCACCGAACTACTTTTATAAGCATTGTGGTGCAAACACAAATTTTTACCACCATTTACCCGCCAAAATCCAAAAATCCAAAAAAAAAAAAAAGGTAGTAAAAAAACAGTGAAAAATTTTCGGGGGGGAGTGGCGAAAAAACATTAGCACCCGGGCGCTAAATTTTCCTAAATACGTCTCTGGGTGTACGATACTTTTATATACACACACAATATTCTACAGTTATTAAATACAGTGTTTTTCGACTCTTCGGATAAACTATACATGTCGGGCTATAAAAACATTTTACGTTTACAGACTACTCATTTCACAATGTAAAAAACAACGTTTGATACGAGAGTCATTCTGGAAATCGCCCCCTCTGCCCCCCTGCTGTATACGGAGTACGGTCAATAATTCGCACAACACTACAAGCACCCTGTACGCACAGATTAGTACGGTCATTGCGACAGCTCGCGCGAGCGTTGTTGCCGATTTGCCGTATCTATACGTTTTTCTAGAACGTTCTACGCCACGTCAGCGTAGCACGTACGCGTACGTACGGCGATTCCATTGGCGCGCTTCGTCGCCGTCTCTGCGTCGTTCTAGAACGTTCTACGCCACGTCAGCGTTTTCGCCGTTCTCTGGGTGGCGGGCGAGTGGGAGAAGCGACGGCGAGGCCGACCGGATCGATTCGACGGGCGTCTCTCGACGTTCATTTTACCGTTCGCACTCCACGTCGGCAGACGTTTTTGCTCGCCGTCCGCTGTTGCGGTCCCGCACGAAGCGTTTTACACACTCTCGCACGACAAAATGGCGGAACCGACGTGGCGTGTCGACGGTCTGCGACGACGAGTACTCGCGAATAGCCATCGGTGAGTCGTTATTTATTATAATTTCCCACGTTTATAAAGATTAATTTTCTTGGTTTTTTTTTTCAACACCCGTTTTGTCGTCTCGTTACAGGAACGTCCGTCGGTACGATCCGGACGAAGTGCCGTCTCCCGGCTAACACGAATGCGGCCGCGGGGCACCGGCGTTCTCGCAAACGTTCACTACTCGTAAGTATATTTTTGAAATTTCGTTCTAATAGAACGCGCGATACTCGTGTTTACGGTTTTTTTTTTCCACTGCCTCGTGAAAACCTATCGTTTTTCGTGACCGTGAACCCCGACAAACCTTCCCGTAATGTTCGGGAAAAAAAAAATCTATTACGCGTTGTTTTATCCCCGAAAACCGTATTTTCTTGGCGAAAAGGCTTTGTTAGTGGGGAAAAAAAAATCGTTAATTGTGGGGCGGAGGGGGGGTCACGCGCGATTCGTTTTGTGTGACGTGTTCCGCGTACGTACGTACGATATTCCGAGGTCATAGCGCGAAACGCTTTGTTCTCGCCGCATTGATCGCGGAGCGCGGGTGACCTCGAAATGTGTTTTCGACGCCGCCCGCCCGCCCGCAGTGAATTGCACAACGTTGCGAAATATTGCGCAACGTTCTCTTTTGCTCGAGTGGTGACGTCATTGCTGCCGTGACTAAGTTTATTTAGTCATGATAGCTGCCACGTTCACCTTTTTTTTAGTAGCGGGCCCTAGGCTACGGCCGTGTTTTTACAAAAGCGTTCCCCTCCCCTTTCCGTTACCGTACACTCGTTCTAGTCTATAGATTCGCCGATTCGTTCAACGATTATGGTTACGTTGACCGATTTTGTATTTTTCGAGGTCTTTCAGACGTGATAAATACTGGGAAAAAACTTCATTAATTTTCACTTCACTGCAATGGGTGGAGACAGGGTGTCGGTACGACAATACTTTGTGGATTTATATCCGAGGGGCAAAATCACAATTATAAATTTAAATAAACACGTTTGTTCATCAAAAGTAAAGCATAAGCGAGACGCGTATAAAAAAACGTGTGCTAATGTATACATATCCGCCGGTTTACAGGTCGTGTTTTACTAGGATATTTGTTGTCATTGTTGGTCGCCGTTGAACACGATTGTCAAATCGATTGGTATTGTAATGTACTTAATAAATATTACTTCTGGTATAACGCGAAAAGCTACTGCTTAAAGAGATGGCTGTGATCGAAGATCGAACGTATAAAATTTCACTCGAATAATCTGTTTTAATCGAGACCCAACTGCATTTGTTGTCTACGTCTATTTAATGAACGACACGATGAAATCTGGTTTGATTCCTTTCGTTCGAAAACGAGTAAAGTAATACAAAAATTTGGCGACCTTAAAAATTATTTACGTTCGATATTTATTGTGTTTACGCTTGTTGCCGAGATCGAAAAGAAGAACGGTTAAAGAAGGTCATTGTAAGATTCCAATGTTTTTAATCTACTGTAATTTTTGTGTTCGACATTCCTTCTCTTTCTTACAAAACTGAAATAACTTTCAAGATATTTTCCATATTTAGTGGTAATACGCGTTTGAATTAAACTTAACCGCCAAAATATGTAAACTGCGCGTTCTGTGGATTTTGCTGTATTTGTACGTTACATAGGATAAAAAAAAGTTCCTGAACAATTTTGGTTTCTGTTTTTTTCTTCTTTTTGCATTTCTTACACAAAAGTACAGTGTATGTGCGAGTATAGTTTATAAAAGAAAATCGCGGTAGATTTAAGAACTATATGTAACCTATCAAAGTAGTTAATTAATATAAATTATCGCAGATATTTTTACTATTTACTCAATGGCTTCAGCTATGTATTACACTGTTATTCAACAAATTTGCTGATAAATGATTATCTCAAAAACTAAATAATTTACTAATTAATTTAAATAAAATTATAATTATAATTTAATTTTTGTTTATAGATGAGCGTCATATTTTCCTTACATTTGGTATGTGAAGAAGGTCTGTTGTTTGTGTCCGGTTATGTTGTAAGTAAGGATTTTATATCTATTTCTTAAGGTAAGTAATTACTCGTTAACAATTACATTTTTACTTACAAAATTGGATTTTATAAGTTGCACTATTTTCATTAAAGGTATAGAAGTGGGGTTTCCGTTACCCAGTAATTTGACATTGGATTGGTTACTAAAATAGTATTGTGAATCCAACATCACGTCATTGTTAATAGTCAACTGTCATTACACAAAGGTCGGAAAATTTACTTCTCAATTCAACTCTGAGTTAGGTTGTAAATTCTAAGACTATTGAAAGGTTATTGTTACCTAATTCGTCGCCATACATAATATATTGTATGTCCAGTGTTGAAGATTAAGTTAAGATTAAAAAAAAGGTTCTGCGTTACTACCCACAACTCGTAAGGTATTTCTGTCAATGAACACAACTGCTTTTATGAAGCAGTCAAATAATAAATTAATTCATATTTTTTTTTAGTTCTATGTACGTCTAATATGTTTTAGATTTCCCATACATTACATCTTATGGATGGTCTGTAAGACGAACCGTGTTTAAACATGTAGACACGATCGGATATTTTTATCTGTTACTTTGTGTTAGCAAAGAGGTCGGTGGAGTGACTGGTGATCGATCCCTAATCAACTGTCTAATCTAACGTCTGAGTTGCCGTAAACTCGGACACGAAGTAAATTAATGAAAGAAAAAAAGAATAGTTATGAAATGTATTTTTTTTTATTATTATTATTATTTTTTTTTTTATGTAAAATTTTCAACAAAATTTTAAATCTGTCTTAATATTCGTTTCTAACACGAGTACCTTGGATTTTCTCTATTCACACACGAAATGTATTTTGAAAATAATATTTACACATTATAGTTTGTGAACTAACATTTTTAGAAGTAACTGTGAATAAACATACAATTATAATACTTAAATACTTGACTCTAGTATATATTATATCAATCTACATTCTACATACTGTTATTTAAAATGACGCCCGCTTCATTGCTTTTATTATTTCCAATTCTTCAATATATTATATACAGTTCTTTGTTGATAAATTTGTCACGTTAAATTAACATTGTTGGTGAAATATCTCCGTAAGACTATTTGAAATTATATTGATTTTGGGTGTTAATTTTTAAACATATATGAGTACATATTATACAATTTATCTATTTTTTTATATTTGTGTAGACTCTGTGAATTATTTTATATAAATATTTACGAGTTTTATAAACTACTTATAAAAGTAAAAATGATGCATATAGTCTCTTAAATAATACAGTGATACATTTTTATGTTAATCATTACTTTGTGGAATAACAAATGATCTATGTATTTTGAGATTAAAGTGGTGAAGACTTGTATTTTAAATGATATTCTGTATGAATAACTGTTACACCTATTAAGTGTATTGATTTACATTCGATTTAGGGTTACCTGTTTAAAATACAAAAAACTGATTCGATTTGATGATGGTTTGTAATCAAATTGCTAAGTAATGCCATTGATCAGTGTGTGTGTGTGTGTGTGTGTGTGTGTGTGTGTGTGTACTGTATAATTTGTTTTATTTCAGATGTATAGCGTTTTATTCCAATTTATAGTGTTTAAATATTCATTCAAGTTCGTCATGAAGCTACATTTTTTTAAACTTTATAGTAATAATGATAAGTTTGGGTTTTTTGCTTAATATGTCGTTTTAAACTAACAATTGTGAAATTTCAAACCGTTCGCGATTTCAATTTCTTAATTAAGCGCTGATATAAATTTGAACATCTGCAATAATCTCTGTACTCTTAATGAATGTCATCGTTATTCCTAAAACTATAATTTTCAGTGTTACAGTCAACGAATACTGCGTGTTTTATACAGATAAATTATTTCGTTCAGAGTAGGTTGGTATACTGAAACTGAGTTCCATATATTAGACATTTTGAAATTGCAAGTTTCCCTTTTAGTAATAATTTTTTAATCAGGTGTCTGCTGTTGTTTTGCACATACTATGATCGGTATGTTGTTAAAACAAAGAATTAATGTATTTTTACAATATACTTTTTTTTTTAGGCAGGGAAAGTGAAATTATCCATTATTTCATAATGGATTAGAGTTTAAAAGTGTATTAATAATTAGATATAGTACCTATGTGTAGGATTTTAAGGTTTTGTATAATAAATACCCTATATAGATATTTATATACCTACATTTTGTATGGTATACAGAGAATACGCCTATTTATTAATTTTTATTTTTTTTGTAATATCTAGAAATTATAAATTGGTTACGAAAAACAAATCGATTTGTTAATGGAACTCAAGTGAAGTATGCCTTCCTATTTGAACTGCTTATTTGATGTTTTCATTACTAAGTATTTTTTTTCTTTTTAAACGAATTTGTGTTCTAGTCGACAAAACGCAGAAGTGTGTTAGTGTAGACCACAAAAGTAAATTCTAATCAATATGTAATGCCCAATAAATTCAATTAGAATATTCTATTATATAAAGATACATTTTAATGAAAATTGACGTGTAAAAAAAAAGTTCTCATTTAAATGGTAAAATGGAAGTCGAAATTAATCAAACGGGATTAAATAAATACGCTTACCTTTTAATTGTTATTATGAATTGTTGACTTATTTTAATTATTGAACTAGCGAGTTTTCAATGTTGTACCGTATTACAGTAACTACTAAAATATTATTTACTATATTATCGACTAATATATATTTGGATAAATGAGTTAATTTTGTTTCTCTCGTAGGCCTACAACAAAAAACTTGATCATATGAAATACTAAAACAACAAAAATTAAAATGGTATGTTTTAAATAAAATGTGTCTACAGATTCCAGGAATACTTTATAGATGTGCGCGAAAACTACACTTGGGTATATATTTAATGTGGGTTCTGCGTCTCCTTGTTTTAAAAAAGTAAAATATGTAGCAGCCTTCTGTAAATGTTATTATTTGTATGTATTAACGTTATTATTGTTTAGCTTTAATGATCAAGTAGCTCACATTATGTACTATGCCGATTACCAATAGAATTACTAATTTAATACTAAACCGTCAAATCTGAAATCCGTACATCAAAATTATTCTCTGGTTTTTATAAAGTTAAAAAATAAATTTTTGTTACTAATTTCATAAGAGGGTTGAGTAGTCTGAACTCCACACGAGCTAACTGTACTGTGGCCTGTGAATTTTTTTAATTTTTAAACTTGCGTTTGATGTATCCTGAAACAAAGAACTTGCTCAAATTTATGTTCTGAACTGAAGTTCACAAGTGAAATAAAATTTTTGTCGATATGTGATAATAACATTTTAATAATTTTACATTTTAAGTATTAAAGGTAATTTACTAGTAGTTGTTGTTTGTCATATACTATCTTCAATCCCGACCAACAGTGACGAATTTAATTTTAAATAAAAATTGTATGTAGTATACATAAAATATAAAACGTGTAATGTTAGTCTGAATATGAAAAAAAGTACATAAAGACATTAAAAACTGTAGTTCTACTTCAATCGTGTACAAAAAAAAATTGAGTAACGTCTGAATTATTTTTCACACAGTAGTAGGCTTTTGTTCTCGTAGTTGTGGCAATGTCATTAATTTGGTTTTGGTTGAAATATTAACTATACATTTTGAAGATTGACACTACATGTACATTTTTTAAAAATAAAAAAAGTTTGTAGTATTTATGGTTTTTTTTTTTAATCATTTTCTGTTAAAATTATATAAACATTTTAAAGTATTATTCTCGCAACACTTTTAAATCCTTATTTCTATATTCAATAGTAGGTATTTTTATGTAGGAATATAAAGAAAACTGGTACAAATACATTATACAGATGATAACTTGCACTGTGGTGGTTGGGTAACTTATTTATTGGGTATGAAAATTGGGCGTATAAAATACCATTAAACAATTTAGTAGAAGACTGAATTATATATGTACATTTTTTTTAAATTCAAAATTTAAATTTTGATACATTAAAATATATTTAATCATTTGAAATCTGTTTTCCCTTTTTGTTTGATTTTGTTGGTTTATACATAAATATTCTTTTTGTAGTTACATTTGTTGTGAACTATTGTTAGCAGATAGTTGGGTCGGTGTTTTAACATAAATCACACTGTTTGGTGTATTATTATATTTAAAGGTGTGCTCAATTGACGGTCATTAATGTATCTGCACGTGTACAGAGAACGGTTGGAATTGCATTCTCTTCGCCTGGTACTGTTTCTCGTATGGAATGTACCTATTATATTTAGTTCGAATAGGTAATGGCATTACACATTGATAAAAATTATATATTTGTAGATTCAAGTTAAAAATTGTAATAGGCTGTTTGTAATTTTTTAGGTAGCATATTGATTTTCAAGTACAAACCATTTTACATGTCGATTTTATACATATTAATATCAAACGAATCAATACAAAGATTGAAAATATAAATTTTGTTTATGTATATTTATAATACGTAATAATTAGAAATATGAAATACATATTACAAAAAGAGTCATAAAATCATTAAGAAATTCCTAGTATCCGAACTTTCACGAACTAGGTGTAGTCCCTAAATTCGAGGTTTTACTACAACGTACAAAATTGTTAAACTAACGTATTGTTCAAAATAATTCTATTATTTTAAATTATTCTATTTTAAAATTAAAATAATTTTATTAAAATTAAAATTATTTAATAATTCCTAATTCTATATTAATTATTCTAATTCCAATTCTTATTAAGAATTCAGTAGTCATCTAATAATAAGGTTGTAGGTTTGTTTAGGTACACAAAATATGTATGAAGCACTCGGTCACATGTTAGAATAAGTTATTTGCAGTGGCATAACTTCATAAATATATGAGGTCCCGACTCCCGAGGCAGTAAGTTTTGCCCTTCATTTATATTTCAGTATTTGTTTTTCTTCATATATTTTGGTCTCTGTTGTAAACAAAATTCAAAACTCTTGTATATAAAAATTGTAATTACTCCACCAGTTAAATGTTGCACAATAATAGGTAAAAAATAATCAGGTGATATCGATTACCAATTGGATAAGTTTCTTCAAACATTTTTTTTTTTTTTTTATGAAATTGTATAGATTAAAACCGGTTTTATTACTTAGGTATGTAGTTCTCAGTTTTTTTTAGGTATAATTTTTTTTATAAAATGTTATTTATATGGAAAATTCAATTAAAAAACATGTATTGCGCATAATTTGAAATATATATATATTTTTTTTATTTTAGTTCCTTTTTTGTGTACATAAAATTATTAATGGGCAACTATTAATTTGTCTCGTGGTAATTTATTTTTGCTCTTATAACTTACAACTTCATAAAATTTAGAAGATGTATATTTTATTTCAATTTGAAATGCTGAATTATTGTTATCGACATGGAAAATGTGAAATAATTTTATAGCAACGTCTTTCTTTTTATCTGTAAATACTTTTAATGTCAATAATTTAAGTGTTATTATTTTTATCCAATTTTACTGAAACTTAGTGGAATGACGTATAGTAGTAGTTATTCATTAATTTAATCGGTACTTTGTTTGAAACTTTGTGATGTTATCAGAGATTAATAATAAATGCTCTTTTGTGGATAGGATAAACTTTTTGTTTGAAACAATACATTTCTATTTCAATAGTTTTGTTATTGATTGTCACATTTTTGGAGGAAAGTCAAATTCGATTTTGTAAAAAAAAAAAAAAATGTACTGAGAAGATTCGTGAAAAAGTGATATAATTGTATACAATTTGGTTTTTATATTATCATATTTTGTTTATTGTTTGATAAGTTTGATGTACTCACTAGGTTTTATTTCTTTAAATCGTACACAAGAGTTAAAGAAATCATTTTTTACTCGTGTAAATAACAATTTGGATTCCTTTTTTGTTCAGTGTTTTTAGAAATTGTACGAAATCATACATATAAATTATACGTAATATTAATTACGACGCTTAAATGTCTTCTTTTATTATAATTCTTATATAAATAAGGTTTATATGAGGTTATTCTCTGCATAATTTTATTTTCCTTATATATATAATCCACAAGTTTCTTTTTCAAAAATAAAAAGCTAGACGTTATAGTAGTAATTGAATTGCTTACTACCAACTACTATTATTAACATTATTAATTAATAAGTGCTACTTTAATATCGATTTTATTTATTTTCTACCGTGAATTTTAATGTATTTTGAAATATAAATAGGAACGTCTTATAACAGTAATATTGTATAAGTACAATTTTAAGGTGTTAAGTTCCTATTAAAGTTTTCCGCGTTTTGCCTTTTTGGTAGAGATAAAAAAAAAGTAATTTTATATGTAAATCTTTCGTAGTTCCATCATTACATCCAAACTCAACTATAAATACTTAAAATAAGAAAAATATAGTGATTTTTGAAATTTTTTAGAATTAAAATATCATAAGACAGATCTCATTCGTATATTACATTTTCGGTCTTAAAATCAAGTATCTTATTAATTTTTAAACAAAATAATTATTGACATTTAAAAAAAAAAATTCTATATTTACCCCAAAATGGATTTTTTTCTTAATATACATTCAGTATTACAATAAACTACAAGTAGGTATGAATATCAATCGAGTATTTTGCATAGTTTTTAATTGCGATTTATACAATCTAGTTGCCAGTGCATTACTTGAAAAATAAATGGTTAAATGAAAAAATGAAACGCTAAACCATTCAGTATAGCGGTATTGTTATGTAGTAGGTATCTTCTTGTATATTATATTTTTTAATACCCATTTTGTACGTTCAAGTAGACGAATAAAATGTTCTGAATACTTGGCTACGTATTGTTGAAATCAGAATTTTATGTTTAGATAAAACAAATATAAACGTTTTGTTATAATTTCATAGTAAGATTTTTCGTAGGTAGATATATTTACTTCTAAAGTAATTGTAGAAAAGAGCTATTGTCACAAAATGTGAAACCCCTCACGTTTTTTTATGTCAGTCTAGAGTCTAAAACAATCCATTGTCTATACACCCAATTTCTAATCGGGTAGAGTGCTGAAAGATGTTTTACACGATACAAAACGTAAATGTATGTAGGTGTATATATATTATATAGTATTAAATCGATTAACGTATTTTATGCAAGTTTAATGTTTAGGTATTCTTTCATATCGTACTATTTTTTTTTTGTTTTAATAATTATATTCTATACATATTGGTATAATGTACAAAAGTCGTCAGTATTTTATTAGATTAGGTTCTAATATATACAAATACGAAATCACTACAGTATGGTGTACTATATTCTCTTATTGACATCATAAAAATACTCTTCTAGTCGACCGTTGTCTGAGCGTATTAATTGACGTCATATTCATTGCTATCAAAATTTGAACATTTATTATTAGGTCTTCGAGTAGTTTACACGGAAGTAGTCTGAATACTATTATTTATTATTATATATAGTTAGTCTTTATTATCTGTAATATTTCTGTTTGATGTAATCTCAATGGTTTTGTAATGTTTTTTTAAAAATAAAACTGAAGTGTATAATGGTCTAAAAAAATTATTCTGTTATTTTTTTAACAACTGTCTTTATGTGTGTACGTATATAAAATTACATACTAGTTCAATAATATTGTGTCTAGTACCACAGATTATTATAATATTGTTTTGAATGAGAAACGCCTAAGTACATTATAATTTTTCATGTAGGTAAAAATATTTCGGAAGCTGACGGGGTAGGTACTGCAGGCAAAGGTAATTTTAGAGTTTCGATCGCAATCCAGTTTATATACACGAATAAAAATGTACGAATTGGTAAAATACAACAGGGGTATATTGCATTTGTAGCTTTTTATTTAAAAAAAAAAAAAATGTCAAGCCCGAATTGATGGGTTGCTGTTGAAAAAGTAATTGTAATGTAA